>CM032897.1:10226489-10826489 GCA_019176425.1 Megalops atlanticus
TGACCTGCCCACTGTGTCCTGTTGATAGGACTACATTGATTCTACATGCGCACAACATTGTCTAGCCCCTCTGCAGAACTATAGCTATACTCCAGGGTATTACCCTGGGGACTCCATTCAAACTCAGTGACGCCCAATCCTTACGGCAGACAGTTCCCCTGAGCGTGGCAGAACTCAATGCCACATTCTAATCCTCTTTTCCTCAGCATTCTAAACGATTTCCAGAGCTCTATATAAATCACACACATTTAAACGCATTATATTCAGAGACTTCTGGCATCCACAGTGCCTCAAGACTAATGTGTCTAGTCATGCAGTTTAAATATCTGCTGTAACTCCCATTGCAGAAATCACCTGCTGTCAAAGGCAGATTCCCTCTGATCCCATTTGCATTGAAAGCAAATGCGCATTTTGTCCAATTATTATCTTCACGTACATACTAACCTTACTTTCTAAATTCTAGAATTGTTCTGTGCCCATGTGCACTTTTTTGGTGAGTGTGTGTGTGTGTGTGTGTGTGTGTGTGGTGGTGGTGTGTGTGTGTGTGTGTCGGTGGTGGTTGTGGGGGGGGGGTGGGTGTGTGTGTGTCGGTGGTGGTTGTGTGTGTGTGTGTGTGTGTGTGTGTGTGTGTGTGTGTGTGGTGGTGGTTGTGGGGGTGGGTGTGTGTGTGTGTGTTGGTGGTGGTTGTGGGTGTGTGTGTGTGTGTGTGTGTGTGTGTGTGTGTGTGGTGGTGGTTGTGGGGGTGGGTGTGTGTGTGTGTGTGTGTGTGTTGGTGGTGGTTGTGGGGGTGGGTGTGTGTGTGTGTGTGTGTGTGCGTGTTGGTGGTGGTTGTGGGGGTGGGTGTGTGTGTGTTGGTGGTGGTGGTGGGGGGTGTGTGTGTGTGTGTGTGTGTGTGTGTGTGTGTTGGTGGTGGTTGTGGGGGGTGTGTGTGTGTGTGTGTGTGTTGGTGGTGGTTGTGGGGGGTGGAGTGGGTTGGCTTCCATTCCCTGTGTGCTTTGCATAGCGATGGAAAACAGGTGTAATTTCTCTGCAGAATTTTGAATAAGTTTAACCTCTGGGCAGTGAAATTCATAACATGCCCTATCTATTATTTGTGCCTCAACGAGGCACCCTGTGGTGATTCTTCAATGTGTTTTTGGCAAAGACATTTGCAGTGGTCAGTAGATTTTACTGCAGTCTAAAAAAATGTTTTACCAGTTCATTATTACTGTGATATTTGTCATATTTTAGCAGATGCTCAATTTCTAATTGCTTTGTCTCTGGCTGTTGGTTAGCTGAAGTAAATTTTCTGTTCAATAAGAAGGAAAACTGTTTTCTGGCATAATGTTTTGTATAGGACTCTGTACTGCTATATATTGATGTTTTGTATTGCCTGAATGCGGTATACAATGGAGAGAAAAAAGTCCTCATGACCACTGTCTGCATGGATGTTGTTCGGTGAAATAAATGCATTCACTTTGGAAGGATGAGAAATGATCCATGGTGTATTTCAGACGTATTTAACGCCTTTCATTTTTCCTGCAAGTGTTGAGAGGGATTTTGCTTGTGCTGAGTGATTGACTTTCCTGTCGTGGCTGTCAATCTCCACCTTGATGACTGTCACATTACTTTGCTGAGGGCAGTGTACAGCTTTGATATCAAAACCGCCGCAGCAAATTCCTCTGAAGCATTGAACCGCTTCTCTTTCAGAGCTGTGTGGGATGAACACCCTTGTGAGTCAGGTGTTTTCTTCAGAAACACTTGATTTTTTACGTCTGCTTAGCAAAACAGTGCAAAAATGTGCTGAATGAGGTGATGTTTGCCTCGCTGTTCTTCAAAGCGCAACCTAACCTTCAAACTGTTTTCCTTGTCTGAGAGAGCTGCTGATGACAACCCTAATTCAAACTAATGCGCGGCGTTGCAAGAACGTTGCGAGAGCATTATGAGAATGTCAAGCTTGGATGTCGGTTTGTGTCATTTCAGGACACTACAGTTGAAATGTGAACAAAAAAAAAAAACCTCTGGGAAGGTTGTTCTGGGGGAGTTGAGGCAAACTATTGTTTTATAAACTTGGAACGTATCAAAGACTATGGCAGCTGCAACTAACAAATCCCAATCCGATTGGAGATCAAAGAGGGCTCCTCAGCGTGCCTTCAAATGCCACCGAAACCAACAACTGTCTGTTCTGAAACAGAAATTGAACAGAAAGAGAGCTCGGCATTGCAAACCAAAATGACTATTGGTCTGTCCTTAAGCCTTACTACAGGAATGCAAATGGATATCTGCTGAAAAGCAATCTTGGTTTTTAGTTTCAGTGTGGGAAACACTATTTTGTGTTGATCATTTCGTTTCTTAGCTGATTCCTCCGTACCCCTGCTCCTGCCCCACTGCCTCATTCCATCTCAGTATTTTTTGTATCAGTTAATTTTTTTTGTTTGTTTTTGTATTGACAACTAGAAGAATTCAATTTCAGTTTGACAAGATTGAACATTACAAGCCTGGCAAAGTGGTCCTGCACCCCTTTGATGTGGCAGTTTGGTCCATCCCTTAGATGGAGCGGGAAGGGAGTGGGGGGGTGGGGGTGTTGTTGTGCGATCCTCTCTCTGTGAGATCTCTGATTGGCCAGCCCAGGAAGCACCTGGCACTGTGCTGATAAAGGACAGCTTCAATCTCCCAGTATGCAACTGGCATTGTGTTGATAAAGAAGAGGCTGGATCTCCCAGCATGCCGAGCAGCCAAGGCAAGTGCATGTTTGATGGCACTGGGTAAATATCATGTGGCAGCCTGGTCTTGGTGCAGGCTGCTTAGCCTTTATGTACCCTGTCAGCTGTCCAAGCTCTTTCTGAAGATGCTGCTGAACCCCCGCACCCCCACCCCCGACTCACCCCAACCCCCTGCCCAACTCAAATTAGACCTAGGGAGTTGATTACAGGGTCTCTGTGGCTTGAGCGGAGGAAGGGCTCGGGCTTCTTATCAAATCCTTCAGCACATCCGGATCTGTCACAGAAACTTCATCAAAGTCACTCCGCCGCCATTTGATTGTCATCTGTTCCATCAGCTCGGTTCTCGCGGCCTTGCGGGAGCGCTGGTGCGGGAGTTATTTCTCATCGATTACCTTTCCAGGCCCCTGGCCAGTCTTCACTCTCCCTGCTGCTGCAAAGTCACCGCTGCTGCACAGGCCTCCTCATTTTGTGCAGGCCTGGAGGGTGAAGCGTCGCGGGGCGTTCTGCTGGCCACATCCTTTTCCCTCATAATCATACAGGCCTACCAAATAAAACAGTCAGGCAATGGCCAAGGTCAAACTGGCATTCACCCTCAGTATACACTTATCTGTCAGTGACATCAGCACACAGTTCAATGTGTAGTTTTGGCATCCGCCTGGTGTATTTGGCATAGACGCACTGCTCCGAGTTTGACTGGAAGTGATGAAGGGCCATTTATGAATGCAATCAGGCTTACCCAAGACAAATTTGAATATTGAAAGAAACACACTTGAGATTGCATCATTCTTATTTTTACTCGTACGTTTGTATCATGCCCAAGATCCTGGGAAGGTCAGGGCACATGGGTTGGGTCTGCTATCTCTGCCCTTTCTCTATCCTCTGCTTTCTGTTTGATGGAACTTAGTCAAGGATGAACTGCATTACACAGCAATTGAGGGAGTCAACCCAAATGCCACGACCTTCCTGTGACATCATATCAACATGCTAACACTGCAAAAACACTGAAGGCACGCTTTGAGATTTCTGTGCGTTGCTTGACCCGTACCTGTAACCCAAATGCTGAGTCACAGGAAGGATGTGTTAAGAACACACTAATTCCGCAATCCAGGCAAGCCTGTGTGAAATGTGCGTAAATATTCGCAAAAGGCGCAAATTAGTCTGGACCGCCGGCGTGAAACCGGATTTACTTAAATTACAAGACTTTGTAGGTTTCATTCGGATAATTCCAGTCATCAATCAGAGGGGCTCGGAGACGCCAGAGGCAGTGACACTGCCCAGATTAGGACGCGGATTTCTTTCCTTTCCTCTCGGTCCTCGAGGCTCTTCCCCGTCGTTCGGGCGAGCGCGAGATTCCTCTCGACTAATGGCACATAGCCGCCATGTGGCTTTCACCGGGAGGCGGGGCCACCGGCCGAGCGCACCTGTCGGGGCGGAGCGTCAGCCACGCGCCAGAGGAGCCCGCTGCACCCGCCTCGAGGTCACCCCGGCGATGCCGGCCTCTCCGCAAAGCCTCGGGGGGTGATCCGACGGAGCACTTCCGACCCCTCAAGCACGACTTCTCCGGATAGGGGAGGGGTTTTTGGGGGGGAGGGTTGGTTGGATTGGGGCGGGGGTTTAGTTGGGGGAGGCGGGTGCCAGGCGGCTGTGTTCGCAGCACAGATGGAGCTGCCACTCTGTCCCACCACAGAGCGCCTGCCAGCCCGCATGCCGGCCGGGGTGGGGAGGGTAGGGGGACGGGGGAGGGGTAGGGGCGCTGTGGATTGAGGTACAAATCTGCATACAAATGTGCTTTTAAAAAGGCAATTTACACATCACCACGGTTTGTTTACCTTTTATACATTACTGCTCATAAATACGTAAATCAATAAGTTTATGAAAAAAATGCACAGTTGCATATTTGAGGCAGAAGGGCTCTGTGCTGAATATGTAAATTGAAGCCGTTCTGTGAGACATTAAGCATAGCCCCCCAACCATTTCAATTCTGTTTCAAATGCAAACGTCTGACTTATCAGAGGCCCTGGTGGCTTGATAACACAGCTCTGAGCATTATCACTGCCAGTTCCTTGGCTTGAATGGACCCTGTGTCAAAAGCATTTTATGGCATTAAGCAAAGTGGCTGAAAGATGCCATTAAAGACACACCACGCACACAGTCTGTCCTTCCAGTCTGCCCCAGATGAGAGGAATTTGCACGCGTGCCCTTGGACGACCAGAGTGATGTCTATCATGGAGGAGAGAGATATAGCTGGTCGAGGAAAGGTGATGAATGTGTTCAAGTTTGCTTTGTGTGTGGCAAATAGCTGACATGATGCAAAAGCATGCTGATGACCTTGGAAACCCTGACATTCTATGCATTTAGCAACACAAATGATGGTTTGTGTAAAAAACCATTTAAAGTAATCTGCTGACTTCCAGACACGAGAGATCCCAAATGAGAGTGAGTTCATCACACTCTTCTCTCGTTGGGGAATGGGCAAGCTATATGTGTAACCATGAACAACTCCAGACAGATGTGTCTTTATGATGTCAGTTATGATGTCAGTGGGGCAGGATAATTTCCATAAGCACCCAGCAACTAAAGCCATTAGTGTGAATGTCATTCTTCTGTTGGAAAACAAAACAAAAAATTTAGAAACAAGCTATCAAGGAAAATTGTCATAGGCATAATTTAGTAGAGATATTTTGAACATTCAGTCATGTTTGAGGAAAAGAAGTCCAAGAAGATGTATGTAACCACAGAATTATGCCTGATATTTGAATTCAGTAGGCCATTTTGTAATGGGCTGAGGTATAGATACTAAAGCACATTAGAATAAGAGAATTTGTCCATAAAGATGTCATACACTCCCTAAAAAACACATCAACAGTACATAAAAAACATAAGAAAAAATTCAGACTAAAATATGCATCTCAAAAACAGATCTGACAAGTGTTGATCCCTGTAGATCACCAGTACTATAAAACTGTATCACAGATACAGAATGAAATCATTAAGAGAGCAAGTCTTTATCATTTTTCTGCCTTCAGTGTAAAGAAAATAAAGAAACTCTTTTTACTTGAGATGCAGCCTGGGACTCTTCCCTGTATAAAATGGCAGTTGATAAAAATAAAATAAAATAAAACAAAAAAGGAAAGAAAAGAAATGAAAAGAAAAAAATTAAAATCCTGTTCAGCTCTCTTTTATTCAAATTTATGCAAATGTATTGAAATCTATTGAAGACAATAGCTAAAACTTTGTATGTACAGTACAACATGCAGGGAACATCTTTTTGATGTTGCAATTTAAAATACTGTAGGACTAAAACTGTTACACCAAATCCACTCATCACATTGCTAAAAAACATCACTGATCATGAAGATGAACTGCTTTACTTTATGAATATACTTTATAATAAGCACACAACTATTCAAAGTAACTGGGAGCATTGCTTGTGGAAGAGAGAGACATGTGTAGCAATGTCCTGTGTATTGCAGAAGGCACACTACAGACCTCAGGTACAGTAATTACCGGTTGAAAGGGGGGATCTGTGTGACAAAGTAAGCCGGTGTTGTGTGGAGCAAACAACCCTCATTAGTCTGGAACCTGTACCCAGCTGTACCCTGTTCGCATTATTCAGTGCATTTATTTCCTCTGCAGACAGCCTTATGCAGGCAGGCCTACAACACTTTCACCTTTAAGCAGATCTAGATATTTACAAAAGCAACCCAGGTATCTTGCCACACTGGACAGCAGCAATGCCCCACCTAGGATTTGAACGTGCGACCTCCAGGGTCCAGAATCCACGGTAAGATTTGTGGGTGGAGAAGCCAAACTTAGATGTTTCAGATAACAGTTTGGAAGGTTGTGAATGTGAAGAAAAGAGAAAACAACAACCTTTTTTTAAGAGTTTGACATGAAGAGTTTGACATGACTCAGATGTGTGGCATTGATGCTGCTATTTGGGAGAACCTGCCAATCAGAATGTATATCTGTGCAGCAAATCTCAATGGAGGAAGCTTAGGGCTGGAACAACATGAAATAAGATTCCCCCCTCAGTGGACAGGGACAGTAAACAGGTGAACAATGAAACACAGCAGGGAGTGAGCATACAGGTGACATATAGCTGCACACCTTAATGATCAATCATCCGATAATTAGAATCCAGGATGAAGAATTGCGGACCTTGACGACACAGAAAAGGACTTAATGCTGGAACTTCCTCCATGCTCTCATTTTCAGCAGATGTACCAGAACAGGGTCCCTCTGGCCTCTCAATTTAAACATTGATTTATTTATTGAAATTGGAATAAGTTTCACATTCTGTTAAAGAAATCACCCTGGTGTGTTCCTATGGAGATAAATAAGGTGAAAGGCTAAAGAATACAGGTTGGTCAGGGTCATTAGATGGCACACAGTCCTAGCTGAACATCGGTGACCCATTTTGACCACCAATATAACTGTAGCACATATGCTGGTGGAGATTACCTTGTTATCAGATCAATTTCAGGTGTTTTTTTCTTCACTTTTCTGCTAAAGGCTTAGGGTACCTCTGCCAGATACATTTCTCATGATGGCTTATCGCTTGCAGTAAAAGCCTGACAGGTTAAATTGAAGGCTACATGTTTATAGAAAAATTGAAACTGAGTGACGCGAGTACCAGTGCAATACCAGCTGTCAATCACACCGCCGTGGTTATGGAGTTACCAAGAGCATCGTGTCCCCATCTCATACGTCTGCAAAATTACACAAGAAGAACGTTATTTAAATATGCTATCAAGCTACCCTGTTATCTCACCAGGTGAATCATTCCTTTTTATGCTTTTCAGTGTCAAACAATGAAGCAGGATATTATGGATTTGAGAATTTTTTAAAAAGTCAATTAAGCCATAGAATCATACAGTAATGTTAAGTATTAGCCCTGTCTGAATGCTTTGTCTGCACAGAATTACCCATTGACCTTGTTTAATCAATGTGAAATACAGATAGCAAATATTGAGATCTTAACCAGTTTTTTGCTTACAGAAATATGTCAAATTTTGAATGCATTCATACTACTGCATTGACTGATCTATAGGTAGACATGCCTTCATCAAACTTGATATTTTTGTGTTGAGATAAAAGTATAGCTTTTTCCTGTTATATCAGTTTTTTTCTTTTTTATTTAATTGGGGCCATGAATAAACACTATACTCATGAATTATATTTGAAATGGAACTGCTCCAGGTTCGCTCTAGGCCATGCCAACCTTCTGATATTCTTTCTGGAAATATTTTTTCTCATCTGTTTCAAGACTTTTAATATTGAAAACCTGACATTTTACATTCTAGAGCCACATGTCTGTCTCAGCTAAAAATGTAAATAATTTAATCAATTTTTTATTGTGGGGACTTTGCATAGTCTCATGCTTGTTTGATTGGTTTAAAAATATATAAATAATAAATATATATATATTTTTATATATATATATAATAATATGGAGTTTTGGAGTTTTCAAGGCTTTCTCTATCCAGTCTGTAATGGTAATATCATGCATTGTTGCTCGTGCACTTGACTCAGGGTGAGCCTGCACAACACTAACACATAGGTCTTTATCACAGAGAGGCACAGCATTGTGTTATCATGCTGATCAGTGACTTCTGTTTTCTACCCCTTGCGCTCTCTGATTTGCATACTGATATGTTCCTTCCCATTGCACTTACATGTCTGCTATTCTTGCACTCCCCATTTCCACTGTGCTGTCATTGTCTCCATTAAGTGCTCTTTGTTCTGCGGGGAAGGCTGTGTTGGTACGAGAACTAGGAACTGCAGTGAATGTATAGCTGCATGTGTGAAATGGTGATCTCAGTAATGTGGTGTGTCTAAAGGAGCTTATGGTAATTACGGATATCAGACGATACCATTCTCGCTCAATGTGCTGTAGTTTTGGGCATGGTCTGACCATAGCCTTACACTTGGATGAGGTGTGGTTTGTGTCTGGTCAAAGTACAGGTGTGGTCAAGTATCCTCATCACCTTATTGCCAGGTGTGAGGTACATTGAAGCTGAAATAGTACCGGTTCAGACTAATCAACTGAGGATGAAAAATCTGCCATTTTGCTTAAAACAAACAATGCAAAAAACTGCATCCACTGATAGTATCTGTTGATGTAATTATTCATCTTGCCCTGGATTTAGCACATTAAATTTCAGTGTCCTGAAACAATGCAGTTTCCTGAGACAAAGTTTAAAGTTACTGGTAATTATATTTTTCCCTTCTTTTTCTCTCAAGGGATCTTTCAATATTACCTATTAATCATGTTGATATCTTTGCAGTGTCCTAGTGTTTGCTTTTATGTGAAGGCTATTTAGATCTGAAGGTTTAATCATTCCATGACAAACCTAGACCCACTGAACTACTTAGTTATATGTCTTTCTCCATTCTGTCTTACTATGTTTTTAGTTGCTGAAAGTCTATTTCAAGAAGAAAAAGTTTCCCTTGAAAATCACAAAAATATTTCTGAAAAGTGTGTCTGCATCATGCACTGAAATTAAATCAACCATTAATCAAAGATTCCAACCCTCAGTCTGCAATGAGCGAGTGGAAATGTATTTATTCAATTAGCCATACATAGCCGTAGGGAAGTGCTATGACCAAAACAAGAATTTATTTATTCCCATCCTAATTGTATCCAACTTTATCCAAATGTTTTAAGGAATAAGTTATTGTAATATAACAGCTGGTCCTTAAGTTGTGGGGATAATATTAGGCTCTGAAGAATAATGTACTGCCTTGTTATTTTAATTATTATTTGCAATAATCAATAATACTATTAACAAGAAGACAAAGAATGATTATAAACTGATATTACAGGACAACACAGGAATTCAAATGAAAATGGCTTTGGAGATCTCAGTATCAGCTGTACACAGTGGGCTTTCAGGGACTTGAGTAAATTAATTACCCGAGGATTATTTAAAACCAGGGCTTCAGATGTGGACTTGGTCCCGAACAATTGTTTCCTTGGCTTCTGTCTTTATTAAGTATGGGTTTATTTTATTTCATTTTAAATGCCTAAAAAGAAAAGAACCTGCAAATGTGCTGGCATGACAACAACCATGTTTTGAAGGCTAGAACGGACCATTGAATGCTGGGATCTCTTTGGCTAAGTTGATTTCATGTTTGTTTTTTTGTTCTTGTTTCCTCTGTGATGCACTGACTGTTCTGTTGGACTGGATTGCACTGTAAATGATGTTGAAATCTGTGCATGTGAGGACCATATGCAATAGTCAGTTTTAGCACGTTATCATCATTATCCATATTGACGTAGTCACCTGGGTATCATTAACTGTACTGAATGAATAGGATGATTAACCAGCCTCTCATGCAGAAGAACCTCTTCATATCCTGCCATAGAATATACTGAGCAGCTTTGTTTTTCATGTGCCTTGGAATAATATGCTTGTTTGTGCTGTCCACTTCTTTGTACATTTTGCCATTGTTTCCTTGTGGAATAAGAAATTATCCCTTGCCTTGAATAAGCAGCCATCTCTCAAAAGCTTTGAACAATTTAATGTTCTTACTTGCTGCAAGAACTCAACACCTTCACAAATCTTCTGGGTAATAAACAAAGTGTTTTATTCTAGACAATGTGGTAATTAGCATTCTTTTACAAACAAATTGCAGGGCATGCTTTTTTTCATGGCTTGAGTGCACTCTTAAAAGCATCCTTTTCAGGAGTGCAAACAGTAAAATTGTCCATGCACTTCCATGGCATCATCTACATCTGTATATATTCACAGATTTAGCTGCACAGAAGAAAAGTGTGTGATACCGACAGATATATTAAACACATAGAAGAATAAAAAAGACACTTCCAGCATTTATTTTTGATACCAAATAACCAAACTAATTACAGTCAGTCCTGTTTTAATAGTGGAAAATGTTATATCCAGAATTAATTTGTTTTATTAGTTAACGAGGCATTAATGCTGTAAAACTTTGTAATGAATGTTTAATGCTAAATGGAATCATTGAAATGTGTAGCATTAAAAAGGTGTCAGATCAGAACGTATTTTTACAGCTTTTAGCAGGTGTACCACTGCATGTGTGTTCAGCTAATCTGAAATCAGAGACTGCTTAGCATATTATTATTATTATTTACATTTTTAATATGAAAGTGGTATTTTTTTTCTTTTTCTGCTGCTAGTGTTGGATAGACCAGATAAAATGACTATCTTTCTGAAATCAAAGATAAAACAAAACTGTTAACTTTACATGTGTTTGTGTTGACTTTACACATCTGATTATTAAAGTAATTATACATTTTTTAAATCCATATATTCACTAGTATAATCAGTGCCCCAGGTTAGCCAGGTGAAGCAATCAATGAATCAATGAACTGAACTTCAGATTATACAGGCTATCCAGGCAATACACAAATTCAAGATACACAATTCACAGAATGCAATACCAACAATATACAAACACTTTTTTACCCTGGGACACTGTTGGCCAAAAATAAAAACCCTGAAATATTCAGCATTAGTAGTTTTGACATGAGCAGTCTTGTCAAAACATCAATGTTCTCCATCATTTCAGTTTCATGTACTGAAAAGGGGGAACCACTTCTCTGCCACTTAAGCATCGAAGGTGGAGTTCAATGTAGGAAGATATACATACTGTATATATATCCACTGAAGCGCTGGCTACATAGACTACACAAAACTCTGTCATTTCTGAACATGTTACCATCAGCATAAAAATGCTCAATGTTATTTTTTTATTACTAGAGGACATAGTGGGCCTCTATGTCCTGTTTCCATAGAAACATTAAATCATGGATGAAATGAAGGAATCTTTAATCATGTGAGACCAAATCAAATCACACTGTTGAGAGTTTACCTAGCATGTTTCTGACCAAAACATTATTTCATCTTTTTTATTGCATCTCTTTTTTGAAATTCATGAAAAAATTAATGCGTGTAGCAAAGAAAAAAAAAAAAAAGTCAGTGTAACCCTTGAGTATTTCATAATGAATATTCCAGTGTCCCTAAAGATAAAATGTCTTAACAGATTAATGATTTTGGTATAAGAATATTTACATTTTGACAGAAGTGACAATCATACAAGAGTATCTGTTCAAGACACCATTCTGCTTTTCCGTGATTCTATAGAATAAAAGGTGTTTTACTGAAATGCACAGAACTCTCTGGGATTGTACAAGCCCATGACACATGTCCACTGGTGAAAGCAGATTCAAATGCCTGTCAGTGCTGCCATGCAATGTGCCCAACCACTTTCTTCCATTCCCACATTTCCCCAGCATCCAACTGCAATTCCAATCCAAA
Source organism: Megalops atlanticus (assembly GCA_019176425.1). Lineage (NCBI taxonomy): Eukaryota > Metazoa > Chordata > Actinopteri > Elopiformes > Megalopidae > Megalops > Megalops atlanticus. Next base: position 10,238,497 of record CM032897.1, read on the forward strand.
GGCAATTGCATCACCACAAAAATTCCAATTCAAGTGTGCACCCGGCACCCTGTGCTGAAGAGCAAATTACAAAGCACAACTGTGTTGCACTTGCTCCATGCTCCAATGAGCTGTGGTAGACCTAAATAATGGATAATTGATTTGTATGTGTCTTGTATTTTCAAAGGTCACATGCCTCATGCGAAAACCAAGAATACACAGATGTGAATATAAAATGTAGCGTAAGAAATACAACATTTTTAAAATGCGTTACTCAAAAATGCTGTGGTTAGATTGAACTTCTTAACTCATCACGATACACTTTCTGATGTAATGGCATTGGTTTAACCTGGGAGATAAACCAGGCTGCTTGGTAATGTTCCACATTTCTGTGGTGGAGGCTTAGAGTGTTAAATTCCATGTATGTACGCTCCCTGCAGTTCTTGAAAATGCTCTGCAACCGACAGTCCTGCCCCTGTTTGTAGCCCTGATTTGACTTGGACTTCTTTTAGTCCTTACGTCAGTTATGAAAAGATGGAGGAAAAGTTGAGATTAGTCACTGGCATTCTCCTCCTTCCTCCTTGGTGCTACCCCTCAGTTCCTTGAAGCACCAAATACAACGAAAGCCAATGTGCGCTAGAGTGTGTGGATGCTACTCTTTGAGGGCTTCCCCTTCCCTATAAATAACATAACAGGGCTGCTTAACGGCGCCGGGGGTTTGCAATATTTAACGTGAACTGCGCTCTCCCCCTGCCCCACACGGACACTTCCTGGACAGATCTCCGTTAATTGCCGCCCCCTTGATTGATGGATCACGGTGTGAAGAGGCTCACGGCGCATGGTTCGGCTATGCCAAATGAATGAAACATGGGCCCTCCCACCGTAAACACCTCCTCCGCACCGATAATTAATAGAAAATTAGCCGCAGCTGATGGAAGATGGAAACAACTTTAATTGTTTGGTTTTGCTGGATTTGTCGCATCAACCTCTCTCTGTTGGAGACTTGCTTTATTACTTTGTTTTTCAATAGTTACCTCGGAGTAATATTTATGATCACAGTGAGCAATGCCTTGATAGGGCCAGTGGGTTTGCAGGATGTCCCAAAAAATTGTTTTACAATAATGTTTTGTAATATTCATTTTTTTCATGTTTATTTTTATGTATTTGTTTGTACAATTTCCAAGCTGTCCTCACGCAGGTTTTAGGTAATATTCCATCAACTTCTGATAAACACCTGAGAGAGTAAGTGATTCAAGTTGCTATCCAATTAATGACTCCAAATCAGTAATCAAATATGTAACGGAGTGGTTTCTGATAAATGAAGCATAGTAAACTCTACACATGGCTACCCTCTTGTCATTATGGCATTATTTTCATTTGATTTATCATTCTGTTACCTTTTGGAAAAACTGTAACACACTGTCTGTTCCCACAGACTGGTATCTCTGAACTACATCCTCGATTTCAGTTGCTGCCACAGACCAAAATGTCTGACCCATGTTGGATGTTATTGTTTATTCCTGATCGCTGTTTACAGTACAGGTGGCTTGTTCAGCATCTACATTTTTTGCCACAGAAATTTTCCATCTTGTGATAAGGTTTCTATATACTCTTGATGCAATGTGGTTGCAATTTTGCCATAACTCTGCAGTAACAATGTTAACAGAGATGTTAGCTGCTGTTTCTTCTTGATAGATTGTTTTGTCAGTTTTTTCATAAAATTTCAAAACTACCTACAATCTATGCAGACATTTAGATATTATCAGTGTAAGGTATGATGAATAACACATAGGCAATCTCAAGAATTAGTATTTGGATAATTGAACAACTCTCCAGGTTCTTCCTTAATATAACCCTGCTTACCTTTAAACTAAAAAAGAAAAGAAAGTAATAATAATAATTGAAAAATGCAAGAGTTGTTATGCATAAGGCTACTTAACTTTCAACATATTCATTGTTAGGTTAACTAAAGGTAGCACACTGTATCAGAAAGTCTTGTTTTCCCTTGCAGGCACATATATGAGATTTTAATTGCATTTGTGTGAGATCAACCACCCATGTACAGTATGAGTATATTCAATATGTAACTGTAAAGTATGTATGCATGTAAAACTGTGTATGTGTGTGTCAGACGTAAATGTGCCGGCTTGCAGTAGGCCCACATAATGTATCTATTTGAGGTTCATCTGTTTTGAGTGTGGGTTTTGAGTTTCATCATGTCCAACAGTGAAATTTATGTTTATACATTTATAAATATCCATTAGAAGGGCAATGTAATTGGTTACATGGGCTGGCAGACATGCAACACAGAGGGTGAATCTCAGCTTCAACATAACATTATTGTGTGCTATTTGTGCTATAAGACTAACCATTGCAGACATTGTAATAGAGAAGGACGAGTTGTAAAGCTTGCAGAAAATTAAGTTAACCGGCTCATGAGTTAAGATATTGTAAAATATAGCTACAGCACATGCCATGACACCATTGTACCTGAAAGCGTTGTCTGTCTCAGTAGCAAACAAAAATATACTGTATACGAGTTGTAGCTGGCGGGGATTGAAGAGATACTAGAATGCCATTTTGTCTTACATGAATTTGACACTTGGCTGCTTTCTTAGATGTACAGAAAACCGTGACGGAGACTAAAGCCGTTCCTTTTAAGGAATTCTTTGAAACAATTACAATCCGTTCGCCCTTAGTAGCCACAGCCCGAACCACCCAGAGAGACACATTTTGAGGAGCTATGACGTCACCAGCACAGCGGAGTGAAAGTCGCGCCTGTATCTGCGGCTTTTTAAAGAACAGGGGCAAGCCTTAAGGAGCTGGCACAGGCGGAACACCAGGGCTAGTGAAGCCGATAGAAGCTGACCATTGATTACATGTTACTGTGGTAATTCTGAAAAGCGGCAGTCTACAGGGTACATGAAGACGAGGGGCTAGAGATTTAGCGGTGAGAAGGTTAAAGACTCTTTGCGCGGTTTCATTGGGACTTCTCTAATGCCTGAAGAGAAAGGAATTTCGAGGGAAAGAAATCATTGGGAAGGAGTCTGCAAGGATCCTTCAAGGCGGTGAGAGGTGAAACTAAAGCGTAGTGATGTAGCAGCATGTAAAAAGGCATTGCGTAGTTAATGAGAGAGACCCATGCGGAGAATAGCGAAACGAAAGTATTTTTTTTTTTAGAAAATTGCCAGAAAGGGACATGGTAGCGCATCGGACTCCTATTTTACGCCCGATATATGAATGATATGCATCGGAGAGAGTGTTGATCAGCGCGCCGAGTCACTGTGCCTACAGCTCAAATAACGGGAACGGGGAATCTGCGGTGACCGAGCAAGCAGGTGACTGAGAAGTGGCCGTGAGAAATTCCATCACTTTGAATGATGCGACGGAGTCTCCTGAACGCGGGGCTAGAATTGCACTAATATTACAAGGAAGTTTTCACTTTTATTTGATTTTTTGAAAGTAACTGAAACCCCATTCTGTCGACTGAAATGGACGGGGTCATTCCCATTCATGGATTGTTCATGTCGGTTGCCCCTTTTTTATTTTGAGCGCACGGAGAAAAGGGTTTTTGCACACCGTTTCTAGTTTTTGTTGTTGTTTTGGTTAAGACGTCTCTGCGCTGGAACAGAATGGATTTGTCAGTGCTGTGCTGAAAACCACGGGCTGCGCTGCCCGGGTGTTCGAGTTCCCCAACGATGCAGATCCTCCGAGTCGCGTGGGCTTTCGCAGGAGCGGCAGTCTGCTGTTTTGTTATTTTTTTGATCCACTCACACTTGCTGAAAGAAGGTAATTGTGACTTAATTTGATTCATTTTGTTTCAGTACGGATGTTGTATAGTAGGGTCAGTTGTTCTTGCTCTTTTTTTAATTTGGACACGCAGTTATTTTTTCTGTTACATTGCCGTGGACTGCATCTTCTGCGCTAGTGTGCATAATCAACAGACTTGTCGCGAGCTTTATTTGGACTTCCCCTGTCGATTCTAGAGCTGAAAATACCAAACTGAATGCCGATGCCATAATAACTACATCCTCTGTCCGATAAAGAAGATAACATCCGAAAAATAAAATGAGTTTATTAATCTCAACAGGTAACACACTTAATTACCCCAGTAAATGCGTTTCACGCCCGACCAGTTTTAGAAGTCGCCAGTGGCCTTTGTCGTTTGCAAATAATAGTTAATTGGGATTAATCATTCAGAGGAAATTAAAATAGAATAGATTAAAACGTAATGTTAAAGCAAGGAAACCCACACTGTTGTGACAGATTAAATGATTATCATTGCATTCTTCAATAGATGGCACTAGAGTCTTGCTGAAGGGCAACACCGGGGTCAAACTGTAATTATTTTCTTGTTATTAGCCGCATTTCCAGTTGTCAGACGTACTCCTGGATACTATCCAAAACCGCTAGACACAGCCACGCAGTGGCGAATCGCTGCGAATCCCGTAATTTAAGTATTCTATCTACAAGTGTGCAACAGCTTTATTACTTTCACTGTTACCGAGTCTGGTCTTTCACTATGCATAAACGTGACTAAGAGCAGCATTTCATTTGTTTGTGTGGTTTAAAACGTGTTCTCATGTCTTCATTAGTTTGTAGTAGTTTGCAGCGAATTTTGGTACATCCCTTACTGCAAACAAATAAATAATTTATAATATTGTAATATTCGTTATTATACACACACACACACATATATATATATATATATATATATATATATATATATATATATATATATATATATATATATATAGAGAGAGAGAGAGAGAGAGAGAGAGAGAGGAAGAGGAGAGATCCTGGAGAATATCTGATTACATATTACTGTAGACAACTAAATTACACTAATTGAACGGTGAAACTAAATATGCATTTGCAAAAAAAGAAAGCAAGTTCCCATTTACAAATATGCATAGGCCAAGGGAGGACCATACGCGCATTAAAGGGAAAAACCACTTGGCAAATAAGTAACGCACTCCTCAGTGAGTGCCTTTTTGGGGCACTCACATTTATAGCTTTTTTTACTCTTTTGTTTTTAAATAAACATATAGGCCTACACATAGGTAAAGAACGCTGTTCTTGCTACAAAACACGATTTTCATAACTTAATTACTCACGCTGTTTCTCGTGAGCAAGAGCGAACAATCGACGTTTGTTCATGGGAGAGGGAGTGAGGGGGAGGAGGGGTGGCGGTCATTGAGAAGGCCGCTCTTGTTCCCTGCGCTGTGGTAGGCGCTGGGACGAGGGGGAATGGTAGTCGTGGCGTGTCACTTTTCCACACTTGCGGCTTTGTGTGAAAATACAGGTCAACCTGTGGCTAATCCTCTTCACCAAATGTCCGTTCCGCGTCTCACGGTGAAAAGGAAGCAAAAAGCCCCATTGTGAGGCGCGCTCACGCTCCCATGCCCGTTCCCATTTGATTTAGAGGGGGATTTCACAACTTTGTTACAAGGCTAAAAGCGTCTGAAAATATTGTTTCCATACATTGCCAAGATATGCTTGTGTGTGTTAAATATATGTTCCCTCTATCATCAACTTGAATTGCACATGCTAAAGGAATGCAGGGCACGCCATGTGATGCAGGGAGTCTTTTATTGCGGAGTTACGGCTCTTTTTCTTTCCTCACTTGCCACCCACACAAACATTTAAAGGTCATACAGTAGCACCGCAGAGGTCTCTAGATCTCAGCCGATTTCTTTCATGTTTGTATACTGCTACATATGACTTTTAACGTTTATTCAACTCTTTGGAATGATATGGTAAGATTTTTGCTTTGAAGTGATTGGGAAGTACCATTTTTATCAGTTCATTACCTTGTGTCAAAGAATATGTTTTTGACAGGCTTTGTGTGTGTGTGTGTGTGTGTGTGTGTGTGTGTGTGTGTGTGTGTGTGTGTGTGCAAGCGCCTTGGCAAGGTATATCCTTGTGCATTTCAATGAAGTGCCTTGTTCTTACTGTCTTCCTCTTTAATTGTTGGCTTTGTCTGCAATGCTTTTGTATATTCGTATGTGGGATGTTTTCATCAGAATCAATATGATTCACTGAATGCAGAAAAATCATTTTCTGGATGTGTGAAGGTCATAGAAAACACAACATGCAAGTACAATGTGAATTCAAAGATTTGTGTGAACCACAGATCCCTTTGAAGGTGAAAATAGAAGTTATTCTTATACTGATAATGTAAGCATTGTTTAAAATTGTCAAGCTACTAGAGGCAATGAAACACTGATTACCAGAATGTTTGGCCCAGATCCTCATTGTTTACTTGAAGGTGTGTGTGTATAGGCATATTCATGTTGTGCTGAAAAAGATCTTGTTATACACGTCTTGGCTGCATTCATGTGTATGTGGTTCATGGGTTGTTGTGTCCTTACACACACCTGACCAGTTTTAGTCATGTTGTAGGTTCTGTGTTGTGTGACAGGTATTAGTCTCCCAGTGAGTTGGACTGGGGGATTCAAACCTCTGGTCTGATCTGATTTTGTCTGGGAGTGGCACTGTGTTCGTAGAAACAGTTTAAAGAAAATTTTGCAAGTTTTAGATTCTTTTGAAATTCTTTAATTTCAGTAGCCTCTGAAATGTGGATCATATGCATGCATTTCATAAAAATAAATTTCACACCTGTTTACTTTGTTGCTCGCATTTAGGAACAAAGTGACAAAGGGGCTAGATGAAATACCCCTCTAAAACATCCTCCTCAGATGAATCCAGTCAGCCTATTCAGTGCTTTGGGAAGCCGCTGGAGTGGTGGGGGTCATAGTGACATATAGACCACTCTGCCACAGCTATTCGGGGCACAGTGTACTGGAAATGGGCCCAAAATCAAAGTGGGACAGTGGAGATTTTTTGCTGATCTCACTCTTTCTAAACAAGTGGGCAAGTCAAGATTACATTGATCAAGAGGCCAGTCTAAAAAGATACGCTTTTGGAGGAACAGGAAGCACTGGAGTGGCCCGTGGTATTGTGCTTAATGAACTGGACTTATTAAACCAGAAGGGTTTGATTCACATGCAGGGCACTGCCATTGTATGCTTGAGCAAAGCGCCAATGGAGAAATATCCAACTTTGTAAATTTATAATATATAAGGTGTACGTAAGGGAGTGTGTTAAGCAAATAAATGATGTAATGTTACAAAGTGAGCGGTGCCGTGCTAGGGAGGGATTGTTTGCATCCGTTGCGCTGATAGCATAATTGCATCTAACGTGCTGGTGCACCGCGGCACCGTAGGTAATTACCAAGCAATGGGTTGTGCGACTTGCAGATGGAGGACTTATTCACCACTACTGCGCATTCACTGCCTAACACAGACACATTAAGCCCGCTGAAAGACGGATGTGGGAAGCGTTGCTCTTGAGTAGTGCTCCAGGCTGAAGAGACATAAAGATAATACTCCAGAACTGATGACACCCTTCGGTGTATGAATGCAAATCGGCTAATCGTTATTGTGCTTGAAAATCTCTTTTTTGTGTCATACTCCAACAGCTTTGGTTACTGAGGCCTTCCGTCAAGGACCATTTGAGTACATTAAAAAAAAAAAAAAAAAAAAAGATCTAAAATGATACCTTATTATGGGAACAAAAGGTGCGATGACAATATTGCCACAACTGGGGAAATTAGATCAGCTGAAAGAGTCAAAGAATAAGAGTCACTGTGATTAAATGCTTTGCTGAAAAATATTTTTTGAACTGTTCACACTGAAGATTGAAATGAGTAAGCGATTTATTCTGTTCACTCGCTTTAATACTGTGACTATTTTGCTTAGCTGTTACGGACTAGCTGGAGCTTCAGACTTGTGTGATTCTCATGTTGGTGATTATGTAGTCATGTTGAGGACACTTTGTGATGAACACCCAACTGTTGAGTGGGTGGGCAACACAGGACACAAGCGTTAATGGAACCCCATGTGACCTTCTGACGTGTTGCCAGGCAGATGGGTGTAGCCATGTGGCAGACTTCTGTACCGCTTTCGGAGAAACTTCGCGAGCACGGCAGTTACGAGCTTGGGCCAGAGGAAGTGGGCATGACCCGGAGCGGGCGGGGTTAGAGACAGGCAGCATGGTTATCCCACTGTCAGCTGATGAGAGCATGTCTCCTCTGATCAGCGTTTCACTCCCAAGAAGGAAGTGAGGAGACGCTTCTGCTGCATTGGCAAAGTATCAATCATTGCGGTATAAAGGGCACTTTTCAAACCTCGGTAAATGAAGATTATCTCCTGTGCTCTTCTCTCCCATCAGGTTATATACAGAATCCCAAGAGAGTATCTGAAATCTGTGAATTATTAATTAGGCCCTTTTTTTTTTTTATGAATTTTCATCTTTAAAAACGCACTAGGAGAGGTTTTGGTTCTCTGGGATGATTCTAATATAGGGTGAAACCCAAGGGAATTGCTTGATCGGACATAGTAAGCATTTATAAATCATGTTTATAAGTACCATCAGCTTCATGTGCTCTTGGTACATGCCGCTAAACACTTTTCTGAGGATTTTCAAATGCTCTTTACTTTTTCTTTGAAATATTTTTACTGAGAGCTTTTTGATATTAATTTCAAGCTTGAAGTTGAAATACATGTGAAAAGATGATTGAAAGGTAAGCTGCGGGTGACTTTTTAGAGTACAGCCATAGATTCCCTTCAATAAATACACTTTCATCTCATCTGCTGAGCAGAATGAGGTAATGTTATCAAGATGTCTGGTGGTTTGATGATAATAACGTTTAACAAATACAGAGACTCAGGGAAACTATTTCAGTTTCCATTTTAACATAAGGGGCTTACCCAAACATCTCCTCAGGACTACAGTGGATTGTGCGGAGGCTTGTATGTTTGTTTGCAGAGCCGAATAATAGAGATATTAATGTTCCTAACAGGACAGCACTGGCCTTTGTCTCAGCCATCAGCAAGTGCCTAAAGCAATTTAAAACTGATTGCCATTTCTCTGTCACAGGCTGAACCAAAACAAGGTGCTCCTCATTGCTGGAGTCTGTGCGCCGTACGTCGTATGATTGTTATTCTTATTTTCAATTTAGAAAGAATTAAAAGAAAATGGCATTTAATGAATATCGTATAACAGTGAATGTCACTTTCTCTTACTCTCTCATCCTTGAATAAATTGCATGCCGGTTACAATTTAATCCTGACCGGGTGCAATTGGAAATAAGCATCCATCGCCATAGAGGGGGAAGAAAAAAAAAAAGGAAAAGCAATATAACACTCTAACGCCGACCCTCATTTACTTTTATAATTTCATTATTTGTTGTAATGGTTGGATTTTATTATGCCCGAGATGCTTGAAATACAATAAAGCAGCAAGTCGCCATTTGTTCCCTGAGGTTTCTGTCCGGTTCTGAGCTTTTTCGCTGAATGCAAATGAAGCAAAAGGTGGTCCTGCCATCATTTCACTGCCGTGACTAAAAAATCACATGCTGTATAAATGTGCTCTTTACAAGCCAGCATAATCATTTGTCCAATCAAATGCCACAGTGGCAGAAATGGCATAAGAAAGGGGACACCATGTGTGTCGGGACTGGGCAGTGGGTGCCCCTTAATAAGGTATGTGGTTACTAGGAGGAATATCACATGCTCAGAGTGCATGCATAGTGGCAGGTCTCTGGCAGGTCTCTTCTGTCTTTCTACTGCCTTTCTCTTTGTCCTTTGTGCAAGGTCTGCCTCAGTCAGGAAAAGAAAAAAGGAACACCTTTGTAAATTAAAAAAATAGTATCTAGAATTGCAAAGAATAGTTGTTAATGAATTAGACAAATTTTTTTTCCTTCTAGGTTATCTTAAAATGGTGTGATAGGGGTTTGAGGATACTGTTTGGAGCATGTCTGGGGAGGTTTCTTCATTCTCTTCAAGGTCAGTGAAAGTACCTGCAGATCTGGTTGCAGGCAGTAGTGGGCTGACATTTCACCGCCCACCTGGTTGTCAGCCCATTAAGGCAATTAATTTTCACTGCAGCGCTCATTTGTGAATTGTCATTTATAACTACCTTTACAATTACGGGTACATGAGGTTTCACGGTTCTTCACTAACTACAGAGAAGAAGACCGCTGCCTAACTGTAATTCTAATGGACAATGACATGCTTTAATGACTACACTTTTTATGCAGGTAGCTAAAAACTACATTTCTGCACCCAGCCACTCAGGCTGATGATTCACTACTGATGAGGTAAGCAAGTAAATTACCCAGCATTCCTTCTGTCAGACACCTGCAGGACCTCTCGCACACACCTGGGTGCAGGCAGAGTGAGACCACATATAAATATTAGTGCTTCAACACCTTCATGTTGGCTTCAGATTCAGATAGGATTCCTCTTACCGTCTTTGTAAGCATCAGTCTCCGTCAGTTTCTTGATTATGAGCATATTCACAGATTTTATATATATATATGTACAGAGTGAGAGAAAGGGGTACATGTATACCACTGTCACACACCGTATGTGTGTGTGTGTAGTGTGTGTGTGTATATATATATATCTATGTAAAAATATATAACATGGTCATATTTTAATAACAAAATTTATACAGGAAATGAAATATATGCCATGCTTGCAAATTTGCTCTGCTGAGCAGACAATAAATTATTCCTTGTGTGCTACACGAGACCTGGGATAATATCATGCCCACAGAATTAGACTTCCAAGATGCAGGAGCCAAAGTGCCTTTGCTTAAATGGAACGTGAAAGGGAAAGGGGGGGGGGGTGGGGAGTCGGTCTGTCCAAAGCTGTGTACCTCAAGGCTGCATTCTCACCCAGCAGCCGGGCTCAGCGCACTGAGGTCACTGTGTAAACACATACTTCCACCTCCTCTGTGTATTCTTATTAGTCTTAATTTAGATTCATCTTCATTTAAACCAACATTGCACAAGGACTAAAGGAGAATCTGTAAAAAGTGTGTCACGCAGGATGTCCCCGATAACAGAATAATTAATTTAATTAACACTCATTAGATTAAGTACCTCAAAAGAGAATGTAAGAAGCACAAGGCATTTTTGCTGGAAAAGGGAATAATCCTGGAAGTAAACCTGGAAACTAAGAATGAATGTTCTCGGTATCCACACTTTGCCACCAATGTGGGTCACCTTGTGAGTCTTGTGACTACAGTGCAAAACTGGTGTCGTATGTGTTCAAGTTGGCTGAGCATGTGTTGGAAAAAGTGCTGTATTGTTAGTCAATAAATAGATACAATGGCACATACTATTGTGTGGCCATCATTGATCATTTCACTTTGTCTGAAGCACTTGGCTCATCTCGTGCCTGCAACAGTGAACAAAAAGCATTGTGTGATGGACATACGTAATCTTTCAGGTGAATGAATGGATCACATTCAGAGAGAGAAGGACTACTCTATTGATGCAGACTTTCAGCCATTCTTCTCTCACTTTGAGAACTTGTCTGTCAGTCAGTAGTGTTGTGGTAAAGACAGTGCTTTACATTACATATTTTTAATTCATTTGTGACCGGTGCATTTAAATTATATTCTGTTTATGTTTATGCGCACCTGACTGAATGTTTGCAGAGACAAAAGCTTAAATTACAAGTTCACAATGATGCAGCAGTGTGGCATAGTAGTAAGGAACAGGGTTTTTAACACAGAAGTTGGCAGTTCAGCTTCCTGATAGAGCATTGCTATTGTACGTTGTTCAAGGTTGCCTCAAGTGCATATTCAGCTATATGATTATTGTAAAATCTGAGTGATATTTTGAGTGAATATTGCAATAATTCTTATATACTATTACTATTACTACTTTTTTTTTAAAACTCAGTTGTCTTTAAACATCAATATCTATTAGTTCACATTGGAAATCACTTGTGTTGATATTGTGGTACTGTTTTTTTCTTTGTACAGGTTATGTATTTCTCATCCTCTGTTATGAACATGTGTACAAAATTAAAATAGAAGCTTAAGAACAGGTAGAGCTCTCATGTGCACCCCTAACTGTTCAGTAGCTTTTGTGTTTAAAGGGGACTTTCAAGCACAAAAGGCTTTATAACTCATTTTGAGACGGATTCGTATGTTTTAGAGAAGGTCAAGATTATTCTGATTTTTTTTTTCATTTAAGTGCTGTTCCCAGTGCTGAGCAGTTATATGAATATAGGCCCTGACCTCATAACCACTGATGGAAGTGGAGCTTCAAGAATTTGTCAGCCCAGGTGTGAGGACCATTTAGGCTGATGGCTTCATTAGTCTATGGATTTTCAACTCATCACTCCAAGACTCACTGTGGAGGGAAAGGGTTAGAGTCAGTCATCCATGAAGTAATGAGCTTAAATGGGGAACACCTGGGTACAGAGTTTCATGAAGCCTCACAAACCTATTACTACTGATAACTGCAATGATGAAGAGGTGAAGGCTTTTGAATAAATGAACTGGACAGACAGACATGTACGCCATGACACATATGCCATCACTGTCACTTTCATGACGGCGAATGTGGATGAACTAGAACGGGCAGATTTGTACCTGTCTGGCGGTGGTGCTGAAGGAGTTACAAATGACTGTTAGACTTTTGCTTCTTGGAACAGTAAAAAGGGGGTTGCTATGGTGATAGTGCTTTTAAGAAAGATAATTGAAGAAGACAAAATGCAGTGTAAGTAAGTCATGCTCTCACGTTAAAAAAGGCCCTGTATCAATGTCCAGAGCTGATTTCTGTTGCTGCTCAAGTACCGGTGCTTTTTGCCTCCGTCTGTGACACTGTACGACCCTTGGCTTGCAGAACTCTTTAATTGTGTACTGACTATTCTATATAAATGGACACCTGCAGTAGGAAATTGACCAAGGCAGGTTAAGAAGATGAGAATGTGGAGAATTGAAGATTGCCTTGTGGAATGCACTGTGTGACACAATATTTTATAGTCATTTGTTGATGCAGGCAAAATTACCTCAAAGGATAAAGTGTTACTGGATGATTACAGGGCTATTTGTGTACTGCGCACTGAAGCCCAGTCTCGGAACTCTGTCCGTTTTAATAAGTGCTACCTGTAAGAGACACGCTTCCCAGGCCACGACAACGCAGCCGTGAAAGATTGCGAAAAAAAGGTGTCTACAGCTAGTCAGGCGTGAGGCGAGAGAACATGACAGGTGGCTGAATTTATTCCGGCCAGCACACTCCTGTGACTGACCCCTGAGGACCGCGTGACCTCCTGGGCAACCTTAGGGACCTCTGACAGGGACTCAGGGAAAGAGCAGCAGCAGAGCATCGCATGCTCAGATCTCAGGCTGGACTGACTTGGTGAAAGGAGTAGGATTATAACCAGAAGGTTTCAGGTTTGGTACCTGGGGGTGGCATTACTACCCCTACTGCTGTTGCACAAAACAATGCGTGGAGGAATTTCCCTTATGTATAGAGAGCACTGTTGGAGGATTTAAGGAACTGTGCTTAGAACCAGATGGTTGTGGGTTTGATTCTGGGGTCAGGCATTGATGTTAAACCCCTCATGTACGGCACTTTATGCTGCGTTTCATGCATATTAATGTCCACCTGTTTAAATAGTCAGTATGTCAAACTGCATTTGTATCAGTCACCCTGTGCTAAAATAAATCAGTGATAGGTGATCAGGGTATGAAGATGTAAAGCACCTTGAAATGGGACTGGATGATAACAGCAACATTGGCCAATCAGGGAGGAGTATGAAGAGCAGCTCCCACGGTGAGTGAGAGAGAGAGAGGACTAAGGATGAGCTAGCCTTGTGGGGAGGGTATCACAGCCCAGGGATGAGGGTGAGAGAGAGCACCAACCATGCTGACCGTAGAGGAATGGACAGATTCAGGAGAGGAGAGAGAGAGAGAAGTGAGTGCCTGTGGAAGAGAGAGGGAGGGTGCAGGAGGAGAAAAAACACGGCCGGCGCCGAGCGGCCAGTAATGAGCCCAGACAGCAGAGGGCCCAGGAAATAGGAATGTTGTGAGATTCGTTGTGGTTGCCGAGGGATACAGATAAGCGTATATCCTCTCTTATTCTTAATGCTGGGCTTACATCAGCTCCCTGCGCATGGAATACCAATCACAGGGAACGGGTGCCTCCATTTTGGGCCAGAGGGTGTACTGTGACTCATTCAGAACCCTGCAGTTTGTGCACACCCTCTCTACAAACTCATCAGTTGTCGTCTGTCATGGGATTACACATACAAAGAGCTGCATATAACAGAGTATACATAACAAACTGAGGATTCTATAATTAGCCTTGTCAGAATGATCGGTGATCCTCATTCTGTTGGAGCTAGTGCTGATAAGAGTCTTGGTACTGGGAAAACATCTGCAGTTTATCATTCACAGAAAGTTCCGGTAATAAACTTGCAGCCATCTGACGGGACTGCTTGTCTCTGTCTTTCATGTCAATGAGTTACCTGTATCATTAGTGATGTCAAACAGCATATTTCTCTTTTTAAAGAAATGCTCTTGAAATGTTTCCTGGAGCACCTGTGATGCATGTTAGTAATTGAATTAATGAAATGAAATTGCTTTTGACAAGGAGTTTAACTTTGTCAAGACAAGACAGAGACTGAAAAAGGTGCTGTTTTTCTAGGTGGAATACAAAATGTGTTGGTAGAGTTTGACAGCTGCCTTGAGCTCTCTCTGTGTTATTATTTTGGTTTGTCTGAAGCACGGTTTCACAAGCACTGCTTTGGGAGGGACTCACAGCTGGGTCTCAGGATGCCCACAATGAATGTGATATTGACCCACAATGAAAGAGAATGATCATAGTTTGAGGTTGCAGTCAGTCACCCCCCTAGCAGGATTGCCCTGGGGAGCAAAGGCACATATCCGTGCATGTGAATTTAATGAAGCCACAAGGACAGCGCTGGAAAGAGATGTTTTATTGGACATGCTATAAAGGAGTAGCATTTAAAAGCACCCCCCAAAAAAAAAGAGCAGACTAGCAGATAAAGTTGGCTTGTATACTCGATAGTCACACCTCCACAAATGGAACTGAGGGCAAGATCTGCAAAATAAAGTAATTAGCTGGTAAAACTCTATCTTCAGGTCCTATAGCATGCACCATGAAGCAGCCGTGACCTCTAGTTATAAGTTTAGCCTTCTGACATTGCTGTTAGAGGGAACGGCTGGGTCTTTATAACAATGGCCCCCCTCTGCACACACACTAATTAGTCTGTTCCGTCCTCAGAAAGAGCTGGTGCGCATCACACATTACTTTTACACCTTTATTGCAAAACTAAAACTGCGAAACATAAAATTAAATCATTTTTAAGGGCTGTTTTATCTTACAAACATTCATAAAATAAGGACATTTCCCCCCAGGACAAATGCTGTTGAACACCAATTGTTAACCCTGCCAAAGGGATTGTACTGTTAGCTTCAATTAGCAAGCAGGTGAGAATTCCAGTTCACAGAATTGCATGTCCACTGGATACAAATATGTATGGGTGACAGTTCACTGTGGCATAAATCCACAGCAATACTGCAACTATTTCCATAAATAATAAATAAATAAACAAACAAACAAATAAATAAGCAAGCAGCCCATAACTCTCACAATCTGTTTGAAATGTCTAAGCATACCCCTGGTCAGTGAGTGTGCTCTCTACAGCTCTACATTGAGATGAGTCCTTTCTACAGCTTGGCCTCACAGACGTGGGTAAAATTCTTATTTTATCTCCAAGAGGGGTGCAGCTCACTCTGTCTAAAGAAAATTACCCTTATTCCCATGCCTCTTATGTTCAGCAATGTTATGTATCATATTTAATTTTTACACAAAACTTGCCTCATTGTATTAGCCACTTAATGATCAATGGAGCTAGCCTGGACATGTGTGCCATCTGTAACTCCGTAGTACCTGTCTGCAATGTTGCATCTCTAAACTTGTTTTTTATAAACTTATTATGCGCAGTAGGATTTTGTAGGACATATGCTTGTTTTAGAATTGTCATACTTAAGTTTGTGGGAGAAAATGTCCAAGAGGATCTCTGTGGTTATTCACTATGGACAGGAGGTAAATGTGGGCAACAAACTGAATTTATCAGCACTTTCCCAACAAATTTGTGGCAAAAAAACAGATATAATCAACCTCCACAATTACCTGGAGAGATTAGCCTATGCAGTATAGATGTATAGTAGTACGGATATACAGTATGATGAATATACCATTCATAGGCTGAGGCTGGGAACGCATACACACATATAGGACTAAAGTATTGCCAGTAAAGTGCCTTAACATACTCATATCCCTTGGTTTACCCAGTCATAGTTCCTCTTGCATGGTGTCCTGCGTACTTCCTTCACGTTCATTCCATTTCTGCTCAGGACGCAATCAGTCGCCCGAGGATACGTTTAAATATTCCATTATCCTGAGTGATCCTCCCCTGAGTTCCTTTGAGACAGATGTTATTCTCCACCGCCGCGATACAGCTGCAGTCTCCTGTTGTTCTGTGAGCGCAACGTTCACGGCCACCAGCGGGTCGCCTCTCCGCCCTAAAATAGACTGCACCAATGGCACGCGAGCTGTACGGTTAATTATGTCAAACGGAATACAGTACGGCGGATCTGCTGTGGTTCACGTGTGTCCTCTGCAAGCGTTACCATTTGCCGTCCCTGCTGACAGCACACGCTGTGCGGTTGATTCAACAGTTGATCTCTAAGATTCTGCTGTACCTGCTACTTAGCTTCTTTCATCAGATCCGGTCCATGGTTTAGAGTAATCGATTATCTTTTACTTAAGCCTTTACTGTTTCTTTAAGCTTTTTGTTGTGTCTAATATGAGATACTGCTTGTTCATATTGGTTGCCTTCTGTGTTGTGTCTTTTGCCCTTTATGCTGCTCTGTATATGAATCACCAATTATACATGAAACTTGTATCACTGTGAGAAACCTCTACATATGTGTGCTGAAATAAGGCCAACAAATCCTCTGTTACACTGATATGCAGCTAACAGCTTTTTTCTGCTAAGTTGCAAGTCACGGCCTGCATGTACCTCTTTGACCTCTCATATGCACTCTTCCTCTTGTTCTAGCTTTTCTACCTTTTCTTATGGTAATGATGGGAGGATGCAAGCTTCGCAAAGAATGAGTGCATCTATCATACATCATCCATGACTCACCAAGTTTAACCAATCATTGTGATTTTGCTACAGGGAAAGGCATTGTAATTTGAGCATACAAATAAAGGGATTGACAGCACATGATAGTTCTACCGGTTACAGGTTACACAAAGCCTCATTCTCCTAACCACTAACGGGCTCTACTTTTCAACTGGTAGTTCACATGTGACTCCTTTTTCCTGAAGGTGCCCTTGAGAAAAAAAAATACAACATGTTTGGAAAGTAATGGTTTGGAGAATTTGAAGAGAAATTAGATGTTCCCAGGAACTGATTATTTCAAGCTTCTGTGTTTTTCAGACCTTGGGGACTCCCTTCCAGACAGCTTTGAAATCAAGTCCCTTCACAAGCCTGTTCATCTGCTTGCAAGCATCCCCTGACATCTCGGGATTGATACAGACACATTACAAAGCCATTATCAAGAGGCCGCATAAGACCTTTTGTGATTCAGAAATGAACATTTCTATTCTGTTATTCCGCAGTTAATGCAAGGCTTTCCTACCCTTGTTATTTCCCGTATTGTTGACAGCTCCTCAGATAGCCCACCTTCTGTTTATGTTGGGTGTCGGTGTTGGTTATTATTAAAGTTTACACAGAAAGATCTTGGCAGTCTTAACACCGGTAAAATTGCAAGAACCTACAGTAGTTGCAGCACTGCATCTCAAAAACACATTGTAATAACTAATAGAAAAGAAATACATTATTTGCTCTCGTACAGTGCTGCCAATACACATATGCTTTCATTTGAGTTCAAAGTCTATAAAGAATGATTTAATTTATTTACAGGTAACTTTTGAAGTCATCCTAGAGAGTTACTATCAATAAACCGTCAATGGACCAAAATCTTTCTGATTGGCAGATTATATAGGGGGTTCCTGCATGACTGTGTACATGTGGAATTTATTGTGAGGAACATGCCAAAGGCTGAATTTCTTTATAAATTTGTTAACATACTTTGGAAATCCTACTATTGCTATAGCTATTGTTTGTGTCTGTGCTTCTGTGGTGGTTACACTTAAGGCTGTGCAGTGTGATCTTACAGTATGTTATTGTGTTTCTGTTTTGCTTTGTAGTGTATTTCTATGCTGGGCAGTAAATGTTGATGCCTGTGTTGTGGTATTGTAGATCATTGTTATGGAGTGAATTATGGATTATGGAGTACCTTGTGTGCTAGTGTTTGTGCTGCGAGTTGAACATGTTATTGTAGCTATTTGTGTGCTGTAATGTACAGTGTTTGCTTTCTGTACTAGCGTTTATGCTGTGCAGTGTGCGTCTACGTCTCCGTCTCCGTCTCCGTCTACGTTTGCATTGCACCTGTGTTATTTTCGCGGTGCAGGACAGCGTGTCAGTGTTTCCGCCTGGCCGGGGGTGCGCGTATGAGGTCGCGCACAGATGTCGGCCGCTGTGACCTGGCAGCGGGTTCGATGGCTGACAGACTGTCACCGTGGTACACCATGGTCCCCCAGGAGTCACCCCTATGACTCCCTCCCAAAACCTGTCCTCATGCCATCCCAGCAGCCAAGAGAGTAAAAGAAGACATTTATCAGCTGAAAGCCTTTGGCAGGGACTGGCCCTGTAACTGCAGCTTCACACAGCGTTTGTCTCTGATTGTTTCAGTCAGCGTGGCAAATCTTTAGTATGATTATTCATCCGAAAGAAAGAAAGGAAGAAAGAAAGAAAGAAGGAAAGAACTTAAAAGGTTATTTCCATATTTTGACAAGACGATGACACACCATGCCACGGATATTGTGAAGCAAAATAGGGCCATTAAACCACATTAGAGTCTGGGACCAACAGGCTCTGTTTATGATGCACAGAAGCACTTTGTTGTCTCTCAAACATTCTGCTGAGGTCCACTGAACAATCAGTCGGAGCTCTGTTTCATACTCATTATTTAGTTCTGTCATTTAGCCATCTCGCACGTATGGAGGAGCTTTTTTAATCTGGTCAAAGTCATCACTGTCATTCATCACGGCCGAGGGTCTTATCAAAACTCAGTGACATTATACTAAGGGGGTTTGGCTGGATTAGTGTCCATTTTACAAACACCATTGTGTTTTATTTCTTTTTATCCTCTCAAATAACCAGGGCCCTTGACTAATGCCGAAACAAAGCAGATGTTCTCTCGGAGAAAAGTTCTCTGTGTTGTTGTGTCTTCAGCAAGTTGACTTTTTCCTGTGTTTGTGTCAAAGTCTGAGTTTTGTTTTTCTAAGAGGAAAAGGCTCAGATCCTCTTTTTTGCTTTGCCTTGGTTTCTTTCTTATATGCTATTTTACACTGCATTTTTGTTAGGGGACTGATCTTCCAATCCCATGCTGTGTTTAGTGTGGGGAACACACAGATGCCATATTTTCTGAAGCTGTTCACCTCATATGCTCTGGCTGTTTGTGGCTTTGCTATTGGAATTCCAAGTTTCGAGTTGATGCAGTGTTTGTTTTGAGAAGAACTCAATTGCACATAACCCATACGTGTTGGCAATACATACATTATGTACATACATTTTTCTCCTTTCCTTTCATTCCTCTGGTCTTCTTCTTGGCTAATATCACCCTGTTCTGTTGTCTCTTTATTGATCTTCAAGTAAATTTCCAGGGTATGTGTGTGTGGACGTGTGTGTACGTGTGTTTGTATGTTTTTTTTTTTTTTTGGGAGGGGGAGAGAGAGTTACAACAGGATCTGAGCTCTTGAGGGGTACAGAAACTGAAGAGGTGAAGGAGGTGGATTTCAAGATGTGGAGAAACGAGGTACAGGTGGCAGGCATTATGGTTACACCAAGGAATACCATTTCTATCATTCGAGCACAGTACAACCGCATACACTGCGTTATCTGTTCTCAGAAAGCCTTATACACGGTAAAATAATGTTCCATGTCCATTGTACGGGCGTGACATAAAGCAGGGAGGTTGGAGGTGGGGCAGCCTTAAAAAAATGAGGTGGATGGGGGGAGTTTGGGGGGTTGGTATGGGATAAGGCGAGCGAGGGGAGAGGTAGAGAGGGGATGCGAGTGTGTTTATCATACAGCTGAGCCAAAGCGCAGGCCCGAATGAATGAGAGCGAGATTAAAGCCGGGGCGTTAGAGTCTGCATTCAATCACTGCAGTCAGTGAGCATGCCTGCTGCATGCTGATGAACCCTCATGAATGGCCTCATGGACTTCTCCTTCCAATATATTTTGGGCAGCCCCGATTATTGCTTATATGCAGCGAGGGGTCGCGGGTAAATTGCAATACTTCACTTAGCGACAAGGGAGACAGTAGCGCCTGGTCTGTCCCCCTTCCCCCCCCCACATCCCGGGGGCCAAAAAACATGTTTTACTTTCACAAGGGGATGTAACCAGGGGCAAACGACATGAGTCTAGCCCAGGCATGGAATGTCTGCAGCCTTCCCTGGGTAATAAATGCTCTTCACTCTGGCGAGGGAACATTTGCAAGGAGAAGAGTTTGGTCATCCTCCCTCTCCCCCAGCATTTTATCTAATGAATAAAAAAAGGTATAAAAAGCCCGTGTTACACATAGCCAAAAAAATCCAAAATGGCAAAAGCTTGTAAGACAAACAGGCTTACTCTCATAACGGTAAAGTGAGATGACAAGGTCAAACATCAAAAATAAGCCACTACTTACTACAGAAACAAAGTCAATTTCCATTAGATGGAAGAACTTGACCATGAAAGTTTGGCAATGTAATACATTCAGCCAGAACACCTACATACTCTACTTAGTATATATAGGCACACACCACCACCTTATGCTATACAGTATTTATATCAATAAGCAAATGTTGTTATTAAACTATAGGAGACTGAACACCGGAATTGCTTTAAAAAGTTACTGGCAGATACTCTGCAGAATTAAACTGCACCTTGAAAACTTTCCAGTAATCACTGAAGCGCTGTGAATGTGAATAGGACCCAAGGAAGTCAAGAGATCAAAGTGCATTGAAAGTACCTTCAGTTTTTATGATAAGACAGTTGCAATAAGTGTCATCTAGAGAACTTTTCAGATTTGGCAGATTGGCAGACCCCTGTGTATTTTCTCACTGCTATAAATGCAGATTTAAATATGTTTTGTGATAAAATGTGGTTAGAATCCATATGAATCATTGAGAGGCAACATGTCCCTTCACAGTAAGAGAATGTCTTTGAACTGGGGCCAGCCTTTACAATAGTTTCTTCATTATGTGGAGGGGTTAAATAATTTACTGCTTGAATATAGAGTATCAGGTTTGCACTTGCTTCTCCCTTACATGCAGCAAATTAATTTAGATTGCATCGGAAATTGATCTCAGCTCCATGTCCCTAAGCACTATAATGTATCTGAATTCACAATGCTAGTTTAGAAAAACAAATGGTAATGGGAACCATTCTAATTCACTGCTGTTTATTTATAAGGGAGCCAGCTACAAGTGTCGATACAGATGTCTTGTTGCAGCATTGCAAACCGCCAACATCATGCTGGATTGTTCCATGTAATGTGACCTGGGGGGTTCCAAAGATTCAGAGGAAACTTGCAAAGATTATTTCAATGATCTCAGCGATCTCAATGACATTGTGACAATTAGAAAGTTCTTCAGTAATATTTGAGAGTGTAATGACATACCCTTCTACTACTGTAACTGTGAAGTGTCCCAATAAGGTGTTTCTCTCTGTCTGTGCCTTAAGCACATCATTGATAATATCACCCAAGACTTCTTTTTAAAATTGTACTTGGTAGGAACTGTCATTACAAAATGCATGCTCAGAAGTCCTCTGAGAAAATTCCTTTGTTGAATGTCAAATAAAATCTGATCCTCGGCCACTGAAATTAAACCAAGTCCTGGCGACCGCTTTTGTGCATCTCTCAGGAAACCTGCGGTTGCATATTGTGCCGTTGTGTTGACAATGAGTGAGACAGATAGTTCTGGAGGGTAGGACACATCCGAAGATTCTCTCCCCTCCGCTTGGCATTCGAGAAGGTGGGGCTGTCGTACTATCCCTGTGTAATTTCTCCGGGAAGAGTGCCTGTACTTGGAGATACTGTGATATTAAAAGGAAGGCATTGCAGCGGGCTTATCTGCCTTAAAACACATTGTTATTTTGGTGCCAAAGGCTGTCTGTTGAGGAGGCTTATTAAGGTAGGGCACATTCGTGAAAATATGCTCAAGATCTACATTCCCCATTTCAACCCCTTCAAAGAGAACACGAAATCAATCCCGTGTCCTCAGCCTCACGCTGTTATTTTCTCGTTTCTTTTGTTCTGTGTCGCATTTGGACATAAATCAAATTATGCTATGAAAGATTTACCCTGATACCTTTTGAGATCTTACAGAAAAAATACAAAAGCAATGTAAAATGTCGATAATGATATCGATTATGAAGTTTCACTACAAGGCACATTCATCATTCTCGTGTCCTTGTTGAAACACATTTTGTCATTGGCCTTAGACATACATCTTACTCAGCCATTCTGCAAGTGTGACAGCTGTACAAAATTGGGGAAAAAAAATAAATAAAATGGTTGTTCACATACAGTATGTATGAATGTATAATGCGGTAGTATGCTATCTTAACACCAAGAAAGAAAAAAATAATTTCAGAAGTGGCTAAGTTATAAATGAGACATCTCTGCAGGGGTTCTTCTGCATCACCAGGCTGACCGCAAGTGCATTTATGCGTTTAGCACAGAGTGTTGCTGCAGCAGGACTACAGACAACATGCATTTCCCAATTTATTATATATTTTGTCTCCATTTCATTTGGCAGGTTCACTTATCCACAGAACCATTAGAAAGCCGTCATGGGAAGATACATGTAATGTGTGTCATTAGAACATTAAGGACAAGGGCATGGATACTAAACAGTGTGTGAACACCACTGATAAAGTGACAGGGTGAAAACTGTGTGCATACAACTAAAGCTATTATAACCATATTATAAAAGAAAACATCATCTTGATATAGATACATAGATACATAGATAGATAGATATAGATACAGATAGATATAGATACAGAAAAGTAATGTGACTTTGCATCGCTATTACCATCAAAAAGTTATTTGCAATGCTTTAATGGGAACAGTCTGTTGTGGTGAATCATTACCTTTTGTCACATTCTCAGACAAGTTGCAATGTGGCTAGGTGATCATGTGGAGTTTATGTCAGGGAAACAGGATTAGCCAGGTCATGGTGACTATCTGCAATGCCGCATACAGCCCCATTGGCACAGGACAGTTTATTCACCTTGGTAACTGAGGCAAAATTCTGCAGTTGACTATTTAATCGCCCATTTTACCTGCTGTTTTTCACAAGCATCTAAAAAAAAAAAAAAAAAAAAAAAACAAAACAGGGCGTCCATTTAGTTTCCTGCCACTTGTGAGGATTTGCCGCTTAACATCTGTCTTTGAAGCTGATTTCACATGTGGATGTTTTCTCTGACAAATATTGTCAATCTTCCTGTAATTTCAGACATGGGTATACCTTGAATAACAATCTATGATCCTTGTCAGTCTTAATTTATCATCTAAAATTACAACCCTCTTGTTGCCGTTTCAGCAATACATTACTGAAAGACAGATAATTGAACTCTTACTCAAAAAGTACAAGCATCCGTTTTATAGATCACAATGACTCCTCAGGCATTTCCCCAGCGCTGTTTTTTAAAATGCTATAGCAATATAATTGCTCACTCCTCAAATAAACAAACAACCAAAAAAGATGAAATAGCTAGACTTTGAAACCCACCTGAGAAAAGAGTACAATCAGCACAATTACAAAATGAATTACTAAAGAATACCTCAATCATGAAATAGAGTGGAATTTACCTCTGATAGACTGAATTGTAAATTTGGTGATACAACAAACATATTTCTCTAATCATCTTGAAAGGAAGATGAAATAATCTTGAAATAGTCACTCATCATGCAGACTAAAGAGAATAAGTGTATATTACATTACATTACATTACGGTCCATCATTTAGCAGATGCTCTTACCGAGAGCGACTTCCATGACCTGAACAGTGTAAATAATACCTTTAAAGAAATGGTCATACTTCTTTTGATTACACACTTTTAAGAGCCTATTTATAAAAGTCAATGGATACTTCTACCTACTAATTAATTATGACTTAGTCTCTCAAACCATCAAGAGGAACAAGATAAGTGTACAAGGAGTAGTCCTGTTACCATGACTTTTTTCCATTTTGCTCTCTAGCCTGCCAAAATGACAGCATACCCTGTTATCAATCAATACAATGTTAAACTTGAACCAGATTTATCTTCATAGCCTGAACTTCATATCTCTGTTGTGCTGAAAATAAAGAATGTTTTGGAAAGATGGAAATGCGTATTCCTTTCATTAATGGGATGAAAAACATCCTTCACAGAATTCATTTTTTCTGTATATGACCTTATCTAACCCTACCTCACTCTGGGTCTGTCTCTCCACTAACTAGCTTTAATGAGGAATAAACAAACAGGCAAACAAAACAAAGCCAAGAATCAAACACAACACTCCAGAAGAGTGAAAACCACAGGGATTTTTGATACCAAGTTTCCATTTTTACTTCGCCAGTAAAACTATCATAGAAACATTAGCAGAACACCCACAGAATGTAATGGAGAGTATATCGTGAAGATTTTTACCAGAATGCTGGACACTTAACCATAACCCCAGGGTCTCAATATCTAACAGCAGCATCAAAGAAACAAATTAATTATAAGGAGAAAATAGAGCTGGTAATCAAAGTACTCAATGTCTGAGTTTATATTTTGAAAAGCACTCTGCCTTGTAGTGTGCTCAGTCATTCTTCTCGCATTTTGACATTTCCCCAGCATCTAGTAAGCACTGTTTAATCAGCGGGATAACTTTAAATCAAGAATATGATCGAGATTCTAAATTAAGTGGATGCGTTGTGCATGCTCTTCACTTTAATAGGGTTTTTAAATGGGTTGTTTCCGTTTCTGCATTCTGATTGGTTGAGGAGGCATTCTGACCATGCTGTAATTATTTATATACTGTTCTCATGGCCATCAAGATGACTCACATCTCATCACCAAAAAAAAAACATATGAATAAAAATTAAAACTTTTGAAAGATGCAGAACTTCCAGATACTTTTTTTTAACGTGTTTAGTCTGATGTGAGGTTTGAGCAAGGTGTGCACAAACCACAGACTCTACACCACACTGATACGGAAGCTATCAAATGCAGGTGCACAACCAAGGATAATCATGTCTGTCAACAATCACTGGTCTGAAAGCTCTGTACAGAGTTAGCTAATAAAGAAACCCTGCCTTTAGTGCAGGGAAAATTGGGGCAACATCCTGGCAATGGGACGGAGTTCTATGTCAGCAGATGATGCAAATGCTTAACTGAATCTTCTGAAGAAATGAGGAGATGATTTAGTGGTGGTGGTATCATGATGATGTTAAAATTAATTTGTAGCTATAAAGACAGCCAAAATGATTGAACTGTGCAGCTGTAAGGCTATAGGTAGTTGCTCTTTAGCTGGTGGGCTCCAGTAGCAGCTAGCCTAATGTTTAAGCAATTCAGTTGTTTTGGATATTTTTATAGGGCATTATTTCGATTTCATATTTTTGTATTTAGAGCTTGTTTCCCTTGCAACAGAGATCTATATACTACCTATTTTTTAGGATCTCAAAAACCACAGGAGTTTCCCGAAAATGACCCATGTAAAGATTGACACATTGTCTAGAGCTGGGTCCTTTACAGGATTTTTATGGTATTTTTCCACTTACTTTTTAAAAATGGGAGAAGGATATTAAATCAAGCATTGACCACTCTCTCTGGAATATTATTAATACAAGTATGTCCTCCATAGCACACAATGCAAACATACAACTTGGTGTCCTTCTTACCCTGACAAGATTCATAAAACTTGTCTCTTTAGCAATAGCATGTGAAGGTTATATTTGGTCAAATTGGATAGCTCGTACACATCTATCTCCCTGACAGAACTTTATTGTTTGTTTCTCAAATGTAAAGATCTGACAGCTTTATTAGAGAATCACACCAAAAATGTAAATAACCCAGTCCCTGTTTCATACTCCTCTTTATTAAAGGAAACACACTATGCCTTGACACAAATATATACTACACATACTTCTCTCTCTCTCGCTCACACATATACATATGCACAACATCTATGACTTGTTACCAGACTGTTACATGATGCAAGTCATTGTTGAAAATCCCACCCTTTGATCAAAGGAGTGGTCATGCGTCTAAAAATTTAATCCAGGTGTGTTTGGTTCCCAAGGTCGTAATATTAGGGAAAATACTCAGGAGATGCCAGGAAAACTAGAGCTGCATAAATAGGATTTATGACACCACACAATATGCCTTTCTGTCGGCACTGTAATACAAGCCTGATACAGAAATATATACATTTAAAAAAAAAAAAAAAAAAAAACTGTGCCCACATATATTGAATAGAGGCCTGTTCATTTTCTTGGGAGAGATTTTGTAATCAATTGAACATAAACAACTCTCAGTCCAGTTCCTGTAATAACAGCAGGAACAACGGGAAGCAGAGAGCATTTTGAAAAGTTCTCCGGTAAGGGTTCCTTCCTTACCCATGTCATGGGATGATACCCAATCTCAAATAAGCTAATAACATGGTTACCAGCACAAAAACTGCATTCACAGACTGCAGGCTATCACCCCTGTGAACCAAAAAAAAACCCCTTGTTACTGCATGTAGAGAAGCTGGCCGATACTTCTCTCATAAACGAGTAAAAAAAGAACAAAAGATTAAAACAAACAATTTATCATAAAACCAAACAACAAAACAAAGAAACCAGCCTATGCAAACCAACAGCAGGGACAGAATGAGCCTCCTCTTGCTCTGCAGCCACACCTGTATTTAATCAGGTCTCAATCAGTAAGGTGTGGCTCGTTATCCAATAAGCTGCTTCCCCCAAAAACTAACACAAGTGCACACAATTAACAAATGATTGCCACAATTAAGAATGATTGACATCAATTAACAATTAGCATTTAGGCAAAGGAAGAGGTGGTGAAGGCTCTCCTTCACACTGCACACCACTCATGCAGACAGATGGACAGACGGGCATACTGAGCCAAATGCAGCGTCTTCAGGGAGAGGGTAAGAACCTGAGAGACAGGGAGCGAACAAAACACATTGTTCACTGTACCAGAGGCTCTGAACACACTGAAATCCTCTGCCAATGCAGTGCATGTGGCAAACAGCAACCAGGGGTCACACAGACACGCAGTGCAATGGTTGAAGAAGAGTTTAAATTAAAAAAAATAAACAAATAAAAAAAACAAGAAGGAAAAGCAGAGAAGGTAAGAACTGTGAAGAACACCAGCTCTCCAATCTGCTTGTTTAAGGTGCACAGGGAGAGTGAAAAAACAGATTAAAGGGCTAACAGCCCATCGCTATGGAAGGAGCAGAACTGCTAGTGCCTTGCACTTCTCCCTCTCCCTCTCCCTCGCCCCGGATTTGCATCCGTTTGAAAGCGGTTTCAGTAAACACACGGCCAGCCGGTGCCGGCCCGCTTTGCTCCTCCAGCTGTGCGCGTGAGTGTGTGTTTATCCATGGGAAACAGCACTGAACCCCCGCCCCGATCGAAGGCTCAGACTGCGGAGGAATTGATTGGATAATTTCAAAGTCTGGAATAAACAAAAACAACATGTTCTGGTCTGCTCCGCATGGTTTGGGGCCAGTGGGAGCTTGTCTTTTTGCACTCTGTCTGTACATAAGATTGAGGAGTCCCATTGCAGTGTGTACAACCTCAGTGTACCAAAGTAATCCTATCAAATTTGATGGACAGATTTTGGTGAAGCACCAAGCATCTTCATGTAAATACAGAGAGGACTCAACCATAGTAAATATTAACATAGTGAAGGCCTCTACAGATTCAGATCCTAGGAAACCTGTGACAGCACATAGTCTACCTCACCTCTATAACACTCCCATCCTGACAGAACGCCATTTACTCTGAATACAGCCCTGCAGTACAGTTAATTAACTCTGCCCGGCCTTTATACTGTGACTCAGGGCCAGATTAAATCACAACTTTGACCCACCCGCTGATCACAAATTACAAACCCAGGCACTTAGAGCACGCTCCCTCCAGAGAAGGCCCTGGGCTGTTTCCACATGCACAGGTTAATTTGTGAGCAGCTTGCTGGGTCGATAGGTGAAAGGTGCCTTGATTAAGTACCTATGGCTGTGGCTTTTTAGAGTGATGTTCATCTGTATTTCTAAACAACATATGAAATTTAAGGCTGTAAATAATCACCTTTACAAAAGAACTACTGAGACTGGCTGGTATAGTACAGGATTGAGCCAACTCTCTAGGATCAGTATTAGTAGTTGTGGCAGTTCTTTCTTTCTTTCATTTTTTTTTTTCTGTCTTTACTTCTTTAATTCATTCAAGTATACATTATGATTGAATGTGGTCATTAGCTGGAAAACGAAAACAACAGCAGCAGCAGCTCATTGCTGTCCAGTTTAACTGGCTAAAATAAATGCTTCCCTCCCCATGTTACTTGATATGTGATAAGCGATCTGTTGCAAAATGGCTGCCATGCAGTGCCCAGATGATTGTGGCAATTTAGTAGTGGTTGCGGGCAGTCAACACCCCTCCCGTGTAAAGCGACTTGAGATCCTTGAAAAGTGCTGTGTGTATGCATCCATGATTATTGTTTTTATAATTATTGATCATTAATACATTTTCTTGATTGCAAGAACGGTTGTAGTTAAGCAGCACTTGTGGTCTAATGCAAGTAAGAACTGACTTCTACTCGTATGTCACTCACTCTGACATTATTCTTGTTGCTTCGTTCCATAGCCCATGACTTTGACTGACAGGACATAACTTGGGGGTATGTTTTCAAAGGGCTTTCACAGTCTTTGCCTCCCGATTGAATCTCAGAAGCGCTGGCCTTTGTTTCGGATCCCTTGTTTGGGGAATAGCGTGACCTGCGCCGCCGTGCCCGTAACCTCGCCTCCTCTCTCCGCCTGCGCCCTCCAGGTCAGCTGGCGGCGGGGACGTGCGAGATCGTCACGCTGGACCGGGACAGCAGTCAGCCGCGGCGGACCATCGCGCGACAGACGGCACGCTGCGCATGTAAGCGGGGGCAGATCGCCGGGACAACGAGAGCCAGGCCGGCCTGCGTGGACGGTAAGCGCTGACATCAACCTACTCGTTCCCAGTCTGGGGGGGGATTCGAACTGTCATTATCATTTGTGCTGTTATCCAAGGAGACTCTGGTTAGATTTGATTCTGCCGCCAAGCAGCCCTGCAAATGCTAGTGTAACCTCACTCTCTCAGAGACGCACTGAGCAGCTCCCAATGTAGTCATGACAGTTCCTTTGTTTGACCACTAGATGGCCAAAAGCACACTAATGAGGGGCTCCACCAAAGCCCCTGAACACCACCTGTTGTTTTGTCTCCGTATTGCATATGTGGGTGGATAATTGCTGAAATAATTCCAGTTATGTACCCTGCACAAGGGGAACACCCAAGATTTGAACCCACAGTTGTCTAGTTGCAGGAGTGGATTCTTGCTGTGCCGCACTGCCACCTAATTTGACTAAACATAAGGGCCGATATCCTTCTGCCGGCTGCCTTCTGCACCTCCAAAGGCCCCTGTGATGTCCCAGATTATCCTGTTGTCCCCAAAGCGTGTGTAAACCCTCAGGTAAAGGATGTGAACATTGCGCTGGCTTTCATCATCTCCATCTGTGATGGTGGTGCAGTTTGCATTGGCCTCTGAGTGAAGCGTGCGGATGAACCTGCAGTTGTTTGGCACGAAATTCCCAGGCCATTGGCTTTTATTATTGGGTTGCCGTTCAGCTCACTGCACTGAGCATAATTGGGAGTTACATCCCTGAGTATCTGATGTAGAAAAAAATGCCTTCCCTGCTCACATATATTAACAATTTCAAAACAGTGCAGTTGAAGGTTTACCCATGTAGACTACATGCACTGATCAGTACATTTGTAAATACACTGGTCCCAACTCTCTGGATCATATGGTTGTTCCTCACCTGGGAAATTCCTTACTTTTTTCCCCAAAGCTCCCTTAAAGGACTCTGCAGTTGTGGAGTGCGAACACTGTCAATCACGGTGACCCGTTTCTCATCTCTCGATTTGTTACCCTGCCTGTGAGGACGCTCTGGTTGCCCTGTTGTCTCTGTGACACCTCATCATTTTGTGCTCATTTTCGGCCTTCTTCATCAGGCGGGCACATGGATTGTGACAACCTGAAGGGTTTTGACTAAGCAGGGCGAGCCACTCGTAAAGGACTATCAAACAGGGGGCGCCACCTTCTCGGCACCATGGGACACGGCTCTGATGTGTGGGAGCGGGCCGCTTCGTGCCTCAGTGTCATTCGTTTCAGAAAGCATGGAGGCGGAGTGGAGTGGGGCTTAGTCTGCTGGAGTGCAAAAAGCAAATGAGATTTCAATCATTTCTAATCCTCGGCCTCTTCTCGGTGCAGTGGAACGGTAATACGGCAGGCCTCGGCCTGGTCCCCTCTCCTCCTCCGTCCCTCTCTTTCGAGGTCATATCTTAAGAGAGGTGACCTATACCCCTGCCGCCGAACACGCTGGCCTGGGGAGCTGCTCGAATACTGGAAAATCTGTAATACGCTGTATTTTTTTCAGTACTGATAGGAGAATTGGTGTTGTTTCCAGAGCTCAGGTTCAAATGTGTTTTGATCCAGGTTTGTTAGCGTGCTTGCTCTCTTGATGCCCGTCAAATGCACAAAGAGCGTGGCTTTAGCGCAGATGAGGGAAGATCAGCCACCGCGCACACCTCTGCAGGTAACCTGCAGAGAGAGACAACAAGTGAAACATTCCTCCACGGTACGACTTAGAACCCGAAAATAGCACTCGACTCCGAAAAGGGGGGGGGCAGTGTAGGCATTGCCGTGTCTCTCACTGCTTAAACATAGACTCCCCTTATCTGTAAATTTATGCTCTCTGGCCCTTTCATCATCACCAACAAAGCGACAGGGTGCTGATATCGATTTCTATTAAGGAGAGGGAGACAGAGAAGGTGCTATTGTGAGGTAATCTTAAAAGGCACAGCCTCTAGACTGATTAGGGGGGCCCGCCGAAGCCACTGCAGGATGAAATGATATCTCCTCAGGAGTGCGAGAGACACAGGGGTAGAATACATTGTTTTCCCTTTCACCGTAGCCCTGCATCGGTTATTGACACTGTTTAAAATCCGACCATCGTCGAATGCTTGCGCAATAGCGTAGGTGACTCACAGACAGAGGAGGGGAGCTGGGAAGAGAGGCACTGGAGCTGTCTGTCCCACCTCGCCAAAGGCTGCTGTTACCTAACAGGAAACCCTTTTTGTGTGTATATATATTTTTTGTATGCGAGCAGATATACCAGTTTCATATAACCCTGCATTTGTATGCCGCCCGTCACATATGTTGCATTGCACTTACATGTTGATCCAGAAGTGCATTTGTGATCTCAAAACTATTTTTGGAACTGACGCTCGTTCATATGTGGTTAATAGTGCACTGACTGTGCTACTTTTCATGTCATTTAAGTGTCTGCTAAATGACAGTAAGGTAGTTGAATGGAATGGAACATCTGGCAAAAAAGGGTTACAAGTGGACACATGTACAAAAGTGCATAGGAGACGTTTCTTTTGTTTGAGGGCTGATAGGGAATGATAGGGTTATGCCCTCAAACAGCTGTGTGGGATACTGCTAAGTAACAGGGCTTGTAACCAAAAGATTGCCTGTTTGCCTATAAGCAGCTGCTCTTGTACCCTTCAGCAAGGTACTTAACCCAAATTGCCTCAGTAAATATCCAGCGTTACAACATAAAACTTTAAGGCTGTGTAATTTCCCCTGGATAAGAGTGTCTGGTAATCAAAATATAATCTAAAATACTGATATTGTACAAAAAAATTTGATAGAATCCTATAATTCTAATCTCCGTTGTTATACATTTCAATCATAGAGTGGCTACGTACAGGAATGCTATGTTGCCCACGGAGCTGTAAGCTTTAGGTAGGCCTGAGATGGAATTTGAGCTGACGTGGGAAGGAAAGGAAAGAGCTGTAGCAAGGTAGAGAGGTAGACTGGGGCTCTCCCTAAATGCCACTCGTACTGGGCTTTAGGCTTGCTTTGAAGTGACATCAAGCTTATCAGTCTGTAAAGTTGACAGTGATGGGTTTTGTCAGGGGCTGCAGCGGCAAACCCGATTGTGGAGCGCTAGAGACTATCCAGTTTCACCGGGAAACCTGTTCATGTTTTGAGCAGGATTCAACAAGCTTTGCAGTTGTTGTATATGTATGTACAATTAATTTCATACAGGGAAAAGTACTAATAGCAGTTAGACGCCACAAAGAAGACAAAAAAAAAAACTGAAACCTTCCACAGTAAAATGTTATACTGCCATTCGGGAAAGCCTGGTCAATTGAACATGTGTCCAAATTCGTGAAAAAATCACGTTACTGTCACGCCCATTGTGCGGATTGCAATGATTGACGCGGAAGGGCCCCGCGAGTTCGATATTCGGATGATTTCCGATCCCTCTGTGTGACGCGCATCCGTGAGCGTGTCGGGGAGCATGCGCAGAAGGAGCTCTGCACCGGGGGGCGGCGGATGGGGCATGAAGCGCTGTCGGGAGGGATCCGGCGTGCCGCGGCGCCACCGGCCTGAGGCACTGAATTCAGAGCAGCTGGGAAGCACTCGGGGCCGACCGGTGCCCGATACGGCCTCGCGGCAGTGTGCAAAATCTGCCGCCCAGCCTCAGAGGCAAACAGAAGGCGGTGAGAGGGCCGCGGGGACATCAATCAAAGCCCCCCCAAATTATAAGTACATGTTACATCATCTCCACAGTGCTATGTAACATGTTAAAATAACACCGTTCAAATACAATGTACGAATAATTGAGATGTGAAACTACAAGAGGATTGTTTCTTAAAAGAAGAGAATAAAAGAAAATAAAATGAAAAACATAAAGCAGAGTAGAAAGCCCTCATACTTACACTTAGTAATGCGCTGTGATTAATTAGTCTGTCCATTCTTATCTTGCCCTGTCCAGAGCCATTGAGGCCTGTGAATCACTGATGCTTTCATCTGCAGTTGATATAACTCCGCCTTACACAGGGATGCCTTTGAGGAAATATTGGAGCGAACTTTGCGTCCAGCCCAGAGGCCCACACAGTGGATGTAGAGCTGAAGCCTCTTGTAAATGCTGGCAGGCCGATGTCAGATTTGTGTCTGACCTGAATGCAATGTTACATCACCGAGGAGTTGTTTTCAGAGTGGTTTTTGGAATGTGGACAAAAGATGTATTTGAACGTATTTGCTCTGACAGGTAAGAATAAAGGTAACAAAAAAAGGATCTTGTGTTTGCCTGCAAGGCTGTACACTGACATGTGACATGGATATTAGCATAAATATAAAACCCTGTGAAACATTAGCCTTGATTCCAAAAAACTGCCTATTAAAATGATTACTTTTTATCTTTCCTATGTCCCGTTTGTATCAAATACCCTGAGAAGGTAGATAAAGACATTTCAATAGGACATATTTTTAAAGATATATTAATTAAGGTTATGGCACACAATCTTCTCTTTATAGCCTTGCCCTCCATTTGATTTCAAGAACGGTTCCTTTTGTAATGTATTTAGTTTCCTCTCTGCCTCTTCCTCTCAGAAAATACACATTCAGTGCCCTCAGCACGAAACCATTTTCCCACCTCTTTTCTCCTCTTCAGATTCACAAATGAATCCATCATGTGCAGTCTTCAGTTTATTCTTCAAGAAGCTTGCCTCATTTCACCATTGTTATTTGTGTAAGCATTCATCATTATCATGCCTATCCTGTGTTATCATGGCTATCAGTCTTATGCTGTGTATTGCTGCATCTGTCACTGAATCTTCCCATTGTGCTTGGGGAAGCATGAATGAATTAACAATTGTTGAACATTAGCTTAGACACCCGTGGTGCTCTTTTGAGAAGCAGCCTTACCCAGGAGTCTGTTTTCAATTGGATCCAATATCCTCTAGTTGGATTCAGTATGTTTGCACTAGATTGAGTCTGTGATCACCCAGATCTTGTGTGTTTCCATTGAATCTAATGTATACCAGATCCAGTGTGCTTACGCAAAATGTAGTGTGTTTGTACCAGAGCCAGTGTGTGTGCACTGAATGTATTTCATTCTCCACAGAACTAGTGTGTGTTCTTATTGGATCCAGTGCGTTTTCTTCTTCTAACGGCTTGTAGTGCTGTTTTGTCTGTGTGTGATTGCACCTTCCTCTCTGTTTCCCTCCAACCCATCATTCTCTAGTGATGTGTGATAGTTTAATTGGAACAGAGTAGTTTCACACAGATCTGCATCGAGCTATTTGTGTTCCATGGCTGCATGTTGTAGGATTTTGCATTTTTTTATTTAGCTAATGTTAAGCGTCCTCTTAACTTGTTATATATTTTTTATAAATTTCTCTGTGATATGCTCTGTGTCAGTAAAAGTATTAAATATGATGTGACTGACATTGACACTACATTTCAAAAATTTAAAAGTATTCCACTTAGATGGATCACTGCAGCAAAGCTTTGTTCTATTGACGGTGTATAGATATTTTAGTGTTTCACTATTAATACCTTAATGGTAACCCTTATGACGGGACAGTACCTATTGAAAGCTGTAGCACATACTTGTTAAAATAAATATAGAACATTGTCCGGGAGAGAGGTACTAATTTATATCTGGGATCATGTGATCACTCTGCTAATGCACAGTTCGTGATATTTCCATCTTCTTCACAGGTCTAATGGAAGAGCAGGTGAAGTAGGCAATCTTGGCAGCCCCATCAGTGTGTTCTCCTGTATGATTGCTGCTCTTAGTGTGTCTCTGAAAGGGTTTTATCTGTGCTTACATCCACACCCCCCATTTAAAGACCCCCCTCATTACGCGAAAATGGATTTCAGCGAGCGGTTTCCTGCGAGATGGCTTGCGTCTCTCCACATAGCGGGGCTTCGTGTGTTTGTAGATGGGTTGATATATTTCATCCTTTACCAGTTGTCTTTTATTGAAGTGTGTTTGTGGGTCATTTTGAGGGAGATGCTGGAAGATAGCAGTAAATTGGATGAGGGGTCTGCTTCAAGTATCCTGTATGGCGGTGTCATTCTAAGGTTGATCACATGTCATCAAGGACATGCGTGTCTCTCTCATTTTTGGGATGAGTGGCGCAGGAGGTAATGTTTCACTGCTGTAAATGGGTTGGGAAACCAGAACCATTAGGGCTGGGACTATCAAACAAAACACAGTGGTTTACAGCTTTGAAAAGTTCACAGTTGTGTTACCTTTTTATTTGTATAACAGTTGCCCTTGACTAGCTATTTTTTTTAGACAGGCTGTTATGGACCTTTTTATGTTTCCAGGTACGAATGCTTTGTTCCTTTAGAGATTCAAGCCTACAGACTTCTGGTTGCAAGTTACATCCCCTAATCGTGATACCACACTGCTGCCCTGCTCATGTAGTCTGATCTGAACATTTTTTCACAGGTTTGAGGTGGTCATGGTATTTTTCTCTGCTTGGTGATTTGGTGTTGGTTGATTGTAACCGTTAGAGCTGTATTTTTGGTTTCATGGATTAAATTGTCTTGACTGTTTGCGTACCTCTCATTATAAGGTTTTTATTGTATGCTGTGTCACTCCAAGTACTGTTTTTTTCTGTGGGTGTTTTTATCTCTTTTCTGTTTACAGTACCATCATCAGGGAATTTTAATTATAACGATTGTAGCTGAACATAGAATATTTTGTGGTTCAGGTTCTTGCAACATTAGTATATATTTCCATTGTTATTTCAGTGGATTCCTGGCAGCCATGCTCTTTCTGCAGGATCTCAGCAGGGCTGTTGACAGCTGAGAGAGAGAGAGGAGAGTTGTGTTCTTGCCTCTCTAATGAAACATGCCTATCAGGTGTGGGAGAGCTTGTCAGAGAGACTAGTGTTTGTGTTTGTGTATGTGTGTGTGTATGTGTGCATATGTGTGTGTGTGTGTGTGTGTGTGTGTGCATGCACGTGTGCACGTGTGTGTGCATGTATGTGTGCGCGTGTGTGCGTGCGTGTGTGTGTCTGGGCATGTGCGTGTATCTGGGAGCCATACTGCAGTTAAGGTTTCTCCATTAATCTAATTATTCTCCAAAGCGCTGTGGAAAATTACAGAGTCAGAGCGTCAGTTGTCCTTGGGATTGTGTGGTATTGCGGTAATAAAGAGCGATGCCTGCGCACTGTCCCACAGCATAGGAGGACATGCATCATTATCATACCCTCTCCACCCCCTCCCCATCCATCTGGGCTGGGGGACCATTTACGCCCTGCAAAAAGTGCACATCCTTTCTCATTGTCATGTAGGGCAATTTTCATAAGAGGTTGTGATGGGACATCTGCCTGACAAAATTCCTTTTATAACCATGGTGACAAGCATGCGTGTCTATATATATATATATACTTATATATAGGATAAAAAAGTATAACAAATGATGTTTCCTTCAACAGAGAAGGAGAGTGAATTAAGTTGGTTATTAATATGCATGTTGGGGGATGTTTGTTGGTTCCATGGTGCTGTGGTGCTTCAGGGCCAGACTGATGTAGTGATTGTTTCAGTGTGTTATCGTGACCTCTGAGGTTCTGAGCTCTGTGCCCTGCAGGTCATGGGTTCAGATCTCACACATGGCCCCTTGAGTAAAGCACTCTGCCCAAAAGGCTGCTCTCAGGACCTGATTGAGAGAGGTTTCATTTGTCACACAGGACATGGTGGTGCGTCCTGAGCTCTGTACCCAGCAGGTCGTGGGTTCAGATCTCGCATGCAACCCTTTCAGTAAAGCACTCTGGCCAAAAGGCGGCTTTCAGGACCTGATTGCAAGCAGGTTTTCGTTTGTCACACAGGACGAGATGGTGCGTTCTGAGCGAATATATAAAACAGTAACACTGATAGTGACAAGCCATTCCAGCAACAGCTGTCCCTCTGCTCTCTGTCTGGTTCAGCAGAGCCTGACCCAGTCTATCGTTACGGCCAGCACACCCTGATCCTGAAATACTATAATGCGCTCATTTTGACATCAGCAGGGATCCAGCTGTGAGAATCACGACCAGCCTCAATCATCTGCGAGAATTACACCCTTCATGAATAATAATGATAATAATTAATAATAATGGTCCAATTTGCAGGGAGCGGGAATAATATTGCTGATCAACATGTTCTCATGTGCCTTGTGATTGCATGTAGACCAGGAAATGACAGTAATTGTGCATCTGTCACAGGCAGTTTACAGCAGGCCAGGGACAATTGCAGACATTTGGTGCAGTCATCCCTTCCTCTAAGTCTTATGTTTCATAGTGCATGCACTGTTTTTAGAAGGTGGATTTTTTTTTTCTTTGCTTCACCTCCCCCTCCAAAAAATAGGCGGAAAAAAAATTCCTTGAAGTGCCTAGAAGAGGTTGAGTTAGTTGAAAAAAATTGGACTCCAGGGCCAGACAGAAACAGGATTTTTGCATTCTGTATCTCCAGTGCTTGGTTGTTTGTATTGTACCCTTAAGCTGCCGAATTGTCCTGAAGTACCAGTCACAGAAAGCACAATGTGTACCAGAAAAGCAACCAGCTCTCATCCATATGCACTTTGTAGAGTCAGTCTCCAAAACAAGAATGAAGCCTGCAGTACACAGGACAGAAACAGTCAGTACCCAATACCTGGCTGTAATGACTCACCTAATGAGGCCAAAATGAATGAGGAGAAGTAGCTGATGGAGTGGTTAACAGCACAAACAGGCTGGGCAGTGGTTTTTTCTTAGATACAGTATAGCGAATAGTCTGAAAATAAGGTTTCAGGTTTGCACTTTGGAAGGCTTCTCAGACCCCTGTTGCAGTAGTAAGTGTTGAGCTGTTGCTAAGGCAACGGTAAAGGACGGATAACGATTGGTTGATATTGAGCCTAAATCTGTGCTGTGGATTTCGGTGAAACTGATGTCCTGCTGGACTCCATGATAAAATAGCTGTCTCCCTTCAGACTGGCACACTAACAGTGTCACTTTGCCTTAGACTACATAA
Organism: Megalops atlanticus; assembly: GCA_019176425.1. Taxonomy (NCBI): domain Eukaryota; kingdom Metazoa; phylum Chordata; class Actinopteri; order Elopiformes; family Megalopidae; genus Megalops; species Megalops atlanticus. The sequence goes on from CM032897.1 coordinate 10,276,577, forward strand.
TGAATTTTGAGTGGATCTACTTAGATATTCCTTTTCCTAGACAGGCTGTGCAGACGCTGTTTTTGGGTTGTGCTGCTTGTGAGCCTGTCCTTCTTTTAATGCTCCAGCAACATCTAATGAAAAATTAAACTGGCATACTAGAATAATCCATCCACTGTGGTTTTTATTTCAGTCATGTTGTCAGAATAAATATGTTCCAAAAAAAAAGAAAACAAACAAAGGCATATTTGAAGTTGTTTTATTTGCCCTTTGGATTGTGAATGCTGTACTATTTTCTAAATTTCCAGGCTGTGATATCACAACTTTAGTGATACTGCAGCTCTGAACATTCAAAAGGTGTGTGAATGTTGCATTGTTGAAGTGTGATGTTTGGTTCCTGCCAAATGTAGAGAAAGGGGCTGGCCCTCTGCTCGGGAGCCCAGCTGATTGCCAAGTCTTTCAAATATCTTTGAATTTGTCCAGGGACAATGGAGCCCCAAGAATAATACACCTGCCAGCTCCAGTCAGTTTCAGGTTTTGACAAGAACACTCTGCTCCCCATTTAAACACGAAGTGCCATCAGAGCCAAAACGGGCCTGTTATGCACTTTTCCCCCTCCGCGTATTTTTAAAACCACCGTTTTAGAAACGAGGAGAAAGTTATTCCGCCGGTCTCTCTTGGAGCCGTCAACCTCAGCCCGACCGGAGCTCCGGCTCCCTCAGGTCCCGGCACGGCTGAGATTGATCGGTTCATTTGGTTTGGAAAAGTGAATTCCCTAAACTGGCTTCCTTTCGACTCAAATGACAAATGAACTATCGATTAGTTGTTTGCGATCCGGTGGAAGCGTGTTCTGATTGTGCATGATGGGCCTTATTATGGAAGCTTTCGAAGGTTGCAGCTCAGCTGCCGGTGCCCTGGTGTGTGTTCCTGGTGTTGTTCTCATCTGGGGGAGTCACACAATGTTCCTGGGGCCATTTCGCAGTCCAGGATCGGGGTAGCAGTTTTTTTTGTCATGTAGGCAATGTCACCTGTGTCTTTGCGCACAGAAACTCCAGTCACAAATAGACCCGACACACAGTCAATGAATACATGAAAAAGTGTATCCAGAGTTAATATTTGCAGGCTTTTCTTGCTGGAGAAAGATCATGTTTAATCTCCTTCCCTTTCCGATATTTACCCCTTATGTTCCTCCCCCCCAAAGAAGAGGTCCTCAAAGACCTCTGATCCCAATCTGACACACATTGATCTGGACGGCAACCAATTTTCAGACGGCCAAGCAATCAAATACGTGGAGGACTCAGTCATAACCACACTGCCTCCGTTTAGTGTCAACAAACCCGGGAGCGTTGTTTCTGTAACCTTTGGAATCGATCAGAGCTGATTCTTTTAAATGTCAGGAGCTACACCCTGGCAGTCACTGTCTACAGACGTTTGTCAGCTTGTTAAATACCCTGCGCCGCAAACTCTTTGGAGAAACTGATAGTTATCAAATTTGGTAATTGTGTGCCGTGCATATCCAATTATGGTGATTAACATTTTATGGCTCTCTCAATCCCTGGCACTTCCATGACAACGTTTCGTTCTTGCACTTTGCTGTCTCCTCCCTGTGGTCCCTCTTTTTTCAGAAAGGGAGAGATGGCTTCACAAAGAAGACAAGATGTGCTCGACTGTGAACAACTCTAGTTTTGAGGAGGAGAGTAGTACTTTCTCCTGAAGTTAGAGGACTGATCAAAGCAAGTGTTTCATTTTTTTTTTTTTCCTTTGGAAGAAGGGCTATGCATTATCACAAGCACAGCTGTGACAGAGGTTTACAAAAATGTTATATGAGAAAAAAATTAATTCAGCATTAAGACAACATTAAGCCTCTTAGTGTTACTTTTGATGTCTTCAATTAGATCTTAAATCTTTTTCTGATGCCAGTGACTTTTTTTGAAATGACTATTACAAGAACATTTACATTACAAGAACTATTACATTTACCATCAAGGATCACTGTTAGGGAGGGGATGAAATAAAGAAGAGAGGCTTGTGTAAAGATAAGTCAGGTGTGTACAGTTGAACTTGATTCCTTATTTAAGAAAAAAAAAAAAAATGTCCTAGCTTTTCTTTCTAAAACTCAGCATTTCTAAAGAGGGATTGTGCGCTCGCTAGCTGTAAAGTCAGACTTGATCTGAAAGGCCAGACAGCCACAGCGATGGGGTGTGTGCAAAGCTTAGCGAAGTATTACTGTAAATATATAAATAATGTGCTCCTCTGCAATGAGAGAGGCCCCTCATTTATTGTCTCAATAAAGCCTGTCTGCTGGTACCGGCGCCGGCCATCAGTCAGCGCCTACTTTAACTGGGTCAAGACCGCTGGGGCCCGGGAGACCGGCACCGCCTCTCTGTCTTAACAACATCACTGGGGCACACCTGGGACCGGGACATCGCTCACATTTAATGGAGACCCGAGGAGTTCAGAACGGAATGCTTTTAACCGCTTACCTGTAAAAAGCAAGCACAGGTAGGGACACAGTCAGAACCTCCTCCTACCCGCGCCCCTGCCAGCAGCTGCACTGCTGTGGACCCTGCGCCCGTCCGCTGGAGCTTCTGAAGCCTTTCTCCAAATGCAGTTGTATGGAGGTAGGTGGCTGTGGGAGCGCGTGGCTGCGTTCATTGGAGAATTAGGAGCATATTGCGAACCAGCGCTTATCAGAAGCTCTCACTGATGAAGACAAAGCTGGAAAAAAAAATCTGCTCTCATGAGGAGCTTGATTAAGGGAAGGCTTCCCGAGAGGACCTACAAAGAAAACTACCCCCTGTGTCAAAAAATCATTATTTAGGTTGTACAGATAAAATGTGAGACAACAAAAGACTTAGTTCTTTTCTTTTGAGATTAAATCTGGAGCAGAAACATCTTTTATTCCCTTGCTGTTCACAGCCTTAACGCCACCCCCCCCCCCCGCCCTTATGAATATTCTAAAAGGGAAGATGTTGACATTTAGCAAAATAAAGTCTTGCTCATGGACTGGAAAAGGTTTAAGCGGAAAAGCAATAATGTATGTAATGATTATATCTAAAGATTACTCCATTCAAGCATTGTCTGTTCATTTATTAGCAGTACATCCACTGAAAGAGGCTATAAGACGTGCAAGATCGGTCGAGTGGGCATGGGAAAAGGAATCTTCTGGCTAAGCATTCCAGGGCATTTCATTCTGTATTCAGTGCCACATCCAGGGACAGCCGCAACGCTTTGATGTATCGATTTCAAAAAATATTTCCTGCAAAACAAACAGGGCCCGTACCCTCACTGACGAATAGCAGGAGACTGGAGTTGTGAAGAACAGAGAGATCTCATTAGGAAATGAGCCTTAACACATGGCTATGGCCATATGACAGGTGCTTGTGTTTTTTTTTTATTATTTAAATACTATTTTTTACCAGAAACCATCCCGTCCTTTTTAAAGATGGCGATTATTTTTGGTATGTCATATGCTGGAGAGAAACAGGGGATTTGAGAGGAGAAATAATGATTGTTTAGGCAAAAAATGTCATTCTCGTGGGAGGGCTGATTGAAGTTGGGATCGGTACCTTATTCTTTTATTTTTATTTTTATTTTTTATTTAGTTTATTTAAATGGAGTTTTAACCCCAATTAGTCAGGCTGTTCTGAATTAGAATTTCTGCAAAGTAGCTGGATATCAAACGAAAAAAATCAGTAAATAACAAAAAAATACATGTATGTATTACTTCATTGTTAAATTATTCTAATGAGATTACATTGTAATAAAAAATATTTTTTCACAGAGCTAATCCTTCATGTTCATTAACAATTGTGCAGAAACTCACTTATTTGCATTTACATACAGTATGACAATGTCAGTGAAAAATGGTAAAACAGCAATGTAAAGCAGTATAGAAATATGTTTATCTGGTGTGGTTGCTTGCCTGGAGGTCCGGTGTAGGCCCTACTAAGCCAGTGGTATACAGGATGTTTGTTAAATGATCCTTGTGGACAAGGCGCTGGTTGTGGTTGACATTTCCACTGTTAGCTCACAGCGTCCGCGTGCCGCGGGAGAAATGTCAGAGATCCTCTGCATCTCTTGAATATCGCCCGAGATCCTGCTCCGTGCTTACGTCCTCGCTGCTGCTTGCTCCCGTATACCGGGTGACTTTCACCCATTTCAACAGCTGAACCGGCGTTACAAAATAAATAGCGCAGCGCCGAGCTCCCCGCATGTCTACCATGCAGGCAGGTGTCAAATGACACAACAAGGGCAGCAATGCATGGAGTGAAGAATACCACATTGTAAAAAAACATAACCACTGAAAGCATAACATACGAAGACCAGCCAGTGCATGTGAAATAATGACTAACACGTGCGTTGTGAATGTTGCTGTTGAGTCAGCATGCAAATTTTGTCATTAGGGAACATGAAAGTTAAGTAAGCACAGAGCCATTTGGGTAGCAATTTCACTTTTTGTAAAAAGCAAGGCCATTTAAAGGTTCACAGGTTTTTAGGCTGATATAAATATGCGTGGGCATTTAAACAGAAGCAGATCATAGTGGCCTAATGTAAGTTTTTGTTTTGCTTTTTTGGTCATGTTCCTTTAAAGGCTGGTTTTAAGTGTTTCTCAAGAAAGGGTGGACTTCTGGGTAGCGGTGGGGGTAGCAACCATGCCACAGGGGCAGGATGGTGGCCCATGGGGTGCTCTGAAGCTCTGGTGTGAAATTAAGACGCAACAAATTTGCTTAAAAGGCTCTTTGAGCTGTCATTACCGTGCGGTGGTCTGCCCAGAATGTTAATGCGTGAGACCAGAGGGCGGGCACTTGTCCAGCGGGCCCGCAACGAAATGCCTGCCACCAGCCCAGGACTGAGCTCTGTGTGTGTGTGTGTGTGTGTGTTGTGTGTGTGTGTGTGTGTGTGTGTGTGTGTGTGTATGCAGGGTATGTGTGTATACGGGTGTATGTGTATATGTGCATGTGTGTGTGTGTATGTGTGTGTGTGGTTGGGTAGGGGTAATAGATTTGCTAATTGCAGATTTAGGGTACATTTTCTGAAAATTTTAGGCCTGTCATTACTTGTGCTACAATCCAAGCGTAAGTAAGATGGACGCAGTCTCAGTGTACCCTGGTTTATCACATTCTCAGAGGCAGACGTGAATTACAGTGTGTCACACTTATGTCACTGATTTCAAGATGAAGCCATTAGCCGAGTGAATGTAAAATCAGTCTAATTACTTAGTGGCACTTAGGAAACACAGTAATAATAATAATATAAGCACTGAAAATATCACCACTTATATTTGATAGCTTAACCGTCTGTATTGGAATGAGCGAAAACCAAGTCATCTTATTTTCAATAATAATCTAATTAGATATATTTGATCAACGTTTTTCAAAGTTTCCAAATACATATATGCAAGTTTGATTGTCTGTCATGCACTGTACTACATTAGTTGCACAAAAGCTCAACATTCCTCAGAGAGGACTGCGGCGTAGGGTTCAAGGGCCTGAACTTGGAGGTTACGTATGTTTGAATCCAGAGTGGGACACTAACTATATCTAAGAAATGGCCACAAACTGAATTGATTCAGTGAATATCCATATTATGTAAAAGTTCAAGCAACAAGACAATGCCCTAGAAGTGAATGACATTACTAGGCAGCTAAATGGTGTCATATAAAGACCGTCAAAGTTGTCCCGCACTCTTTTTGTTTTGTGCAGTAAACATCATTTTCTGATCAAACCACAGGCATGGTGGCCCTGTGCTCCCAGACTTGGAAGATAAGCGGCACAGGCCCTGTCCTGCCAGAGACTGCTTTATACAGCATTAAGTTGAATTTATTACCCAGGGTTCCCTGCTGTTGACATGATTGTGATATACTGTTTCACAGAGATAGTGTCCCATCGTGGGTGTAATGATGTTATTTCTGTCTTATCTTGGCAAGATGAACCGTGTGCCGATACCTTCCTGAAGGTAGATTAGATCCAGGTTGTTTTTATTTCATAACAGAAATTGCCTTTCGAATTCCGTTCCTCTGCCTCTGTCTCTATTGAGCTCCCGCGACAGCAACGGTTGGATAATGAAGGACACAACAGCATTGAGTGTGAAATTGATTAAACTGTTATCTAAAGGCTTATTTTACCTCCAAAGGCCTCATGTATCAGTGATATATAACACTTCCAGGGGCCGTATCTGATAAGACATGTGAAATGTAAGAATTTAATTCAATCCCATCTCAGAGATGTAAGCAGGTCTCTTTGTCTTGTTTTATAGTAAATTGGATTAATAATTGGGGCTAACAGGCTATCACAATCACATTGCCAGTCGTGAAAAGCGCCAGGAGGACGTATTACCTTATTAAGCAGGTCGTATAACATTTAATTTTCGTTATCATCCCCGCTCTTTCAGGCAAATTGTAATTTGGTCCTGGGTATCAGAGAGCTGCTTGAACAGTGTAAACGACTCAGTCCTCATCTTTAAACACGCGCAAGGACCTTCTGCATGTTTAAAGGATTCATTCTGCAGCCTGTCGCCGGCATTGAGAAGGCCTTTGCACCCTGCCGTGTGCTCGTTCTTCCTAGAAGGATAGAGGTGATTTTTAGTTGTTTGTTTCCTTCCCCCTGGCTAACCCAGATTACACTAACAATGTCAATTATCAATCATGCCCTGCTGTCTCGCGCTGGTTTTGATTTGTTGGCGGTATCACCGGCCAAATCAGAGTGTGGGGTGAGCCGTCCCGGGGATAATTTAGTATCTTTGCGAGCTCACAGAGGCAGCGGCGGCACCCGGAAAAGCAAAAACAGGAACGTGTCTCATTTAGCGGAGCTTTATGTTTCTCCATTAGCAGGAATCCTTCCCTGGGGTCGCCCTCTCTCCCTTCTTCCCATAGAATAATTACGGTCCCGTGGGGGGTGGGAGGCCACGTTTACGTTAAATGCGGAGCCTGATTTCGTTAATGGCGCCTCTGCTCACCTGGCGTCGCTCTGAAATATGGAGGAAGTCGAGAGCCGCCACCACCACTCAGGGAAGCCACCCAGCTCAGGAGGGATTCGGAGATCTGTGAGCTAACAAGCGCAGGTCCTTGCTGTAGTTTACTGTCGTCGACTCAATTGCTCAGAATGAATAAGGGATTGGTGAGATCTGTGAGCTAACATATATGCGATATATGGTCCTTATATATATATGATATATAACAATAATGTAGTTTACTGTCGTCGACCTCATAAACGCCCCCAAAAAATCGACACACCATCAGAATGAATAAGCAGAGATTGATGCTGATATGATATTGGATACCAGCGAACATTAACTGTGCTCCGATAGCTGATCTCTGCCTTATTGAGTCAAATCCCTAGTTGCTGAAGAAGGGATATCAAGCCCCACTCTATTCTTGGATCTTAGAGTTCTGAGGTCTTTATGACCTAACTGCAGTATGATTTCTTCCACCACACTCAAGCTGATTGTAAAAGTGTCTCATTCTACATGTAACAGTTTATTAAATATGAAAATATATGGAAGCTGCTTTTTTATGCATAGTACTCAATATTGCAATTAAAAGGAAAGGCAATAAACGAATCCACACCTGCTGTGAAATAGCTCTGAGCTCCGTTCGTGTGCCCTGTGAGTGTGAAATTGTTTTATAGTGTAGATGTGCTGACATTGGCACAGTCTTGTTCCTCTGTGCTCTATGTTTCATCCAATTATTATTTTCTGTGTAAAATGAGGCTGGGGAATAAGTGCCCCCTCTCCTTCTCCCTCTCTCTCCCTCTCTCTCCCTCTCTCTCTCTCTGAGGGCCAATTGGGGTGTCATGGTATGCAAATGCAAGTGGGTGAGTGCCCTAGTTTTTATAAATAGACATTTGTGTATGATAAGATATGAAAACAATCTGCCTTGGATGAGAAGGCTCCTCTATTGTGCGCGGATGCACCATTTCAGAGGGAGATTTCCGATATGGGGCTCTTTGCGGATGTCATTATGAAGAGTCCTTGGTCTGGTTCATTTGCGCTTGAGGCCCTCGGGGGCAAGTAAAGAACCCGGGGCGGTTTGTGGCTCCTGGTCCTGCTCCTTTCGAGCACGCGGTGCCACGCTGGGGTGCAGACGTTTCCGGCATAGGGCGTAATATCATGCTGCAAAACGTGACGGCATTCACCGTACAGGGTTGAAAGGGGAAAACAGCCTGAATGCTGACAGCAGCAGCACACTGATGACGCCTGAGGTGATCAGTGTTCTCACTCTCACATGTGGTGCATCAGTCAGAAATCTTTTACACTCTCACTGTGGCGTCCTGTGTTTTTTCTTTCATTTAGTTTCCCAGTCAGAGCTGTGACCACTGCTGATATTATAGTGATAGTGATATTATAGTTTCAGTGATAATAACCATAATAATTATATGAACATAATTGTTGTAAAGTATAAAAGTAAAATAATTATACATTCTTCTTCTTCGTTTTCTTCATTATTATTATTGTTATTATTATGGAAACATCTCAAAGCTTTGTCTATTTTCACAGGACACAACAAATAAAGTACTCCTATAGCATGGAGTAACACACCCCTAATGACAGACAAGCCAGAAGGAATATATGCACAAAGTTGAAGGAAAACACATTTTAAGTTTAATGCTTACATTTTAAGCCAGACAGGGACCTCCAGTGAAAGGCTCAACAAAAATTTAATATAATATTAAGGTGATCTGTCGAAGAGATGCAGCATGCATTAATGTATAAGCAGCTTAATTCTGGAAGTATTTATGTAAAGCAAAAGTTATGTCTTGCTATTAATATGAAATTTAAAACCCTGGAGTTATATTTCACTTGTTAAAAAAATAACCACTCTTAGGTTTACAACCAGTGTAAAGTAAAATAGCGATCACAGGAGTTTAAACACTGAGTATATTCCTCTACACCACTAACTGTTTATAATCTCAACAACTGGCCAGAATCATTGCAATTGATCCAAAGAGTATGATGTCACTAAAGAGACTGCCCTTTCTTTCTGTCATTTTACTGTCTGGTGATTATGGCCACTCTTCTTTTTATTGGTGCTTTCCATCAGTAATGACAACTGATTTATCTTTAGGCTTTTCCAAATTGATCTGAAACATAGAACAGACTTTTTTTTTTCATTGTATGCATTTCATGTATTTGCATTTGGTATATGTATTTGTTTCATGTGCTTGTCCTTTAAAGCTCAGATGTTCAGGATTAAAACCATGGACTAACTTTTGAGCATCAGGTATGGATTAAAGGAGCCTAATCCGGTGCAATATTGTGCAGGTGGAAACAGAAGACCTGGGTGACTTTTGTCAGAGGTCTGACAGGGCAGTGCAGAATGGAGGAGGATTTTGTGGTTTAGAATATCAAGGGAGGTGGATGCACTTTCATTGTGACTGTGTGGATTAAAATGATCAACCTTTTGTAAAGGGGGGATTTGGACCAGATTAAAATAACAGACGAGGGGAGAATCTTTCTCCTGCAGCTGCGCGGCCCGTGTGATGCTAACACTCTCCCTCCCTCTGCCCCGCAGCACGCATTGTGAGAACCAAGCAGTGGTGCGAGATGATGCCCTGTTTGGAGGATGAAGGCTGTGACCTGTTAGTGAACAAGTCTGGGTGGACCTGTACACAGCCCGGGGGCAGAGTGAAGACAACGACGGTAAGTCCCGCGTCTGGCAGGCCCCCCCCCCGTGTTCCAGGAGCACCGCATCACACGCCGACTGGATTCTCACAGTTTCTTAGCGGCGGAGACACTGTCTCAAATATCACTCGCCGGCAGCTGCCTGCTCGGAAGCACCCGGCACATTAGCATATTAATCAGAGCCTGTTTACCTGGAAAGGCCCAACTTAACTTCTCAGCAACAATCCTGTTTGCTTACACCTTTCATTACATGCGATCGGTTTGAATTAACGGTGACCTTTGACCTTTGCTGCGTGAACCCGAGTAGGAAGTCACAGCAGGTGCATCTTAAAGGCCACGCATGACACGTCACAGTCTCCAACCCAATGCTTAGCAGTCATCACAGAACTGAAATGAAACACTTTAATGAAATTAAAGCATTTAATTTCAGTATGCACGGCATGCCATGCCCTGCTTTTTTCATCCCACCCACCTCCGAGTGTCAACCTCTCATTTCAGTTAAACTTAAAGTGTAACATTGTGTAATATTGACTGGATCGATTTGTCTTGGTTTTATGCTGAGTAACCTGACATTTTCATACAGCACAAACCACAATCCATTAGTCTATTGTACATTAAATATGAAAAGAAAATAAATCAAGTTTACTTTTTTAACTGGGGTAAAATGACTATTTATTACCTTTCCCAACATTGCTTGCAAGCTGACAGATATTCATACGCTCTCTATATATCAGTGATACAGCCTTGGGCCCAAGCGGCCAGCAGGCAGCCTGTCAGTCAAGGAGTCAAATAATAATAGTTGCTTTGTAAAGTCCAAAAGGTTTCGTGTAGGAAATGCTTGTGAGGAGCTCCAGAGTTCCCATTGGGGCTTGTTTTAAAGGTGTATGTGGTGCAGGGACCTCCAATCTTCTAGACTCCGAAAAATAACCAGCTGCAGTTATGTCTTACTGGGCCCTACGATGTACAGTGGTGGTTTCCATTGTCACTTGTGAGATTTTTTTTTTGTTATTTCTGTGGAGACAAGCCTCAATCTTGCATCATTAAAACAAAGTATATCTGAAGTCAAGACTACCTGACTGTCTGCACAAAGGCTAGTAAACTTGGGTGCTGTTGAAAGAGGAACATTTCTCATGAAGGCTAAAGCACTGTATCCTAGATTACAGAATACAGGACGAACTGTGTTGTTTGTGGAACAACTATGTAACATAATAGAGCATAACCACGGTCACTCTCATCTGGCTGTAAAGCCACCCGGAGGGGATCTCATGACTCTGCTTTGAGCATATTCTGAAAAATGCCTGCTGCCATGTTAATGGTCATTAATCTGACTTTAAAATATGAGGCAGTTATAATGTGGGTGTGTGCAAGAGAACCTTTGGAATCCTTTGGAACTTCACCCTTCCAAGGAGGTCTGCAGGTGAGATGAACAAATGAAGGTTGCCAGATATTAACCCGATGAGCCTGCACATTTTAACCAGACACATACTGAGCCTATACATTTAAACCGTAATGCGTAATGGCACTCACATATTGGATAAATGTAGGTCCTTATACCTTGCTTCAGTACCTGATTCAGGCATATTTATCAAATGTCAAAGCCTCACAAATTAACCTTGATTCCATTGCATTTGCTGTTCAAATAGCTTACATGTCTTTTACAAGGGGTGCATAGATTTACATTGCTATGATCTGTGAAATTTGGATGTACAGCAGAATGTTACCTTATCATGTACACACAAATTTCCTTCCATTTCTTTCAGAGGTGTTATGTCATATGGGCACTGGATGTTACCTTATGTTACACACAGAGCTCCTTTAAGAAAAGAATGATTCCTCTAATTGCAGCAAAATGAAAAATTGATCATGACAAAGCTGTAGATTACGTGCATTGCACTGTTTGCCTGCAGAATTTCAGAATCTGCCATGTTCAGTAGCTCCTCAATGTTCATTAGTAGCTGGTTGGTCATCATCTCTTTCAGCATTCACTTCTATAATTATGTAATAATTTCCATAAACATATTATGCTCCACAAGTCAATTGACTAGAGATCCATGCTGAAAGGTAATTCTGTCTCCTCCTGAAAAGAGATTGGTATTAGTATACCTCATTTCTGTCAAGAAGTAGTATTGGGTTCTGTTGCTTCATAGACTGACATTCATCTCTGATGTCCCATGATGGCAACGTTGTATTTAGTTAAACAGTCATCCCTGGAACCGTATTTCTCTGTAATTGCTTATTGCTTTGTTTTCCCACGAGCAGCGAATGTTGCGTATTTTATTGTGCCCACCACAGGTTTATTGGTAGATTAAACAACAGAAAATGCTATTCTGTCGCATGCTGTTGCTGGGAGCAACTGAATATTACCGGAAAGTTCAATAAAACGACAGCCGTTAGAAAGTAAAATTACCTTGGGATTCCTGCCGATATTTCTGACAGTTTAATATGTTGACTATTTCAGGGAAGTTTGCTTTTCTTGCCAAAAAACTAAAAGAAAAAACATCACCCTATTTGACAACGGCCTTCATTAAAATGTAACAATACATGTTCATTCTGGAATCTCAAATCAGAAAGAAGCTGTGATGAATGGAGATCTATGTGATGTTTGATTTTTGCAGTCTCTGCAATGACTGGATAGTGAACTCTAAGGGGTGACTGGATGATGTCATCATGTGATGATAGGGCGATATGATCTGTGTGATGATTGCATAATGTGATCTATGTGTCTCATGGTGGTGTGATGTATGTGATGATTCATGACAAAATATTGCATACCTATTTGGATATTAACAATGAGGAAACAGAAAGAAATTATAAAAACAGCATACTTCTGTTTTGAAAGAACACTTTTACTGGTGTTTTGTTTATTAAGTATACTTACAAATGAAAAATTACTCAATACCTACCTAATATATGCCACACAAAGGCTATGGAGGCTTCTGTGACCTATCATAAAATTCCATAAACAGAGAGAATCCAACGGAGAATTCTGATTGCTCGCTGTTTAAATGAATTAACAGCACTACAAATGTCCAGTGTTGTCAAAGTTTGTGCTAGAAGAGCTATCAAATCATTTTATTATTGTTATTGCACATCCCAATGAAGTGGACAGTGGCCAACTGAGCAGCGAAGATATAAACAGAGAAAGCGATGATCAAGCCCCACTTGTGCCTCAGGACACAGCCCCGAAAGCTCCAAAGTGCGTAGTTTTCATTTATTTGATGCTTCTGGAAGGGCTTTTACTGTCAGTCGTAAAAGAACTTGGGTGAGTGAGTTCAGGTGATGGGGAAGCTGTCCTTGGAGGTGTTGGGATTTTTCTCCTGCCCCTGTTTTGCTCAAATGTTTGGGTTAGGTTAGGTTTAGGTTAGAGTTAGGTTTGATGACCATCTCACGGAGCTATATATCACATTTAAATCATTTATATATTATTACAATAATTTATATTATAAATATTGTACTGCATGTCAATGTATATGTATATATTGATTTGAATTTAATTCATGAACTCCATCCATGTATCCACCAATTAAATTAATTTAACCTACTGCATGTAAAGTTTAGGTCTACAGTCAATGCTTTAAGATGGTGATGACTGGATGACAGTTTTTCAAAACAACTTTTTTTTTTTCATTTTTAATACACCTTAATTATAACATGCATAAAGTACATACTATATTCTCTCCCTTGATTAGGTCTTTAATTAAGAACCTTTTTTACAGAACGCTGATTCTCATGCATTCACAGAGTTGTGGTATTGAGTGGGGGAAGGTAATGACTTATGTGTAATATTTTACATTAGAGTGTGTGCTTGGGACCCGGTGGGGGGGGAGCCGAGTAAAAGAATTTGTGATCCCAGTGCTCTATCAAGGTCTCTGTCTCTCAGTTTACGGCTGAATCTTGCACAATCACCCTCACTGAAACATTGATGTGATTTTGTTTGAGCAATAAAGGAAGAGCAGAGAAAAGTGCCAGCAAGTTTTATGGGGAGCGTGTATCCTTTCGCACGGAACTTCCTGGGGGCATTGTCTCTCCCAAAGCCATTGCTAACATGTGAACACATTTCAAGAAGGAGTGTCCAGCGCTGGCTGGGATTACTTATTTAATCAATATGAAATCTGTGTGTATGTGTCTGTGTGTCACCATATATGTGTGCATCTGTGTGTTTGTTTGTGTGTGTGTGCGTCCGTGTATTGTGTTTGTGCTAGTGTGTGTGCAGTGGTCTGTAAAAAAGCTCATTTGATTGGGTGGGTGGAGGCGGGGGGGGGGGTGGGCGTGAAAGCGCTTGAGCGGATCGTGTGGAGACCTGCAGATGACGGGCGGTCGGGCGGCATTGGCGCTTGGTGCTGCCGCTGACACCGCCTCTCTAATTGATCCCGTTGGGCCAGCCGGCACCACAGGGCACATCCAGACGAGGGTTTAACACGATCGCGGCAGAGAGGACAGCTCCTCTTCCATGCAAACAAACACAGGCCCCACATCACTGCCACATCCCCAGTCTGTTACTCCGTATTCCTCAGGAGACACGGGGGTTAATGGCGTGTCTGCAAAAGTCAATAAAAATGTTCCATTTCGAGTTAAAAAAAAAAACTAGGACGCATTAAAATGCACAATGCGTTTTGTGAGCGTGCGTGCATGTGTGTGGTTTGCTTTCTCATTTTTGCACCTTGCTTATCTTTCCCCCTGCATGTAAACTGATCGATTAGAGACGCCATATACTGTGTCATCTGATTATTTCTTTCTTTTTTTTTTTCTGCACATTCACTGTTCTATCATGGGTAGTCAGTGTGCCCAGCTGCATGCTGGGTAATTGTGTTGTCACAACACAGCTGTATTCTAGGACCTGTTATTGGCCAGGCACGTTCTGCCTCTCTGTTTCATTTCATTTAATCAGCCGAGCTGCCTCTATCCACCACTGAGGACAAACATGGCCACCACAGCCAGACCAGGTAGTCCAGCTTTACAGGCCAGTGTCAGTATGGCTAGACCAGCTTCCATTCACTGCAGACAAAAAATAGCGATAAAGCACCCGGTTTTGTTTTACTTCAGAGAAACAAATAATGCCTCATTGTTCCGACTTCTCATATCTCTTTGTGTATTTATTTATTTATTTCGCCCCCGATGCTTCTATTACAATTGGGATTAAATCAGATCCTCTTTTTCTAAATGTGGACTTCGCTGTTTTCTGTTGTTTTGTCAGGTTGTGCCAGGAAAGCATTGTTGTCACTGTTGTTTTATCCCACTAAAGTCAGTGTTCATTGTGATTCATTTCATGCTTACTGTAGTATGTGACCATAAACCTGCAAAAAAAAAAAAAAAAAAACCCATCCCTGTGATTTCAGGCCCTCTGACGTGCCGGAGGTCCCATTCAAACACACACAAACATGGAGGAGAGACTAGCATACCTGACAGAGAGCGAAAACCAACCACTTGTCAAGAACAGACATGAAAAAAACAACAAACTGCAAACCACAGCGGGCCTTAACAACACTACAAGGTACAAAATAACTGTAACTGTCTTTCACGTCGACTTCACATGCATGCTTTGCCCAGGGAGTTTTGAACAATTTATGCATTTAGTTGCATATTTACATTAGGATGTGGTGGAATTAGCAAAGAGAAAGAGAAACAATTGTTCTTAGTTTTGATTCATTGGGCTTCACTGTCAGATTACTTTGATTCACTACCCCCTGCCTAGACCTTATAACCTAATTGGAGTCATCTTATGTTATCTTATCAGGTTGTCAAAAATGAAAGATAATGGGGAGTATGCATAAAGGTGTAACTGAATACCAAACTAGATGGAAACACAGACAGAAATGCACAAAAGTACCACTTGCCATCAAAAACAATATCACCAAGGAATATTCCCCCATTCCTAAATTACATTTCGTTACATTGATGCATATGATATAGCCACTGTATTACCATAAAATGGTCACGTGTAGCCATAAGAAGGCGAAGAGTAAAGAACAACTAGTTATCTGGTGCATATACTACCCATACGTTGTTGTATGTAGATTTTACAGATTTTATATGACATTACATAAAAACAATAATACATGAAGTAGAAAATCATGAGATTCCTGTGTGCAGTCAAGATAATAGCTAGCATTGCTGATGCATAATTCACAGAGCATTGCTTGTACACCAAATACTGTGCCCTCTGACATTGTAAGATTGGTATAGTGATGAGTGTTGCATCACTTAAAGTTGACTATACCATTTATATACTCGATATTTTTGGCTGAAATACCCAGATCTTTTTTTGGCAGATCCGCCTCTTCACATTTGTGCAGGGTAATTATTTTTCTGATATAAGTGATGGGAGTCATAGAAAATAATGACATTGGTGGCTAAATATAGCAGATGTAGCTTTTTATGCATATGCCCCAGGGTTTATGAATCTACCATGGAACTTTTTAGTATTTGTCATTGGTATCATTGCTGATTCTGACAATAACAGGTAAAAAATTCCTCCATGACATGTCTTTGGGAATGACACTTGTTTTTTGAGTCTTGTAAAGCTGAGGGGCTGAGGTTCTGCATTTAGAGCAGATCCTTCTGATGATTCAGGGAAACTGTTCTGGGACAGGGCTGTCAGGAGAGATCTTTGTTTGAACAGAAGGGAGGAATGAATTCAGCCAACCAAAAGACGGATGCCCTGTTCCTCAGCACCCTTAGCGCTGGACCCCCAAGAGTATTCGCTGCAGAATTGCATGCCTGCTGTTTGAGGGCCTGCCATACATTTCAACTCTTTTTAATTGCCCTTGCTGCCCGTCTTGCATGCTGGCCTTGGTGTGCTTTGTGAATCACTGTAAGCTGCATGTGCACGCCAAGAAATATTGTATTAAACCTTTTAAAGCAGTTGTCATAAGACATAAGAAATGTTGGCCTAATCATGTAACCCACTGTCTTGTGTAAAGGTACTTTCTTTTGTAAGAGATGTCGATGGCTGTTGCTATAGGAACGCAAGCCGTGTAATTTTGTTGCATTTTGTTTGTATTCCTGCTCAGCCCCCCCATCCCCTTAAGAAACATCTTTTGGAGAATGAGTTGTGGATTTGTATGACTGGAAGAACATGACCACAAACTACATCTGTGCTCAGAAAGCCGAATTAAAAAAGAGCAGAATAGTGGTATTTAAATTAGAGATGGGCACAAATGTTTGATTAATAGAGTACTTGCCCATGAGGTTTGCTTGGACTCCATGGGCCAGTAATTAAATGTTTGTTAATTAATAAAAAAAGGAAGAAATCAGGATCCTTCATAATTTTAGGTTTATGATGGTTCTCCTTGAATAAAAAAGACTCTGCTCTTCATGCAGTTTGCAGTCTCGATGAAGGGTCACATTGAAGATGCAGTGATCAGTCCAGTCGAAGTTTTCACTTTTGCACAGATAATAATTGATTTCACATAATGGATTTCATTCACATCTGCTTAATCCATAATAATCGTCACAATTTCCTTGTATTATGGTTGGAGACAATGCATGGACATAGATCATAGATCTCATATCATACATCATACCATAGCAGATTTTGTTTTCTGGAAAGGAAGCACAGACAACAGTAAAATAGCTGCAGCAATAATTTGCATTTGAAATTATCAAGCACATGAATCTCATCCCTTCATCTGACTGTATGCTGTTAAAATAAATAAAATAGCACAGAGCATCCAATGAATTATATTCACAGAGAGAGTCATTTCACACACAGCCATGTGTTTAATGATATAGCTAGTCTGCATACATAAATATGTCCTAGGCCACAGGGTCACTCAAGCTCCAGTGAACTAATGTGCCTGGAAAATTAACTAACTAATACAGTGTATCTAACAATAAAATGTGCAATCTCAACAGCCATGACAGCAGTAGTATGTGTACAATATCGGCCTCCATGATCTTAATGAAGCAAATATTTAGTAATCGGTAATTTGGTAATTTGATTTTGGCATGCACTAGATAGATCATAGCAGGCTTGTTAAAATTAACCTGGGTTCAGACATATGTTGCAATTTGAATCTCACATTTTAACACAGGATAAATCAAAGGATAATCCTAAAGCAATATTAATGTTAATTATTATTATTAAAAAAAAAATAATAATAATAATGTTTCACTGATACGCTGTGCTGTGACTGATGAGAGACGCGGTAGAAAACAACTCGTTAAAGAAGACAGCGTGACACAGAAAGAGAGAGAACTGAAGCAGCCAGCTCTGCTTGCCTAAGGACGGCTTCAATTAATTTGCATTTTAATTCCTGGGAGATCAGAGTGAGACATCTTGCTAAGCATTGTCATTTTTCCATTATTTTGTGTTAATTCAAATATAATTACCACTGAATCGCTAGAGGGCAGTGTCGCTCCCGCTGCTGAGCTTGATAAAGAGCATGAAATAGCAGTGCGGCAGCATATGTAATGATCCTGATTACATAAAAGTGCTGTATTTGTATATGAGAAATAATATGTCACGCTCCTTAATCTCCGCAATCCCGGGTTATCTTGAGACTCTCCTTCAGGAGCAGCCCTATTATGCTATCAACTCAAGGTCTGTTTCTGTCTTCACACGTGCTAGTGCTTAATATGACAGCTGCCCCTTAACAGCAATTTCCACTCAGAGTAATTACGAAGATTTCATTATTGTAAATGAAGTGTCATACGTTCTGGGGAAGCCTCTGTGCTTTTAACAGGTTAGTTAGGAATCCTCAAATTAACAGGCAGGAGTGGACTTGTAACCCAGAGGTTGCTGGTTCGACTCTCTGGTGGGGGCACTGCTGTTGTGCCTTCCGGCAAGGTACTTAACACAAATTGCCTGAGTAAATATCCAGCTGTATGAAAGGACAGCATGTGGAAAAAAAAAGACTGTGAAAATCACTCTGAAAAAGAGTGCCTGCTAAGCAACTGTAATGTAATGCTTTGAGTGAGCTAACATGCATCTTTGGTCTAAACTGAGTACTTTTTCAAATTCACTGACACTGCTGTGCAGCAGCTATTGACTTTTGATTTGGTATTTTTTTTAGAATTGAGCACACTGGAATTTCAGGCATTCAATTTCCAATAAATCACAGTTACTTAAAGGAGAATTCTGAGTAAAAGTTAAATTTGAGATGTATTTTATCAAGTACTTCCTTGAATTATTGAGCATTCCTGTAAGCCTAGAAACCAGCTCTCTTGAAGTCAGTGACGAATGTTGGCCTTACTACCAGTCAGTTTTTCATTAGAGTGAATACAGAAATAAATGTTGCTCTTTTCAGCAAGCATCTCTCTAATCATGAAAAAACATCAAAAATCAGTTGGAAAAACTTACTGTTAAGTTATCAAGTCATGGTTTGTACATAATGGAAGTTTTGTTATTTAGAAATTATATAATGCTTTGTTGCCTATGGATATACATGATACAGATCCCAGAGCACAAAGTTTTAATGTTTGGCTAGAGTTCTCCTTTGAAGTTTAAACAGCCTCACCCATTCACCTTGAGCTTTATGAGTAATTTTATATGAAACGAGTTTTCACAGGAAATCAGCACATTGCCAGACCATTGTTTGCTCTGCTGAAAAATGACAGTTGTGCTGTCTTATCGGTGGATGCATTCACCAAAAACATATTGCCCGCACATGTAGAGGGGCAATTATCGCAGAGCGACAGCGTGAGTGTTAGCATCGATCGGCCGGTCCCCTGACGGGAGCTGTGTTCTTATCGATCCCTCAGGTGTCCTGACGGCAGCAGCGACAGAGACTCCCGCGGTGAGGTGCAGTCCGGACGCCACGACCGCTGCGACCGCCGCTTCCCATCGTTCGTCTCCACCGCTCGACTCAAAGCGTCCATCTGTCCGTCCATCCGTCTGCATCGTAAATGGGCAGCGCCTCCCCCTCCCCCCCCCCTTCCTCACGAAGATTTTGCGTCTCTGCGGCACCTCACCCGGAACGCGGGAGCCCGCGGTTAATAACACTGCGACTGCGACAGCGACTGCACAGGAGTTCCACTTTCCAGCCTCATTCTGCTGTTGGGATTTTGATTCGCTGGAGTGGGAGGCCCCCCCACCTCCACACCCACCACCACACCCCCCCCCACCCCACCCCACGGACATTGGGCTGCTGCCTCCCCGTGGACTGGACCTGCGGTTCCGACCAGACACGAGCCCGGAGAAATGGACCCTACGTTCCCTGTCTCTTGATCAGAGCGTCCGCTGAATGAGACACTCAACGCTCTCTCCATGTTTTTACTGACCAAAGAGGAAAAAAAAAAAAAAAAAAAAAAAAAAATAACATTGTTGGTGGACAGAATGGACCAGGTTGCAAAAACAAATGGCATTCTGGGAACCTTACAAATTCAGCTGTCTCCAGCCAGCTGGCAAAGACACATAATCACATGCACACACACACACACACACACACACACACACACACACACACACACACACACAATGACACACATGTGACTGCTGCTGTTTGGATGAAAAGGTTTGTGGACCTTAATAAGTGACCTGTTTTAAGTGAATACAGAGAAAAGATGACAGGAAAGGTGAAAGGACCTTTAATACTTTGCTGACATTTTTCTTGGACTTAACTCATTACTGTATTTTGAATCTGGAATATATATATATATATATATATATATATATATATATATATATATTTGCATTTTCCAATAGCTATATTTGGACAATTTGCAATAAGCATGGTTGGTTACAGTAAAAGAGCAAACCATTTATCATCGGAAGAGAAGAAAATAGTTAAAGAGTCGTATCAGTTTGGAAAAAAAATATCATTAAATGTATTTTGAAAAGCCTAAAGTTATATATTTAACAGTTTTATATGTTGTATCTTTGTAGAAAACCTTATTTAACACAAATAATGTGGTCACAATGGCAGTCATAAACAGTGGATACAAGAAGAACGCTGTCCTCATCTTGCTGGTCTGTTCCGCTCTTTCCTTTGCCTGTGATTGGCCGGTATACTTTTCTATCCATTGAAATAGTTTGTTTAAAAACACGGTCAACATTGGCTACATATTAAAAAAATAGGAAAGAAAAGAAATAATAACTAGCCTTTATACCCCATTAGTATTTGAACCATGGAACTGTTTGCCATTGTACTGTAAAGTAGTGTGAAATTTCTTTGACTTTAATTAGAATTTTGTGTGAGCGCAGGCGTGTGTGTGTGTATGTGTGTGTGCGTGTGCGCGCGCGTGTGTGTGTGTGTATATTGCACAGTGCAGACCTCAGAGTGTTATTCCTTGAAGGAAAAATGAAAGAGTATTAGAATAATTTCCATGAAGACAATATTTTATATTAAAAACTATAAGAATAAATTAAATACATGAAAAAATATCACTTGCTACAACATGCTGAAATCCAGGAGTACACATAAAAACATGCACGATTATAAGGCTTAAAGGCTCACATATTTGATTTTTCTCTAATCTGACTTTCTGTTTTTGTATTTTCAGTTTATGTTTTTGTTAAAAAGCTGAAATGTACGTTATGAAGAAACAAATTATTTCCTGAAGAAGCAGCAAATATTACTGAAGTTTGTGTTCGAGGTGTTTGGTCAAGTGATTGCCATTTAAACTGTGAGACAAATGCAGACACATGGTACATACACACATACATGTAGTAAATTCATACATTAAAGGAGCAGATCTGAATTCTGCTCAAGGATTTGATTCTGATTGTCATCAGCATAGCCCAACAAGAAGAATTTTCACAAGCACTCAACAATTAAAGAGGCGGACAAAGCCGGAACAGTGGGTTTGTGTCTGTTTGATAACACTAGTTTAAAAATATTAGTCATAAAAATGACTTACTTGAGGCAGGGTAGTTTGGAGAAAAGGCCTTTGCAGAGCTCTGTCTCCAGTAAAGAGCACGTTTTTTTCCCTGCGACTCTGTCAGGTAAAATGGTAAAATGGTGAGTATCCTGCACACAGGATTAGAATTTGCCTTGTAGCTTTACAAAACAATCAACAACTAACTAAAATGTCTATAACATTTCACTTAACAAAGGAGACATGATAGAGCGCGTAATTGAGAGTTCTACTGAGCGTAAGTCATAGAAACTATGCAAGTTATAATAAATGAAAGGAAGAACACTGAGCAGTGACAACCAGGAGGAATATTTTTAGAAGCAATTAGATGCGTTTAATGTTTTAACTATAGTGTCATACAGTAGGCTATATATGATTTTTGGATGAAAAAATAACACAGAAAACTTGTACAGGAAAACTGCTGAGGAAAAAGTGGTAAAATATTTCCTTTGTTAATGACAACCAAAGATAAAGAGTAAACACACTTTGTCTTCTTGGTTGATCGTAGACGTGAGCAAAGGACATTATGTTGCAGTCGGTACACGCTGTATTATCAGTTATTAACAGCTGAAAAACAGAGGCAAGCAGCCACTGTGTTCCAAAATAGAACAAGGCTTCTGCGCTGATCAGGGATTGAGTGTCCCAGTGTAAATCACTAGAAAAGTAAGCGCTGAAGTGGATGTGGGATCAAAACTTTGTAGCAGTAGAAGCTTATGAGAGCACAAGCTTGGTTTCTGAAAATGGCAATGATAGTACATGGTTGTATGCTTTATGACTGCACTTATTGTGGCACTGATTCCCACAATATTGGCACTAACCGTCCAGTACTTATATAGCCTTGTTCCTAACCCTATTGAATGCAGTTCTTGTAAGTTGCTCTGAATGAGAGTGTCTGCTAAATGAACAAAGGTACATGGATCTCAGTGGCCTCTAACAGAGGGGAACCTTTGGGTGGCGAACAAAAAGAAACGAAAAGGGAATTTGATTCAGTCCAACAGCCGACGACGGGCGCAAGTGGCGCACAGAATGAGGTGTGGAAACATGTCTCGGGGGTTCATGACTTCCTGCCGGTCCGACCGCGGGACGCACACTGGGAGGTGACGAGGGGACAGCGTCTGCTTTCGAGAGATGGGGCAATGGGCTGACAGGTGACGGGGCACACCGCCACGGGACGTCCGCGGTAAGTGATATTCGGGGCCGTGCTGTGCAACATCTTTTCTACCCCAGCGGAGCCTTTTAGAGAGATAACGGGTCAAAATTCACACCAGCCACCGACGACACGTCGGCCGGGCGGGTGTGCTGAAGGGTTGCTGTGACAACACAGGTGTCTCGGTGTGCCGATTTATCTCTTATACGTGTGGAGGAGTGTGTCCATGAAAACGGAGGACGGGGCCCTGAAGACTGGACCCCGCCTTTCTCTTGATTCTCCAGTTAATTTTAGACGGTGATGGGAACAGGCCCAGGTGTCTGTAGATGGAACCTGACATTCAACATCACTTTGCCCACCAATATGGCCTTCCACCTCACAGCCATACTGTCATTTAGCTGAGGCGCCAGCACTCACAAGCACCAGACTGCAAAAGAATAAAGTCCTGTTGATGCTAGAATTTCTTGTGATGCGACCGAGACCCGCAAGGTAAAAAAAAAAAAATGCACTTCAGAGAGCAGTGCTTTTTTAATGGCTTATTAGCAAGAGGCTTGGAATATTTAATTCCACCTGACTGAATTCCAATAGTCTGCTCGTACCCTTGAGGTAAATGTGTGAGGAGTCTTGCTTCTACTTATTTAATTTGATTATAAAAATATAGCGTGGCATTTCCTGGAGCTATGGTACATTCAGGTAGAGAGAAAAAAAGGCCAAAAGTAGTCCAGGTTTATACATTGGGGGGGAGATAAAGTGGGTCATATGCTAATAGATTAATACTCATAACTGACACATACATGTGTGCTCGTGTGTGCACCAGCATCACCTGTGCCATGCAGTGGAGATCTTTCCTTGGATATAGCTTCATTCCTTGTAATTTCTTTGTTCATATCTCTGTGTGCTTCTATGATTTACTTTTTTCCAGTGCAGGAAGACTCAGCTTCAGATAAGGGTGAACCCCACGTACAGTACCTACAGCACGTTATCACTACAAAAAAGGCAAAAACATATACCTTTCACATGTATTTACCATCAACGTCTCCACGCGTGTACGATATCAGGCTAGTACAGCACAAGGCATGCACACTTACAGAAGCCCAGATTTTAAGCCAGGGAAGCACAGTCAGTTTTGTGGACTTATTTTTTCCTCTTCCGTTATTGAAGTCTCCTACAGTGGAGAGCACAGTCTGCCCTCCCCTGCGCTGCAGTCAGCAGTAAACACTGAGCGAATGTGTGCAGTTTAATGCCCTGATAAATCTAAGCCGTACCAATACTGCATCAATAGCACACGATATTATTATTTCGTTTGATGGATAACATTTGGCTGTTGATACGAATTTCATATTGTAAGTCTTTGTTTATGATATAAATCTAATTAACTCCGCTTGCGATGATTTGAAGGAGATCAATATGTAATATGGCTCTTCCAGCTGCTTTCCACAGTAGAGCTAATACCGCGATTGCCAATATTTTCAGCCCGTAAAAACTCTTTGGGGGTTTTTGCAAGTCCAATAATATGTCAAGGTCAGGGAAAAAAATGAAGCGAAAATGACTTAAGCAGCTGACAGTCCAGTAATGCAGGAGAAAGCGTTTGAAAGCATGCAGTTTAAATGGCAACTGCATCATTTGTATATCATTATTTCTTTTGACAGTATTTTTAATCATATTTTACCACTGCACGTGAGGAGAATGGTTATGGATTTGTGAGGAGTTCTGCTGCATGTTAGCTGAACGTCCTGCAGGGTTTTCCCCTTGCCCCAGATACAATCAAACTTTACTAAATAAAAATCAATTTGAAACCTACACTAGAAATATTTACATAATATTCACACTACATAAGAGACAGGGGCAAGCCCACAGTATTAGGCTACAATGCCACATAATGGTACATGTATGAGAGATGCTTTTTCTTTATTAATAACGTATACGAGAGATTGGTGATTTTACAAGGGGGGTATGTTTTGAAAATATGTAGTCAGGTGAAGATGGAATCTTTTTCCCAACAAATATCTGGCAGTGTTAATTTCTAGGTATTGCATTGGCTAAAGGTGTCTGAAGATCCTTCTTGCTCCTGTTCAACTGTGGATCCCATCTGTACAGTCCTAGGACAGCTGCTCTTGAAGATCTCTGGGTGTAGGTCCATGCTGTCTTTGCTAACTCCTGTCAGCCCCATTGCCTTAGGTCTGACCCTCCACCCTCCATCACTGCTCTCCTCACCCCAGTTACCCCTCTCACTCCTGGCTCTCCCTCTTAAGCAAGGCCCCTGCTCCCAGTCCGGGCCCTGTGGAGGCATGTGTCTGTCTGTTGGGCTTCAAGGTCCATTAAACCTCACTAACGGCCCGCATACATTACTGCCACTCATTAGGGGAGCACTTCAGAGCCGAAAAATGTCTGCAGCACTGGGCACATGCTGCGCTGAAGGTGTGCACCACCGTAACTATGAAAACAGAGCCTGAATCAGAGCCAGCTCTTACCAGCTCTTACCAGGTCAGCCCATTAAGAATACACAGGACTGCAATGCTGCATACTTACAATGACAGAAACATGGCGCTCCTCTGTATTTTCATTGCCAGCACCTTCATTCATTTGGTATGCCCACATAAGGGATTAAAATCGTCAGACTACATAACAATAGAGACACATTGATTGTGTGCCATAATAATTCTCCTCTGTCACTTTGCCAGATTAATAAGGGAGTTTTTAAACGGTTAAACAGCAACAGGAATTGTTGGTGTGCTAAACTGGAAATAAATGCATATTGTTTGAAAAGAAAAAAAAACAAAAACTTCTGAATGAAAGGGCTAAACTTGACCTACAACCAGGGAATGATTAGTACTGTGGAAATACATAGAAATCAATATATTATTGACATGCTCTCTACATGTTGCATTACAAATATCATGCATATTTTAGTTAAAGCCACACTTGAAATTAACCTGTAATATGACAGGAACATTTATATTTTTTGAATGGTCCGTCAATAATGTGTGTGTGGGAAATACTTTCCTCAAGGCACTGGTATTCCCTTAAAAAAGGAGGGTGAGATGTAGCCATTGCACTGGTAGTGTGGTTTAGGGAATTTTCAGTAATTGTGTTTTGTATTCAGTAAACTAGGAAGGATAGGAAAATGTGTGGACAGCTCATAATCAAATAGAAAATAAATCTGAATTAACCTATCAAAAAAAAGGGCTGACTGGTTGGGGGGGCTGTCGTGGATAATTATTTTGTGTGGTTATAGACGTGGTTTTGTTAATGGTCAGTTAAGGGGAACCAGAGCGTTAAAATGATTCTCCTGGAGCAAGCTCACATACTGTGCGATACAAAGCCTCTCAATCCAAATAATGTAGTCCGTGGGCAGTCAAGAACAAACGCAGTGACCTCATCCCTCTCTCTGAATAGAAAGCGCTTTTGGCAAACTCAGCGCTCAGTTTATAAAACGGATCTTCATTGACTAAAAGCTATTAAAATGTTACCAATGTCTTGATCAGAGAACCCCCCCCCCCCAACTTTAATTTAGTCCTCAAACCTTCCTGCTCCAAGCTGCTAAAGATGCAGAGCGCATGTACCCGCAAAAAAAGACCTAACCCCGGACTTTGCATAAACATCTATGGGTAATGATCCTCCATTTAGGATAGTTTCATGGCTCCTTTGCTTTTACACGGGCACTCTATGTGTGGGGGGGAGAATTCTTGGTGAAGAGCCAGAGCAGAGACAGGGCAGGCCAGAGAAACCGGCGCAGATCGCTCTACATGTTGCCAGAAGCTTTTTTTTTTATCATTGAACAGAACCTGCAATAAAACGTTTTTTTTTTTCCCCTCAGAGAAATCCTGCACTCTATCCTCTCTGTTCCATACCCCTCCCATCACTGGAAAAAAAAACAACTGTGGGGAGAAAAAAAAAAATCTTCTTCAAGTTCATAACCATGCCCCCGATGTGTAAAATTGTGTCTGCAGAACGCCGCTAAAGCCCAGCAAATCGGGAGCTTCACGAGCTCATCTATCGACTGAATGAGAAAAATTATCACCTTGGCCAGCTCCCTTAAAAGCACATTTACATTCTGTCAGCTTCCATTAGAGACAGGGACACTGAAAACAGACGGAAATAAGCAGGAGGGAAGCCTTGGTCCGAGCCTATCACAGAAATTTGGACCCCGCAAACGAGGCTGCTGGCTGCTGTTCTGTTTTCGGCCTTTTCTTTTTTTTTCTATCCTGAACACTGGGTGATAATGGGAGTGCCCGAAAATCCCACTTTAACAGTATTAGACAATTATGTGCACCTGAGAGTATCAGCCAAGGATTAGAGTTGCTAAGTGCTGAGCTATGAATAAATTATCTTCTTGGTTTTTGCATGACTGAGGAGTTCTGAAGAAACAGGAAAACTGAGGTTAAGGGAAACTGCCATGTACTTGCTGGCCTGTTGGATCTGACATTATTCTATCAGTAAGGAAATAATTTATGCATTTCTCTCCAATTCATGAATTAATTATCATGAGTAATTATTGTATTAATTTTAATTATTACTTATAATAATTCAGTGTATCAGTACATATTTTAGGCAAACCTTTTGGAATGATGTCAATTTTCATTGCTATGATCATTTTTGAAAGCTCCTTGATGCTTAAGGTTATAAAATACAGATGGTTTCTACAGGCATCCTAACTTGCTGGAAACAGCATTATGGTCTTATATTCAAAACAAATCAATGTATATTGATGAACACAAACAGTACATCAGATATGCAGAAAACTATAGGAAATAATACAACATATTTCCCTCTGTAGATATATTAATAGGCTCTTTGCACAGGAGAACAAATGCTACCAATATAAATGGTGGCCATTTGTTTAAATCACTGTTTGGAGTTAACATTTCAATTTGATTTTATATATGTATATGGCTTTTAAGTGTCAGATATGGTCCCTGATTATTGTCCCTTGCTTATTTACTGTGTGATTACAATATGTATCAAACCTGAAGCCAGCCGGTCTCAAATTATGCTGTCATTCGCCTGTCAGTACAGCATCCTGGCATCTGAACTGTCTAAAAGAGGTGTGATGTAATTTGCAATTCCAATCGGGAGCAATTAGAACACACTCAAATGCACAACAATTAGTTTGCCTTATTGTCTCGTCCATGAAATGTCAGACTAAATTGCCGGGTCTCAGCTGTACGTATGAACAACAAATTTGCTTTTATAGAGAAAGTGAGAGACCAAAGAGAGAGACCGTGTGTGTGTGTGTGTGTGTGTGTGTGTGTGTGTGTGTGTGTGTGTGTGTGTGTGTGTGTGTGTGTGTGTGTATGTATGGTGGAAAGGGGTACAGACAGAATGGTACTGATAAATATAAACCACTTGTTCATAGTGCAAATTTCTATTATTAAGCCTGTGGACTAGATTCTCCTATTTAGAGAAATTTTGTTGAAGCAATTATGTGTTATGAAAATAGAACCTCATCTTGCGCTAAGGCCAAAACCTATGTGATTAAAATAAATGAAAGTAGTATGTATGAGAGTATAAGCAGCAACTGATTCCTTAGGAGGCCATCTTCACCTGACTGCTAACAGGACTCATTTTCTCAGCAGGAAAACCCTCTTCACTAAAAAGAAAATGCCAGATTTTCTGTTTGGATCAATGTCTCTGGAAAGACTGTGGCATTATAGACTTGGACAGCTAAAAACATCTTGTGCACATATACAGAGCAAGGTTGAAATAGATTTACATTCTACCACTAAGATCAATGTCAACCATTGCATCATGATTGTCTTACAGTTTTTTGTTTTATACAGTGTATTTTCATAGGTTTATTTTTATTATTTTATTAGTAATAGTGCTACAGACAGGTCAGTGAAAATAACTCTGCAAGATAAGCAACCATCATTTTGTAGATTGTATTTTCTTTGGATTGTTTTTATTGTTTTATCATTAGTAGTAGTACAGTCAGATCACTGAAAATTAGTCTGCAACCACCAGAAAAAAAAAAAAAAAAAAAAAAAAACTTTCAGAAACTCCCAGCACAAACTTCTGCTGTGTCTCCTTTTTGTCAACAAGTTCCGTGAGCAGCGGAAATGGATCGCTGTCCTGATGAGTGGGCAAACAACGTGTTCCGCCGATCGAGGGCCTCACCTTGGAGAGCGATCCCGTGGCGTTAAGTGGGCTCCACGGGGGAGGCCTGTTTGTGCCGCATCAAGGACTAAATGGTGTTTGAAATGTTTTAATCTTGTCCTTGTCTGTTCATTAGTTTAACAATGGAACTCCGGAGCACATTCTCAGCGGTCGCGTGTCTCACGGTCCCCGAGGGAACGGTTTTGATGGAGTTATTCACGACTGCGCGGGGAGCGAATTGAAACCAGGGGTGTTCTATACATTTAAATGGTCTAATAAGAGAAGCTGTTTCTTGTCATCTGTTGTAATTTATCCAAACTGCTGGAAAGGCGGTATTTTAATATCTCCTTTTGAAAATGTCAATGACATTTTATCTGTGGGTGTAATTTGAAGAGGAAAAGACATTTCCTGTACGTTTTTAATGTAAACTGCAACGATATTTACAAGATTATTCACTTAGATCTTGTGAGATTACAACAATCACTCTTCCCAAAGTACCCTCCTTTATTCTAAACCAGTGAACTAATGACAGATGGTAATTGTACTGAAAACATCTCAAATTTATTGAGGGCATTTTTATCTTAAAATACCAGAAAGACCTACACAAACTAAGCTAAGAAATAAAACCATCGCTGGGTCTATTATGTTGTTACATTCACTGTAACAATGCCAATAATATAATAAATGTGTTATGGTTTCATTTTCCTAATTGCATTTATGGCATTTAAGCAGAAGGTGATGTTAAAGGGATTGTCTCATATGGAGCGTACAGACCTGCAACAGGTCTTTGGATCCAGTAGAGACCAGTGCAATGATGTTGCTATCTGTTTTTGCTGGTGATTGCGGATGTCTGAAAACGGTCACTGTAAATCCATGTTATGGTGTTATGTCTATGTGTCAGACACATTGATCGGTGGATTAAGACAAAGACAATTTCAAAAACCAAGACTGAGAGCAATATGTCTGCCTTGAAACATAATTCCAGTGTGAAATCAAAGTCTTCAATGACTTTTATGGTACATTGGACTGAGGGCTGGACCTATTAATGGATATTAAAAAAATAAAGGCTTTGTGGATGTTCTACACAGCTATACCAAGATGAAAGGATCACAGCATGGAGGTTGTTATGTGAAAAGATCTGACCAATCAGAGCGTATGCTTGTTTAACATGAAAAATCTGCCTCAATCTATTATTATTATTACATTTCTTACAATTCATGCATTGTGGAATGGATCTTACCTTTATCTTTTCACATGATGCCTATGAATATGCCACATGAATAGCTGCATCCTTCAAATTAGAGACTGATTGGGCAGTTCTGCAGGCAGCCCATCTGACCACCCTTCACGACAGAGAGTCTCATCCCCTCCATCTGAACAAAATATCTAAAAGAAACAGAACCAAAGACAATGCCTCAGCCTATCACTACTCGCAGGACTTGAGTGTGATCCATCACCTAGAGGATGCGGAGTGAATCACCTATGCTGAAAAAATGCCACAGCACTCAGTGTAATGATGCGGGCTCTTTATCAATAAGGCCCTGAGCACCCCCAGCATTTCCACAGATGGGAAAAGACCAGCTGTATAATGTAGAAGCTGCTGTCGGAAAGAGCCAGAATCTAGCATAAGCTGGCACGATCGACAGCCATTTTTAACCAGGACATGGCTACCCCAAGTGCCTTTCATGTGATCCTTTTTCATTGTTTTATGGAGTAAAATTAATATAAAGCTTGTGGTTACAGATAGCTTCCCCCTGTAATTACCCATGCATTTTTTTATTAGCATATGCATCAAGGATTAAATGTGCATGGGCAAATTTGACCTGCAAGCCATGCTTTGCTTATTTATTCTAATTGTTTGATCTATAATACCTCCAAACATTCAGAAGCAGCAAGAACAGTTTAATGACCATAGATTGTGAGCTCTCCTTTTTATTCACAACTTATAAAAAGGAGCATATATTTTTAATGCAGAGATAAAATATGATTGTACATCTCACAAAATGTGAGCAGCATTTTTTCTTCTGTTGAGAGTATGTGACTGACCCTCTTTGCTTTGGACAGTCTTGTTATCACCATTTCCATTATTGTCAGTATTTTCAGTTTGAATGGTAAAATTTAGTTAGATGTCACAATGGTTCATCAGAAAGTGCAGAAGTGCAAAATTTAAATGATTGCTTTTTGGTCAACTGCTCATCTCAAGCAAATTTTTTCTCATCTCAAGCATTCTTTCAGTTCAGCTAATAATTTCATCACACATTACAGTTTTTTATATTATATTTTTATTTTATATTACTACTATTACTATTAGAAATAAGAAACAAATACCAAAAACATGCTAATGTACTATAAATTTTGCAGCATTCACTAGTATTAGTCACTTCACTGGATGGACGCTTTATTGCTGTATTGCCTATGTTGTTAAGGTAATAGAATTAAGTTTAATATATTTAGTTTAGTCAATCAATCATGTTTAAATCAAAACAGATTTAAGCCTAAACGTCTGTAGTTATAATAAAGGCAATATAAATCCTTATTTATTAGTTGGGTATCTGTGCTAAGTTTCACATTGAAATGGCTTGTACAAGAAGCATCATTTCATACTGATTCCCATCATCCTCTTCTTAATGTACCAGCAGGTACTTTTCAGAGGTGGGGGCTGGGCGATATTGCAGGTGAACAGCCGTAACAACATGACCCAGTATTTCAAAGTTGAATGTCTAATGGCAGCACATCAACCATATTCTATTCTCTCCTATTAGGAGCTGTGAAACGTAGGGGGGTTTGCAGGCCACTGCGTCAAACCCCTTCCTTTGCCATGGGCAGGAAGGGTCCCACGTGGGGTCATTTGCTCGCAACTGGAAAATCGTTTAGCTCGTCAAAGAAACAGCCTTTCACACTGGCTAAAATCCGGAGAACGCTCAGCTCTTTTTTTAAAAAAAAAAAAAAGAAAAGAAATAAAGGAAAGATGGTGTCTTTGCAGGGAAGACAAACGTTAATGCTTGATGCCCAGTGCAGCAGCGCCGAGCTTGCACTGTCTGCATCCGTAGGGAGCAACAAGGCCGGCTCTGCTGATCTACATGTTAAACAACCCAAGGAAAACAAGGCTTTTGGAATCACAGGGTGCTGTGCAAGCTGGCTGCAGCACAGGGTATCCATCTGTAATGGGGGAAAAGCAGTAAACCTTGGAGTGTTATAGTGTGGATCCAAATGCATTATGGCACAATTGAAAATTAACAGGCATACACACCTCAATAAAGAAATAATTAGTTTATGTAGAAGACCGTTATCATATGGTTAGATTTCAATATTATACATTTTAGTGTGGGCATCCATGGGTGTAATGGACCTCCTTTTCTTGTGGGGAAGGGCTGTAGAGCTCTTGCTGAAATATGACACACTTTTCAGGCATTAGGCACAGAAGTGACTATATTGGGTTAAAATTAAAGCTTTATTTGTACAGTAAGTCAAGAAGAAAAGCAGTTCTTCATGTAGTTTATTCACTGGCAGCCATTTTGGATAGTAATCTGAGGGAAACTCTCTTAGTTTAACCACTGTGACAACAAAGCTGGGGCTAAACACAGCCACAAATTTAATGCCAGCTAGTTTCTTGCTGTCCGTCACTGTTGCAATTCTCCATTTCACCAAGTGACCGGCATTTCTGACAAAGCTTGGTGTCAGGGGTTCACAGTTTCAATAACATTCTGTACATTTTTTGTGACAACAAAGGGCCTGCAGTAATTATCTGAGAGCTTACATTTCTGCCATGCATACCCCTTTGTTTTCTTAAGTAATCATGTTGCCGTTCTGAAAAAACAGGAAATACTATATATGTGCAAATACATAATTTATAATCAAAGCTTGTACAACATTTTTGCTTATATGTGTAACATTTGGGGAATATACTAGAAGAGTATTCTACTCTATATTGTAACCTCTTCCTACTGCAACTACACACATTGCATTTAATATTGCTGAAAATACCTTAAACTTCAAACACATGTGGTGTATAATGTGGTACAGTAAGTGGAAAATAGAAACAACACTTTCAGTTGTATCTGTTATATTGACTTACGTTCCACCTTGGTACACATAAAAGTGAAAATATGGATGCTACTAGATGTTCTACAAAAATGTAAGTTATATTGTTGAAACAGTAAAGACTAACATCACGATACAGTGTAACAATACATTTGAAGTTGCCGATTTAAATATTTATGGCCAAAATAAAAGAGAATGTCTAATACATTTGTGTTTCAACGGCTTCAGTAACCTTGTATTTGACGACATTACATTCTTTCACATTCCATTAAGTAACCATACTTATTCTAAATGTGGAATAATAAAAGTCAAACAAATCTCTCTTTCATGGCAAGACTCAATCCTCATTTCTCACATACGCGCGCCGGGATACAAATAACATCCCACAGATCTGTGAGTGTGGCTGCGAAAAGCAATTAAGAAAATCAAAAAGCCATTTCCAATTTAATTGTGGTTGTTAAGACTGAGGGAAGAGAGAAGCCTGCACAGAGGAGCCACATCCATCACATCCACGTGCCAATCTGAGGCGAGGTTGATGATGAGCGACTCTGCGGAGAATGCGCGCACGTGCGGCAAAGACGTGATGAATGCGAAGATAACGATACGGCATCGTGGTCCAAATTTTTGCGTCTCACCCCGCTCGCAGCGCTCTGAGGGTAAACGCAACGCCTCAGTCTTTTGCTCTGAGGCGTTGCGGAGTGTGTCCAGGAAGGCGAGCGGAATTATAACCTGCCCTTCAGGTAGTGCGCGGGCCTGGTCATTAATCATCTGCAGGTGGCGTCTTCGGCCCTCTGGGGAAACACAGGAAACGCCCCCCCCCCCCCACCCCCACATCACAGTGTCCGCAGAGGCCCTTAACATCACCGCACTTGTCCACCCGGTCCTCAGGGGTCCCACCCTCAAAAAAAAAAAAAAAAAAAAAAATCACTTCATCTGCAGAGTGACCCCAAACATCTCCAAAGTCATACTCCTTTAGGGACACAGAGAAACCCCGTCTACACCCTCCAGAACAAGCCCATTCCTCTCAACTCAGACAAGCTCTGGCTGGCCTGAAAGAGTGCTGATGCACCTTCCATTCGATACAAAAGTGCACAAGCCCTTAGGTTTACTGGACATTTTTACATTTCAGAGGGCGGAGACGCAAACCCATAAGTGCTAAATATGTTGACTTTGAAATTTGAAATGTATGGTGACAGTCAGGGACGGGATCTGCACGGCTGTGCTTACAGAGCCTGACAGTCCATCGCCCAACTGTGTCTGTGAATGTGCTGTAAATAAAACATAACCTGACACTTTATCAGCTGATGAAAATCCATCCAAGGTATTTTTACCTGGTATATGGAGATGGCTTGTCTTGGCATTTTTCTTACAAGGAAAAATACTATCCTGCAGAACACAGTGTGCCTGTTAGACAGTAAATATGAACCAAGTTTAAATAGTTTTACCACTGCAAATGAAAATTTTATACAATAAAAGTGTGTATTTGCAGAAGATGAATTAGGCAGATGCTACATAAATATTACTGTTTAAAAGT
The DNA here is from genome assembly GCA_019176425.1 of Megalops atlanticus. NCBI lineage: Eukaryota > Metazoa > Chordata > Actinopteri > Elopiformes > Megalopidae > Megalops > Megalops atlanticus. Next base: position 10,310,791 of record CM032897.1, read on the forward strand.
AACCAGGAATGTCACAAAAGGAGTAAATTGCTCAGGAAACAAAGCCACAAAGTAGATCATTGATTTCAATAACACATTAAAATGCAGCAGTGTTTGAAAGACTTCATGACTTTTGTGGCCAAAATGAATGCAAACTTCAGTTCTACAACAGCACTGTTGCGGTAAAGAGCAGGGCTTGTAACAGAAAAGTTGCTGGTTCAATTCCCTGCTGGATGTGACAAATTTATCATTTTAACTGATCCTAAATGTCACCCTACACATTTGCACAAGAAAACTTTAAATTTTGCCTCCAATGCACAAAAGGGGTGTCATTTCTAGGAACGTTTGATCAATGACACCCGGGATGTACCTGACAGTGATAAGGACCCAGCACCTCCCATTTCTCACTGGCACGAGGACGGGGGGTGTTCATCCCTGGTTTATTAAGCTTTGTGAAACAGGTGTAAAGTGAGGACTCCCTGCATCCCCTGACACCTTGCACATTGATAATGGAGGATGGCTGAAACGATTATCGCGCTAACAGCTTCTCACAAATAGGCGTAATTCCTGGAGGAGTGGAGAGACCGGCGCGGGGGGGAAAAAACCGGCCGAGACACGTCCCACCGATGCAATTCGCACTGCGTGTCGGTCCGTCTCTCCTGAAGGGCAGAACGCCCTCTCAGGAAGTCTGTCCTCCCGGGGGGTCTGTCCTGACAGCGCCGCACACGCTTTGAAGAAGGAGAAAATGCCTTAGCGTGAATAACGGGAGCTCGGCTGATAACGACAGGCGCTCACCAGGGTCGCTCACACTGCTGAAATTGCTGAAATCATGTGGTCGACCGACTGGGCGTTCTTTATAGGGTCCTTGTCTGAATGGGCGAACGTTTTCTTCCTGAGAGGACGTCTAGGGCTGTACCTTATGTGGGTGGGAAGGACCATCGATTGCATGTGATAATTGCTTGACTGCATAAGCATTTTTAATGAGCTTTGGAAGCAGACTCAGAACATGACAGTAATGGTCCTAAGGAGGACCAACATGGAGCACTTCTGTCATTCACAGTAATTGCCCTACAGTGCCCATTTGTCCAGCTATCTTTTAACATGCATATTTAATTGAATGTATATACACATACACTCACACACCTCACTAACACAGCAGCTCAGATAGCAACATGATACAAAACGAAAGAGAGCTAAACATTTTCACTATATTTCAGAACTGGCTCTCAAAAACGGAGAGAAATTTGGAGAGGCCTGCAAACAATGTCCCAGCCCTGGCGAAGAGAATAACACAAAATGTGTTCATGAAAGAAACGAACTAAGGGATTGATGGAAGAGGAGGCTTTCATCAAACACGTTCCACTGTCCCCCAGGACCGGAACACCACACAAACCTTGAACACAAAAGACTCGTAACCTTTGATCACAGAGGATCCCCCGTGATTCCGCGGGTCGAGGTGTTAACCAGCTGTCGTGTTTAATCTTTCTGCAGCGTGTGGAAATTGACGTGCACTATTGACAAGGGAGATATCACAGTGTGATTAATTCATTCTGAAGCCTGCACGACACAAGAGAATCAAAGGAGTCTTTTATCACCAATAGGGACCGGGGTGCACCTTTGTGTCGCACAAATTATTCTCATTGCAATAATGGAGCTACTAAGATAGAGAAAACAGTTTAATGATTGTTTTAATCTGTTTCAATTTTCTTAAATTTTGTATTTTTGTAATATTGTGTGTTGAAATCCAATCTGACGTTGCTGTTCTGAAACATTAGCAAATCCTGTCAAAATCTAAGACTTAAGGTTTATCAGACCACTCTCGAAAACCAACTTTCTCTCTTCAATCTTTTCTTGTGTATAAGTAATCAATTATCTAGTGAATCCAGCTTTACAAAAAGAACATTCCAGACTTGTTTCGCTGTTTCACAATGAGCCTCTAAGGGAGGGAGGGTTCAGATGCTTAAAGATGGGTGTTCCCTACTAATCATGTACAATTCAAAACAGGGTTTCAGAAAACCTAAGATGCTAATTGATATGACAGGTATTTGACTCGATTTAATTGGTATGGCATCAATATTAGCAAATGTATGCAAACATGGTGATGATGGCAAATCTTAGTGTTTACTGTCTGCCATTTGCAGCAACACAAAAGACTTACAATGGTTTTTGTTTGTTTTTAACATAAAACAAAGCCCACTGGTTTATCCAGTGTGATGTCCGTTTTGGTCAGTGCTACCTACCTTTGCCAAGGTAATCTTTTATGGTCCTGAGTGACAGTTCTCATTTGTTATTGAGGGATCAGGGGTGACTTGTTTCTTTTATTTTCCTGACAGAGAACAAATTGTTTGGATTATGATGATCAGTTGGTTGCTGACAAGAGAGAGACAGTGCGGGCATACAATGACTGACTGAAATAAAAACAGCTTTGACCTTGGAGAGAGGAGAGTGCAGGGAGAGAAAGTTCAAAACATCTTTTTATATGACAGTTGAAATTGCATCCATCTTCTTGGCATGTGTGTCCGTTACGTAAGCTTGATAAATCTGTCATTATCGATCTCCAATGGATGGGTCTTTAAACCATCAATGAAAATTGAATAACTAATAAGACAGGCAAGCGTCCATGATGGAATGCATTTCACATTTCATTACGGTGGAGTTAATGGTTAATGTCCTCAAACTGTGCTGTGAATGTGTATACGCACATGCTGCCACTGGCGAGAGGACAAGAAGAGGTCAGCCATTCCTGACTCCAATCAACAATCAACATCCAGCAGGCATCTATGCTCACTTCGTGTCTGATAGAGATGTTAAAGTGTGATGGTCAGCATCCAGTGTAGACACACATACATTATTAATATGAAATTGCACATATATACATAGTTGCCAAAGCCATTTGACCATCATGTTTGCTATGAGCTATAACAAAGTTAAAGGCAAGATGCTCACTTTCACAACTGGCAGGACCTTTCTTACCTTGCCATATGTATTTTTAATGTGTTTTAGACTTTTTGCTGCTTTCCACCACCATAAAACTATGTGGTTGTGTATATCTTGTCTTAGTGCTGAAATTTTTCAAAATTGTAAAAAATAAATGAATAAGTAAATAAAAAGGATGCCTGTAGGAAAACAAATTCTTCACAAAGATATGAAAAGAGGATGTGTTGTACATTTGTTATCTCTGAGCAATACTCCTACTGACAGTCAGAGGACTGCAGAGAAGGCTTTTCCGTTCAGCTCCATCTCCACAAGTGAACTCAAAGAGTGTCTGGCACACATGGCAAATGCTTAGCAAAAACTTTAATAAGGAACACAACGTGATCCACAGGCTTTAGCTCCACACATTGGCCTCACGGGAGCAATATCCCTGGATGAGGGAGTGAGTTCCTGAAAGTTCTGGAACCCAGCGCAGAGTTAATGCAGGGTGTTTATTGAAAACCCATTCGAAAACCAGGATTCCATGAAACAAATGGGTTCTCCAATAGTCTTTATTGGCCTAATTAATAAGAAACTCAGTGGGGATAAAAGCCAGCAAACACAGGAGGTCCCCAGGATCAAGACTGGGAAAACGTGATACTGATCACATCTTGCTTTTTCAGACTCTCTCACACTCTGTCAAAACAAAAAACTGAATGAAAATCTTAACTGTGTTTAGTCCAGTCATTCTCCTCACAGATACAACAACAATGCATATCAGAGGATAAAAATCCTACTCCCAGGACTAAGCCAGCAGGACAGGCCTCTCTGTCATTAAATTTTTCATGGTCCACGTTGGATTTTATGACCCAGAAACAATATTGCCACTGTTAATTTCTAGCTGATAGAAATTTTTAAGTTTGTAAGAAGTAGGGGTTTTGTCATGTATAATCAACTTATCTTATTCCTTTTAATTCAGCCTGCTTTTAATAATTATCTTTAATTAATGAATAAATAATAAAATACACACACACACACACAATCAGTCCTGAAATCAATTAGGGGAGCAGAGCACAAAAAGAAATAAAAAACCCCCAAAAAAAAAAACAATGTGGATAAATTTCTTATTACATGTAAAGTTTGATAGCATTGAAATTTAGATTTATCAAACACGAAATGCACATTTGTTTAATAAATGTGTACTGAATATTGATTACCTATGATAATTTAGGATTGACAATGCATTACCACTCACATATCTTGTTGAGGTAATACAGTGGTCTCAACAGCCTTAGCTGCTAAGGTCACTAACACACTGCACTGTACACTTCATCGTTCTGTTTGATTGAAAATCATTTCGAAAGTTGTTTGTTAACTCGATCAAATGCACCACTTCACTTTTCACTTACCTCTATTATACCCTTTTTAATGTCTGTTAAATGGCAAATTTGATTTCATCCTTTTGCTCAGAATGGCTATTCGCAGTCACATTAGTTGGCTGTTTGGATGCTAAAGTTCCTTAACATGAAAAGTTATAAAAGTAGAAGTGAGGCAGGGACTGCTGAATTAAAAGTCAAACTTTCTAACCTCTACTGGTTGGAGCTTTCTCACAGTTTTCATGTACTTCTCATAACTTATGGACATTTTTCAAACCTTTCAAACAAAACATCTTAAAAATGCTTCAAAGGAGCTTCATTCTCAGAGGTAGGTGTGGCATTCCAGGTATGCCTGTACTGTATATAATACGTTGGAATAAGTTTATGTAAATAAGAAAAACTTCTGTGTTGTATGAGTTGTGTAATAGGAATGTGTGTGTTTAAGTTCCAGGATGCTACACTGTACATTTGGTTTCATTGGACATTGTTGTGTGATGTGTAAATTCAGTCATCATATTGGATTTTGCTACAAGATCTTGTTACCAGTGGGTATTTATGGGACCTCATCTGATCCAGCTCATCACAACCTTTGAATTTTAGATAAACCGTCTGCATATTACAGCTGTTTTTCAAAAGAAAGAAAAAAAAGGGTAAAAAAAAATCTGACCAATAATTATAATGTGCCTTGGACCAAAGGATGCTTGGTCCACTAAAATTAATTGGGAGAAGGCAGAAAAAACTCTGGCCAGACTTCAAGGATGAGCTTCTCAGGGGACCACAGAAGTCTTTTTCTGTCGACTTCACAAAGTTACACAAAGTTTAAACAGACACACTATTCCTTTATAAGGGAATAAAAGGAGGAAGGAAAAAAATCTTTTCTATTTCCAATTTTCAGTTCTCGTCTTTTAGATTTTAGCTTGTCTTCAGGATTACACAGAATTAAAACAACCTCATAGGTTACACTTAACCATCATAATGACAAGTGTTTGGAGTAGGATCAGTTATTGAAACACACTTCTACTCATAAAAAGCAAGAAGACACTTCTTACACAGACACTTATGATCAGAGAAGAGTTGAGTACAAGAGAAGATGCCAGCATTTGGTAAAACTGATTCACACGACAAAGATGCCAATTTTCAAAGTGATTTTTCCCACAAATTATGAATCTTTTGTAAAACAAAGTATGCCATATTTTACACCAGTTTTCTTTGCATCAGTTTTCTTTTTTTGGCTCAGCTCCATGACAACCAAACCAGGAACAATTCCCAGCAGAAACAACTTCCTATGCCATTGTTGGTTAAAGCTCCAGAATTTTCTTCCAGAGAAGACATCTTTGTGTAACATTCTCCTCTGAGCACGTGTCCAGCATGTGAAAGTGTAACTGTCCCTAACCATGTGATGTATGCCACAGTGGTATGTGTTCTGGTGGTCTGGCATCACTCTCAGTGGGGCCAGCATGTGCCAGTCAATATGCTCCAGTGTCTGAGCAAAGCCCATAGGAGGAGGGTGAGAAGTCAGGCGGTTTAACAAGATTAGTGGAACAAACAGGAAGTGAGCACTTTGTTTACTCTGAGTTGTTCTTGCTTGGCATTGCAAAAACTGATCGATTAACACTGGGTGTTCACCACAGACACCTGAATGTCACCCTTCCAGATTGTTAGAAGTCACTGAACACTGAGAGGAGGAGGGGAAGAGAGAGAGAGAGAGAGAGAATGACAGATACAGTCAGAGAGCTGGTGGAGATGGAGAAGAAATTTCCAGAGAGAATCACAATTGTAGACTCAGATGTCGAGGGAAGGCCTAAAATCACCTAAACTCCTAAAAGCAACACTTCAAAAATGCTCTCTCTTCATATGAGGAAGCATTTTCTCCCCTTTGAAAATTATGTCCACTAGTACCCTAGCAAAGATTCAAACCCTCAACCATCTGGACATGAATTTGACACCTTCTCCAGATGTGCTATGCTTTTGTTGTATCATCCATACTGTGGACATGTTCAGCTGGCATTTAGCAATGTGAACAGAACACAGAATGGAATATTACTAATTGCAAGCATTCAAGATGGATGATGAAAGCCAGAAGGGTAATGCTGAAATAAGGAGAGGAACAGAAACAGAAACAGAGACAGAAGTGATGCACCAACTTATTTGATGTTAATTATATTACTTGCCACACAACGCATAAAGTCAAATAACTTTTGTCGACAAACAATATATTGTTTGTAAGCAGTGTCCAATTTTTCATCTGTGGTCAGAATGATAAAATAACCATTCTGGAAAAATGGTGGCAAGTTTTCTCCCCAGCTGCTGACCACTGTCCAGTAAGACAAGAACATGTACACGCTCAGCTGTATCTGGCCATGAAGGCTCTTACTCAGAGAGCAAACACAGCCCACAGAGTATTGCTAAGCTGCTTTCCTAGACCCTATGAACCAAGTGTGGGATGGAAAGATAAGGCCATGCTGGAAACTCCAGCCTTGCCCTGTAGATTAGCCATCAAACCCATTCAATTACCTCTGAAAAACAGACACAGTTTGACCCTAAATGCTGGTCAAATATAAAATGTAGCCTGCGGTGTTCTTTGGCTCCATTGTGTTGTGTACTGTTGTAGTTACATAAATATAACATGAATAACGTATATTTCAATTCAGATTTTTTAACTCAGAGGCAGGAGCATGACTGAATATGATGTGAGAAAAATAAAATCTCGATTTGGGCTATGTGAATATGCAAATAGTTCCTATTAATACACAGTTAGCATTGTTGATTGCCGCACTCCCCTTTAATTACACTACTTTCCATAAACGTCCTGTTGCATGCAATTACACTTCCTTCACAATGTCACAGCTCAGGTGGACAGAGGTACCTGTCCCCATTTCTCCCCGTTAGACAGATCCACGACTGCGCACTGAGGACAGCGCCACCGCCACCGCCACCGCCAATACAAACAAGCATGATTCATCGCGCATTTCAGTCAACCGGAGGCGTGTATGATTTGATTTTTAATCTGTTGAACTCGCCGCAGTTTCTGTCCATTAATCATCATCTCGTGCCCGTGACATTTCCTCTCTCCCGCTCCCGTTTTGTGTCCAGCCTGCCGGATCCTTTCCCCTCCACCTGCTAACGCGGCACGCGGTGACAGCTGACTGACGACACTAACAATAGCGGGGGACCGGACGGAGCGGCCGCACTAAAGACCTCCGCATGATAAATTACCCTCATCAGTTTGTTTTTCCAGCAGCCCTTGTAGGTCAGCGAAAAGCTCAGCTTGACATTTTTCCTCTACTGTATATGCAAATACCTGCCAATCAATTAGCGAGTTGTTCTTCTCTCGCTCTCTCCCACAGCTGCATGTTGTGATTACAAAAAATGATTGTGGAGCAAAATCAACACAATAAGCTGCCAAAAGCTCAGGGTCAAGAGGACAGAGAAGAAACAAAAGCCCTTTACTTGCTGCCATAAAGCATTCCTTTCTTTGGGGGAAAAAAAAAAAAAAAAATCACCACATCACCATAAACATAAGACTTCAAGGGGTTGTGTTCTAAGAAAATGCAATGTAAACAGAGAGAATGATAAATCATGCCATATTGTCAAGCTATCTGGAAATCTAGATAATATGTGAGGTAGAAATGTTTATGACAGCAACACCGAGTGATGCAGTGCAGGGCCTGGAGGATTCTATTCAGGTACAGTAATGAGTCTGTTCTGAGAGGAAGGTGTGTGTGTGTGTGTGTGTGTGTGTGTGTGTGTGTGTGTGTGTGTGTGTTTGTGTGAGCGTGCGCGTGCACGCACACGTGTGTATGCATGTGTGCGGGCATGAATGCCAAACCTGCCTTATACCCAAGAGGTGAAGCTGAGAAATCCCATTAGATCCACTGACAACAGATGAATGGACTGTCAGATGATAACCCATGGAAATCAAATTTAAAAATGTCCTTCTGTGAGTTCAGTTGCTTTTGGTTCACAAGAGTTGGGCTGGAGACGGGACCCCTGCCATGGATACCTCTCCATTACTGGATCACTCGGGGGGGAGGGGGTTGAGGCTGCAGGGGGCAGTGCACAGGAACCGAGCAGTGAGGATGTAACCACAGCTGAGTATTCAAACAAACAAGCCTTTCATGCTCAGAAAAAAGAACTGTAAGCTGCAGGTGACTGAAAACAGAGATACACTTTCTTGTTTCTTGCCCAAAATACAGAGAAATACAGTACCAGTCAAAAGTTTGGACGCACCTGATTAAGATAATGGGAAACATGCATTCAAAGACATTGTGAAATTTGTTCTTAGACAAACACAAGTAGTGAAGTTGATGCCTATGTATGAATTTCTTTTAAAAAATAATTTTTAAAAAGTATTTTTGGCTACTTTGATGTCTTTACTATTATTCTAAAATGCGGGAAATGGTAAAAATAAAGAAAAAGCCTTCTATGAGTAGGTGTGTCCAAAGTTTTGACTGGTACTGTATAAGAAATGCAGTAAAAAGTGATCCCTATAATCCAATATAACGCCCTCCAAAAAACTGCCATAAAAAGCCCAGTGGGAGAGGAGGAGAAAACTGCTAGCCTAGCAGCCAGCCACAGTCGGCCTGCTTCAGTCTGACAGCAGAGAGATCCTGCCGCAGGGCTACTGTTTAAACAGAGAAAGAAACTGCAGGGATAATTTAGCATTTTTTTTCTTCCCTTGTATTTATAAATGCTATCTTTCAGAGACAATATCAACAATGTTACAAAGACACAAGGACCACACTCCTCCTTTACAAAGAAATAAACGGAGGAAGGAAATAATCGTTTTCATTTCCAACTTTCAGTTCTAGTGTTTAAAAATCTAGTTTATTAGGATTACACAGAATTAAAACAACCTCATAGGTTCTTAAAGACATATGTAGTCATCATAAAGGCAAGCATTTGGAGTAAGATCAGTAATTAACTGATGCTTTTACTTGTAAAAAGTAACATGCAACAATACATAGACTACTGTGATTAGAGAATAGTGGAGTACAGGAGGAGATGTCATAATATGGTGAAAATGATTCATGAATGACAAAAAATGTCAATTTTCAAAGTGATTTTTACCACACATAAATATAGCCGATCTGTTGTGAAAAAAGTGTAGAACCTCATGTTTTTTTTTCATTTCTAGCCAGATCATTGAACCAGAAACATGTCTCAGCAGAAACACTATCCTGTGCCATTTTTGGTTGAAGCTCCAGAATTTTCTCATACGACAGCTTTGTATGTAACATTCTCTTCTGAGCACATGGCCAGCACATGAAAGTGTCCATGTGATGCACACTGCAAATGTATGTGTTCTGGTGGTCTGGTGCATCACTCTCAGTGGGGCCAGCATGTGCCAGTCAATATGCTCCAGTGTCTGAGCAAAGCCCATAGGAGGAGGGTGAGAAGTCAGGCGGTTTAACAAGATTAGGGGGACAAAAAGGAAGTGAGCACTTTGTTTACTCTGAGTTGTTCTTGTCTGGCATTACCAAAATTGATTGATTTAAGATGGGTCCTCAACACCTGAATGTTAGCCCTCCAGATTGTTCGAAGCCACTGAACACCGGGGGCAGAGAGAGAGAGAGCTAGTGAGTTTGGACAAGAGGAAATATCCAGACAGACCCACAATCGCAGACTTAGATGTGCACACAACCAAAACTTCTACCCTAGCAGCTAAGTATGAGTCCGCCTGCCACAGCCTGAGTGGGTAGACCCTGCTGTAGGGAAGTGGTTTGACAGAGAGGGAGACTTAATGGGATTATTTTTTTCTTCCCTTATGTTTATAAATGCTACAATGCTACAATGAGTTAATACAAAATTCATTAAAAACTTGCTTTAGAGATACTGTAATTATTATTGCCATGCAAAGGAATCACATTTGAATTTAATTTGAATTTGAGAAAGAACAAGGGAAAGAGAGCACAAGGGAGAAGAGTTGGTGATAGAGAAGGGGAAGAGAGAAAGGATGAGAGGAACAGAGAGAGGCAGATAGAAGGAGAACAGACAGAGGGAGGATGGGGAGGAGAAAAGGGTACTGTTTGTTTATGAAAAGGATAGACATTTGCATACATTGCATATGTCCATGACGGGACATGAACACACATTGAATCCGTAAAACGTCTTTTTATGCTCCTAGCAGAGGACACCCATGATGTAAATTGTTCCTAAAATAGCCACGTGTGCCATTTTGAGCGCATCGACATTTGTCACATAATTATGTCCTTTTCGGGTTTCACAAAGTTATTTGCCAATATGAAAAGCATGGCTGCTTTTGCTCTCTTTCTATGTGAGCGTGTGTGTGTGTGTGTGTGTGTGTGTGTGTGTGCATGTCAGTGACTTGCGGGACCGCTTTGAAATAACTATTTTTCACATCAGGAAGTGCAGCAGAACGTGGGGGCCACACACCCATGTATTATTCATGCTACTCCACCGAGCCGTAATCTTCACTCTATGAACTAATGAAAGTCATTGGGCTTTTTACAGCGCATAAGTCAACCGCGGCGGATCGTGCCGCACGGACTGCAATACCGTCGGTTTGAGGCGAGCCCTTCCTCGGAGCACTCTTTCCCCCCCCTCACATGAGACCCTTTCAGTGAGCTGTCCGTACACCCTGGCGCCACTCAAAAGAACATTAAACACATTAAACAGATGTGGAACAACCTGCTGCCAGTGTTAGAGATACAGCACACTGGGTATTGGGCAGACATACCTTCTCTGGATATGCATGTGGTGTCTACATCTGTATCAGAAGCATTAGGGCAAAGAGGATTCAGAGGTCAACACACCTCCTTTATTGGTACTAAATCAAAGAGTAGTTACTGGTAAGTCATTTGCTTGAGGTTTATTTCCTGAGCTCACGGGGGGTTATATACATAACCGTATGGCAAAGCCGTGGCAAAGTGTTTTTTTTTTTTTTGAGCTGATTTGTAAATGCTTTAATCTCAGACAGGGAAAGAGAGCAGGATATTCCCCCCTTGTGGGCGTCCAGGACCAGGGTTCAGCACCCCCTACTGCATGGGAGGAATTTCAATGAATCCGTCTTGATAATCTATTTACATATGCCAGCACATTGCCCATCAGCTGCTCTGTCTCCTCTTAGCTCTGCAGGTTTCCTTCATCTGCGCAGTTGAGCATAACAGCTGTGCATCAGCGCTTTGATAGCATGAGCGTATGAGAGCAACTCCACATTAAGATGCTAGTGTGTTCGACCACACAGTTTAGCTGCAGTAATCCACTCTGCCCCATCTCCCACCTCACCTCACACCTCTCCAAAATATATTCTTGATCTTTCACTCTGTTCATCTTTAAGATATTCAAGTGTATTTTCCCCTCTATTTCCAAAGAAAGAGGTGATGTTAACAGAAAAACAAATGTTCAAGTGTGATCAAAATCAAATTCGCATTTGATCAAGGCTAGTTCAACTTAACTAACCTTTCATGACAGTGTTTCATATTTTGAGGACATACAGTCGTAACTGGCTTATCAGTCAATTTTGTGTATAATGTCTTGTGGAATGCCTCTCATGAAGTATGATGTATGTCAACAGACATTAAAATAAAATATGCAACAGACATACAGTGTAACAGATATAATGTATGCATGTCAAAACATAACATATGTTATGTTGGTTTAATGTATATACATGCATGCATAAATTATGGGATATCTTACTGTACATATTAGTCAATGTGCTTTATATTTTAACAACTAATTGTTTTTTGTTAGAAACAACTGGTTTTCATGGTAATAAAACCCATTGCACTGCAAGCACGTGACTCTCCTCAGCATAATAACCCAGTCATGCTCTGCAGGTAGTAACATCAAACCACTGCAAACAAAGTGCAAATGGAAAACGACAGCAATTTCCCTGAACAAAGGGCTAGCCAAAGGCATGCTGGGCTGTATGGTAGACTCTCCTCTGAGAGAGAGAGAGAGAGAGAGAGAAACGGGGGAGAGAAAGGGGAGGGGGAGAGCAACAGAGAGATGGAGAATGAAAATTAATGGGCTGTTTTTTGGTTTTTGTTTTATATAGACACCAATACATTTGACAAAAATATTTTTGTGTTGTAGTTCTGGTTATTTCTTCATTAATCCTTTGTAAAGCAGCCTTGTCAATACTGTGTTTTTGTGACTTTGTATGCTCTGATGCTGGGAGCTGTGATGTAATCTGTAAACATGAAGGAATCTATACACACAGAGAGAGCAGATGCTACAAAGACAGTGTGTCTGAGAGGGGTGGTGTGATCCGGGATGAGCGCATTTCTGGGATGGACACATCTGTAATTGCTAATATTACTTTTGCTCCAAAAGCACGAGGTGTTCCATTTCCTGTATCATGCAAAATGATTAAGAAGCTTTAGTATGATGTTTTTCATATAACATATGCATACACTAGTGTCTGCATTTTCACTGTATTTAATCCATGGCTCTCATGGACCAGTGAGGAAGTCTGGTGGTTTTCTGGTCTGATACAGAAGTGAAGGTGGCCCAATTATGAGAAAGTATTATGTTGGATGACATATTTTTCCATGCATTTGAAAGATCCTATAAAACATGGTGCTGTTCTGACATCTTGTCAGTCAAGTCCTGCATGCTTGACTCTGGCTGTACTGCTTGTTTTTAGATTGTCATTAAATTACTTTTCTTGGATCTCCAGAGCTGCCTTTCAGCTTTCCCCTACAGTGGTTATGCCTGCAATTTGAAAGAGAGGGAGAGAGAAAGATAGGGACTTGGGCAAAGACAGAAAGTGAGAAAATAAAGTGAGATCACTGGCTAATACACACATGCTGATATTTTGGTGCAGTCTGCTGCAAAATGGCTGCCATGCATCACTACTACTACTATTATTATTATTATATTATTATGCATAGCTTTAAATGAAGCCCCCAATTTGAAAATTGGCCATATCTAATTTACCCTGTGTGATGGTGGTAGCTGTTGTTGCTAGTATGTTCAAACAGGTATATACATGAATTATACCTACCCAGGGTTAATGTTTGTTTCTAATTTAAATGTTTGTAAGTGAAGTTAAAAAATGTGTTTATTTATTCACTTTCCTTCTTGCTTCTGGGTCTGTGAGAGTAGATATCTCTCCTTCTATTTTGAGGTAATGCAGCCCAGGTACTTCAGTGTTGGACCAGCTAAGTATTGTCACCGAAGCTCACTTAGGTTGCAGAATGACTTGACTCAACATCATCGGTCCATCATTAAAAAAGATGTAATAGAGTAATGTTATAGCACCATTTTGTGTGTTAGCTGGACTCAAAGTGTGTCTCATGAGGTTAGCTGAGAGGAGATCTGTATGTGAGGGGGCCCGAGAGAAGAGTAGATTCTCCACATGTATACAGAGAGACGATTGCATTTAGAAAAGGTCCATGTGTGAAACCGAATAAAGGGAGGAGATAATCTTTATATCGGCTCTTTGATGCATGGCGTGATGGTAAGCCCTAAAAGTGCATCTGCAGAGATCTCCGTGAGAGAGCATGGAAAATCTTCATACGAGGAATAGATCACCATGTCTGATATCCACAGAGCCACATCCTCTTCTACACTGGAGTTCATTTTAAGGTGAGTGTCCTTTCAGTCTTATTCAGTTGACACTGGTTTTGTCTGAAGTCGTGTTTTTTAAGATACTAATCATGAGCAACATGAAGAGACAGATGATGGTAAGCTTTGGAACGGTTGAGGGGAGAGGAGGGAGTGACAAAACTTTGTCACCACGTCTTGATAAATTAAACAAACATCCCCCCAAAAAAACTTCACGTCTTTTAAAATTAGAAGATATTGAATGGTATTTTTGTGCTAGTGCCAGCCCTTCCGCTAATGAGACTAGTCATGAAGCAGACAGAAGAGCAGGATAAATTGCATTCCATCGAGACGTTGTGCCAACCGGGGCACTTCAAGACTTTCTCTGAAAAATATCGACCTACATACTGTAATAAAACACATCAACAGTCTATTTTAACAAAATACAAAAAACCCTTTGGGGTTCTTTTTTTTCCACAACTGCACAAAAGTTAACTTTTTTAAAAAATATATATTTTATGAGCATGTGTGGTCAAATATAGAAAAGAAAAGAAAAAAAGTCAGACCTGCCTTAAAGGTCTTTAATCAAGCAAAAGAAACAGTTCATTGTTTCTGACATCTTGAATTCAACTTTCAGCAAGACAGCCTGGAAGATAACCAGGTGAACTACTTCAGAACCAGGTATGAAAAAGGATACTGGAATACTTAACTAGATCAATCACTGTGGGCTTGTTAAACAAAGTGTCAATGTTAAAGCACTCAGCTATTGCAAATCAAAAGTCTGCGGAGACATGTAATAATAATTTGCTGTTTTTGGTAACAGTTAATTTTGTACAGTTAGTGACAGTAAATGCTAGGAAAACAATGATTGAAAAAATGGCAGTGGGGCAGGTGAAGAGCGATGCAGCTGGACCGCCTGAAGCCTGTCCATCAGAGCAGCGTGTGTGGAGATGGGCCAGACTCATTAAAACAACCGCGCTTTCAAATGTCTCCCTACACCCATCAGCCAAGGGTTCAACTCTACAATGGTTTATCTCAATCCCCTCTGGCTGATTTGAAAAAATTGTTTCAGAGAGGAAGAAAAAGAAAAAAAAGCAGCGCGCGTGAACCTTTCAACCTGTTACAGAATGAATACAATGAATTCATACATAATTTGTGTTCCGCTGAATTGATTTTTATTTTTCCCCACTATCTCTGAGATCTTTCTTGGTGCTGAGGGAGAAGAGCAGTTCATGGCTGAGGCTTTCTGGGGCAGATGGACATGAAATAAATGTATAAATGATTCAATTCGCTCTCTTTTAAAAAAGTTCAGCAAAGGTGTGGGAGAAAAGGGAGGATAGGGAGGGAGAGAGGGAATGAGAGAGGGAGAGGGAGAGGGGATGCTTGTCCACAGAGAGCTGACTGTGGCAGTCTGCAGTAAAAGCTCAAATATGTTGTTTTTCTGCAGGCCATGGACCCCATTTTGAGGGTACAAAAACACAGCTCCTGGATCAAATGCAAGCAGAAACCTCATATTTCAAGTAAGTATGAATGGAAAAAAATGATAGCTGTACCAAAGCTATTTTCCACTTTTTAATGTTTGCGTTGAGTGGGTATGTCAGGAGTTTTGGCTGCGATTGTGGATTTGTGCAAACACAGGGCAGACTAATATTTTGAGTGTTTGCAAAATCCACAAAGTGAAAGGTACATTTAATGCATAAGCAAGCACAAAATGTCTATTGGTAATGCCAGAACTATTGACAATTGTGAGAAAAATAAAGATGCACTGAATACATAGGTGATACTATTGTAGACACACAGATGCTACCATAGTAACAATCTTGTATAAATCCTTTACATTGTAATTATTTATTTTTCTGTATCTGTTCTACAGCTGTTTTGTGTTCAATAGTTCATCAGAGGCTATGGAAAAAATGTATATTGGTAAAAAAATCAAATGGAGCACAATGATAATACAGGAGGTTTAGAAGAAATCAAACTCCTGTTGTGTCATTGGTTAAATATCTACATCTCAGATATGAGTCAATCATTCATATTAGTGTAGCCCTGTAATCATTATTCCCACTAAGGATCAATACAGTGTAACAATCCGGCAGTTCAACTGAACATGTCGTGCCGTGTAAGATCTATATGTGGGACACTGCTTTACAAGCGCTGTTTTATGAAATACACACTGGTCATATTGATTCAGCGATGCGCAATTGTTTGCGTCATCACTTAATTGTACTATTTACATGCACCCTGAGGCGGTCCATTCTGTCAGAAGTATGTTGAGGGTGGTTTACCATGCAAAACGCTGTATAACATATTTGTGTGCTAATTATCCTGGGACCGCCCCTGACTCCTTCCTCCTGCCTCTGACCTCTTTACTGGCTTTCAGAAGCAGGGCCATCTTAATGTGTGGCTGCCAGGGGACATAAGCTGCTAATTAAAGAAAGACATGGCGGATACTTTGCACCTGCAACTGCCAGACAGCAAGCAAGACTGCCATTAGCGGTACATTATGTGTGGTACATTATGTGTGGTACATTGAACGACCATGTGGAATGCTAAAAAATGCATTAAGGATATTTGGACATAAAGCTGAAATTTGGATCTCTGCACTTTACCTACGATTATGTCCCCCAAATAGGGCCCCGTGTGTTGATGTGAACTTACGTCACGTCACATTGTGCACAGAAATAATTTTAATACAGAAATTAAATAAATAAATAACACAAAAGCATTGAAGCTGGCCCTGGGAGCAAATGGGTGGACTTAAAAAAGAAAAGACTTCGGAAAAAAGAGAAAATGCCTAGCTATTCCATCAGAAGGGGCATAAATTTGAAGTCAACACTGTTGTCTTTCCATGGTGACACTGTCTTCCCATCATGCTCCACAGACAATGTGGGGTTACACAAAGCTACCACGAAGCAGCAGTATGGTAGCTGATTTTTGTCATTCCAGTATGAGAGGGCCAAAAAACTGACAAAGAGAAGTTTATTTTTTCATAAAGTGTATGCATATGTAAGTATTTCAGTGAGCAGTTACCTTGCAATTAAATGCAGGAGAACAAACTGTTCTCATTCTGCCCCGGCACTTAATGAAATCTGCAGAACATGTTTGTCATGGGCAAAAATACTTTCAGACACCACTGTCAGAGTTCAGCTTTGGAGGCTGTATTCAGTTTAATTTTCTTGGGGTGAAGAGTTGTTTAGAAGTCCACCCTTTTTTAAAATGAAATTAAAGTCTTATAAATAGAAGACAGTGAAGTTCTCAGGAGGACCTGTTCCTCCGTTAATGTGCCACATTGTTCTTCACGTCTCTGTGTTGTCTGATGCCGGCTAAATAGGGCCCTTAAAATGTTTATTTTATCATTATTTACACCTCACAGCATTAGTGTGTTCCATAAATGCCGCTGTAAAAAGTCTCTAGGCCTGGTGACAAAAGCTGGCATGCTGTCAACGCTGTCCCTGTCACCGACGCCGCGCCCCATTCCGCGCCACCTGTCTTAGATGGGCTCGGGCCGCCGGTTCCGAAACGCTCCCCGCCCCCTCGCCCCTGTCGCCGCGTGATAATCCTGCCCTGTCGGTACGGCCCTGGTCCCCACAGCAGCTGTGGCCCAATTAGAAACTTCTCACTTGAGTGACTCCTGTTTACATTTCATTAGGACCCCCATCTTCCGCTGATTTAAAGAGAGCACAGTGACCACTGGGCAAGGTTTGGGATGTTGGGGGGGTTGGGAGTTTATATATAACTCTTAATTGCTTCATAATGTTTTCTGCCGCCTAGGTTCGACTTTGGGGGCGGGGGATGATGGAACCTTGGGCTCTAAACAAAAAATAACAATGAAGGACAGAGTCTGGCATTTTCCACCTTGACTCACACAATCACACTTTTAAGGAGTTCAAATGGTTTGAGATATGCATTAAAATCAGAACAGAATTCCCCTATATATTCATGGATCTGTCTGATGGAATTTATACACCTGTCGGTTCTCCTTTGTATAATAGT
Source organism: Megalops atlanticus (assembly GCA_019176425.1). Classification (NCBI taxonomy): domain Eukaryota; kingdom Metazoa; phylum Chordata; class Actinopteri; order Elopiformes; family Megalopidae; genus Megalops; species Megalops atlanticus. Next base: position 10,328,568 of record CM032897.1, read on the forward strand.
TATTGTTCAGATGTTATCTTTGTTTGTCTATTAACCCCCCACCCTTCTTTTCTGTTATCCCCCCTTCTTATGTGTGAAATAAATTTGATCACAAAAAATCAGAACAGAAAAACTGGTGATCTGTTTGCCATGCGTTTTTTTCATCACCAGTCACAGACAAGTTTAATCGTTCATCTGAAGAGAAAAAAAAATGCACAACCCATACCTCGTCTCAAGTTTTTATTTTAGTGTTCTTCACAAAAGAATCACATGCTGAGTGTTCTATAGAAACAAAGGGAGAGACATTCTTTACCAAAAGAAAGGAAATCATCTAAAGTGAAAGCATGAAGAAGCAATCAGACATGTTTAAACTACACAAATCTAAAGGACAGAGAGATGCATTCACGGAACGCCTTGAGGTTATATATAGCTGATCAGAAAGTATTTGAACTTCAGATGAAAAAAGTAATCAAGGTGGAAATTTCCCTCCCACTCATATAATGGCAACTAATGGCATACTTTAACAGCAAATCTTTTGTCTTATTGGCTTATCAAAAGATTGGGCCATCCTGAAAGGGAAATAAATTGAGCTAGATGCATGCAATGCACATCACTATCAGTGCTGAAGCAGAGGAAAGCAGACCCAGGTTCCTGAACAGGGCCTCTGCACTGAGCGGGAGCTGAGCTGCCTTGCATAGATCCGGATGCACGCGATCCCCAGCACTATCAGTCATTAGCAGCCGAAATGTTCTTGGACCGTCGTGACACGCGAGCCGGCAGGTTACAGGGACCCATCCGGAGTCATTTGCTGGAAAAGTTGATGTTCTCCCTGACGGACACGAGCCCTGGGGGACTCTGCCAGAGGGAAGCTCTCTCTCGCTGAAGCTCAGCCTTATCTCGCGGAAACACATTTGCCGGAGGTCTGCACGCCGACGTGGGCCGGACGGATCGGGAGACAGACACCGCAACATGACACCGCGGACACAGATGAGCTGGGGATGCTCCTCATGATATCCTACAGTCTACACAGCCTCCTCTTTTAGAGAAAGCCATCTGTTTAATTCTAGCTGTACACCTTTTAATATTTGTGGGAGGTACCACAAAGGAGTTTTCCCACAAGTTTACCCCTTAATGATTTTGGCACATACAAAATACTCATGATTATTATATGAACCAATAAATAAATAAATAAATAAATAAATCTCTGGCAGGCCTATCAAATTACTCAGCAATGGATCCTACCGATACCACATGTTTAACCCCTCCACCTTTGTTGTATTTAAAAACATAAGCTGATGGAAAGTACTATTCCATAGAGCTATCCATTACCCTATTGTACCCTCTTAGTCTCACTCACACCAGAGAGGTAACCTATAAAGTGCTAATTTCCTCTAACTTTTGCCTTAGGAATAACCACTATCACCACCACAGCCATCTCTCTCTCTCTCTCTCTCTCTCACCAACCATGTCAGGAGCATTTCACAAAAAGGCAGGTGATCTGTGCCTTGTATACTGGCCCAGTGACGATGCAATGAGCAGCAGGTGCAGTGATTAGTGATGAGCTGCACCTGCTGCCAAGCTAGCAAGTAGGGCTGGCGCTTTCCATGGTCCTGCAGCACGTCTGTTCATTGGAAGAGCCCTGTCCGTGGTCCTGATATGCTCCTGTCAGTAGTGCTGCTGCTTTCCATAGTCCTGTAGCACTTCTGTCAGCAGGGTTGGCACTGTCCATGGTCCTGATACACTCCTGTTAGTACGGCTGAAGCTTCTGCAGTGCTGACCGGACAGTGAGCACAATGTCCCAGCAGCGGGATCGACTATCTCTTCCCCATGGGCCACCCCCCCATATGCAGATGATCTGATACAACAGAATCTCCTCCCACCCACCAGTGCGGGCAGCCTTTTGAGGCGCCCCCAACACGCTGGGCTCTTTCCCCGGATTTCTCCGGCTGTGACAGAAAATGGATGGAAGCGTTTGCACGGCGCGGTAAACATGTTCTGCGTTGCGCACGTCTAGAGGGGGGGTGATATTGAATACTGTTTAACCCTAGAGAAAATTCAACCCCCTTTGCCACCCCTGGGACCGCCCATTCCTCACGCTGCGCATCCGTCATGGACGGCGATGGAGGGAGCGGGACAGGGACAGTCCTCCCCCAGGGACGGGGAGGGGAGCGGAGGAATCGGCGTCATCGCCAGGATTTCGCAATCCCTGGTCACGTGGTCCATAACTACTACCTACAAGCCACAGCCACCCCAGGGTCTTACTTGCTCTTGCTGTGATAAATTAATTAAATACATTAATATTTGCAATAACTTTTTAAATTTATTCTCATTTGTACTGTTTGTTAATGACACCTATATTGTGATGTAATGTAATGCAATATTTGTATGATTTATGTGTCGAGAACTCTCTTTATTGTGTTACTTAAATCTGGTGTTAAATCTGACTGCACACAAGAACAGTCCCCAGCAGGGAACTGCACCAGTCGCTTCAGGGCAGAGAAATGTAGCAGTGACAGATCATGCACCAAACTCTGTTGCTGATTTGCCAATCTCAGTTAGTCACCACATTATGTTCATTATCACCATGTGATCTATACATTGATTCTAAAAGTCATTCCTGTGAAAACGGCAGTCGGTTACTGGCTTTGCCAAAGAATGTCAATTAATAAAACTGGACTTCACACAGCAGCATTCAAAAATGTGACCATATGAACCATATGACAGCACATTACAGACAGGCGATGCAAATCATACCATAACTGGATATGCTAATGGTAGAAAAAATAGCAAGCTATTGGTCTAACTTTTTTTTTTTTAATTCCTTCTCAGAAACAGTCTCAAGGCATTGTAATGCACTAATGCATGTAATAACAAAGAGCACAATATCCTTTTGTTTGTCATGTTTTCATTTTGTCATGAAAATGATTCTAAATTGTATCATTTAATTCATGGATTGAGTTTGGTAGGGATTGTGCATGACCTGTCACAATTAGATTGTATTATGTTTTCATTTTTATTCATTCATTTTTAAAATATTTAGTTTTTCTGGCTGTGAAACACTTTAGTCTTCAATTTCATTGCATACAAAATGCTAAACAAATGGAATATGTGGATAGACTGTTAATGTATAATAAAAATAACAATAATAATAATAACAATAACAATAACAACAACAGCAACAACAACAACAACAACACCAACAATAATAATAATAATAATCCATTTACAGTTTTTCCGCATTATCTATATTCACATTTGGAGCCCGTTTTAAGGCTGGATCTCTGGCTTGCCACTCCCACCCCCCAACCCCCCCACCCTCACTTCCCACCCCATCAGATAAGAAGCTGTTTTGACATGATATTAAAAAGCAGAGATGTGCATCGTCATGTAATCGGGAGATGGCAGCCTGTGATTTAGAAGTGTGCAGACACAGGGTCCCTGCGATGACAAGATAATGAAACTGCATCTCTGTGTGGAAAGATCCTGGAATAGATTATCGTGCAAGCTTTTCATAGAAAAAAAAAAATATATATATATATATATATTTATATATTTTGGGTAGGGAGGAAGGGTTAGTTATATTACTGCAATGAGTCTCATAAGCAAATGAATAGGGTTACAGCACAAGGGACACTGCTCAACTGCACCTATAAAAATTCCAGCTGTATTTAAAAAATTATTACTTGTAAAATACAAAATTCTAAGCATATTGTATACTGCACATGATAATCTGTGTTACGTCCCAGGCATGTAAACACTAAATATGCACCTTAGAATCTCAGAATCAAATTGCAGAGCTATAAATAAACCTTAAATTGACTCACTCAACTTAAAATGAGAATATTATTAATGCAATTATTCAATGATTTTTCATTTATCTTTTTAAAAATCTACTGTATTTACTGTATGCACAAACATCTTGAAATTTTGTATTAAAATATCAGGGGAGATGCAATGAAGAATGACCAACATGTCAGAATGGTAATAAAATAATTTATGTCATTCTGAAATGTATAGCTTGTACGACTGTGTGCAGGATATTTGAACATCTTGTCATATACATGTAGGTATGGTGTAAAAGATGACAGCCTGTGCTGATTATATTTACACATAGTTCTGTGAGAGGAAATGTGTCTGTAATGTGCTGAAACTAGGCTTGCTCCTATCCTTTCCTATCATATCCTATCCTATGCAAAATACATAAATACAGATTCATATGTGTTACTATGTCGGTAGTATTATCATGTTTCTTAAATCCGTTTTTAACTTTGTCACTGACCTCTTCAGTTAGGCTTGTATCTTTTATTTTAAACAGCTGACCCAGCAATAATTTTTTTCAGCTAATGTTGTAGATGTTTTATTTTTTGCAAGTGAACCACTGAATTCATATTTTCTTTCAGAGCAGTGGGCTTAATTTACTTGCCTCAACAGTGAAGGTTAACATGTGTTGAACAAAGTGGCTACGGTTTGTAATGAGACTTTACGACAGACACAGTTTTGAAAAACAACCATGCCATGAAATTTCCTCTGATCCTGCACATCATTCTCGCATTCTCTGCTTCTTGCTTCCCAAAGGGGATTGATTTCTCTGGATTTGTCTCTGCCCACTGTAAGTAAACAAAATACTCTTCACTTTAGCATTTGTCCTTTATTGTAGCATTTATTAATCATTACAATAATACATATCTTGAATTTTTCTGAGAGTTCTTTTTCAGAAAACAAGCTATTTTCATTTGATATGTGATTACCACGCCATCACTCTGTGTATAAAACCTTAATAATGTATTTACCCCAGTCCAGGCATACACAGAGCTGAAGTATCAAAAACGGGTGGCAAATTGTAACATAGATAAATGAGAAGAAACTCAGGTCGGCATTTTCAAGCAGCTCACTCTGTAAAAACACTTACAGCTGCTGTTCTTACTCCACCAAATTAGAGCTCACACACTTTGGAATATTCATTACCAGTCTCTCAATCTCACCCCAAAGCGTTCTGAAAGGCTGAATATGTAATTATTTCTTACATTAATACACACACACATACACACAAACACAAACACACACACACACACACACACAGTTGCAAATACAGATACAGATAGAAACAGTATGAGATAAGAAAAATGTTCTAATTTTGTTACACTGTAATTATTACGTATGCGTCCGAGGAAAGCGAAGGCCAGGAATGTGAGTGGCATATTCTGAGCAGGTGCTCCTCCTGTGTGAGGATGAATCCCTTCAGATGAAGATGTCGGAGCAGAAGAAATCTGCCTGCAGCTGGACGTGAGGCTGAGCCGGTGACACCTCTGGGCCAAGGCCCAGATAACGTCTCGCATCTGTTAAAATATCGGTTATGCCACCGGCTTCACTCAGCCACCTTGTCTCTCTACTCCCTGTTTGTCATTCTCCTTGACTGACACGGGTAAATTTGAGTGCTAATCTGAGGGGAGTGGCTTTGTAGACATCTCTGTGTTTTCCAAACAAACAGGAAGTCACAGTCTGCATACATATTAAATATGTTAAACACAGCAAGGAATGTTGGGTATTCAGCTCTGTTACTGAACTAAAATAGGATGGTTGATTTATTTATGTGTACCCGAGTGTATATAGGGATTTATTTAACCATAATTAATTATCTGGAGCATTGTGTTTCTCCTGCTGCTGTCTTTAAAAATGTATTTACTTTTTTTTTTTTTTTTTTTTGCACAGACAGTTTTTTGAGCAAAAAACAAATGGTCGCACAATTTGAGCCACACAAAAGACACAGCATACATCTTTTTTTGTAGCCAAGGCACCGTTACGTTTATTTTGTCACCTAATTATTTCTCTGGAGAGTCAATTAGCTAGCATGCCGCACCGAGGGCCACACCACTTGAATCAGCTTCCACTCGCAAAGGCCCATTCGTTCAGTCACCATGTCCGGGGAGAGCAACACACACCTCAGATGAAAGAACCTTCCACAACAAGCTACATGTATATTTAGCGCGTTAATTTAATCAGATAAATATTATATATTAAAAAAAATTGTACATCAAAATTCATGTACTGGAGTTTCCATATCAAAGACTCTCTCAAAAGAATTATTAGCTTTATTAGCTATGTCTTATTTAGGTAAACAATACATGAACATTTTAATGTTTTTCTTGATTTTTTCTTGATTTTTTTAATTACCTCAATGCAAAACCTTATGTAAGAGAAAGGAGAGCTTAAGGAGTTAAATAAGTTCAATAATAAGTTAAATAAGCTACAATTTTAAAGTTTTTTACTGTATAGAATTTTTTTGTGCTGCAACCATTATTTCTAATGATGATGGTTATTGGGGTACAACTTAATCTTGCCCTGAATATGTCATTCTCCTGCCCGCACTCAGTCCAGCCCAATGCCTTTACAAACATACTGTGCTGATGAATATCTGGAATAATTGCATGGCTTCTTAAGGACAATTACATGTCCCCTTTGCTGAAGAGGGCACATCACCTACATATAATCATACCTGTGACTGATCAAATATATATGAAATAAAAAATCAAATCTTACTTTTCATACAAAATTTTGTATTGTACTATACTCTGTATATTTAAACAAGATAGCACAGCGGCCTTTGATTATGAAGAGCCATTTCTGGAATTATCAAATGCACATGAAATTATCAATTTCATTTCTGTCTTACTCAAACATACAAAAAAGAAAACATGCTCTTGTCCAAGTAAGGGCTGAAACAAACACTTGACCTATGAACACTGTGCTAGGTGCTGACAAACCGTAGACACTGATTATAATGCAAAGCTGAACCGGTAAACACGCTTTAAGAAAAAAAAAAAAAGAAGTTCGCCGGACTGCGTTCCTGCTTTCTGCTAAGGCTCAAGGGTTTTTACTTTGCTATAATCCACTCCGGCTCAGAGCGGGTCCCTTGGACATACACAACAGAAGGGGGGAAAATTCCGCATTCAGTGTAAGCCCAGACCAGCCGACAGGGCTAAATGTCCCGTGATTGATTGCTTGACAAGGTGATATTACTCAAAGCCTCGTACTGGACTTTGATCTGCGACACTAAAAGTGACAGCAAAACAGCCAGCTGTGTGTAAAGTGGTTTAGTGATGACTTTGAGCTGTGCAAGAAGCTCGAGAGCTTGTAAATCCTGTCACACGGGCTATCAGGGGAAGCACAATATTAATTGTACAATAGTTGTACCAGGATGACTGATAAAATATTAATAAAGAGGAGCTCTTTTTAAATATCATTTTTGGTATCTCTACTCTCAAGACTGAAAACCTTTTTGCTTTATTTGCTGTTCATGAGCCAGCTTTTTTCCCAGTGCAATTTGTGCAGAGATTATTAGATAGTATTTGTACTAAAGTACTTTGGTATTAAAGAATGAGACTTCTCTTACATGAAGTATACAGTATTTGACCACACAAATATTCACACACACACACACACACACACACACACACACACACACACACACATCTCTAATGCATGCTATTTTCACCATTATTCAGAACATACAGCCAATATACAGGCCTGTTCTTTTTTAGTAAAAAGAAAGAATACATGATAATTTGAAATCCTATGTACAATATTGTCTTTGCTTGCACTCCTCCTCTTCTCCTTGCTTCTGAAGTGTTTTAAATGAGTTAATAAAGGTCTTCCTCAGAGGGTTACTCTACAACATGCCACACACTGTACATCCCACACAGAGGAAATCATAATTTGCCAAGCGCTTATAATTCACCCCCCCCTCTGCACACACACGTTGTTTATTAGGGACATATGTTATGGATGTGGGCAAAAAAAAAGGAATTTGAATTCCTGGCAGCATATTTATAAAGGTTATTAAGAGCCTGGTGATGCATCCATTCGCTGTTCCTGGTGACATTTATCAAGAATGTCCGGTTAAATGTCACGGGAAGAGGTAGCAGGCCCTGTTCCTAATTAGGATATGAAAGTCATAGAGGATTCCTCTGACTTTCCTTTTACTGTGGGCCAACATTGATCTTTTTTTTTGTCTTCCAACATTCAGGAGTGCATGTTAAGCAAACTTTCTATAACAATTGATACAGGGAAGAGGACAAAGCACAGACAAATGGGCAGGGATGTAGTTCATCCATCACGGGCGGAGGAGTCATTGTTTGCAGATTTTAACCTATAGGAGCTCTCCTCCCCAGCGAGACTCACAAATCACAGGCGGACAGGGGAGTGCGAGAGGCAGGCGAGGGACGAACCCCGAGATTCTGCAGAGAAGAGAGAGAGGCGAGGTGCTTTGCCTCCCCCTCGCCTTTCCTCTTCTCAAAGAGCCGAAGCAGTGCTGTCTCCCACTGCAACGTCCACTAAGAGCTGATGTTTCGGTCAGCTGATGACTCACAAAGTGCAGGCGGACAGGTCGATGGATAGATACTTTCTGGATCGCGGGGGCCGCTGTGTTGCCTCATCAGTGACTTCCTTTTCCTGCAGCTCGACCGACGCAGGCCTGTATGAATGGTGGACGGTAACAGTCGGCAGTCGGCTGTATTGTGGCCCCAGGCTATATACATGGTGTGCACAACAGACATGGCGCGCTCCATACGGAAAGTTAACTTTTTTACTTCTAGCCCTCTAAGCAACCTTAGGTTTACAGTTTCTCTCATACAGATCTTGCCCTCCATCTACCATCCCATTTCCTCCAAAGTGCCCACACAGCGTGATTGGCCTCCTACCCCCTTCTTGTTTCCAGGACTCTGGCATCTTCAGAACAATTATTCTTAAATGTTTTATTGACCCATTTCATTTTAACATAAAATCTTTGTGAAGATGCTACTTTGGGACTTGGACTCCCAAAGATTTGTTTTATCCCTGCCGGTTGTTTTTTTTTGTCATCGTTCTCTCCTTGGTGACAAGTTCTTATTTGTTGTGATATCATAGTAAACAAACACTTTTGTCGGCTGGATGATGTCTGTTTAAAGCAGTCACCGTGCATTTGCCTGACACTTTCGCAGTCAGCCGCGCTTCTGAGAATGGGGAAGTGATGAATACGCTAATCGCTGTGGAACTCAGCGTGTTAATTGAGAGAGAACAGTTGTCAGACCGCACCAGGCTGTGAGACACGGTCCCAGAGGGAACCATAAAAAAAAAAAAAAAAAAAAACAGATTGATGTTCAATCCTTTTATATGCATATAACCAAAAAGCGGAAAAAAAGAGAATCAACTTTTTTTTTTTTTCAAAAGCGATTTACATAATATCACCTGTGTGTTGGCCGAACAAGAGTTTGGCCAAATTGGGAGGCGTGAACAGAGTACCTCTTAATGGGAACACGTTGCATTAATCTGCTGAGGGATGGTGACGGTTGAAAGGGCCCCGTTTGGAGACGGGGGTGTCTGGAGACTTCCTGGATGTACAGAGAGAGATCCAAAAACAGAACCCAGGGCTCAGGGGCCCCTGCTCTGAAGGGGGAGATTGATGATGCATGGGGCTCCTCGAAATCGTAAAAGCTTGTGTGTGAGTGTGTGTGTGTTCTTGTGCATGCCTTTGTGTGTGTGTGCACGGACTCATGGCTTATTTGATCCCTTACCTTCTTTCGGCCCTTCTCTTTTTTGCCTTTTTGCCTCTTTCTTGCCCTCTGCCAGCACAACCCCACCCACAGCTGGTCCCGCCCCACCCACACACACACACACGCACATGTCAATTGAAGGCCTCCTGACCACTCTCCGCTTCTCTCACACCTCCTGTGTCATTGTGGTCCTATGACTGAGCTATCCAGAGGCCTTAGCGCCGCCGGGTAAGTAATTCATTTTCTTGTAACGTTTTTGAAGGGATGTGTTAACGCTTCTCGATGCCTGTTATATCCCTCAGGATTGACGGGGGGGTCGGCATTTATAGAGCACTGCCAAAACCACACAAACTCTCTGCATCGCGGTACTCCATGTGCCTCATTTTGCTCTCTGTTAGTGCCCGATTTGCAGCGGTGTCTTCATGTCACCACCCACTGATACATTTTGTAGATACTCATTTCACATCAGGCCACTGAAACCGATTTACTGCAACCTGAGCGACAAGGATGGTTTCATTACAAAGGTGCTACAGTGGTTGATAAGTTATGAATGATGCGCTATTTTTGAAGACGACAACACGTTCACACGTGCCCCCACCCCCCTTTTATTCTTTGACCTACTTTAGCCTGGGTTAAGCTTGCGGCTGAAGTGTGCCGTAAAGAAGAGCGGTTGTGATGCAAGGAGCTGTACACTACGTTGCCAGGCCAATCGCCGGCACCGTGAACCACCCAAATCCCGGCTCTGCATCGCTCTAAGACTCTCAGCCGCCTCAGTGCGATTGCTTTGTTTTATTGCTGTTTATCCATCCTGTGGCCGAAATGCATGAGAGTGCTGTATTCTCCACTGAACCTTCATAATTTCAGAAATGTTGGGCTACAATTTTGTCAACCTGGCGACAATATTTCACTGCAAATGTCAATGCAACTCAGCTGCCTCTTTCTTATGCTCCCACTGAACCTCTCTCCCTCGCTCTCTCTCTCTCTCTCTCTCTCTCTCCGTCATGAGCTTTCCTTTACTCTAGCTCTGTGTTCTGTGATTATTTTACTTGTGCAATTCTCCCTTCTTCCATGCATTTGTTCTTATGCGTGACTGCTTTCTTTTCCATACACTAGTTCTGTGTCTACATGTGCTGTCCTGCTGCAAGCTTCATCTTTTTCAAATTCACCTAAATAATTGACACTGTATCATAGTGGTCACATAACCAGATGGCTGTAGGTTTGAATTATTTGGTGACTTTTTTTTTTTTTTGCAAGGTCATGTGGTCAGTGCTTTCTGAAACTGGTTAGCCTGAGGTTGACTCACATACAGTAATTAAGGCAACAAATTAGGAATGTTTACCTTGTGTTATTCAGCTCCTTTCACTGTGACACGGCAGTGATTTAATAATTTCACAGCTGTACTCTTCTGTGGGCTGCATGCAGGCCACAAACCTACTAACAAGAGGAGGGGAGGGTGACATTTCAACTGTGAGAGGATGAGGACTCCTAGCAACACCACAAATACATCACATCAGGCATTATGCAACATCCGCACATATTGCTAACAAAAGGATTAACACAGTGTCATATGTTTCAATGGTGTTGTTCCATCCGCTTTAGAACACCTTTGATTCACTATACAGGTACGTTCAGTTGCACCAATCACAACAGCTTTTTGTGATTGTGATATTGCCCTGAGAAGCTTGAAACAGAGAGAGAGCCAGAGAGAGAGAGAGAAAGAGAGAGAGAAAGAGAGAGAGAGAGAGAGAGAGAGAGAGAGAGAGAGAGAGAGAGAGAGAGAAAGATAGGCTTTTCTATGTTAGCAAATAACAATGGTTGCAAGTTATAAAACGAGGGGGCATGTCTCCAGTCATTACATAGATGAAACACACTTGAGAGACTCAAAAATATGAAGAAAATAAAATTCAGAGACTGTGGCTGTAAACATGTGAACCCAAGCAGGAAACTTATCAGAATTACACCACTAGTACAGGGAGAGATGCCCCAGTTGCAATATCATGGTTAAATGGAAAAAAAGGCTGCTCTCATATTAATAGTCTGTTTTTCATTGCTTCCCACTATTGCAATGCAAACAGTGTTGCAGAATGTCAATATGTGAAATTAAATTTCTTTGAGAAACTTTTTTTTCCACGTTGGTGCGACATGGAGGCCACACTGTGATCAATTATTATTATAATTCGCCATGTCAGTAAGTCATTTTCATCAACAGAGATTGTAAATGGAATATGGATGAAAATAATTGATGCAAAATAATAAAAAAGAGCGAAATTGATGAATGACAGAGAAGGAAAATTATTGTATGCTGGTTTGCATACTGACAGTCAGGCCAGCGCATGACCAGCTACCAAGGTATTACAAAAGAATCATGGCAAAAATTGCCGTAAAATACAGTACTGCTAAGCAGCAATATGCGATGTGGGTTACCATGTATGTCACCAGTGTGGTCACTCTTTGTCATGGGCTCAAAGGGCAGGTGGATAGAGTAGCTATAGCAGCCGATATTCACAGACCTTCTCTAGCAGAATCAAATATTACATTTCAAGACTGCCCTATATCTATTAGGAGCCAAATTTTCACCATTAGTGTTCGTGTCAGTGCTCCGCCCCCCTGGCTGTGTGTTTGTGTTCTTCCCCTGTCCATGTGCTTTTGTTTTTCCTTGTGTTCCGGCCCTGCCCCGCTCTCCGCCCTGTCTCCGCCCACCTGATCATCTTCGCCCGCCTGCCTGCACACCTGCTTCCCATCACCTCATCAGCCAACTGTCTTGTTGCCAAGCACTTCTGTTTCTCGGGTTTTCCACGGTCTTCTGTCTCCCGCCCTGGGTCTCTGTGTTTGCCCGCTGTTCTGTCAAACTGTTTTCTGTTTCGTCCTGTCTTTGTGTATCCCTGTTTGTGCGAGTCTGCTCCCGCCTGCTGTTCTGCCTCCGCTCCCTGTTGCCGGCCTGCCCGGTTCTGCCCCTGTCCAGACCCTTTTCTCCAGCCCCGGTCCAGCCTGCCGTATTGGGTTGCCCGTGGTTCTGCCCCAGCTCCCTGTTGCCGGTCTCCCTGGTTCTGCTCCTTCCCAGACTTCATCCCCGCTTCTCGTCTGCCCTGCTCCGGACCTGCCTGCCCAGTTTGTGACCCCTGCCTGGCCTTTGTCTCGTCTCTGCCTGTCTGTTCTGGTGCCCCGCTGCCTGCCTGCCCGTCACCCTCGCCTGTCCAGACCATTTGCTTTCTGACTTCCTGGTTTGACCCTGCCTGTCTCTGACCCTGTCTTTCTGCTCCTGTTTTGGGGCTTTATTAAAGTCACTCTGCCATTCACCTCCGGGTCTGCGTGTGAGTCCTCACCCCGCATCCCTGACAGTTCGCCTCACACCAACAAGCACTGTGGGGAGGTAAACACATTTCTCCAGGGGGTATTACATAAAGTATATGCTGTGTGTGTGTGTTCTGTGCCTTATCAAGCATTCTTTATGAACACTGCATTTACTAGGTTATGGCAAGGCCATGTTTTATACTTTTGCAAACAAAATTTCATTAAAAACGTGTGGCGAGGAGATAAATGAGATTTTGATGTCTATATTTGTCTGCCTGTTTGCTGATCTTATGCTCGTTATCGGAATTCTTCCATGTTAGCAAACAAAAATGCGCACTGAAATTTTAAATTTCCTGTTGCTGCAACTTGACAACACGGCGAGGGGAAATCTTTTATGTCGCCTTCTCAGGCTTTGAGGCTGGTAATGCTCGGTTCCCAGCGGAATGTTCCCACAGAGTTCGTGTTTTGAGTGGCCTTCCTCAAATTCACAAACAAGAACGGCAACTTTATTTTTATTGCCTGGAATTCGGTCGCCGGTTAGCCTGCGAAAGCCTGAACCGCGGCGGCTCTGAAAAGGATCGCGGGGAGAGGTGCTGTTGCTCTTTTTTCAGAGAAGGGAAAAAAAAAATTGCACAAGGGCAAGAGCAAAGCAGGGGCAATCAATCATTCCTTGTAGGTAATATGCAGGGGATTTGGCCAAATGTTTGTTAGCGAAATGCCCCCGCACTCCAGGCCTACCTATTGCGAGCGTCCTATGCCACGGTGCATCCCAGAGCAGCACTTTAAATCCCTTTTAAGAAAATTTGCAAAAATTATGTTCATTAGTTATTAAACGTTGTCAGGTGAAGATTTCGCGCCCATAGATCATTCAAGGGAGCACTGACGCCACCACAACTGGAAGGAAAATATACATACATCACCTACTCATTCAGGATGTATTAACCAATGTATGAGGCAGTTTAGCAAACCTTTTCGCTTGCAGTTTTATGAGTTATTATATTACTAAGGAGTACATTTATTACGTGTGTTTTGGTGCCTGGAAGCAATTTCTAATAGCCCCTTTCAGGAGTGCTTGGGACCCTGATGAATGTTGGCTAATCTCTGTTGTCAGCAGTAGATTTCATATTCATCTATCATGTTTTTAAGGGATTTCCAAATGGGAATATTAACAAGCACATTGACACAGCTAAAGTCTGTAAGAATCTTATAGCTACACTTTTATGACATTTGAAAAAAGAAAAACAAACCATCAGCTCTTGAGTTTATGTAACTGCCTGTTCAAAGGATGAAATTGATATGATAAATATTTGTTTTAAGACACATTTATGGAAGTTCTCAACTATTGAAATAGGTTTTGTATTTTTAATATGAAAAGGCAAATGTTACAATCTACTCTTGGTTTACAAGTTTATTTCAAAATCAAGTAAGTAGATAAGGCATGTGATTTTTAATGAAGGAAGACGGCACAAAGCTGGCATAGGATTATAAGGTTCCAGTCATAAACTTCATGACTTACATTTACACAGAGGTGCTGATCTCTGTGCTGAGATCTTTTTTTTTTACTGAAAGGCTGGGGGTTCATGGGGGTTTTTTTTCTTCTATAAGAACATATTGGAGTCGGCACCACTTGTTTATATGGTGCCGCTGTTTTGAAGATGCAATCACTGCTTCTCCGTATGTTCCCCACCACACTTTAGATAACATAATTTCATCTTCCTTAAAAAAAATAGAGAATGGAGAGATGAAAAGTAGAGAGGATAAAAGATGTTCTTGGGAGAGATCCCAGCTCTACAATGGGGGAAACACTGATCTAGAAATGAAAGAATACAGCGTATAAGCACCGCTGAGCCTAAGGACTTGTTCTTATTTTATCGGTGCAATTTCACCCACTGTTGACTCGTCAGCCTCCTGTTACCCGCCTGGGCGTTTACCGGCCCCCGTTCCATCTCTGTGCCCGCGCGCGACGGGTCCCAGCACGGAGAGGGAGTGACCCTCCGGCTGTGATTCTAAACGAGTTTCAGGACGGAGAGCCGCGCGGACGTACCTGCCCATATGGTGCGGAAAGAGAGCGAGGGACCGCGGGGCCCTCACCTGGCGGAGAGTCGGGGAATGAGGGCCAACGCAGAGAGGCCTCTGGGAAAACGGGGGCCGGCAGGATGCTGGGATCCAGTCTGTTAGAACTGGGTTTGGACTGCTGGGGCACGTCGAACTGGGCCGCCCCTGTCGTTAGGAAACAGAGAGAAAGGGGAGAGGAGGCGGAAAGCTGCGCTGCTCCCTTTTTTTAAAAGATCTCCACTAATATAGCTCCCCCTTCCCCTCCACACACAGAAACACAGCAGTCTGAGATGGCTTCACCATTTCTGCTACCCACGTTAGAACTATTCAGTCCCCAGATGACATGGATATGAGTTGATGGTGTGAGGTGGCAGGCTAGGCCCTAGCTAGGGTCTGAGACAGGAGGGCGGGGGAGGCAGATTATCCTGTGACATTGTGTAGGAGACCAAGGTAGTCCGGACTTGTCCCTACTGCCGGGGGAAATCTTTCACTACAAGGTTAATTAAGCACTGAAATGAGATCAAGAAGCTTCTTCTTACAACTCATTAACCAATTATGATGCTTTCTCACAATAGATCAACATTTAACGTTTGACTGAAAATAATTGGCTGTCGATGCAAATCATTAAATCTAATTATTACAGCTACGTGGTGAAAATGAAGGTCAAAATTTTCAAGAACGCGTGTCGCTCGAGTGCTGAAACTTCACGTTGCAATGAACAAGCTGTGTTTTGTGAAGTGAGCTTATGTTACAGAAAGCAGATGAATCAGCCATGGGCAGGATCCAGCTGCTGAAAACAAGCCCGATGGCAGGTGTCTTTTGAATGTGGAAACATATTTAAGCTGCCTGCCTCACTCACCATGCATTTGCATCTGATAATTCAGAAGTATACCTTCAGCACATGATTTGTACAGTTTAGGGTACATTATTGATATCTGGAGGTTCTTTTTTGGCCTAGACTTTAAATATTGGGAAATTATTAGGAAATAATCATATTTAAAATTCATTTGTGGAGAATATGCTAATCAATCGGGGCAGCAATGGTTGAACTGAATATGGCTACCTGTGCATAGGGGACACCTCTTAATGTATTAAGTGCAGCATTCCTCTTATGAATATAAATTATTAGCTATAAGTTACAGGGGCCCCAACTTAGGAATTTTATCTAAGCATTCAAAGAATTTATTTGCATAAGGACATTTATATCTGAGGATGGAATACGTTGAATTTTGGACAGTGCTGGATCTTTGGCTGTCTGTTACTCTTTGAACAATGATGTCTGGCTCTTTCCCCTGTTGATGCTTGCAGTTCTAATCGCTTGGACTCAGAGGCAGTGCTCTGAGTTTGGCTTAGCTCAGAGTGTTTTCACTCAAGCTAAAATTACTTAGTTTCTCTAACTTAGTTCCATGCTGAAGTTAGAATGCTGAACAGAGATTCACACAGTTGTACATAGAAATGCATTCTAGCTATTTCTTTTGCCAGACCCTTTCTTGTTCAGAAATCAAAAGAAAAACTCACCATGATTGTGGTGAGGGCTGTGTCTCTAAGTAGACCCAATTTAAGGAGAAGAGATCTTCAAAAAATGTCCAAATCTTGCCTCATGGTGGAGGGAATCAATGTCTGATATATATTGTCAGATAAGGCCAGCATGGACTGTGTTTAAACTAAGAAGGGGTCACACCTCAGAAACTGAAATGTATAAGGGCTGGGGGGAGAGTGATGGTTGGTGGGGGTCCTAGTTTTATGACTCTTTAATTTAGCACACACAGAAAAATTAAGGGAGAATTCCTCCATCTTTGGTTGAATTCCTATATCTTTGGAATTCAACCAAAGATATTTCAAACATCAGCTTCATGAGACATGTCTCCCAGAGGGTGTGAAAAATCTGGTCAGTACTGCCTCGAACGGGGAACGTTATATTAACAAACACTCTACACAAAAATCAGCTGTATTAAAAATGCAAGGCTACAAATACGTTATGTCTCCAACATAACGAACATAGCAGCCCTAAAAGAGGCAAAACCCTCTTGCTGGCAGCCAATGCTGAGGCCCATACTGCGTTGCTTTGAGGCACAAATCATTTAGAATGTTTTGGAGGCTTGCACCTGTACACATGACTAATGACCAGCAGGTGCATGAATTAGAAGCAATCAATGGTGCTCTGCACAGCACAGCTTTGTAACTCCTGCAAGGTAGTAAAAATTTACTAGCTGATCCACTGCAGCGCAAAACTTCTACTTCATCCTTGTAATGATCGGATGAGGTGATCCATGGTGTAGTAAGTGGATGATCTGATCTATGCGCTGATTTGGTGATGTAATCTTTGTAATTGGACCTGATGTTGCATGATGTAATCTCAGCTATGTATCACAAGAGTGAGAGTGGTTAGAGGAAATGAAGATGGTCTTTGGAGGTGGCTTGTACACAGAGTTCATGTTTATAGAAATATCTCCCTTTTGACTCCATCATGTTTTGATCTGTGCATTTGTCAATTGAGTGCAGAGAATGTCATCAACTAATATGCACATATGAGAGATTGGTTGACTACTCATTTGCATTTACACCATGTATTTTGAAACTGAAGAAGTTAGTGAGTGATATCCTGTAGGAGAACAAAGAGGATACTGCTTCCATCTCCATCCTGCCCCATACAAAGCATTCATTGTGGCAATTTTCTAGCACATGGCATGTGTCATGAAAAAATTAGAGTCAGAAATCTTAATTTAAGTCAGAGAAGTCAGAAATAGAGTAGCAAAGCCCTCTATGGCCATAGAGAGAGAGTGGCTCAGTTATAATCATGGAAACAACATGAGCAAACATTCGCGAGGCACTTTATGACAGGGCAGCTTTTTATAGCCAACTAACAAGGTGCAATGGGCGTGGACTGCTGCCTCTTGGTCAGCCTGAAATATGATGGGAAACATACTTCATCTAGTCAAAACTCCTGTGCAAGTCGTTGATATTTGCCGTTCTGTTTCCTGGTCTTCAGTATATCACCCTTATCGAGGATCACGTTTATTCCCTCCTGGGAGGGGTGATGAGAAGGACCGGCCCACCCAGTGTTATCCCTGCGTGTCTACCTGCAGCTCTCAGTTTAAGTGGTAGCATAAAACTGACCTAGCATAAAACGTAAAGACACACAGCCGGGGACACATTAAGCGTATGATTTGTGTTCATGCTGTGGGGCTATGACCTGGATCAGAAGTTCTACCCAGGCTGGAAGCAGCTTATCAGGGTGTCCAGTGTTTATGGCCACCAGTTGAGCATTTTTATTTTATTTTAGGAGGAATTGACCACAGTATATGCACACCTAAATCACATTGTCACCATCTGGATTTAATTATACATCATGCATTTTGATTGTGTTTGTATAGAGGACATTGCTGGCTTATGTTCACATTTTTTATTTCTTGGGTCTTAATTAAGCAGGTATTTTTTTTCCTATAAACTGAGAAAGCAACAACTGCGAGCCCATCAGGAGCTGATCAGTCCCGAGGCTTCAAAATTTACACTCTGGAAATGGAAACGGATTTCCATAATTCCGTAATTGTTTTGAACGTTTCTGAGCCTCAGTGTTCAATGAGTCTGCATCAGTCAAGGGAAAAGCTGTCACACCAGCGTCATTTCACACGCATTTATTTTAATTAATGCACAGCATCACTGCAGACCGCAGTCACCCCGGCTTAAAACGTGGATCATGTGTGTTTTTCCTTGCCTCTCTCCCTCTCTCCATCTTCATTTTCAGTTCTGTTCTGTTCCCCCTGCTTCATCGGTGTGACAAAGTTTGCAATTGTATTGCCAAAGTATATTTAACAACATACATAAACAATAATGTACAATACATACACATCTATTTACTGTATAGTCACGTACAGATTTTTAAATATTTCTAAGATTACATAAAAATAGAAAATGTTGTCTTCTTGTCTTTCGCTGTTACCCTAATCTATAGCAGACATTAATATATTGTGCCATCAGTGTAACACTTCTTTTTTCTTGTTGTTCATATTAATATTATCATCCCCAGACACAGATAGGAGTAACACTTTTATTTAGGGGTGGCTACTTTAGACCCAGAAGCCCAAACATGTGTTTCTTTACATTACATTACATTCATTTAGCAGACGGTCTTATGCAGAGCAACTTCCAGCACAATTAGAACAGTATCCATAGAAGTGTATCCATTCAAGTAAAATGAGTGGGGTCAATGAGTGTGAGCCTAACACTATTCAAGCCCTACCGTAAGTTAACTCGTGCAACCTGACTGGACAAGGGAAGCCAATTATACTACCAGTTTCTCTCTCCCTCTCAGGTGCTATTGATGAAAATCATCTTAAGATGCTTTCGCATTACAATGCGTTTCCTGGTAGCCAAGATCAATTGCCGAGGTGACAACCTGGCGTGGTTGAAAATCCACCTAAAATAAAAGTAAACTCTTTCCGCTGTACCTGTGCATGGCCATATTTGATTCCCCATTCTCCTATGTGCCAAACTGCCCAGTATGTAGAGCTATGACGTGATTGTGTATTCACTCCTAATATTATAAACAAATAAATAATATTCCCTAAAAGTCTCTTCCTAAAGTGTAACCCACTATATCTAAGATGCACACAATCAGTGCTATAGTGTGATAAGGTTGTGGCTTCACATACTTCAGATAGCCCCAATAAACTATCAATTTGTGGTCCAGATTCAGAAGCCATTTCTGAAAGCATCCCTTATCTCATGATCTGTGTGCACTTACTACTTGTCTTACAACATGGAGTGACATATTAGCATGACTTTTTAACCCCACACTGAAAATGAACAACACCATCGCTGCGGGACAGAAACCCCTGTGGGAATATCCAATCAGATCAGCTCTGCTGAGGGGAGTTTCAACCTGTCGGAGACCGCGGCGTTCCAATCAGACCCAATCCGTCTCAGACACGCCATCATGGCGAGCGAACAGTGGGAGGGACCTCTGCTCACAGGGAGCTCAAAATCTCAGCCAATGAAAAAAATGCAATTAAAATCTCCGTGATCTCAGGGCAGAGAAAGCACATTCATTTGCAATTAATATCCATTTCCCCACTGCTTCTTTTTGTGCATATGTGTATCAGATAAGGACTGAATTGATAAAATTCAATCATCACACAAAATAAAAGGCACATTATTATTTCATTTGTACTGCTCATTTCTGCTTCTGTCCTAGTAATTTCCCATGTATTGTATTCCTGTTTTAAGTTAGACTCTCATTTTGAAGTTATTTTCCACACAGAAAGAGCAAATTATTCCAAGGACTTGCAAATTATTCCAAGGACTGTCTTAAAAGCTGACTGATAGCAGCTAAAAGAAACTTTCTCTAAATGAGAGACAGGGATGATATGCAAAGTTAACATTAGCACAGCCCAAATGGTTCATAAAAAGCAAAATAACCTCCTGAACCGTCATGTCTCCTGAATCAAATAAGGGAAATTCCGTCAAAATATAACAAACCTAGCGGTTAATAGTATACATTGCATCCCTTTGGGTATGTAGCTGCAAACATCCCCACACCATCGAACTTTCAAGAGCTGTTTGGGAATTTCATCAAATGCTTAAACCAGCTGTTTGACTCCCAACACTGTGACTTTTTTTTCATCAAAACCCAAATACAACCCAAATACACATAATTTCATACCCAAATGACAGAAGTGCTCAACTTGATATACTGTTGATATACTGTATAATATATAATTCAAAATTCATTTTAAAAATCAGTTTTAAATCAGTTTAAACATTAAAAACAAAAACTATGGCAGCCAGGCAGCAGGGCTGGATGCCTCCACCCTCAAACAGTGATGTTAAATGGTGGTGGAAACGTTGAATGTGATTGTGTGGAGTGATAGTGAGACAGTCCATAGACCTCAGTGCGCAGGGAAGGTGGAGGGGAAAGCCCAATGTAGTGTGGAGGCCGTGTGGATTTAAAACGATGCAGATGCGTATGAGCAGATGGACCTGACACAACCACAGCTCATAGATCGAGGGGCCATCTGTTCGCCGCACTGTTTAAAGTTTAACTCAAGGTGTAAACTAACAGCTAACGGGAATGAATAAAAAATGCAAAAAACATGCTCATCATGCATTTTGCATTAGTTTAAGAGAAATAAAGAAAGTAATCTCATGTCCCCTCTCTAAAAAAGAAAAACAAACTAAAATTGACTGATAAGCCGAGCGTATCCAAACGTATCAATTTTTGTTATAACCATCTATGAAAGGCTGCTTCTGAAAGGTGAATCTGAAATGTAAGTTTGAACACCTTTTCACTGCAATCAAGGAAGTACATCTGTTTGGCACAGTGCTTCAGTCACAACAGACATTACATGGTTGTTCGAGATGAGAGGTAGTTGGCAAGTTGTGGGTTGACTTCACTCAGAAAACAGCTCCTAATTACACTGTCTCACACTAACTAGCCTGCAGTCAATTGAGGCTTCATCTAAGGAGGACTAATATTTACCATCTACCTGCCTGCCCACCCATGTTTAGTCTAACAACTCAATGCAGTAAATATCAGAACACCTCTGGTCCATATGGAACCTGGGTGCAAGTCCACCGACACAGACACGAATGTTAAAGTCATTGGCGATGTCAATCTGACATCATTATGTCCACATCAGCTGGGGGTGACTGTGAGATTAATCTTTCACCATGCAGGACAAAAGCATTAAAACTACACTTGAAGAGGCAGATAAAACCAATGCACTTGGGGGAAAAAATGCACTTGTTTATTGCTTTGTACGTCGATGATACAATGCAAGCTCCTCTCATGTCAACAGTGTATTATTCAGATTCCAGACAAGTCCCCACCCCCCAGGGTCAAAGGTGACTTACACTGCTCCTATCTTAACATTATCCATTGATGCAGCTGGGCATTGAAGCTGAAACAATCTGAAATTCAAGCGTACAGTAGTGCGCAGAATCTGAGCCAGCAACCTCTGAGGACTACTGGGCTGTTTAAGTGTGCTGTGAAATCTGAGCTGCACTACATTTCAGCTCTGCAGCAAGAGGAAGGCTTGTGCTCCTAGATGGCTGTACAGTTAAGTGTGAGGATGGGAGGAACCTGGAATGGTGCAGGCCATGTCCAATTCCCCTGACCCCAGGATCTCGCATTAGTCATTCTTGCCATCCCGCTTCAATTAGCCGCATGTGTCTGCTGTACCCTGTCTCCATGCGCACTACCTCTCCTTAATTGCCAGCCCAGGTCTCCCCACAGAAATTAATTATCTTTCAGCTACATTGTCAGTTAAAAGTAAGATTAAATGGATTTTGAGCATTAATAAAAAGGCAATGATAAGACAAATTGTCTCTTAATTATTCATCGGGGTTTAAAATTGATTTTTTTTGCCAGTTTTCTTTTTTTTCCCCACTAATAAAAAAAGGATTTTAGGGTGTTGTGTTTACTATCAGATTGTTTTAATTAACTCAGGCCATTCTGGATGTGATAAATGACTATATTAAGCAGATAATGTGCCACAATCTCCAGGGAGGCAACCGTTGACAAGCAGTTTAAAAAGCGGGACTTCAAACTTAGCATTCAGACAGACTTTTAAAAAGTTGCATTTAGGAGATTAGAAATGGTAAACAGAAGAAAGGAAGACTAAAAAAAACAGAAAAACAAAGAAGTAGATCATGAGGATGTAGAAGAAGGAGCAGACTACAAGGATCCAGTAGATGCAGCTGAATACGACTGACTAATTGATTTAAATGTGTATCATCAGAATATGCTGTAGCATCTGCTGCCTTCCCTGAGCCAGCTTTCCAGGGCAACGATCATTTCTCAGTCCTGTCCCAATCTGGTGTGCAGTCACGGCGCAGCGAATACAGAAAGCACATAGCATAGCAGCTTCTCCTGCTCTCCTCACAGTGATGAGCTGCAGGGAGTTCACACCTCTCCACACGCGTGTCAACACACACCAGATCATGTGTGGAATCTCGCTGGCAGGAATCTCATTGCTGTGTCCTCTGCCTTGTATCCTTCCCATATTACATTACATTATTTTCATTTAACAGACGGTCATATCCAGAGCGCCTTAGTTTACAATTTTTACATTTTGTGCATTTATACAGCCGGGTATTTACTGAAGAAATTCTGGATTAAGTACCTTGGCCAAGGGTACAGCGGCAGTGCCCCAACGGGGAATTGAACCTGCAACCTTTCGGTTACAAGGCCTGCTCCTTACCACTATGTTACCCTGCGGCACATATCAACGTACTTGGATCAACTTCGACATCATGTTAGAGCATTTTAGACAAACACCTTGTTGGTTGCACTAAACTACCCTGCTCCATCAGTACATCTGTAAAGAGACACATTGCCTTTATGTGACATTTTCCCATCTGAGTGCTATTTACTCCACCCAAGCTACGAATGGAACATGACCTTTTATTCTGTGTTCTCCCAGAATCACTGCTTTCACCAGGGAGATATGATTTGCAGCACTCGTCTTTTCACTGAGGAAATGTGTTTAAAAGCATTGTCATTTTCACCAGGGAGATGTGGTTAGTGGGACTGTGAGTCCAACAGGGATATGTGTTTAGTGACACTAATTTTCCATAGGGATATGTGTACAGTGGAATGTGTGAAACTCTGAGATCACTTTTTTTTTCGAATGGGTATTCATCCATTATATTCAGTTTGATGTGCATGCTGTTGCTCACATTCAGCGGACTGTGAATCAAGAATGAACCATCTACATTTACCCAATTGATTATACATGACAAATGAATGAGCTGATTTCTTCAAATTAGTTTGAAACTTCCAACCTGTTTAGATTTCCCACAAATCACATACACACATATAATATAAGGTCTGCTTTATGTATTGCAACTAGAAAAAAAATATTACCCATATCGCATCTTCAGTTCATCTGGCTTTTGAACCCTCAGACACTTATGGTCATATTGTGGTGACCTGAATTATACCTGGCACATGTATGGGCAGCTTTTCCCAGCTATTGTAGCTTTTATATGTGACAAAGGAAATCATTGTGATAGAAACAATAAGAGGAGCAAAAAAAAGAATATCAAAGTAAAGTAGCAACATTAGAATTGCAGAGGGTGAATTGTTATTGATTTTGCCATTGGTGCAGCGCATATAATTTTTTATGTAGCAGTGACATGAGGGCAGGTGTAAGGTGTTTTGGGCCAAAAAGGGTGACCAAGTTTGCAATGATACCTCCTCAGCTCCCCTAAGCTCTCCAATTAGAACCACTGTGGATGTCTTTGTCAGGGAACTTTCTTCTGTGTCATGTGGTACTGATGACATCACAAGATAAAAGTGATGACCTCATCTGGCCAGTCCAGATATCACTTACCCAGGAGTCTGTTTGTAATGATTAGAGCTGTTAATGCCTTTTAAATGATTATGCATTTCTCAACAACTTTACAGTGAGCAGGTAGTAGCCAGGTAATAACATGTCCCTTGTTTAGACAGTTGTGTGATATAGATTTTTTTATGTACCTACAAGTCATTTATCGGCATTTCTGTCCGATTCTGTGAGATCGCAGAGTCATGGAAATTACAATTGTAAATTCAGCCTGCACCTAATTGCAGCAACTTTACAAGAAACAGGCTGTCTTTTATGGCACTATTCCATGTGGAGTGTGCGTAAGTCTTTTCATATACATTATAACCATTTCAAAGGATTTCTTAAAGCTCTCATTCCCATGTCTGACTTTCTGATTGATCTGGGGGGGCATTTCTAGTTCTACAGCTTCATCTTCACAATGATCATTCTGTGATGTTTAAGATAGATGTTTCTGTGATGAGTCTGCTGTTTTTTGTTTTGTTTTGGGGTTTTTTTTGTATTTGTTCAACCTCAGTTCTATATTTACACTGGATTCATTTTTGCCACATTCAGCACAGCTTAGGTCATTTTTATTCCTACCCCAGGATTATTTATATCCATATTTACTGTAATAAATATACACCATAAATTACAGCGAGGGTTCAGCAGGACCACATCTGTTTTGAGGTGGAGGAAAATGTGCAAATGAAGCAGATTTAGCATAACCCCGATGTAAAGGCGGCCGAGGAGAGCGTTTCATTAGGAGAGTGCGCATACAGGTGCTCTGATCCTGAGTCAGGCCTCTCTCCAGGCCGGACGGAGGCGAAACGGCCCCTCGGCGGCTGGCGGGGCACGACCGCATCTGCCAGCGATCGCCGGCAGATAAATCACCCGCAACGTTTAGTGTTTTAACCGTTCGCACGCATTTGCCAATAAAGTGGAGCACTTTCGCTTTGAAGTCGGTCTGTTGTTTCTGTGTGCGTGCATGCATGTGTGTGTGTGTGTGTGTGTGTCTTCACTTCTCATATTTAAGGGATGCGGCGGGGCGACTTAATCAGTCTCCATTTGATCTATTTTTGAACGGTAACATTTGAAGTCGTGGGCTTTGTTAAGCGCGTTTGTTTATTTATTCGTCTTCTTTGATACAATAGATTCTGTCTATGTGTCCCCCGAGGGCACTGTTCAAACTTGCTGACTGTCCTAGTTAATCAAATGTTGCATAAAATTCACAAAAAAGAATACTCTCATCCATATTCATAAAAAACGTGAAGATCTTTACAGACGGGCGGACTGTCGCCAAGAAGCTAATACTTGTTAAACACAATTAAGAACACAACGTTTCACAAATGGGCAGCCATGTAGTCTCTCAGACCATTACAGTGGGTTATTCGGTTAGCTCACTCAGCAGAGAAACATCACTTTATATCATCTAATGATACAGTACACAGCTCTTCACTGTCAGCACAAGCATAACCATGTGACAACTGATTTGAATATCTTCAATCCCAAGTCCTAAACCTGTTAGGATGCTGGATTTCCTTGCATTTAACACTATAAAAATCACTTTTCCTTCTGTGTCTAAACACACTGCTGAAGTTTCTGCCAAATTCAGGGATTCCCACTGTTAAATATCTTAAACAATTAAGAACCAGCCATTGAAAACTGTAAAAGCAATAAATCAGCCATACAAATAAGTTGTATCTTATTTCTTAAACCATGAACCAGATAATTAAGTTGGCTTGAAAAAATCCAGTTTGTTTTTCTTCCTACTTCTTTTTCCTCTTATTCCACTGTATTTTCTGTACACAATTACTTCTACAGGTTTTCAGCTACACTTAACAAAACTTTTTTGTGTGCACACCTAAAATACTGATGGAAATATTTACAATATTACATACAAAACTTTTTCCCGTTGACGTACATGGATAGAACATTCAGAATATGAACATTCGAACATGTGCAGCTGACATCGCAATGGGCCTGCTAATGATCCTGCAAGCAAAGTTTGTAACTATTAGCCACTACCATTCTATGCAAGCCAACCTAAAGTTATTCCTCAAACTTTCCATTCTAGTTAACATTTTAGTTTGTTCTCAGTAAAGGTCGCCTGACCAAAATGTACATTTGATTTATTGTTAATGCAGATTTCCCACTATGTATAAATGGACTACACACTTACTTCTACTTGCAGGTAAAAATAGATCCATAGATAGATAAAGAACTTTAATATAAGTACATTCACAGAGGATCAGCAGTCAGTATTATTCTGTTTAAAGGCAGAAAAAAATTCACTAGTTTCTGTATACTGCTTTCTTCAGTGAAGTGGTGTCAGACTAACGGAAACCATTTCATACCTAAATCTAAAACGTCACAACAGGTGTACAAGATAATTAGAGAGGAATTGCCAATCAATTTGCTGCCATGAGCAAGGATCTCATTAACAGCGGTACTGAAAATAGAGGCGCTCATTGGCAGGTCCTGTCTAATTATCCCGTACACCTGTGGTGATGTTTCAACGTTAGGTATAAAAAGGTTGCCATCAGAGTAACACTAAAGACTGAAGAAACATTTGAAACATATCCACAGACATTTGAAACATATCCACTTCTTGCCTGATGACTCACAAATATGTCTGTATACAATACTGCAAAATTTGACAGCAAGATGATTATGTTTTCATATTATATTTTATTATATTATTACACTAACTATTCTATCATTAAGTTTTTAATTGAATGGTACAGTGCACCAACAGTACTCAGACAAAAAGAGCTGTTTAGAACTGATGGAAGATAATAAAGGAATAATATTAAAAGTAAAATTAACAGATACGCCTGGTACTGATGGTTCGACTGTTCCAGGGCATCTTCAAAAACTCTTTCTGAATTTTAATGTCGGAAAAATCCCATCGCTGGCCTAATTAGGGCCTGTAATTAGTGTTTGTTAAAATGAACGCAAGCTCTATCTGATTACCGCGGTTTGGTTTAATGAGTATCATTAACATGTATGAGGGAATAAAAAATAAATAAACCGATGTGCTGATAGAAAGATTAAGGCAATCAAAACATAAACTGTACACCCTGTTGAAATATATTACAAGAATCAAAACATATATGTCTTCAGTGAGGAGTAAATATGATTAACATATTGAGTAGCTAACATTAACATATTTGCAATGTGTGGGGATATATTGCCGGACATTGAAGGCAGAGGATCAGACAGGTAGATGTCTTTTCTGTTGTAGCATCTATACTCCCCCACACCTGTGGGTATTCAGAGGTCACCGCATGGTCCCACCGACTCTCCTTGCTGTCTTGTGATCGCACTCCACGGACACTGTAAGGATCATTTTAAGTGTCTACTGTCAGACATGAAACACGGGGAGCTTCAAATAAAACATTCGTCATTATAACCGTGTCCTTTATCGAAAATGACAGCACGCTGCGGCACCAATGCAGTGCAGACAGAGTGTAGTGGGAGTTCAGGGGCGTGAGGCAGCAACTGGTGATGTCTCTGTTTGGGAGCTGGCAGGCAGACCTCAGGGGTGTAGGCCGCACTAATGACTATCACAGGAAGCGCGGGGTCTTAATACAACAAGATAGTACAACACGAGTGTTAGTGCTTACTTCCCATTTCCCGTTGTCTTGCTTTTTTGCATGCCCTCACTTTACCCATCTCTGTCCCTGTCCATCAGCGTAGGGGGCAGGTGGCCGAGCGGGGCGCTAAACAGTTACCAAAAAAGCAGACGAGTTACCAAAAAAAGCTCAACATTATTCAGAACAGCAGGTGTTACATATTTTCACTTATTTGGGTAGCAACAATGTGACCCAATGTTCAACTAGACATATGAAATGCACATTTTAAGCCTCATAAATATAATAATGTCAAAGCCTGGGTTGTCATGCCTCACATCAAACAGGATCAGGCAGTGCTGTCTCACAGTCAGACCCCAAAAGGCCCACTGCTCACATTTATAAGCATCTCTGCCCATTATAAAGCGAGTGGAGATGCACCGCCATCCAGACTCCAGCTGGGAAAACAAGGTGGGAGGCCAATTTACAGAACACAGCAAGCAGTCCCAGAAAAGCTCATTGACCAGATACCGATTTCACCTCAGACTAAAACAGGTTTGCAATGTCGTCTTGGCCATTTTTGCTCTACTTGTTTATTTAAGTACATTTCATAATATATAGTCAATGAAAATGTGCTGTGTGGTTTCATGTGCCATGGGCTCATGGGAGTGTAGATCATCAGAGGGTAGATATGCATGGGCATCCATTTTGCTATGCTTGAGTGCAAATTTTCTAAATCAGGAGGCGAGATCAAATGCCATCAGATTCCAGTTTCAGTGCACAAACTTGTATGTTGGATTGCGGGCTTAATATGTTCAGTTCTTTTTTTTTTGAAATTGAAATAATTATTTCTAGTTAATATATGCATAGTTTTTGCTGTTTTCTGCAGTTTAAGTACATTGTGACTTGGTTGGCCACATCAAAAATCATCTTAAGTTACATATATTTCATTACTGACCTGTGAAAGAGACCCAAACAGTATTTGTAATTATTTTATTATTTCTCTCGTCTCGTTGGTTTAATACAATGTACACTTTACATCATGTAAAACCAACAGCAGAACATGGGCCTGCTATTAATACTATAATATTTTAAGGTTTTTCACATTCTAAGCAAGGCACACCCCTTATTGTTTAAACAGTTTTGCTCTGCACATAGAGCAGTGCTATCAGTCCCTTCCCTGGTATTTCCTGTGTGTGAATGTTAAGGAGATTTTGCCCATCTGTTTATAAGCCTCACAGGGACAAGTTAAGGAATTTGCTCACCATAGTTCCCTTTGTGATTGGCCCACAGGTGACTCTACCACGTAGATCAGCCAATAAGCAAGGAGACTGCACTCTCATTCCTCACTGGACCAGGCAGGTATTTTTTACAAAGTCATACAACATCGCCGCTACATCATCGGCGTGCTCCCAAATGACAGAGACTCCACACCTCCATCCCGGTGTGGGACATTTGCTGCGGTCCCCTGGTGCGAGCGTGCTCAATGTGTTGTGCTCTCACTCAGCGGAAAAACCGGCATCTTCCTCTTGCCTTTGCCCACCTATTAATCCAAGGGCCCCTCTGCAGTGGGGTTTAATCGAGTCCTGCCTCCACTGCTGTCCTGTGCTGCATGAGGACACGAGATGTGCTTCTCACAGTGAGGCCGTCTGGGTGCTGTGGGCGGAGAATGGGCAGAAATGGATACTAAAACTCCGGTGATTGCAGCATCCTTTCAGATGCACAATTTCGTGCAATTTTACCGGGAGGGAAAGGACTGCTTTCATGATCCAGGAGAGCCATTGGCAAAGTGTGCTGCAAAATAGAATTAGCACAAAAAAGTCTCCAATTTCAGAGCATTGGTTTTGACACCACACAGCACGGTAGCATCCCCTTAAATTGCTGAGGTGTTGCCTTCAAGCTTCTGTACTCTGAAATTACTGTTAATACTGCTTATTGCCTGAGCCCCCCCCTCCCCATCCCCCAAATGTATAGTATGGTAATTAAGGTCAGATACATCAGCACAAATTTTACTTAAAGCAATCATGGTATTTTCAGTCATTTTAAGAGGGACTTGGACTCTTGATTCCTTTTTTGACTGATGCATTTGTCTCATTAAATGGAGACAGTATGCTTGGAAAACATTTTCAGCTCAGACGGTCATTCAGTCTAACATCTGTGGTGCTTTGCCCTCATCTTTGAGTGAAAGATTAAAGAATGTACTACATTTTTTTCAGTTCTTACTATTTTTACTACTTTGTTTTTCTTACCTTTTAGTGACTGCCAAACTTTAGAAGTATAAAAAATTAAAAAAAAAAAAAAAAACTTCAGTCATCACAGCAGTTTGCACCACTCAAGAATATTAAACCTCATATCAGATGAACATTTAACCTGAGCCATTTGACAATGCCTGTGCTGTATCCTCAGACGTTTATTATTGTGATAATACCCACATGAACCCAGAATGAGAGAGAGAGAGAGAGAGAGAGGCTGAAAATAACATCACAAACAGATGGCCTTTTTCCTGGGCCTGAAACCTATATGGGAACAGTGACAGATCTGTGAAGACACCTTTTTTTCAACTTTTGTGAGCCCACGTCCACCCATCTGTCCCTTCCCATTCATGGTCTTATCCTTTCAGGGTCCTATCTGTCAGGCGGACACCACGGGCTAATGGGATTCAGGCCCATTCCTCTTAATCATTGTCAGCAAACTTTAATTTACCAGGCCCCCACACATGACACCTTCAAATATATTTTAATAAAGTCAATATAATGATATTTCAGCCTTTTTAAGAAATAATTTCATTTACAGCCTGTCAGGTGAAATTGATATTCTCCCGCTGAAAATTCTTTCCGCTCACATATGTCCTAATATCGGGTGAGATGAGTTTACAGAGTGGTGCAGTAAATTAATTGGCTGAGATGGCTGGGTAGAACAGCAAAGGAACAACAAACACTGCAAAGGTAAAAGTTGAGTCAAGCATTGACTAGTCCATTAGTCAATGTGGCAAGTCAAAGAGACAAGTAAGAAAACAAGTCAAGGTTAGCGCCGGATCAGTTGCCAGTGCTTTCAGGGAAAACACAGTCCAGTGCTGCCATTTGAACAAAACAATCATTGAAAAGATTGAGAGGTTTGGAAAAAAAATAGTTTTAATTAACAACCATGTCACGATACATCTTTTTTTTTCCGCTCAGTATAGAATAACATTGCTTAATGCTGACGCCACCTGAGAAATACTGTCTAAAAACAATCACTATTTGAAATTTGCATACTAATTGAAACAGCATGCAATTATGAGACTGCCACAGCCCCCCCTTGCTGGGGTTCTGAGGATTAATAAAGGGAGAGGATGAGCATGTGTGCCACGGTCCCCATTCCTCAACACAGCTCCTCAGACTGCATTCTGACCTCTGACCTCTCACCTCTGAACTGTGCTGGCAGCCTCACCTTTGTTATCTTATTTACATCATTGTAGGCCCATCAAATCTAAAGGTGTGCTATGCTATGCTACTCTAAACTGTAATCAGAGGTAATGTTGCCGTGTGCTGGTCTTCAGCTCATGCTCGTCTGGCAGCTCATCCCAAGCGTTTCCAGTGGCTCCCCTGTTTTGCTTATCAGCCATCCAATACAGTGTTAACAAAGCTGGCGTGTTGTCCAGGAAGTGCCTGAGCCAAAGCAGGGTCTTGTTTCAGGTCAATAGACACCAGTAATTGTGGATGGCAGTGGTAATGGAGATACAGATGCCCTTCCCGGAGGAGGAAATTTGCTCGTATTTCTTCACTCTTTTTTGTTACTTTTAGTTGTCTTTTTGTTTTACTTTTAGCATGGATACATAAAGGAAAAATGAAGTACTGAGCACTGAAACTAGTCTCTACTGACCTCAACTTAATACTGATAATAAATAATGAATGAGTGATTCTGCTTGATCTCCCCTTCAGTTATCAAGTAGTGTATGTCTATGTACTGTAAATTATACTCAACTCTGTTCAAACCCAGAGGAGAGATAGGGGAGCGGTTCTACAGTTACTGTAATCCTTCTCTGTCTTGCCACTGCAGTGAGAGATTTCAGTACTACGCTGTGTTCCTTTGATAGGAAAAATGAAAGGCACAGGTGTAACATCACATCTGAAGACTGGAACCCGTAGTAATTCACAGAACATTCAACGCATCACTTGTCAACTGAGAGGGCACACACATCCTCTGGAAGACAGGACTGCGTAGACATAGTTTGCTCTTTTTTTCCTCTTCCTCTAATTACCAGTTTCCATATTGGCACTCTTTTAGCGGAATAGGAGATGGTTTTGTTTCTGTGTCCTTTTGGGAAATTAATTCATTTTACTAAAGTGTCTTAATAATTACAGTGACATCAAGGTTAATTGCCTAGTCTGTATTGCCATAGAGGCGTCCTGTCAAAATCCCCACACAATCTGTTCTATAAATGGGAGCCAGAAGACACACGTTAGAGCGGAAGGCTTTGACCTAAATAAAGTTCTCCGAAATGCAGGTACTTGCCAATTACAAACTTGGGGAAACCGCCGTTGATGTATTAATGGCATTGTTCGGCCGAGCCTGTGGTTCTGAGATTAAATCATGTTCTGCGATGCCGAGGGATATTCGTCTGAGTGAAAGACAACATGCTCTTACAGCAGCGGCCTGTGAACCGCCACCATGCCCGTGATTCGCTGCTCTGCGTTTGAGCAGTCTCAGTGATGACATCATTTACATTCCACAGTCTCCTAATGCCACGTTTAAGAGTGGCTGTATGCGCTTATATAAGCCTTTTGTAAGACTTTCTTATAAGGGCCCATGATAATGGTCGTGAGCCACACAAAAAGAAGAGCTGAATACCAACCTTCTCCTTGCAGCATTGGAAAGGACAGAATGAACACAGTCCCTGCGGAAGGTTTTCAGAGGGGTATTACATGACATACTGAGTGGTTCTCTCATCAGAAGACACTTTGATGTCTCAGTTTGTTTGTTTGCTTGTTTTTATGTCGGTCTGTTTCTTTCTTGTTTTCCGCCTGATAGACATTTGTTTATGATGGGGTTATTTTGTAGAGTTCAAAACTGATAGAAAGTTAATATTCAAGTATATATACTTTAACAACAGGCAATTTCTGCACATTAAGATATGGGTTCAAGTCTCCCGCAGAAGGCCCTTGTCCCAGTTCTGACAATAAAGTGCAGTTTGCTGCTGTATTGTAAACCAAAGGACAGTGTTATGTTATTTATTTGCTTATTAGATGCACATATCCAGGACAGCTTATACAGCTTAGATTTATGTATATATTTTATTATTATTTAAATAAAATTGAAACCTAAGTTGTTCTGGATAGAAGTGTCTGCTAAATAACAATAATATAATGTAATGTAAAATAATATCTGTACTGTATATACAGCAAAAATATTTATTGGAGCAATACAAGGCACTGTATGCACCTTATTTAAGACTAAAATATTAGCTCCCCTCTGAAGATCTGAACCTGTAACCCTTTGGTCACAAAGATTAAAATATTAGAATTATAAATTGGGTGATTACAAGAGATGAATGAGGAATGATGTAAGTATTTTAGTGGTTAAAAAAAGAAAGTGTTGGCCATTGTTAAATCAACACAGAGATTAGAATCAAGCAACGACGGGGAATTATCTCTGAGCGCTTAATCATGTATCATCACTTTAATTAGCTCTTACATTCAGTGTGTGTGCGGTACTGAAGAACCATCATATTGAGCCGTACCCTGCTTCTCGCTTTTCCTTGCAGATGTCTGACAGCCACAAGGCAGCGTTGCACTAATCCAGGTGCGGCATGAACACCAAGATGTTTATCACTTCAATGCCTGAAGCCGGGGGTCACCATGTGACCAGGACTCTGCTGACATTATCAGACAGGCGTGTCATCTGTGTCCCAGGTGAGGGCAGTCATCGGGTGGGGAAAGGTCAGAGATTTGAGGTGGACCTGCTCCATCATCAACAGCTCAGACCAGGTCACATGTCCTATTTGCTCTATTTCTGTGCATATCAGAGACAAAGAGAAATACCACACTCCTGTGTCTTTTTCAGATGGCAGATCTGAAAAAATGGCAGAACAAACCACAAGTAACTATTACAAAACAAGCCAGTTAAACACATTATATTGGAGAATGGTAAAAACTTAATATTGATTGCTGTTGTTGTATGGTAATTATCAAGCCTAAAATGTCTATTTTTACTGGTTATTGGTTCTGTTAGTACTTCTATCATCACAGTCTCCTCATCAGACTGGGAATGAATTTGAAGAGCACTATCACTCCACCTTCCTGTATTTGTGTCAACAATAAAGTGTGCCAAACCCTGTTATGGCAGTGTGAAAGACAGCACTGTCATCATCACTAAAGTGATACTGCAGATAAATTATATTCTTGGTTTGGTTGTGTTTTTGTTTTGTTTTGTTTTCTTTTACCTGACAGCATCTAGATCAGATTATGAGACAGGCAAAGTGTAAGTGTAACATTGTGCTGGCCAAGCTGAATTTAAATCATTTGCAGAAATTCTTAACATTTCTTTACTTTGCGTTGCTCCCGGAGGGCCAAAACAATCTTTGCAAATTCATTTGGAGATCAAAGAATTTGGGAGAGTTCCAAACCCCACAATGAGGCAAGGAAGTCTTTGTTAGTCTGACATCCTCACTGTGTGCTTTGAAAATGCACCAGTACAAATATTTTATTATTTAATCAATTAGTCACTGTATTTTCACTGTAACTAACAATCCCCCTTCAACCCCCCCCCCCCCACCCCCAAAAGATAGAGATTAAATATCTTTGATACAAGTTGAGTGTGATGTCCAGCAGTTAAAGTAATTAAGTGCGTTAATTCCTTGAGAGAAAGGCAGAATGGGTATGCATGGGGCCTTTTTAGTGGCTTCCAGTCCTCCTCAGCTGCTGCATGGTGGTGGGGAGACAGTGTAGTATAGTGGAAAGGAGCAGAACTTGTAACCGAAAGGTTGCTGGTTTGATTCCCTGCTACTGTACCCTTGGGCAAGGTGTTTAACCTAGAATTGCCTCAGTAAATATCCAGCCATATAAATAGATAACGTAAAATCTGTAACCTATGTAAGTCGCTCTGGATAAGAGTGTCTGCTAAATGACAGTAATGAAATGTAAATGTGGTGCCACATCTCAGCATAGCTTCAGTGCATCTGCACTGTCGAAACCCCTTGCAGCCATATCATATTACGGTTGGTTTGCTCCTCCCCCCCACCTCTTAAATACCAAATTAACATGCACCCTAAAATGCGCCTGAATTCCCTTGCGCACATAACGCTGCATGCGTTTCAGGACCCAATGCTGAACGCAACATTAAACGCAGGCAGGAAAGTTGCCTATTATCAGTAGTATTATTCTAGGAATCAGAGCGAGTTCACATTACGCTTGGTAAGAATGGGCGCATAAAGCCATACGCTTCCATGGTTTGCAGTCGGCTGCTTGCTGGTTAATGTCAACATGGATGTGAAGACCGTGTAACCCCTTTACTTCTATATTTAGGTGCTCATGCATAAGGCATGTATTATGTAGGCTACAGGTCAGATCAAAGACGTGACTGTACTCACATTTGCTGTGCTCCGAAAAGACAGCACGGGCTCGGATACAGCTGAACTCCATGACAGTTAAAGGGTTAGGCACGTCAAAGCTACCAGACATGGGTTATTTTATTACTGTCATGGCAACCATGACTAGGGCCTGATTTAAAAGGAGTTGCATTGCTCTGACTTTTATCACAGAGGTAAATAACAGCGTGGAGGGTGAACTTTACAGCTCTGTCAGCGCTGATTGTAAACAGTGTGAGGCTACATTTCTCATTGGCTGTCACTGGCTTTAACACCTACCACTTTTCCACCAATCACAAGATGTTATTTATCTAAGCTGTGGTGTGGATACATATATGTATCTGTAAATTAGTTGCAATATGAATTGTTTTTAAATAATTAATGACAAAAATGAGTCATTCAACCCTTCTTCGATAAATATTATGGCTAATAACTCTATAAGAAAAATACATAGTACCAGTGTAAAATTTACCTGTAACACATTTTCACCTAAACCCACCTGTTCTACTGATAGAACTCATCTAGAATGGCCATGGATGCAAAAATAAAAAAGGTAAGGCAAAACAGCCATATATAAACAAACTGACTCAACAGAAGTGCAGTCTCATTCATAGTAAAGGCTAAAGTTTACAGTAGATGACAGTTTAGTTCCTCCCTGGAAGAACACTTCAAGGCTGAGCTATCAGCAGCAGCAGCTGGTGGGTCACAGATAGGATAGGCAGGGAACTTACTTTTACTTAAGAATGATCAAGCCCCTCCTTTTGATTGTTTTGCATAATTAACAAGCAGACTAATTTAAGTAGGCATTACTCATTAGCGGCTGGTTCCTTTGTATGCAATTGCATCTAATGCGGTAGCTCTGCCTTTGCATGCTTCACATTAATGAATTTATTTTCATAAACAGAAAAAACACGGTATTAAGTTAAACACAGAATGATTTGTTACAGCCGCAATTATTCACCATTAAGATTATGAATGTTACAGTAATGATACTGCATTAGATACAATAAAGTTAAAATGTAATCAGCTGCTGATGGGTGATCCTCACAAAAAAACAGCATGCTTGTTAATTAGAAAAAAGCCATTCAGAGCCATTATCAGTGTAAGGGTATGTTCTTTGCCTCCCCCTGTTTGCTGCTCTCTGACCACCACTTGCTATCTAGCGGGCGCTAATCTGACAGCGCTAGCGCTTTCTCGGAAGAGAGGTCACATTAACAATATCGATGGAGATGGCTCATTTATCAGGCACGTGACAGGATTGCGGCCCCCGCCAAAGTCTCCGACGACACAGCGTGAAGGTTAACGCTTTTTTAAAATGCGGCGGCCAGCGCTTTCCAAGATGGTCGCGTTACCCCAGCAAACAATGTATTTAATTTAGCATTTAATAGTTTGTCATAACACAGAGAGTCGGAGCGGGAGAGGGGGTGCGAGCGTGATTGAATGAACCGCTAGGCTATTTTCTGAGGCTATTTCCCACAATGCAGGGGTGGCACCTTGAATATCAACAATGTCTTTGGGTGTACATGCAGGCCAAGCATAGCTGAAGTGGAGAGAGGGGATGGGCACAGAAGAAAGCAGAGCAATGGTTCCAATATCTTGTTTTCAAATACAAATACGTACACTACTGTAGTTTTGTGTCCACCACATCTATTATCAGAGACTTGTCCAGCAGAGATGTACAATGCCAAATAAAATTAAGACTTTGAAGTAAACTGAACAAATTATAAGTGTGTGCATAAAATCTTTCAGAAAGTTTCCACATAAATTGTTTGTTCTCAGAGTGTAACAATTATGAGGTATTGCAACAAAATTTATTCTCAAAGAAACCTTTACAAACAGTTCAAAAGAAGAAAATACATCCTGAAAATATGCTTCCCATGTGAATTCATTATGAGGGCTTTTTCAGTCTTTTTTATCTCAGAAGATTAATTTTTCTATGATTTAAATGATGTAACATCATGCATCCTTCTCTACCTCACTATTGCGATAATATATTTACAGCTTCAGGTCATGGATGTTTTGCAAGAAATGTATGTGTTGTATACACCCATAACCTCCCATTCAGTGAAGTCTCTTATGCCATAATGTCATCTGTGGTACTAATACAGAAGGTAATGTGATAATGTTACAGATAATATTAACAGAGTTTTTGGATGTAATGAGAACTGACTGTGCCTAACAGCTGGTTTAGTAGCAGGAGACGATGCTACTTATATATTGTTTCAAATACAATTGGAATCCTAGACTATCTACATCTGAACCATTGTAACTAATGAGTAAACTGAACAGTTCATATGTGTTTCTTGCCCCTGTTTCATAAAGACATTTTTTCAATATGTTATGGCCACAAATGTGCTTTTGTGACTGATTCAGTGACTCAGTGATTCACTGTAACAGGTATGAATTTGCAGTAACTTAAGTGAACCCCAGAAGATCTCCCCAGGCCTCTGGAAACACTATCCATCACTGATAGATGGTACATCTTGAACAATGGTTATGATATGTGGCGAAGATCATTTTTATTAATATGTTAACTTGGCTGATTCCCCGATGCCTTTCAGACAAAGGCCGGATCTCATCTATTCGCTCACTCTAACAATCAAAAGTGACCTCAGAGGTGACATCAAGGACACTGCATTGGATTACCGGCAAATTTGCTTACATAACCAAATCATGTCCCAAGAAGATAAATTACATTGCAAACCAGTCAAGACAAGTCCTGTGGATATTAATTTAAAGTTTGATTCATATATTTGCAGGCTCAAAGACCAGCTGTAATGTAATACTTTAAGGACAACAGTATTTACCAGATTTCAGAGAGCAAATATGATGT
The DNA here is from genome assembly GCA_019176425.1 of Megalops atlanticus. NCBI lineage: Eukaryota > Metazoa > Chordata > Actinopteri > Elopiformes > Megalopidae > Megalops > Megalops atlanticus. Next base: position 10,366,697 of record CM032897.1, read on the forward strand.
TATATCAGAAAAACAATGTGGATAAAATACTGTATTGAATGAATGGATAGTCACCCCTTAACATCCCATACAGACCTTCATGCTTGCATTTAGCATTAAATGAAAATAAAAAATCATCAAAGGAGTATTTTCTGAAAAAAAGTCAGTAATTCACCTAATTTTGCATTTATATATGAATGGAAAATTGAAATGATATTCAAAGATGGACATGCCAGGCCCTCACCCAGATTTGGTATGTCTAGCATGCCAAACAGATTTGGTATGTCCAAACAAACAGTTTCATTGGGTTGACTTGAGTTTAAGAGAATGCTATGTACCCTTTATGCTGCCAAAACAGTGTTTCAGTCTGTGTACCTGTACATTTCTTTTTATCTCTTTACTGAGGGGTTTTTATGCCCTGGAGTCAATTGATTGCAAGTGACAATAAATGATAAAATGATTTCATGAAAAAATGACAAAAATGATACTGTCAGTTTGATAATATGATCTTTTTTTTCCAATTTCAAAGTGTAATATGATCAGTTTTTTTTTCAATGTCAATGAATGTGATGTAATATTTTCCTTTCCAATTAACTTTTTAATTGACTTTAGCTACCCAGAAGATTATAAAGTGAATATGGGCACTCATTATCAATCTCATTGTTAATTTAATTGCAATCCATGGGAAGAAAATATAAACTGGATACACTTATAGGCTCTATAGTATAGGCAAAAGTAGAGCTCTTTGGAAGGAATGCTTGATTTGAAAAATGAAGCTAGTAATGATCATCCTACACCAATGTATAATATCAAGCTAGGTGCAATATATTACAACAATTTAAACTCCAGAATCCATGTACTGACTTCTCAAGAATACAGATTCCAATCAATTAGGTAAGATACAGTATGATACATTTTCTTTGTGTGCTAAAACAGCATGTGTGTTACTGTCCAGAGCTTGTCTCTACATCAGTTTTAGCAGTGTGCTAGCTTTTAGCAAATAGGTGGAAGAAGCAAAACCAGTTTCTCAATGCATTCTGTGAACTGGAGACTGACAGGAACCACTCAGTTTCAGCATATTATGTTATCTTTTACTGAATATGATGTCAGCAAAGAACTCAGCTAGTTCAGGACAACCACCTGTATTTGTTAGATGCCATAATACATCACGTCAGAATGAACAGAAAGATAAGAAAAAACATATTCAGTTTTAGATTTTCTGTGAAGCCACTCTTAAACCTCATGTATGAAGGTACTACTGTGAGAGTTTGTGCACAGCCAGTAAATGTTTATCCTCTTGGAAGTGGTCAGGTTCAGGGACAGGGTTATCAGCCTTATTGTGATATTTCAAACCCTGCAGGGTCTTCAGATGAAAACCTAACTGGAAACCTGGCAGATATGTCAGAGTGATCAAACATATGCATGTATGTAGATGTGTGGATGAAATACATGTTTTTATTGACAGCTGAATCAACATAAACTGACCAGTTGGTCCATGGAGTCCCCCTGATTTCCTTAACTGTGTGAGAGGTGTTTGTGTCTGTGGCAGCTTACTGAACATAAAACAGACTTCGCCTTTTCATAAACTGTTGTCAATTTTGGCACCAGTGTAAATGTTTTGTCTGTGGCATGAAAAGTGCCAGGCCTGGCTTCAAAATGGTAAAAGCCGACAAGCCCGCACCGGGAAGGGACGCGGGCCCTGTCATCGGACAGCCCGGGCAAATTCACGCGGCGTGTCATCTGCATCGTGCCTTTGCACGAGGTGCAAGAATCACAGAGGGAGAAACATCGCTTTCCGTCCGCATGCGTGACCGTGCGCGGTCTCCCCCGCGCCTCGTCTCGTGCCTCCCCCGTTCTGCATCCGTGAACCGAGGGGCGCCTGTTAATTCCGGCCTGCTGAAGCATGGAGCATGCGGCCGCATCACGGCGGCTGTAGCTTCGCGGCAACGTCTGAAGCCTAATGCGATGTCTACTTTAGTTACCATTGTTACTGCTTCATCTCGCGGAACTCTCAATGAGCACAAAAAAAAAACATTATTAAGTCTGGAGATAAGAGACATGCTTATTTCTTTGAGCATTGTGCTACACGGCACATCCGTTTAGAAGGGACAAATTAATTCAATTTTTCAAGTGTTTATCACATCTAATTTTATGCACCTCGGTTAACTGCAGAATAGAGCAGTATTATGTTTGTACCGTGTGAAGAAAGATGAGAACTTCAAGGGAGGATCACCCTTCTTTGAAATCTCATTGGATGTAACTGGATAGATGTGTCCGTATTTAGAACATGATTAATGATAAAACAAAACTGCGCATTAGGAAACAAAACTAATTTTCTTGATCTCTCTCCATGCTGCAGGTTAATATAGTCAGCTCTCTTAAGGCATTATGTATTTCTTGTATATTTCTCACAAGCAATTACTGATGATTTACCTCACTGGTAATTAATAGGAACACAGGTCCTAATTTACCCTGAGATGTGCAACTATGAAGATAAACTATTTATTGCTGGAGTTGATAATGAGTTGATGTTTTGAGCTAATAATAATAAAATTAAGCTAAAGTCTTCATCTGACAATATTATTTTTTAATTTTTTTAAAAGAAACATTTTCAGTAAGATCAAAATTTGATTTGTGGTCCTTTCCATCATCTTCGTAGATGAGAGGCCAAAAATAAGTGTAAACACAGGGAAGAAACATTTTGGAAAAAGGCTGTACTGTATATGAATGTTTTTTTTACTTACGTGTACATACTTCTCATTCAAAGATGCTATGATTTTAACAGAATATGTTATGTAGAATTTAAAAGATTTTAAAAGATGGACAATTCAAATCCTTTATATGTTCTAACATGCGTCTAAGCAGCTTCCTTTTTCTATTTTCTTTTTTTTTCCAGAGCCACTTTGGTGTTTAACAAGGATATTGCTCATGTTTTAAATGCATCCAGTTTCACTGAATTGTTCATGCATTATTGCTTCAAAGTATTTTCACCGTATAAAAGACACAGAGCTTTTGAGAACTGAAATATTCATAAGCCTCCGGTAAATCAGTTCGTGCCATTTTGAGGAAAACGCATTTTTACTTTTATATCATGAATATATCTTAATCTTCTTTTATGGAATGTAGGGGGATGGTTGAGAAAATCTGTATAAATGAATAGAAATCCAGGGAAAATGGTGAGGCAGATGCAAGCCCAGCCCTGTAAAGCCCCTTCCCATGATTCTGTGCACCACATGTTCATGTTCTGCATGTAAGCTCTACATCCCCGTATGCTGATGGCATCATGCTATCAACTGTCAATCTGATCTGCACGCATGAAAAATTGTTTTTTTGTAATTTAATTAGCCCTGTCCAAGTAAGTATGTCATGTATATCACTTCAAGTGAAATTGGCTCCACTAAAGTGAAATTATACAATTGATCAGAGGACCCCTACATCCTGAACAACATACAGAGCTTATATTTTTTTCCAGCTGTACATTTATTGAGGAAATTCAGCTGAGGCGCTTTGCCTGAGGATACAACAGCCGTGTTCCACCTTGGATCTGAACCTGCCAACTTCTGGTTACAAGCCCTCTTCCCTGGAACTCAACATGCTACTGCTGACCTATTTTACATGCAAATTGAGTTTTATTGCCTTTGTTTTTGGTGGAGGTGTGTGTGTGTGTGTCTTTGATCTATTCTGAATTCTTGGCCACACCCTACTAAAACAGTCAGCGGGGTGTGAAAAAGGAAAAATCAATACAGTCCAGGTTAATGACACCGCTGTTTTTGTAAGCCACCAAATCTACTATTAATTAAGTGGTGATTAGAGTCAGCTGGTGAGAATTAATCACAGCCCCGGGAAGTTGTTGTCCTTGTGCCTGATGAGGACGTGGACGCCCCTCGGGTGAGACAGGAAACAAGCGACAACGAGAGGGGAAAGAAAGAGAGAGCCTGTCGCACGTCTGAATACGTCCCCCTCCCCACCCTGCACACACACACGCACACACACACACACACACATATACACTTACACTGAACGCCCACCACATGTCACATATTGGTGACATCCAGACATTCCAAAGATAATAGGCCTACATCCTAGGAGATTCAAATTTTGATGAAGAAATCAGGAAAAATTAGATCTCTTAGTCTGACTTCCTGAAATAATCATTTTCACATCTCATACTACGCCATAGACAATGACCCTATTTCCATGGACTTTTTCCTGCTGAGAAAACCCCATGTGAGAACAGCTTTCCCTGGGAAATATTTAGGAACGTGTCAGGGATTATTTTTAGATCAATATGAATTAAATCTTGAAATTTCAAAAGAGGATTTACTAGATTAGAAAATCTGCCACTGAAAGTCCACTGTGAAATTTCATATCACTTTGAAATCTGAAATTATTTAAACAATGAACATTTTGGTCAGTTGTTCAAAGATATAATCAATAATTTTGGTGTGAAATAAATCCCGTAGTGGACTATACTGCCTGACCCTTTGGTTGAGTCCATACTAACCAGTTCCCAGTCTCTATCAAGAATATTAATTAATATTAATCTTAAAAGTAAAGATTTAATTCATTTCTATTTTGGTTAATTGAAAAAAATTGCTCAGCCAAATCAAATTTCTGAAGCCTTGTCTTTTTTTTCAGTTGTTGCTCACCATTCTTTTTCAGGTTATAATTATGGCTCAGACCTTCAATACTCTCTCATTTCAAAGCACAGAAAGCTTAGCAAGAGTATTGGATTGCAATCCGGGCAGTTATATAGCTCAAGCCTTCCATGGCTCAATTTCTGGCAGAGTTACAAAGTGTTTGCTCTAGGTATTGGAGATATGAAGCCATAACACTTCACTCTTTTATGAGAGGAGGAATTGATTAATGGTTTTCAGTTGTTTTGACTCTTTTTCCTGCCCCAAGGTTGAATGCATTACAGAAAGTTGTGTTTAAAACTTATTTTCCTGAGAAAAAATAAACTTAATAGGGAAGCATAGTATCCACAAGATGTTTGATGCTGCTAAAGAATAGAAGGAAACTCAAATGACACAGAAAAACAAAAGACAATGTTTGATCATAAGATAAAACTCTATCTGAATTTAATTTGTCCTGTAGGATCAAGGCTTAAATGCAAAATCCACCACAAATAAATATTATCATGAAGTTCTGTTGCTTCTGGTACGCTGTGTAGATTACCATCTCCACAGCGCATATTGTAATCGTGTCTGAAATTTTGTGATCTTGCAACCCTGGCTTTATCCTTTATTACGTATTTTTAAGCATGTATCAACATTGAACGGAACATTTAAAATGTACTCATTAATAATTATAAAGCAGTTATTACTACTTTATTACACATGTATAAATATAGTGTTGGCTTTCTTTAGGGAATATTAGTAGATCCTAACAAGTCTACTATTTGATTCTCAGCTGAACTGCTTCATCTGACCTTTGAGGAACACTTAATCCAAGGTTAACAGAGGGAGTTAGCATACAGCACACCTCTGAGTTTGCAGAAAAGTGGCTTAGAGGCAGGAAAACCTTCACCCAATCAGACCTCAGACTTCAGCCACAATATCCTCAATTAGTGACATTTGCATAAGTTGCTTGAAGGACATTTTCAAATCCCGGGTCATATGGAGCTACAAAATTCATCCGTTATACAGCATATTGTAGGAAAAATAACAAATAATGATGCAAAATAAGCCCACCAAATATATATTCCCACTAATGGGCCAGGATGCAGTCATTTATATTTGTGACTGTCGCTGAGACAGCAGCTGAGAGAACATCATTACCATAGACATTACCGTGGACATCCCAACCATCAAAGATGATCGTCTCATAAATTCCACATACCATTTAATAGGCCTGTCAATCTGAGAGAAGAAAAAAATAATGTCTTGCAGATCGTGTGGCAACAATTTTATTTTCCATGGTGTTTATGCTGATTAGGGCTGAATATGCCCTCTCATGTTTTTTTAATGACTTTCAAAAATATTCTCAGATCAGCTCCCTTTTTAATAGTAGCAGTTCAGAGACATATGTATCCATATTAATTAACGCTTATTATCAATTTATATTCTTGCAAATTTTCGATTTTCCATTTCTGTTTATGTTACGTCTTTGATGGAAGCTGAGTTGTATGTCGTATTTGCTGACCTTGTGACATGAAACTCTTTTGTAATCATGTTTACCAGTAATTGGAGCAGGGGATATCTGGGTGAAAGATCTCTTGCTCCAGCACTCCACCTCTTTGACACGGAGTGTATATCACATCACATCCTCTTTATGTTCCTAGTTATTAGGAGCATTATGGCTGCTATCTTCTCGAGTCTTGATTTGAAGTAATTGCATTTATTTTGGGATGACGCGAAATCCAACGGCCTAACACAAGCTTGTTTTCTTATTCACTGTTCTGTTTTGTTGTTTTGCGCCAAGTCCAGTGTGAAATTAGCTCCCTGATGCTTTCTGCTGTTGGTCGGTCTACTTCAACAGCTTTCTAAATTCCCTTTTCCTCCATCCTCCACTACCCTCCTCTTTGTAATTTCCTGTTTCTCCTTATGACTGAAATAGATGAACTTCCTCTTGATCGAACCATCTATCCAAGTGTTTTTTTTCTCAGGGGATACGTTGTGCCACTTGATAGCCATGCCTTTAGGTTCTGGCCAGTCACATTTAGAGGATATATCAGGTATGTTTTAGCTAACCTCACCCACACTCAGGTTAGGTGATTCTGGAAGGAAATCATATACAGACCAGAAATTAACCTCTATCCCCTGACTGGCTGATTATTCATTCTGGAACATTCAAAGCATAGACACAGTGCCTGTTTTCTAATGCATTGTATCAAAGCTGGTTCACTATGGTGGTTGCTTCTTGCAACCAAACAGGACTCCCATGGGAATATGACTACTCTAGAGATGAAGCTCAAGCTTGCCAAGAAATCCTTGTGAACATAGCATGAGTGTGAAAGTGTATGTGTCAAAGTGTGAGTGTGGGATCTGGCTACCCATGGAATTATACATTGAAGCATAAAGTAAGGAAGTTACAGTAAGTATTTCATTTTGAAATATGTTCCCTTTCTTTTCCCAGGTATCATATCCAGAAGAGATTGAGGCATATAGCAATAATCTGCTATTTGTTTTGTGGTTTATTTCAGGCCTGTATTTTCAGACCATTGTGGGGTCAGCAGATATTTTAGGTGCGATGTAATAAAAAGGATAGATACCACATAGCTGTAACTTTATGACCATTACAGCACAATATCTAGCTGGGCACCTTCAAAACACTGAAAAATCATGCATGCAAATATACAGCTACAAATTTTGTGATTATTCCCAATTTTTTTTTTTTTTTGAAAATTACTTCTCAAAATTACATTCCTTGGTAAACATGCTGTCTCAGATCAAAGGTGTAAATGTAAGATGTAAAAATGTATCCTATTTTTATAAAAAATAATGGTCACAGTAGGAGCAGGTATGGTAATTTAAATCCAGTTCCACCCCCATTGTTAATTGACCACTTGTTTTTGTTATGGCTAAAGACTGCATTCACAAAGACAGGAATGCTTCACTAATTAACTGAATACAAAGATCAGACAGAGGTTTCTTCCACTTTTGTGGAGAGAGCAGTTTGCACTATGACATGGCTGTCCTCTAAACTCATCATACCAGCATGAAAGAGTAAAGCTTGAGCGAAAGGCCACTCTAAAAAGTGAGAAGAGAGCATCCTTCACATTTGCTTTGCAGGGTTATGTATGAACACATTCTGAATGCACACTGACATCCTGAATTCCACTCCATCACAATTTCAGGAAAGTGTTCAAAAAAGGAGAGGTCATGTACACACCCGGATTTTGTCTGATAAAGCACACAAGGGAATAACACTTTACACATACCCATGAGGGCATGTAATGCTTTATGACTGATCTTAAGCACAATCATTCAGAGAGATAACTCTGGGCCTGAAGAATGAACAATAAAAGTGTACCTATTATGAATATGATGAATTCATTTCTTTAAACTCCACATTAGTAGTTTATAGCTGCACTATAAATCCATGTTTCATCTTGTAACACAGTTCTGGTCCACGTTTCACAACAAATGCATTTTCTAGGAACAGGTCTGAAACAATGTTTCATAGTCCCTCATTTTTGCTCAACTTCCTCATTACTCTTTTACATACATTTTAGGACAAAATATGGCCCCATTTTGAAAGTTGTGTCCAAACTTGGTGCTGGGAGTGACCAGGATGTAGGACATTTCAGTCATAGTGATCTCACTATAATTGTTTGTCTCCCTCTGTCTCTCTGCACACTTTCTTTCACCAACCCTCTCCTTGTTCCGTCTCTTTCCTGTAGTTTTTTTTTTAAACTGTCTGTGCTGTTGAGTACATATTGTCATCATATTAGTATTAATTGTATTACAGTGGGTGGGTAACAGAGAAGGAGCCAGTCAGAAGCTTTGTGAGGAATATGCTGTAAACTAACACAGCTGGCATTTGGTATTCAGGAGCTAGAACAAAGCAGGGGTGTGCTTGTTTGTTATTTTAAAGTTTACAGTACAGACAATGAAAGGCAAATAAGAAAATTTCAAAATGTGTGGCAGCTTCTGATTCATGCTTAAAGGTTACCATTGGGGCCCTTGAAAAATAGCATAAAAAAATAACTTTTACTCACATAACTAGGAGGAGATTGTGTCCATATGTTAATTACTTACAGGTCAAAGAAATGTTGGTTTCTAATTATAGTTCGCTTCAGCTATGTTTTTCTTAGCTGTGAAGAGAGGAACCTTTAAAAAAAACAATCAAAACAACCACGGTACTTTTAGTTATGAGAGAGACTTGCTACTGTGGAGGCTTGTTTTTGTCTTGAATTATAACACCAGACGGACCTTTTGTGCCTGTCATGCAGAGAAAATTCGGTTTTATCATTATTATGACAAATGAGAGGCTGATTATTACCCAGAGTGCAAGGGGGCAGGAGGAGCACCGCCAGAGCACTCAGCAGTCATTACTGTATCTCTGTTAAAAACAGGCCACAATTAACCACCGTCCACGCGGTCATTTCAAACACCTGTGCTAGAGACTTTAATTACAGGCCTTGAACAACAAACATGGTTATTTTCTCATTGCGGTCAAGACAAAGGAAGTTGGATGTGATTGGATGATTAGTGGTAATTAACAGTTTAGAGACTTTGCCTTGGTCAGTGCGACTTACAGCTCAAAGGCAACTGAGATGGTTACCTGAATGTCACGTCTGTATTAAAGCTTTGCTTCTGAGCAATAACAGTGTGATATAAGAAAGTAGCATAACTTTAGTCCCCATTATTTCCTGTGACAATATTTGATTACATGGTGTTCTCTGAGCCAAATAGTTGTTTTTTTACTATCGTTTAAAATCTCTACTCAATCAGTCGGTCGTTAAAATTTTTCGAATTCCCATAAGCGTCTCAGACAGCATCAAACAGCTTTTAACTCAGTGCTTCTCCTATAGTACCATAGTATGGTAGAACCTGCCCGCATTCATTTGAATTTTGAATATGAATTAATTTGGATCTCTTACATCATATTACCCATCAGTAATACTTTTGTATTTATGTGCAGAGCACTTTGACAGCCCTTGATTTCCCTTCATAAGCCTAACTGAAAATCATCTAAAGAAGTCCCATCTGCTGCTATGCACTGCTGAGGGCGTCTCATCTGAAACAGTTACAGGGACCAGCAACGCGGAACACTTCAGAAATTAGCTGCAGGGTCCCAGGTGCATGCACCTCTGACAGCGGAATTGAACATCCTGAAAACTATCGCATCTTAAATGTGTGTTGGTGCCAATCAAAAGCACTGGCAAACAGTGTTTACCTACTCTCCACAAGGTGGAACCTTATTAGTGAGCTCAAGTTGCATATACGTTAAAGCATGGGATTCACCCCAGAGGTCAGCATTTTATAACCATAGCAACAACTTCGCTACTTCGATTAACTTGTTAAAAAGAGCATAAAGCATACACATTCTAGGGTTAAGGTTTCATTGTGAGTGCCCATCCTGGCTGTGTTTTACATTTAACTGGGGAGAGAAAGAAGAGATAAGGACAGTGAGATCTCAACAGTCAACATTGTTAGTCTACCTTCTAAAGGTTGTCTAAAGGTTGCGTCATCACAAACCTTGTTGTCCACAAAGAACTGCACATCAAAATGTGTTCAGATAGGATCATTCAGCATGTCTTGTCTTGTAAATTATATTCTAAATGAGGACAGTAAATCAAATTCATTAATTCTATTAATGAATGCAGTATTTATACAGTTAGTAAATGTCATAGTAAGTATTCCCTTGCACACATATACATGCACATGTCCAACACACTGTCCAGCATGATTCCCATCCATATTTGTGAATTTGACATGAGCAACATCTTTATCAAGTGTTGTATATGGAATTGTTATGAATTTGATCCAGCACTGTCTAAAGTAGTTTCTAATGATTTTAGTGTGTTGCTTCATGTAGTGGACACATCACTGCCTGCGCACTTATGTGTCTTTTTAGATATTCTGTATCTTTTTGGTAATGTGGCCAGTGATTACTGGGGTATTTCCATTTTCTTCACACATTATGCACAAATGTGCTTTATCTCTTTTTTCTATATATATATAGAGTATATACAGGTGCACAGTGTAAACTCTACAATGCTCTGAGAAAGGTTTAGAAACTAAAGCTCAGGTAACTGAATTTGAACTGCAGATATCACCCTCTGGTTGTTTGATTCCATTCTGCCCAATATGCTGAAATTACTGGAGACTCCAAGTTCACTATACTTTTGGTTATCCAGAAATATGAAGCTCCGTTCGCAGCTCTCAAAATTACTAGCAAAGCTCTCTGTGCCTTACAGCCTCAAACAGGATGACATGAATGAAATGCAGGATATGGGACTAGTGTAAAAAATATAGTATAGTAAAAAAAAAAACAATATAAAAAAATGAAATACATTTTTAATTTTGATTTTATAAGAAGCTACTCATTGTTATTTCAGCATGTTTCAATATGTGAGTGATAATTTAATTGTCCTTTCATATATACTACAGCAGTGTTATTGAGTCTAATAATTTAATTTATGCATGCATGATATTGATATAAAAAACATTATTTTCTTATTTCTTACACCACCACTCCTTAAAAATCCACATTCTAGAAGGCAGGCAAGATGCCATCCTCATATTTATTGATTTTAGTCTCTACTGCCATCTAGTGGTCAGTGTGGCATGGCATGAGCATTGTCTTTCTGCATTACTATTCCTTACATCAATAATTGACCTGCCTTGTTGAACTGAGATCATAGGGCAACTCAGACCATCATCTAAGTTTAGTTCTGAATACTGAGTGTTCACAGTTTGAAGGCTTGACAGATACCCTCCAAACACATTTCAAAACTCACATGGTGGGTTTGTGGGATTTTGTAACAGCTCTAGGACCTACCCCATTTTGTGTCTCTGCATTATATCTGCAGGGTATCCATGCAGCCACATTGACCTGGTGTACTGCAAGTGCCATGCTGAGGGCCTGAGGGATATGCCAGTCCTAGGAAGTGAGAGTAGTGTGTAACCGTGATCCTGTTGACACTATGAACTGTGTAAACATGACTGTGGCTCTGCTGCAAGTTTCTGAATGTGACTCTGGTCACTGTGGATGTGTGAATGTGATTCTGTGGGCACTGAGGAAAGGTCTGATTTAAGCCTGTGGACAGTAAGGATGATTTGGCATCGTAGAGCGTAAGATTGTGCTGGGTTGGTTGCTCAGGCCCCGAGAAGGTGCCAGTCCAAGACTGCCGCCATGTGAAGCAGGTCTCCTAGTAACGGAACATGGCACAGGGGGCGTTGTCAAGGAGAGACGGTCATGTGTCTCATTGATTCCAAATGGTTTCATACAAGCCCTGGAGCCAGATCCACAACAAGACTCCCTCTCCCACAGGGCTGGAGTAGGAGCATATGTGTGTGTGTATGTCTGTGTCTGTGTCTGTATCTGCGATGGGACAAATAAATACGTTATGTGGAAAATGGTTGAGTGAGGAAAGGAGGAGTTGAGTGATGGATGCCTCTCGCTGTGAAAGATGAAGAGAGAAGGAGAGAACTGTCTCTGTAGTGGAGGGAAGGGGAAGGAAGGGGTTACACAGCCCCTGTTTACAGCACGTCAGAGCAGGAAAAATACACTTTTGAAAAATGAGATATATTAGCGACCCGACCCGCACGGCGCTCACCGCTGACCTTCTTATTGACCCAGCTGACAGGTGTGACCTCGCTGGTCGAACTCGGCCGCGAGGAAATGTCCCCCTTTCATTACCACCCAGACAGACTGCTAACGGGGGGGCCACATGTAGTGCAAAGTGGGGTTAAAGAGTTAAAGACCATGGGCTGTTGTGTTATTAGTCCATGCAGTAGACTTTTCTTCAGAGAGCATTCAGATCCCACCCATACATATCATAAATTTATGCAATAAGCTGTATTTTTACTGGATCAACCCAGAACAACAGTGATCCACCTGAGATGTGAACCAACAACTTTCTGAGAACAATTCACATTACCAGCTAATGTGGGCATTCTGTGGGTCCAGCTGTGAATGGATGGCAATGCATATGAGCTTTATAACTGTAAGTGAAGCAAGTCATCCTAGATAAGGGAAGCGCATTATAACATAACGGCAGCAGTGCTCTCTAGGTCTGGTTTTGTAGTGTCGGCAGTGTCCCCCAACCTTTGATCTGAAGGACCACAATGTCTAAAAAGGCATAAAAACCTGGTTCTGGAAGGCCGTGCTATCAATTGGGCCCCTCCACTCTGGTAACTAAGGTGCACCATGTTTTCAGATAATCTTTACGAATGAACAGGGTTGTCTTTCCTAGACTGTAGGTGGCAGAATTTCGGACCTCTTTAAAGATGGTTTTGAGGTGACCTGTCCCGCTTCTACACTGCGGGAAATGGAGCTCTCGGCTCAGCTAGCTAATGTTTCTGATTTGAACTTACTTACAGGCAAGCGCTGGGTGGAGTCAGCAAACCTTGCAACTATGCTGCTTCCACCTGTGCTACAAATTGAGGACATGATTGACAAATTGACAGATTGACAACTGAAAGAAGACACATTCCACCATCACTGAGCATGGAAAAAACAGAGGTACAGGTGAAAGAAGTAATGAAAAGTCAAGCTTTTGGGGGAAAACTTTACCTTGGAATGCAGGGAAGATAGGAACATTCGTGATCATATCATCTGTTACCATTCTGGTTGCAGGTAATGCAATGGGAAAGCAATCTTGCTGCTCCTCTTGCTAGCCTGATTCTACACTAGAAAAGGAGTGCTAATATCAGTGTGGTGTGGTGAAATATGAGGGTACTATTACCGCTATTACACACTGCTTAAAGACTCTAATCATACAGCTTGTTGCCATATCAATCTGCTACCGTAATTGCGAGTGTTCACTCAGAGACCCCTTTTTAATCCAAGTGCAACCAGCCATCACAACGTACAATAAAACAAGACAAAAGACAAACAGTCAAAGGACTCTGTCCTCAAAGCAGTTAATTTAAAACACATTATCGTTCAACTGATGTTGTGTTAGTGTAAAAGGGTGCTTTAGATTTACAGTGTATTTTACCGCAGCGGTTCGGCATAGGATTGCGTTCCTCTACAGGAGGCACAGAACAAGGCTCTTCGATAGACTGACATTAATTTTAAAAAGTCATCAACACAACAAGGTAAAGGCACAATTCCCATGCTTACGAACCCCCGACAGCATCCACCTAAACAGTCATTCCTGAAAATGGAGGGTGGGTCATTCCACAAATAACTGAATACCTCAGCAGCCATCTGTCACCATGCTGACGGGGTGGCAGTGTAGCATGGTGGTAAGGAGCAGGGCTTGTAACCAAAACGTTGCCACATCAATTCTCTGCTGGGGCACTGCTGCTGTACCCTTTGGCAAGGTACAAAACACACAACTGCCTCAGTAAATATCCGGCTGTATAAATGGATAACGTAAAACTTGTAATGTATGTAAGTTGCTCTGTATAAGAGCATTTGCTAAATGGCATTAATGCAATGTTTGCTGTGGCCTGTTTTCCAGGAAAGGTGGTCAAATGGGCCTCAGGTCTCTCTCTCTCCACCCTACCCATTCTTTGATACTGACACATAATGCACTGGTTGCCACTTTAATCATCCAAATTTTGTTAGCTGGGATGGGACAGTGAATCCTTCGTAAAACAAAGATCCCCCTTTCATAGAAAGTCAAGCCCAGCAAACCTTTCCTTCCGTGGTGGATGCCTAAATGCCCTGTTCAGAAAGTCCCACTATTTGGAGACTTGACTACATGAATCCGCCCCAGAAAACATCGTCCACAACAGGTTAAGAACAGGATGCAACCTCTCAAATCTCCCATTCAGCAAGCTGTCTGCTACAGATAAGAACTCTGCCATGAATATGTACCCTGCAGTCATCTCTCAGGGATAGAGAATTGCCAGGGGAAATGAAAACATGGACTACATTTTTCTTCAGTTTTTTACCTGAATCGTCTTCTTCAATCATCTCTTTTTTCTATTGTAAATATACCTACAGACAGCAGGAACTTTACATTAAAAATCCACCGATTGGATCCCTGCCTTCTGTGCCATATTGCAAATATTACTTTTAATACCGTAATGATATTTGCTTATAAAGGTAAGCTATGGCATAATTTTGTTTCCCCCGTAATATATTTACGTTCAACTTACCAACATAAACAAATTCATCATATATTGTCAGATCTGACAATCGTTGAAGACCATACCATGACGTGTCCTTGTCAAAATTTCTGATGATCTGTCTGACTGCTTTTTTATTGACACATGACACCGTATGAAAAATTACTCAATTGCGCATGAATGTGGAGTATGAATATTCCATTTACTGAACTCATTAGATGGTTCTTCCTTTGGGGAGAACTGTGTTTCATGCCAGATTATTTGCATGATGAATTACAGTTTCATACTCAGCAAAAGGGGAAAATGCAGTTTGGAGATGTTGACAATTAAGCCCTCAGGTGCTACAGAAGTAGTCAGCATTATTTACTGGTAACATCAAAAGACATGCTCCCCGCACTAATTTAGTCTCTGCTCCAGCCTGTTTAACCCTATGAACCACTGTGTCTATGGCTCTGTTCCCTGTAAGCATGTGGCTTTAATATTGTATTTTCCTAACAACGTGGCACCAGAGGAATTTATAAGTCATTTTCCCATCAGATCACTAATGATTTCACTGACTTTATGGCGACGAGAAACATCCACATTGATCTTGTACCTTGCTGTATTCATTTGCAGACCCCTTATGCTCAAACTTGCAGTAAACCTTGATGTGCAGCACTTCCTATAGTCTTATCTAGATGTAATTGCATTAGCTGCCTAGCCCTGATATGTTTTTATATTGTTAGTTTCACTGCTGTATGTGCTTGCTTTGATGTAACCACTTGACCTTCTTCTTGGCAGTTAATTTACAGATGCAGGGGTGTACTCCAATTATTCACAAACAAAAAAAATGTAAGCATCCAGAAACATCAAGTTCCTCATTTGCCAAGGTACGATCACATGCTACAGTAAGTGCTAAGTGCCTCTATGACTCAAACACTTGCAAAAACAAGGGAAGGGGGGAGAATGTAAATGCTGGGTGTTGCACATAATTTGGAGGGAAGGGTGGATGATTTCTACCAAAAAAAAAGCAAAGTTTTGTAAGGTAAAAGCAATTTTGTAAGGTAAACTAATGAAAGAGGAGAGCCAATCGATGTCAATAATGTTGCCCAGAGACTTAACAGGAAGCAGTTTTTATGATGGCAATATGACAAGCATTCATTTCCACTTACAAGGTCACCATCCTTCTTGGTTCATGTGAATGGGTTCATATGAATGGGTTGAATAAATGGGTTCAGTTATTGACAGCGACAGCAGCCTCCACAACATCACAAAAGACTAGATCTTATTGAAGTTATGTAATTTACAGATAATTTTATATAAACAATAAATAATTCAATATAAACAATAAATACCCCAGCTCCACCACAACAGCAACAATAATATTGTGTATAATAATGTTTTCCCATGACAACATGGACAAAATGTTCTAATTTTGATATCACCAACCCTAGAACCCACAGGCAGAAAATGGAACTGGCTACTTAGTTAAGCAGCTGGCAGACTGGCTTGCAACATTTAACCCAGTGTGTGACAGTAGGTTGCAGCTGGCTGTGAATAGCAAATCCAGACTCAGAAATGTAACCCAAAGCTACCACTCCCTAATTTTGTCCATTCTCTCCTCTCCTGCTCACAAGCCTTCATATTTATGTCATGTGGAAGAAGGTGTGGCCAATCAATTAAGAAATGAATCAATTATCCAATGGCTTTCCAGCAAAACATGCATTCTCATGCTTTTAAACTGGTTTAAGTTGAAACTGATAAGAAAAAAAGCTTGGTTATTGCATGGTTTGCATCACTGAAAACATGGGGCCCACACACAAATATGTTCAGACATTGCATCTTCACAATCCTGAATGTTATATTAAGTAAAACTCGCATTTTATTGAAAGACCTAACCCTGGCTTTCTTTGTCTTTGTAGTGCAGATGTGAGGTAGACACAGTAAAGATTGCACTGAGTCTTAGTGAAGCTTATTGAAGCCCTTGTGTTCATGATCCTCTACCTCACCTCACCTGAAATCCCAGAGGGCCCATTCTCAGGCCTCCTGTTCTCAGGTCAGTTTCATTAGGATGTGACAGCCCCCGAAATGAACAGAGCCTCCATCCGTGGCTGATTCAGGGCAGTCATTTCACACTTTGGTGAGTTTCTGTCTGTACTGCGCATTCAGGGACACCACAGGCATGTACGCCTTAAAATCCCCTGTTAAAAATCCCAACAAAATGTGGGGTAATGCTTAGTGATGCTTAGGCACGAGTTGAGTTGAAGATGATGACAGACAATTATATCAAAATTCAGAGAATTGAATTGAACCAAAACAGATCCATTCACCTGAGGCATGTTTAACAGCCTGAAAAGTTGGATGAACAATTTTGGCCTTAAGCAATGCCCCTAAACAAATTTAAATGAACATGTGACGTATCAGTGGTAGAACATTAAAGCAGGCCTACAGCATTGGTCCTGGCCCAGCTAGTAAATCCAGAGCAATTTACTATATGTATTACACCTACTTACTTGGGCTGGGGAGGATTGTCGTGTTGTGGGAAAGCCCACTCTCAGTCCACTCATAGAGTTGAGGCGTAATCAAATATTTAGTCAAAATATCGAATTAAGTATTGGGCCTTCTCATTTGAGAATGGCCTTCTCTCTATTTCATGACTATTTTAATTCTCAGGCAGTTTTGTCTAACATAACAAATCTGAGCCATCTGAATGGCAAAACTGTTGTGCAAGTGAAATGTTACATCAGGCTATTTGATTGATTTGGCACTCGAGTTCAAGTGCTTGCAACAAATTCTACCCAACTAAAACTGGTAATTTCTAGTGCATGAACAATAGTTACATTTTCAATTCAGTCTATTGCTTGAAACATTTTTGTTAATGACAATGCAGTGTGTCACTATTTAGATCATATCACTCATGCCTTAGGCATTTATAAAAGAAGTCATTAAAGTAAGGAAACAGCAAGAAGAATCAAAGAATTCCTTGCTGTCTTGGATACAACACAT
This sequence comes from Megalops atlanticus, assembly GCA_019176425.1. NCBI lineage: Eukaryota > Metazoa > Chordata > Actinopteri > Elopiformes > Megalopidae > Megalops > Megalops atlanticus. The sequence goes on from CM032897.1 coordinate 10,384,357, forward strand.
CCTACAAAAACTGGATGTTACACAATGTGAATAAATGTCTCATTGAATAAATGTAAACCTAAGATAAAAATGTGTACATCAGGAAGGGAAATGAGTCCATGTGCTCTGCTCAGTTTCTCACAGCAATGCTTCTCTTGTCAGACAGTATCTAACCTTTACCCCTTTGCTTCTTTAACTTGGCAGGACACATCTACCATGACACTTGATTCCGCTTTTAAAAACTCCCCAAATACCCCCAAACCCCCTTCCTCGAGAAATAACAGAGGAGCTAAAGTTGGTACACAAACTTAATCATGGTTGGCAACATTTCCTATAAAGCTGGACGGCTGGCTTTAATTGACAGCTTGTCTGTCAGGACGGGAGCCAGGGACAGATAATATTTTTTCGCCGTACACCCGCACTGCTGATGTAAACATCTCCGCAGCTCCTCTGTCACTCTTACTTTCTTTCATTCCGGGCAATGAAGAGCGAGGGACTATAAAGGAAAGCGAAACCACGGCTTTCTTCTCCCCGGCAGCGGAGTTTTGCGGGGAGGGGGGCCCCCTTATTGAAGGTAAATGACGGTAACCTTCCTTTCAAGGCGCCTCTCGAAGATGAGAAGCGACAACCAGGGACGGAGAAACAGAAAGCCCTCATTAGGCGGGCGTTTTTGCAAAAGACCGGAACGGGTGTCGTTTTGGCGGGGGCGATGGCGACGACGACGACGAACCATGGAGATAAAAGGACAGGCCGCAGTCTTAATGTCGCCTGACACATGGGGGATGCTGTCTCGCATTGTTTGGCACACAAATGCGCACAATCGACACGTGGAAAAATGTGCTTTTCCCTGAAACTATGAAAGTGCACCACCTGGGAACCAGCTGTTTTGAACCTGGTGTATGCCTAACCAGAACCTTTAATCAGAGTATGCAAAATAATGCTGGATATTGGCAGTATTCCTTTATGGAGATTTTTCCTACTGATCATAATGTGTCATGTTGTCTGTTTGTCAGTCTCCTACTTAAGAAAAGATCACTCTACCCCTCTGTGCTCTTAACACAAGCCAAAATCCTGTGCATCAAAGTGCAAAAATCTGAAGATACTTCCTCAGCTTTTGCTTTCTTACTTACTATCCTCCATAATTTAAAAGAAAATGGTTTTGACTTTTAGGGACTGCTAGCATCAGATTTTTTTCTGGGACGAATTTTGAGTTTTTTATTATTATTGTCAGAAGATAATGAGAGGTCATAACAAGCACAAAATGAGAAAATAAAAATCTCAGCGATAATCCCATTAGTCATAGGATATATGGATTAAACACGCATTTCATGCATTTGCATGACGATATATAATACAAAGAAAAAACAGATGCATGTACAAGTATATATCACATAAAACACATATGTAAACTACCTGTGCTTTTATATCTCTTCAAACCTTCCATGGAATCCAACCATCCAACCTCCACTACTTACTCATTCTGTATAATGATAACAGAGAAGAAAGCATGCCATGCTACACAACTAAAGATGTCAGTCTTCAAGTCAAAAGAGAAAGGACATCCCAAAGTGAGGCATGCTCTGTACCAAGTATGCACAAGTGTCCACCAAAGCTAACAGCAGTCAGGATGGAGTAACCAACAAAATCTGAAGCGGGACACAAAGCTCACTCACATCCTTCTCATGCCACCTGTAGTCTAGCATAATCCTTGGCAATGCAGCTACAGATCGCTGGCACTTGTCTTGTTCTTAGCTTCTCTCATGCAAGGATTTTAGAGAGAGGGAGACAGGAAGACCTGCCACTGTCAGGCATTCCCAATTTGACTTATAGTGGAACATAATGCAACATTGATTGCAATTTCTTTTCAGAGCTAATCCTGACCTCGGCTGGATGTCGTTTAGCGAGCCGGCATGCAAAACAAATAAATAAATAAATAAATAAACTCCTTAATTAAGAACCCGAAGCCACAAATATCCTTCCAAACAATTGGATAAAATTGAATTTTCTGCTCTCAGCCATCTTTCGCGTGCTTGTTTGCGGTACATCCAGCGCTTTGGATCTGTTAACCTTTTCTGTGTGTGGCGGTATCATCCCGTGCAGAAGATTAGCCGCTGACGCGTTTATCAGGGGATGACAAATGAGCTGTCCTCCCAGATGCCTGATTACTTGACCTTTATTCTACGGAAGGCAAGAGGGCCTGACAGAGCTAAGTGGTGCCAGTCTCAAATGGAACCCAGCCCGGGAAACACACGTTTGAAGGTGTCTATTATAATGCGATGCCATTCAGTCAATTTAAACTCAAATTAACCAAGAAGTTATTAAGATTGCCTGTGGTCTGCTAAAGCAATTGAAAATGTTGCTTTCGCAGGAACGGGAATAACCCAGACGGATCACATTTCATTTGTAGCAGAAAGGGTGATAAGTATTAAACATTAAAACCGATGAAAGTAAATTGTTCATTTAGATGTTCTGATTCGAGATCATTACGAGTTGGGGCTGGATTCTCGCGCCATGCGCAGCTTTCCTTGAGCTCATTTTCTAAAGGTTTTTAGCTTGTCTGAAGTTTTGTACTGGAGCATATTGTCATTTATGGCCGTAATTGCTTTATTTTCTTTTTTCCACCAGTGTTGTCACTGTGATTGCTGAAAAAGGAATGAGTAATTTAAGAGGCTATAATCCAGACACATCATGATCTGAAGGGAGGGATACATACAGAATGCTGAAGTTTGAATAAGCCCCCTATTGTTGGTCCGCCTCACATTTCATAACTGAAGGGCATTTGGGCACATTTTTACACATCACATGAAGATTCTGAGACCGTTGAATCACAGTTATCCTTCAGTCCACATGGGATGAGGACAGAGGGGTGGACTGATTTGTCCCAGAGGTAGAGATTACTTGAGTGTATGAATCGGTGATTTGAGAGTTGAATTGTGAAAAGGAGGCTGGCAACTCAAAGCAGTGTTTTTATATTGGCATAGCAGCTGACATTTGTCAGAAGCAGGAACGGAGGGTATGTTAAATTACATGGGTATCCATCATTTGCATTGTATTGTTTTTGTGAATCTTCGGCTGGATTAACTTAAAACACAATTCTAAAAAAATGCCACATTTGATGCCATGTCACCCCGGATACGGGAGCCCCGCTGAGCAAATGAATAATGTATTAAGAAAAAATTCATTTGTAAAGGACACTCCCACACACTTGCATTCACACACACACACAATGTCGACATCAGCCATCATTATCAATCAATGCTTTCAAAACATTTTGGACTCGTGCAGACAGGAAACATGCTGATGTTATCAATGACTCTTGGCTCTTGACACTTAATGATTTGCATCATGAGACTTCTCAAAAGACGGCGCTGCATTACACAAGACAGTCACAAGATACGTACCCCAGAGTTATACATACCATATGTGTCTGTGTGATTGGCAGCCGTCACTTCTTCTTGTTTAATTCCTGCAGTACCTCAGGGGAGGAAGGCACAGTCAAAAAGCCTCTGCACGGCTGTCATTAGCCGTGAATGAAGTGTGTTTTCTTTCGAAAACAAGAACTGTTCAGGCAGGCAGTCTTCTGAACCTGTGAATGCTGCTGTTATTTCTCGGCATCTACTGATAAAATGAGGCCCTGACGTTAGTTTGGGGGAGCCCTCATTCAGTCATTCAGTGAATGAAGGACACTACAGTTCCTAAACTTGGTTAGCTTTGGCTAAGGACCAGTCTATTAGGCACAGTTACAAGTATTTTTTTAAGCACAAGCAAACGTAATCAGAACAAAATGAAAATGGCCCTTTAAAATAAACTTGACCTGTTGCTGGCAAGAGGGCTTTGCTTCTCCTACCCTGAGTAGGATGCTGCTTTTCAGACAGGGGAACTTGGGCTAAGTAATCACTTTTAATTAGAATAAATCCCAGATTAGATCTTGCCTTTCTCTTTCGGTCATTTGCATAGCACCTTTCGATACCGGGCAGCTCATTAGTGGCCCTGGGGCCTAACGACAGCAGAGCTTTCCTCTTGGTAATTAATAGAGAGCAGCTCGATAGTATCTGACCTCTGTGTGTGTCACCTGGACTTGGGGGTGTGGTGGCTGGGGGGGAATGGTTCAGCTCAGTTGCTTGACGGACAGGCTCTCAGTCCCTCCCCACCAACAACCACCCAAACCCAAATCCCCCCATCCCACCCCCCCGGCCCCCACCACCACAGAGGTGACACCTCCATCCGTCTCCTCGAAGGCCTGCAGGACGATCAATGGGTGCTGAGGTGGCTAAATGAGGCATCTGCATCTGCATTAGTATTCCTCTGTGGTGCCGCCCGTGTTATTGGCGGCCCAGTGTCCCAGCAGCGCAGGTGTCATGTCGATAGATTGATAAGACAAGGGAGACATGGCCTCTGGGGGCCCGGGCTGGAGAGTGATTTACGCCCCTCCCAACTCCCACCCCTCATTGAACAAAAGGAGATAAAAAAAAAAACAAAATGGACATTTCACAAGAATGAATGAAGTGTCTTTAGTGAAGGACACCATGACAAAGGCACATGAAGCATAAATCTCACTTGTATTAACAAATGTTTATGGCTTTCAAGTGGCTCAGTTACATTTTTATATAGGGGGTTTGGTTCTCACCCAACTGGGTCAATGTTAAGTGTGTTAGTAATTTATGAAGGCATGATATTTAAAGATATTACAGCTGTGCTTGGCAAATCAAAGGGGGACATGTTTGTATTATTTTTAAGGTAAAACAAGTTACATAACAGACAAAATATTAACATAAAGATAAAATGGTCTCTGAATTATCCAATGTGAAAGAATATGGATTGTTTATAACCAACATAAGGTTGCACATAAAATTTCCTAATGGGATAGTAAAGATTGAATTGAACTGAACCAAACTGTATTTGAATTTAATTCCATTAATCAGATTTCTTTCCTTTTTCTGAGAAACACATATCGTGAAATTCTAAATGTGACATTTACCATGAAATTATTCTGGCATCATCCATTACATTCATTAGTACCTACAGTACCTACTTTCAAAATTATAAGCAGAAACAGATCACAGAAATGATTAATGATTACAAAATGATATAATTAAGATAAACTGTGAACAAAAACTGCCCTGTGATATACAACAATAAATTAAAGCAGAAAATGACCTTTTTCTTTTCTTTGTAGACCCAACCTCTCCCTGTGGACAGTGCTGAAGGGCGGGACCTGCTCCAGATGGTTATTCCCCCTTTCCCTTTCCCACAGTCTGTAAATTGACAGTAGCCATATCACCCTATAGCATTTTTTTTTCTGCCAGATCGAAATGGCAGCAGATAAGGAGGACTGGGCCCGGTAAGGATTTGAATGGTGCCAGTAGGCTAACAAGAGGTAGTCTTCTCCCTGGAACAAGTAGAGAATCCAATGCATCAAAGCAGAGACAGAGACACTCTACTGTTGGAGATGTCATCATTTGGATAAGAGGTTAAAACAGTTTTTATAAATACCTTTCTGTATTAATCAATGCTAGCATAACCAAAATAGACTGTGGAAGTGAGGGCATGACATAGGTACATTCTACTTTCAATAAATCATCCTAGATCCAAAATCATGGTGAACAGTGGGAGCAATCTGTAAAAATATAAAAATCATCAATCAAGTTTCAAGATGTTTGTTAATTTGTGGTCCAATTTAAGAAAGGAGCTTTGCACATGACAGCACAACTTCCATGTCATTACCACCCCAATACATATACTGATCAGTTTCCAACAAAAGGAAACAGTGTTCAATGTGTTTTCAAACTATCATTTTAAGAAATATATGATTAGGGTGCATGTGAATGCATTTGATTTGACTAAAAACTGTTTTGCAGCACATTGTAATCAGTGTGGTTGTTACAAATGCTGATAAACCTTTATAATGTCAACTGTTGTTCTGTTATTCTTTTTCTCTGCCAGCTAGAATCAGAAATTTGCATGATAAGGGCCTTTGTAACATAATTTGCAACTAACAACCCAAACATTTTTAAGTACACAAGAGTGTTGCTACCTTACAAACTAACTACTTTTCCTTGAGATCATGATTAATATTAGATGTGGTCGAAAAGAAAGGGAAGCACCAGTCAATGGGCAATCCTTGTTTAAAGTCAGACGCTTCTCAACTGTGCGAAACAAAACAGGTTCAAGACAATTAGCAGTTTGGTGAGATTTAAGGCCTCCCTGTTTCTTGCTCATGACCCTCCACAATTATCCTGTCTGTTCTCTATGTGTAGGTCATAACCACCGATAGCCTTTGAAGTGCAAGGGACCGCTGTCAATGCCTTGACTGTTCTCCTGAAGGTGCGGTGGCTCCCGGTGTCCTGTTAGTATTTAAAGCAGCACACTCCATTTTATGACAACAAATGACCTTTAAACAGCACAGAGGCGGGAGGGATTTTCAATCACCAATTAGCGAAGTCTATTCCAGAGATACCCCCCCTGCTCCTGGGGGAATATGCTTCGATCGTCTGCCTGATCGCTGCCCTCAGCATCCTGAGCAGGATGCTCAACTTTAGCATTCACTCCTCAGACAAACAGAGAGCAAACTTTCTTGGAGCCGCTAATTGTTGGCTGGGTTCTTGTCCTGCTGCTGTGCTTCTGAATGCACCTCTGAGTAAAATGTTTATGACTTGTACAGCACACCAGCTGGAAATGAAAATATTTAAATATATTTTTCATACATTTATACAGTATTCTATTTTGACTTGCTAAAAAAAGGTCACCAAATGGTTATAAATGAACAATCAGTACAAAACAGTTAAGTGCATGGGCTATCAATCACATATCAGTCCTCAGTATGTCATTAATAAGTAAATAAGTACATAAATACACAAAGAAACAGACAGTGAAAAAGATGTTGTTTCAATCATCTTTTATCCTCTCCAGAATCATATTTATTTGGACCCATGATACCATCACCTTGTAAATTCAATATACCCTAATCAATATGCATTCAAAAACCTTTTTTTAAAAAGTATGTGATTTATAGATGAATGTACTGTGCATTTGTATTTGGTAAAAGGCTGATTGTGAATACCGCAAATGAAGATTAAGACATCGCACGGTGTTCTCACACTCGTTGTTTCCATTTACTCCACCCTAACCCGAGGACAGAGGGAGCAGGAGGCGCTCACCAGAGAGTCACTGATGGCTTTAAACGGTAGCGTTGTCGCGGGGCAGATGGTGGGACTCGGTCTTGCCATGGAGGATACAGGGAAAAAAAATGTCTTTTGGAATTAATTGTCAATATTCCTGAAGTGCAGCACGCGGTGCAGCGCTACAGTACGGCATTAAGCTTTCATGAAAGTAAAAGTTAATTAGATATGATGACTAAACTCCGGGGATTGTAATTAGCCGAACTGCGTGACTGCTCACCAGTAATTAAATGTCATTTCTGCTCAGTTCATTGGGCCTGAAAAAGCTCAGCTGAAAATGTCAAATGCAACAAATTCACCTGTGCCCTCCGGGTGCTTTAGACCAAAAAAAGGAGAAGTGGGCAATGTTGTTTCCGAAATCCGAGCAGAGTATTAATTAACAATTTACGTTTGTCTTTTGCTAATAGCATATAATTCATAGCTGTCTGATGTAGCCATCTTGCAGTCCAGTCACTTACCGTGTGTTGATGCCAGAGGCCAGGGAATACTTACAGGGGAATGCCAGTTCCTTCAGCTGTGTTACATTGACATTCTGCTTATCTGCATCTGTGTGGTACTGGCCTGGGATTGCCTTTACTGGAGACACACTTGCATAAACCAATGACAGAGCAATTATTGGAGGTCATACCAAGGTCAACAGTGGGGAGAAAGTCTTTGCTTTCTCCCTTGCCACTCCACTGCATTATAGACATCCCTGCTCCCTACAGCTGATGTATTCCTACACTGTCACCATTTCTTACCACTTTTAACTCCAGTAATAACACCAGAAACACCAGATAAGGATAATATCATAATGAAGTTTGTGCATTTCCCTTTGATTATGGGAGACATTAATGGGTTCTCCATCTTCATGGAAAAATGTATATTTTTAATGGCTTTTGCCATCGAAATACATCTGTTGATACTGGTACAGTTGTAAAAGATTAGATTAGATTAGATTAGATTAGATTAGATTAGATTAGATTAGATTAGATTAGATTCAACTTTATTGTCATTACACATGTAACAATTACAAGGCAAGGAAATGCAGTTAGCACCTAACCAGAAGTGCAATAAGCAGCAAGTGCAGAGCATATAATATTTACAGTTATATGTATGAACAGTATAAGATCACTGCTATGAACATTTTGTACAGATGGGTATATACAATGTGATATGTACATGATGAGGTCAGTAATTATGGACAAATTTACAGATAGATACATACAGTTGATATATACAGTGAATTAATATATACTATGATATTTACAGTTGTATAATATATAAAAACGAGCTATAGTTGCTTATTTGTAGCTCTATTTTGCTCATTTATGCCATTTCTTGTTTTTATATGCTTGTCTGCTGGATCTCAGTATATAATGGCTGACTGCGAACATCACTGTCATATGGATAAACATGACACATAAAAGTGTAAAATTTAAAAATATAGGTTTATTTGTACTGGCAGTTTGTGAATATTGCCTTGTGCCAGCTTGTTCACTTGCCTCAGCTGTGGCATTTCTACAGCAAACTGACCTCAGCTAACAGTATGTTGGGTAAACCAGACCCTGAGCTCAGATGGGCTACTCATCACTCACTCATTTCATTCATACAGAGGGCTCAGTCAAACTGAATCCAAGCTTTATGGTTCTTTCTGAACTCTCTTTTATTCGGAAATGTGAATATTGCCACCAGAACTCACAAAGCCCAACCTACACAACTACTACCACACCTAATGGTAACAGAGAAAGGTGTGAGTATCACAGCTACCACTCCTACATTAAGCCTGCATCTTCAGGACTCTCAGGTGGCAGGTTATATTTCTATTTTTTTTTTTTACCCAAGCATTGTGTGCTAACATTCATGTACTAATATTGCAGTTCAAGCTACAAATTTTCATAAAATTAAAAGAAATGTTTAAAAAATCATAGGGTATTTAATACAATTACTTATTCTTTAAAAATCTTTTATTGCCAGGGTGGCAAAAACAAATGTCCAGTTATATTTCCTTGCAGTAAAATATAATTGCACTAGTCTCTAGACCAGGGGCGTAAGTGGCAATCAGTTAATAAGAGAGACACACATTTTTCGGGTGACTCTGCAGTGAAGGAAAAAACCTGCAGGCTATGTACTTAATGGTAAGTGCCTCAGTTCTGGTCTCTGTAGAATGTTCTCTTTGAAGACATATCATTGGCTTTGAAAAATCAGTGTGAGAATTGAGCTTAATTATATCTTGACTATGGGCAGAAATTGATCACTGGAATATAATCATTTTAAACGCCTCGGCAAGAAATTACTTAGGCCCATGCTGCGTTTAGAATTAGAAAAGCAACAGGCTCCCCCTCTGGTATCATGGGATGAATCCTAAATGGAAATTGAACTTAGAATATGTCTTTTCTTCCTATTGAGGCATAAATAATATGCATTATTGTCTCAATAGACTGCAATGGAATTTGTGCCTTACATATCAAAGAAATTAGTTTTGTTTTTGTTTGTAATACAAGACAGTACAGAAGGCTCAAATATGTGGTATGCATACTACTTTAAGATTGTACCATGTACTATCCACTATTTGGCCAATGCGAACACCAAGGTCTTGTGTACTTCGAATGTAGAGATCTACTAGATGCATCTCATAAATGTTAATGAAAAGTCAAGCAAACAGATGGGTGACTGCAATTGGTTATTCAACACAATCAGCTCAGCCTGAGTTCAGAGACTTTGAACTCCACAGTCTAATTTCATTTGTGTAATGAGTCTGATTGGAGAGGTACAGGGGTAACTGGAGGGGTTTGGCCCTCTGATTAGAGAGACAAACTCTTTCCTCTGCATTTAAGGAGCGTTTAAAGGCAGATCTGCATGTCCTGCTAGGTGACAGCATTTGAGTTGACTCTTCCAAAAACAACAGCTGAATTTACGATTTACATATACTTGCAAATTTACCCAGATTAATTTGACTTACAGTGGAGGGATAAAGTGAATCTCCTGGAATTTAGGAGTGCATCAGAAAAAAAAAACCTGATAAAAAATAATAGGATTTTGTAAGATAATAATAAAAAGAAGAAGTGAGAGGCTGTAGGTACACATTGTGAGACCTGTGTGAGTCCTGGCTGCAGAATGGATTAGGCGTCTGCGAGCGGCGAATGCCGTGGAGGCGGCGGGAACGGAGGGGTGAAATGACTTTTTCGGCTGGATAAGGGTGTTGATGCTGGAGGCCCGCGCTGATGGTGAAGTGGCGCTGGGAAGATTGATCGCTGGCACGTCCTCGTTCCGCGATTCTCCATCTCTCCTGAGCCTCGCCGTGAAGACACGCTAGCAGAGACAGATGGTGGTGAAGAAAGCTAAAAATTACAAAGTTGTTGAAAGGAATAGAGAGAGTGAGGGGGGAGAGGGAGGGAGGGAGAGAGGGAGGGAGGGAAGCAGAGAGAAAGAGTGAGAGATTGAACTCTAAGGTACCAGGGAAATAAAGAGAATCGTCTGAATCAGCAAAATGTAGACATGGATGAAGTAGCAGTGGGTCTGTTTGTAGGTTTTAACAGGATCTCCATCTTTTAAGTGCATGTGTGGCTTAAAGCGTTTATTGAACGGATTTCTATTTACAAAAGAACATGTCTGTCTGTTATAGCCATGTGGTGCTGTGTGTGTGTGTGTGTGTGTGTGTGTGTGTGTGTGTGTGTGTGTATATATGTATATACACACACACACACACACACACACACACACACAGGGTACACAAAAGGGACTTGTATTTTGAAGTAACTAAATCGTAATTAAAAAGGAAACTACACAAATGTTCCATATTAATATCAGTACTATTTACCAATATGTTTCTGCTATGAAAGACATTTTAAGATCACTTTAATCAAGAAGCTTCTAAAGCAATGTGAGGGATCTAACAGATTATGTATATTATATATTATTACAGAGTTCAAAGAGTTGGTGCCTGAACTGCATGTGTCAGTCGCAGAAACAGCAGAATTATTTGTGTCAAGGGGAACTGAGCGAATCATGACAGCGCACACCAAACAAGGAACAAACTGCATCAGGAAAGGGGGACAGTGATCGTAAATCGAAGGCATAGACCGACACATAAAAGGATGGTTACTAAAAACCACAAAACATCAGCCTCAAAAATGACCACAGAACTGAATCTACACCTCCATAACCCAGTCTCAACAAAAACTATGTCAGCTTCACAAAACTGGTGTTTACAGTTTGGAAACCACTTGTAATCAAGGCTAATGCCCAACAACACAGAAACTAGTGTAACTAGCACAAAACCTAGACTTCTGAATGGTGAAAGAAAGCATTATGATCTGACTCTTTTCCTGCATCAGGTTGAATTTATGTTTAGAGAAAGCCAAAGAAAGCCTTCAACCCACAAGTGACCAGGTACGCTCTATAGTACAAACATTGCTTGCTGAAGATGTTTCCATATTCCAAGAGGACAACACCCCCATATGACCAGATAACACATTCAAGAGTGGTTTCATGAACACCAGAATGCTATCAATTGACTTGCATGGCCTCCTAAATCACCAGATATAACCATCACGTGAACCTTTGAGGGAAGTACTGAGAGCATGGTGTAGATTTACACCTTTATTATCTCTTAAAGACCTTAAGGCTTTCCTTCTTAAAGAATGGTCTAATGTCCCAGCAGAAACAGTTCAAAACTTGTATAGCAGTATTCCAAGAATGATTGAAGCTGTTCTGAAGGCAAAAGGCAGCCCAACATAACCTTATTAGTTAATAAATATTCATATGTTGTTTGGAGCTTCTGTTACTTGGCAGGAATCTCTTCAGTCCGGATGCCCTGGATCAAACTGAATAACTATGTTTTCCCAGTCAACCTAAAACATGCTGTCATGCTTCCAAATTCTCTCTTGTCTCCAAAGTATTCACATTTATTCTTCCTTCCCCATTTAACCTGACACTGTGATAAAGGCAAATCAACCATCCATTCAGAAGAAAAATCATCTCACTGAAAATGCCACAGATAATGTGAAAATTACTGAACAGAAATATTATTGTATTCTTTATCCACGTCTCATGCTGCACTATGTACTAATAAGTCAATCCATGCATTCACAAGAGACAAATCGAACTATATGCATAATATGAATATTGATTCGTTTCAACATAAACATAGCACAGAAAATGTTACCCTATGGCTCATTTACATAATGAAATGAACATTGAATATCTGTCAGCTTCTGCTGAATCAAATTAGCATATCTTGCACCTTAAATAAGTTCTGATGGGATTAGTTACTTAGTTTGCAAAAACAATAAGCCCTACAGTATGTGTACCGGTTAGTCAGAGAAGTTTGGATAAACTTAAAAGTGCTGAAATGCAAGGCAAGCGGTCAAGATGAAGAACAGTCAATAACCATTATAGATTTCAACACTGAATGTAAAACAGCCAGAGTGAGCATTGCAGTGATGATTCAGTCAAGGTGAGATTTCAAACACACAGGGAAAGGTCACATTGAAACAGTCATCATACAAATTATGACAATTTCTGAGGTCCGACTTGCTTGATTTGGCTTTAGCATATTAACATTTGCGTAAAGCCGAGGTAAGCTTTTTGAATGACAATGGAAAGGGACATGAAACAACATCATTTGATCACAAGTGGAAGGAAATTTTAATTGATACTTGTGTGGCTGCAGAGCCACTTTACAGGCACTCCTTGTAGTGACACTACATTGCATGTGCTTTTGATGTTCCATGAATCCACTTTAATTGAATCTGCATCAACAATCCCATTGATTAATGGATAGGGGCTTCGTGTCAAAACCTGCTGGGATAGATTCTCTCCACTCTTCACTGGATGAATATGCAAATTAGGAAACAAAACAAGTTTAACTGGTACCCCTGGCAATTGTGCAGTCGACACTGATACTTCAGCTCGTTTATGAAGAAAGGTTTTAATGCATTGCTTAGTTCATATTGTCCATTGTTGTACTCTTCCTCATTAACTTTGTATGCTACTTTCTTCCATCAAAGAACAATTCTAAAAATGGCAGTGGGCCTATCCCTGGATTCAATCAAAACTGCCACGTTCTGCCCAGGAGAAAGTGTGATTGATTTAATAAACCCTCCCAGATTAATCTGGCACCAGCAGTGCTGTCTGATGATCAGTCAGGCTGGCCCGTTAACACAGTGAAATCAGCACTCCACAACAGAACATCCCTGCCCAAATTAATCACAGGTCTCAATGCACCCCGTGGCCAGCAGAATACCCAGCTCTGGAAAATTATTCTGACTCCACTACTGCAAGGCATGTTTAAGCTACTCACATCTCACTCATGGTCCAGCTGTCATCAGCATTCAGATTACCCTGCTTGCCTCTGTCACATCTCATTTAGGTCAGTGTTATTTATTTTTTTTTAAGTATGAGATGTTGTGCATCTCACATCCAGCACTCCATTGACTCAATGGTGCAAACAGTGTTTTTCGTGAGCATCGAGAACATCCAGGGTTTTATGTATGTTTAACATCAAAAAGTCAACACAAATTATCAAAATTTCATTCATATATGCCTTTGTGTTGGGATGTGAGGTGGACTGCCTTTTTGCACTACTTTGGTATTTATAATATGGTTCTGGTCCCTTCATGTACTGTATGACATTGCAAGAGAAATCTGCTTTAATCAGGGCACAAAGGTTTACACTATTTAATTGTTTCGTAAACCATGAAATCTGATTTTATCTAGAACATCATTCGACAGTTTCATCAGAACCAATAAAACAAGAAACAATGACATGCTTGCACCATCTGCTATAAAATATTTCAGTGAGCTGCATTGATTTAAAATTTCCAATAACAGGATACTGCTTAATTTGAATATTTTATAGCTGTTTTCCAGCCCATAACATTTACAAAAGATTTAAACACATAAATGATTTATGAATGGTGTTCATTAACGACCTTTACTATAGCCCTATGTCCATTTTTTCCCAACCTGACTATACCTCTTAACCATCCCTTCTTGAATCTTGCAGTTTTCATCACATTGAATTCTTCTGTTCCCTACATCCCTCATAGACAGGTTTAGATATGTTTAAATATGTTTTTTGGTGTTTGTTCCTTTTTTCACATTAGCCAGCTGAGATGTCCATCCAATTTTTGTTTTTGTATTTGAATTGAGCATTTTTGTGAGTGTATCTTGGTGAAATTTCAATCTTTAGGTACTCATAAAAGATGTTTTTACATTTAAAGGTAATGGATATTACAGGTTCTTTCTCTGACAGTGATTATTGTCACTTAGCACACAATTTTATCCAAAGCAACTTACACATCTTACATGTTGTCCACTTATGCAGCTGGATATTTACTGAGGCAATTCTGTCTAAAGTACCTTGCCCAAGGGTACAACAGCAGTGCTGGTAAAGTTTTACTTTTGTTCTTGTTTTATGCACCGCTGTGAGGTTGTGAATGTGCTCCTGAATTTTTTTTTTCTCAGTTCTGCCATGGGAGCACTTTGATATGCTTAACCTTACAGACACCAGACATAGGCTAATTGATACAAAATGGATCAAAGCACCATACATTGGATTGTGGTCTCATTACAGCCTGTAGGCTCTAAATCGAGGTGTGTAGATCAACATAATTTCAGTAACTACATTCATAAAAGCACTGAATGATTCCTAATAAAGACAAGGCTAAAGATTCAAATATTTTTGGCTTGCTGCCTTCGTTTTTGGAAGGTGCTACTCCATTGACAGTTTATCATGTACGCTACAGCACTAATGGTACTGATAGGCACCTCTTCTCCATTTATTTTGTGCACCTGTGATGGCTTGCAACAGGCTGGCCAACTCCCTCAGGAAGACTGTATGTTGTCAAAATGCATTTTGCACCAAGACCATGAATGGTCTAACTGTATTGCACGCTATGAGTGCAGGTAAATAGAGCTATTTATTTTTCAGGTGGTGATTTAGCTTGCTTTAATACATTTCCGGGATTGTCCACGACTTTATCTTATCCAGTGGTTCGGTTCATTATCCTTACGAAATAAGACCTTTATAATTTTGTATCAAACCACAGGTCTTTATTGCATCCTCCCAATGGACTGTCTGACTGCGGTACATATTAATACCAAATTAAAATGTCCATTTTCCATTTGAATGAGGCCAGTGGTTATGTATGTTTTATGGTTCTTTGGGGATGTGGGACATGACTGGCCTCTGCCCTCTGTGTTGAAATGTAATGTACATGACATCAGTGGAACATGACTGGATTCCATCAATGGAAACCAGTCTCTGCAACATCACTGCTTGGTGAATAACCCATGGGAATGTGACGAATTCATCAGACTGACAAATGAAAGCTATAATCTGAACATTGAACTAGCACCGTCTTGGTAAATGGCCCATTCTGTCTTAACCTGTAAGCGAGTATACCTCTTTGTGTATCTGTCCCACGGAGAATGTTCAATTACATGGTAATCTATAAAACGCCAGTGGTCCTGTAGTTACTCCTACTGTACCCTAACAATTTCACCCAGACCCTAACCCTCATACATCCCCCCACCCCCACAAATGAACACATACACAAACAATAAATACCTTATTTGACACCCTTACATGGACTGTACAGACATGTTGCAATGTACTGTAATTAAATCCAGAGAAGAGTCAACTGAATATCCAGGCAGTACATGAATGTCCCACCTTTGAAGATGGCTTATGATTAACAAAAAAAAAAATGCTGAAATCCAATACAAGGAGCTGTCTGGGAGAGAGACCAGGATGGAACTGTGTCCTGTCTGATAAGTGAGTTTTCTTTTTCCCTTTTCTCCCCCCCACTGTAATAAGAGTTGACACCTATTTGTGACATATGACTGTATCGCAGATTGCTTTAGGCGTGATAGCATCTTCACTCCTCGCTCTCTGTGCTGGGGGGGAAATGTGTCTCAAATGTGGTTTAAATTGCAGGGGGCAGCTCCTGCTTCCATATGTGTGCATGTGTACGTGCGCATGTGAGCGGTGCAGTGTTTGCTCCGGGGTCCGTGTGTCACACGGCACCACGGGAAGACGCTCGAATGAAGATGATATGTGCAATGTATTCTCGTGTTTGGACTATTTCAGGCATGCGGTCAGTGAAATATTTGGATTTGTGAACATTTATGGCTTTTCTCCATGGTGCATCTTATAACATTTAAATGACATTGACAAAGGGGCTTTTAATCAATGCATTCCTCTGCTTCATAAGACTGTGTTTTTTGTTTTTATTGTTGTTTTAATAAAACATATTAAAAACATTTATTGTATTCATGTTTACTGTATGTGAGGAGTAGGACACAGATGAATTTTGACCCTCACATCTAGCACAGGGCTTGCAATACCTGTATCATTTGACCCTGAACAGGGTTTTGCAGACAATGTACACACACAAAGTGATAGAGCCTTGAGGTTTCCATCTTCCTCTTCCTCAAGGGCACACATCGGCAGTCTTTGAAGTTGAGTCCCCAAAGCCCATTTTGTCTTTAGTCGTATTTTAGTCTCCCAGGTATCACCTTGGTCATTATCACCCTAATGATCTGAGCTTTGGTCTTGGTCTCAGTGTAATGTCACTGTCTCCTTCTAGGAAGCTGTGTCACTAAGATGGCTCACTGCACATCCTCTCCAGTCCAGGGACCATGTGGTACATACCTTTACCATTCGCAAGATGGAAGCAAAACCTACTTGATCAAGTTCAGGTGGTTGTCTACATCCAAAGAAAAATTAAACTTTTTAACTCGGGTTTAAAACCTGGTGCTACAGAGCAATCAAGCAATGGCTTGTTTATAAGCAACCTGCAGAAATGGTTAGCAAGCTGAGTAGTGATGTTGCATCAGCTCCAAACCTAGGCATGTATGCTTACTTGAGCTGCACAACCCTAATACGGTTTAATACAAAATATAGCAAAATGTAACTTTTTGTGTTAGTTGGTGAAGTGTCGGCTTTAGAACTCTGTGAGTGTATTTTTCATGCTTATGAGTTTACAAAAGTTTAAAACTCAAGACCTTAGAACGTTCTTTCAGCCAAAAGTAGATTTCTGAGATACCGAACTTTAAAGGAGTCAATGCTTTGCCACATCTTAACACTGTTTACCGTGGGTTTCTCTATTAACACCCATAGGATTCATTACATTTCATTAATTTGGTATTTATCATCTTAGTTACTGCAGAGGCAGAGTTTCATGAAGTTTCTCCTACAAATTTGGGTGGGCTTTTATTGCTTTGAAAAGTCATTACAAGATTGAACACTGAACATTTCAGAATGGAAAGGACTCACATCGCAATTTGATTTATTTATTGGAATTGGAGGGCTCATGTTGCAGCTTTAAACTTTTCAAAGGCCAAGTGTAGGTACTATTACTGTATTTCTCATTGTTTGTCAATTGATTTTGTAACATTAAAGATAATATACATGCAGTTTTTCAAGGAGCTTGCATTTACTTAAGCAAGGAGGTACAACTGCAGATCGAATCTTCTTTCTTAATTCTAATTCAAGTCCATACAGTTTTTGCATATTTATGAAAGTAATCTAAGGTATTTAACATACTGTGTAGATAAAGGGAGCATTCCTACAGCAATAACGTATTTCATTAAAAAAAAAAAAAAAAAAACTTAGGACTCTAATTCGTTCTTGTCTGAGGTTTCAGTCCTTCCTTTTACTCTAGTTAATATGATCTATTAAAGCTCAGGTACTTCAATGTTCACCAAGCTCAGCAAGCTTCAGGTGTGGTTTGGCTCAGCTTGAGTTTCTTACTGGAAACAGGTTATGAGAGCATTCAGCCTTCTAGAAAAAGATCTAACCTGTGTCTGTAACACAGTAAAGACTGCAGTGATTAATTGCTGCAGGGGTTATTTCACATCAGCACACAAATCTATGCTATCTTCAACCATGCCCCCCCCCCCCACCCCTCACCACCACACACATGTCAGCAGTTGCCCCATAGCTAACTTTAAAGGGAGAGTGATGAGCATTCAATACCTGCTGTTTTGATAGAGAAATGGCTTTTGATGCACAAGGTTTAGTTGATGCTTGGGCAGCCTCAGAGAGGGTCACAATAAAAAGTAACACACTGCAATGAGAGAATAGGGGTGGGTAGAGGAGAATGCTGGGGTAATATGTCTGCTATAATTGGTCTGTTATGTTATTATTGTATATCTTTAACTTCAGTGGATGGTTAAATATGTGTGTATGTTCAAATTAACTATAAACCCAAAGAGCCAGTTCAGCCCACTGACAGAGGATGCTCTACCACTCACATGAAAGTCACCAATGAATGAGGGCCGGCACAGTTAAGAGTCCTTCACCCCAATTAAGGAAACACCGCTGGTAACATGTCAGAACTTTTTTAATGACAAGAATTCCACATTTCCCAGCTAGTGAATTATTAAACTTTGTGGTAACTCTTTGCTTTGATGGACAGTGGGCAAAACGTCATTTTCTCTTCATTTCCAACTCAGTTCCTCTTCTGCATCGCAGGGAATATGCCTTTAATCAGACTTATGATTTATCCCATTTAAATTAATTTCAGTTCTGAGATAGAACTGAGGCATAGTGGGAGAAAAGAACGTTCCATTCAAATGAGCTGCGGTGCAATTTATAACCTAACCAGAGGAACACCTGAGGACGTTGACCCCTATCTAAATGAATAAAGAGAGGTCTTTAAAAATCACACTATTGTCACACAGCTAATGATTATGATCAATTATTAAGAGGTTGACTTTATAGAGGAGTTATATAATGGCCACGTGAGTCTGCTTCGTGCTATGTCTTAAATTCAGTCCCCTCTGTGTTTCAGCCCTCAATACCATTTCAGAGGGCCTGCCCATTGAGTGGATTATTTTCTTAAGGACGAGGCTTGATGGAATGGGCCATTTGTTCTGAAGGTTCTATCCGGCCTGTCAGGCTGAATAATTCGAGAGAACAGATCACCAGCCGCCGCCACCAGGTCGGACAGTTAGTGCGCTTTTATTCAAATCAGCTCATTTGTCATCACTGTGGAAATGATGTCTCGGGTGCAGGTGTGTGCCCCCCTCTACCCCCCCACCAGCATTGTTCCTCCAGCTCAAACACAGAGACCCCTGCTCCTCTACATGATCTCTTATTTATCGTCAAGACTGCACCAAAAGAGCACTGCTCCTCCACAAGACTCCCTGCACCTACCCAAGACCACATTTATCAGGTGATAGCAGCCTCATAGCATTGATCAGAATATATTAAATTGATAATAATTAAAATACAGAGAGTGGTTTTTAAAATTTTGGTAGGTAATAAACTAAAGCAAGGTACACCAGCAGTGAACTACGTGCAAAGACTGTACGCAGGTGAATAAGACCAGCTTTATGTCCTGCAATAACAGTAACACTCTGTGAGTCTCCTGTACCTGTGGAGATAAAGATATATTGTATCTCCTGAAGAGATGCAGCATGGGCTTTTTGACATAGCCAGTATATACCATGCAGTGTTGAAGAATATTGATAATCCCCACCAGTGTATGAACTGCTACTCCAAAAGAAATCCCTAATACACGCTCAGTTTGAAACTGATCTGCAGATGTCCTCTCCAGACTTTCAGCAATGACCTGTCATTCCTCTTTTCCGATGTCTTTTTTTTCCCCACAATGTAATAAAGCCATAAGCCCCTGGAAGGCCCAGTGTCCTCCATGCATCATTGCAGCTTCTGAGGAGGGCATAATCAAATTGCTCATTTTCCTGTTTTCCATTTTATTTCATCATTTAAGGGACCTGTCAAAGAGGCAGGCCACTCCAGCATCGACCTGACCTTTGCTGATTATTTGTGCAGCTCTCTCCCGCAATTTTTCATCTCATTTAATACAGCCGAGGGACATTATTGTTTTCACCAAAACTAGACTTGATGGATTTTTTTTTCCAACATTTTTTTAATCATTAGTATGCAGTATTTTGTTATTGTTGTCATTATCAGTACTTCACATGTGCATCAATCATATACCATCATATTCTTTGGCTCTGTCTGTCCCTTCTTTGGTTCTGATTATAGAAAAACTAAATAGTCTCCCGACAACATTTATTTCCCTGGTTATTTTTTTAGATATATATTTTGCATATCCAACTCCTATCACATACCCTTTGCAGCACAGCTTGTAGGCTTAGACAACAAAGAGAGAACAGAATTAAACTGCAGTGAAAATGTGTTGAGCTACTTGTTTCTGTGATTGTGTAATTCTGCAACTGTGTAAGTGTCAAACAATAAACTCCATCTCAGCACATTACAGAGGTGTTTGCTCAGTTTAAATATAGATTAGCCAACAACGCCCACACACAGAGGTAAAAAAAAAAAAAAAAAAAAAAAGAAGAAGAAAAGATTATTCCAGAGGGATGCCTTAGCAACAGAAACCACGGTGAGAACCAGGACAGGGCTGGTACGGGGACAGTCACGATGACCTGGTTGGAATGAACTAATTCCACAGAATGAGCACCGGTGTGACAGAAGGTCTAGGTCTTCCAGTACAGCAGTCCATCACCAACTGTGACAGCATTGCAGCTCAAGAATTGCTGAATTGCAGTGTGGTATAGTGTAGTGGTAAGGAGTGGTGGCAGGGGTGGCAGTGTGGTGTAGTGGTAGTGAGTAGGGCCTGTAACCAGAGGTTTGCCGGCTCAATTCCCCACTGGGGCACTGCTGTTGTACCCTTGGGCGATGTACTTAACATAAAAATTGCACGAGTAAATATCCAGCTGTATAAATGGATAATATGTCAAATTGTAACCTATGTAATTTGCTCTGGATAAGAGCATCTACTAAATGAGAATAATATAATGTAATGTAAAGGAGCAGGGCTAGTTACCTAAAGGTTGAAGGTGTCCAGTTCAATTTCCTGGTAGGCTACTGTTGTCACTCCCTTTTGTAAGATATTTGACCCAAATTCCCCCAGTAAATATCCAACTGTACAAATGCATAATACATGAAAAATGTAATATATGTAAGCTGTTCTGAGTATGAGAGACTGCTAATCAAAATGTAAAGTAATAGTGAAATTAGTCAAGGAGTGAAAAAAGAAAAGAAAGAGATGGCCCATAACATAAAAAACAATAAGGTTTTTTTGTAACCTTGGCTGTGTGACACCTGCCTCTGGCCTTACCTCTCTCATCCCACAGAATCCTGGAGGTTCTTTGAGAAAGGGGGCTAAATTGAGAGGGATACACTTCATCAAATTGAAAGAGTGATGCATGGCAGCAATCTGTCTGGCAGCCAGGCCAAATCCAACATGACTATGAGCCGTCAGTCCTGTCTGCTCCCAGCGGAGGACATTTTATTACAGGCGAGAGATAGCGGGAACTTTGTCTGGCACATACTGCAGCGAATGAGGATTGCAAAAGTAAAAGTAATGTTCTTGAAATTTTGAGTATTTTTTTTTTGCCTCCAAAGCCAAATTAGTCTCCCAAAAATCAGGCCAGGCTATGGGAGTTATCAAATACTTTAGTGTGCTGCAGAGCATGTTTAAGTTCAAGTTAAAAGCTATTTCTGGATGCATACAGAAGATTACTGTGACTAACATATGTTTGATTGTTCAGGCAGTTTTGAGGGAGTTTTGGTTTCGGCATTAGAAGGTGAAAAGTACTCAAACCCTTAAAGAACCAAGGTCTAGAATATGAACAGATAGATAGATAGATAGATTATTGGGGAATGAACATACACACACACACACACACACACACACACAGAAAACTGCATACATGAATTGTGTATCAAGCCCATGAGTGACAGGTCACAAACTTATGCAAAGTTATGAATAAAGACAAAAAACCAAATCCTCTTAAAGCAAAATAAATGTCATCAGGGCTTACACATTAAGTATTCAATGCATTGTTGTGCCAGAGCAGGATCAATGAAACGATATTACAAGTTCTCATTAAATACACATTTGTTTTGCCTTTGTTAATCTCCTGATACAAATAATCGTGCACTGTCAAGATTTAAGACCTTCACGAGTCCCAAGAGAGCCGCGAAACCTGACGAAATCACGTCTCGTCACAACAGCTAATCCTACATGGCTTACATGATGAATGAGTTTGAAAAATGTTTCATTACATTTAAATGTACCATTATAGGATAGAAACAATAAAGCTAATGCAGGAAAAAGCTGAAATAAATGACTGCGCACTGTTACGTTGAGGTATAATTAATGTTAATACCATATTTATTTTGGTGTAATTGAGTGTTGTTATATATGCCACTTACATCTTGGTGTATGTGAAGCAATCCTGCAAGTCATTCATCACCTGTTCAATTTCTGTTATCTGATCTTGTGGGTTGTTTTAATGTTGAATTTTGCTGTAACTCCCAAAGTAATTTCAATAATTAATCATTATCATCTTTCAATTCAATACTATGTTTACTTGCCAAGCTTCAACACAAATTACACAAAGCAGAAAAAAAGATGACATTTCATAAAAAACTGTAAAATGCAAATGAAAAATGCCACATTGTTTGGTCATGTTGTCTTGGGTCAGTTGTTCTCAAAATGAGCAGCATCATTAAAAAATACTCTCAAGCAAATGAGAAAAAGTATAGTACTTAACCAAGGAAGGAGCAGAAACAATATGGGTTTCAATAAGCATTACACAAAGACATTAAAATGGCCAACATGATACATGTAACACATTACAAAAACAGCACAATATGGAAAATAGATAAAGAACAGTCAAGACTTTAGACATCCTGTGATATTATACTATTGATGTGAATTAGTTTTAATTGTTTTTGTTATTCCATGAACAAAGAGCAAAAGGGTTACAAGCTCTTATCCAAAGAATAATGTGAGAATTTGGAATATTATAATGGTGCTCTGTAAAATCCACACATTGTTTAATATGTTCTAGCACCAAAATCAACAGCGCTGAAAGCTGAGAAGCTTTGTGGTGGATACAGAGTCAGTCAACTGTCTAAGAGGTGTTACAGTGAATCACAAGCAGAGAAACTCGAATGCAGAGGACAGCAGTCTCTTTTTCTGTATGTCTGGTTAGACTTTTCGCATTAACTGGCACAACAGATGGAGCCTCTACAATGTCTAACCTGCACTTCTGGTTGTAGAGATTTTAACAGCATGTGCAAGAGGTTCAACTAAAGTTTACTGGGTACTTTCTGTAATATCACTTCACCCTCTCTGTCTCTTTATCACTCTCTGTGGTCTACTTTTTTCCCTACCACAGGGCCCTGTTGACTGTAATGAATTGATGTTAATTACCTACTGGGACCCTCAGCTTTAAATTTAACTCACAAGACATTTAACCCAGGTTAATATGGATGGTACACACTATTTAATGAGTGAGGTTGAGCTAATAAAGAAAAAAAGCTGCTTCTCTCTCCCTATTCAGTCTCACTTGAAACATTATTGCCCTGGACTGTTTTGTTTGGACTACTTTTATCTTTTTTAAACTACCACAAGTACTTATCTCTAATTCACTATTTAAACAGGGAATGGTATAACTAATGGAGTTATCAAAACAAACAAATGCACTTATATGAATGCTATAGGGGACAAAAAAATATATATACTTTTTTATTTTGTCATGATCAATATTCATTGCAAGTATACAATGCACAAACAGTAGGTAGTGATATAAATTAATGTATATCAGTTAGTTGTTTCCCTGATGTAACACCAGCTGATTACAGTCGTCAAGGTCACCAAATCAGAGGTGGACTAACCATAGCGAATGGAGACAGAAGTAATTGACTCTCCTTCAAATAACCAATTCACTCAAGCCCTAGTACCTCCACCCCTTATTTTTCCAGTCAAGCTTCAATGATACATTGAACACTTTCCTGCTGGTTAAGGACAAACTGTTAGAGCAAAGTAATGCTCCATTAATTTTCATTAGAAGATTCTTTTGGGTTTTGCTCCAGTTCTAAAATTTCCATATTTTTCAAATAACAAGTAGGATTTTAAATATGCATATTTTTTGCTGGACTGAAAAAGATTTATTTAAGTTTATGTGTCACTCGAGTGTCTACACAAAATGATTACAGTAGAAAACACCCTATTATAAGTTCAGAGTGCGTGGCATTTCAAACATAACAATAACACTAAATTAAGCACTCTCATGAACATTTGAGGCCTTGAGCCACACCCTCACTTTCAATCACTTCCTTGACAATAAACAATCTCAGGGTAGCTGTTAGCAATTTTAGCCTCTATTTCAAGCTCACTGACCTCAGATAGATAATTCTGTCTTCATTTTCACTGATGTCATCACTATGTTGCACCTGTCAGTCAAAGCTAATCTACATGAACAGTTCCTCCCCCAGGAACACTCAGGCTTAGGTTGTAAGCACAAAGTTTCAGCTGTAAGAGAATGTATAATTCACAGGAACAGTATGTCACAATGCTCTGTGACCGATTCAATTTCTCTCCGTCGAGCTGGCGAAGATGAGGGATCCTCAGAACCGATATGGGATGCTTTGCGGAAATGCCAGCCGTCTTGATCACACATGGCCGCTAACAGCAAAAGTGAGATTGATGACTGGTGAACAATACAGTCCTCAATACTCCTCACCCTTCCGAATTTCCCTCACAGATAAAGTAATGGAACCTGTCCATCAAGACCCCTCAGACACCTGGGGGCTGAATTACACCAGGGAGTAAAGGAGAGAGGCTGTACGCTTACCGTTCTTAGCGCAACCATTTCCAATCTGACTGCAGTAAAACAAACACCTCAGAAATGCAACTAAAAAGGTAGTGGTCAGACAGGGTTTATGGGCATGCCTTATGCAATAACAGGCAGGCTGGTTTCATAATTGATTGGTAGCTGTCCTACAAATTTCCATGAGGAGAACATTTTTGTGCCTTTGAATCCTTATGAAGAAGGATTTGAGCCTGACACACTCCCATAGTACAGGTTACAATAATCAGACCTGGATCCTGAGAGGTTTTGGTGTGCGACTCACCAACTATAACTGAAGAAGAAGATGATAAGGGGATTTCAGCTTATATGTGCTGGTTGGAGTGTGTCATGGGAAATTCAGTACACTTCACAGCCTCGGTCTCTCACGGTGGTGTTGGTTGGAACCATTTGGTAGCGGTACATTCCTCCTTCACCTGAGAGACCCGGTGCTTTGGCAATGTTGTAAGATCACAGTGCAGTAAAGTGTGACACCAAGGTTCAGTTCCCAGGCTTTAACAAAAACCCACTCATGACAAGTTTTTCACAAATACAGTGGGCATATACAAAGTGCTGGGAATGAAATTCACCTAACTGCTTCCATCATATACATTTT
The DNA here is from genome assembly GCA_019176425.1 of Megalops atlanticus. Lineage (NCBI taxonomy): Eukaryota > Metazoa > Chordata > Actinopteri > Elopiformes > Megalopidae > Megalops > Megalops atlanticus. The sequence goes on from CM032897.1 coordinate 10,409,755, forward strand.
AATTGCACTGGAAAGAACTATATAGCCAGCTGGTTAGCAATTCACACATTTGGGCTTGCATTTGGTCTTGCTTATGCAGTAAGCTGTGGTTGATTTTTCTCTGGTCACTATTAATTTTGGGAGGCTAGCTTTGGCTGAGCTTTTCCCTGGTCAGTATTAAACTGAAGTAGCTGTCAAAGCTCAGTAAGCATTAAGGGGACCCTCATTTGTAAGGTGAGCGTGAATTTTTGGCCCCCTGAAATATAAAAGTCATAAACGCGTTATGAGACTAGGCTGGAACAAGTGCTACAAAAGTGCTAACAAACATAAACAGCAAAAAGCATGGCCCTGAAAATGAAGTGAAAAAAGAACAAGAGAAATAAAACAGTCCTTAAAGTAAATTCAGCAAGCCGATAATTCATTGCGCTGGTAAATTCAAACCCTCTCAGGTATCCACCCCTCGGGAGAACACACCGGGGGGAGATCAAAGTTTCTGTTTCCTTATGAATAAAAGAGTATCACCCATCTGTGCAGGTTTAATAAGAGGGTCTGCATTCGGAGGAGGGGAAGCAGACCCCAGACAGCTCCCCTGGGGAATCAGCAGGCCCGGCAGTTCAGTGCAGAACACATGATGGAATGGCATTTGAAAGGACATGAAAAGAATTTCCCAATTTAATAGGACCATGAGGAGGGGGAAAAAAATTCCCCATATGTCTTTGGACAATGAAACCTGCTGTGTCACACACATAGGGGAAAATTAAATACAGTAAAATATTCCGCCTGTCAAAAGAATAGGCATCCACATGCTCACACACGCATGGATGCGTGCACACGCACACACACATGCGCGTACAAGCACACACATAAACACTCAAACCGATAAGTGATGCTATAATCAAGGGGAAAAATCCTAACAAATTACTATTTGTTATACTTCATCTAGAACACCTACAATTTATTTATTTATTCAGGCATTGAAAGGGAACAGAAACCCCACTCCCTCAAAATAAAAATCATTTTTTAATTATCTTGACAAAAAAACTGTAATCAGCTTATAATTACAACTTGCATTTATTTAAAATAACACATTACTTGCTGGATGACATTATCATGTAATTACGTCATCTGTTTACTAAAATCAATATATTACTGATTATTCCATTGTTGAGCCATGTTCTTAAAATATCACTAATTAGCAGATTTTGTTTTCATGGTGAGGTGTACTTGGTTTATGCATTTCTTGCCAAAAGTGTCTCTTTGCATAGTTGTTTACTGCAAATTCCTATCAAATAAACAGGGTCTTTTGTTAAAAATATCGCAATGAGCATGTGTAGCATGAAGCAAACGAAAACCATTTATTTCTCCTTCTATTTTCTTTCGTATCGCAAAGCCCCAGAGCTTAATTTAATTTGGTTTTAATGATTTAATGGTCATTTCAGAGGCGTGAAGGCATGGATCCAGTGGCCGCTGTAGATTGGATTAAAATGACCTTGCGCGCACACACGCGGTGCGTCTCCCAAGGAATCGCTATAATGCTCAGTCGAATTGGCAGGGACGTCTCCCCGGTTTTATTTGTTAATAGAAAAATCAGCAGAACGAGATGCATATGGACTGAGGTCTGGCCGCTGCGGTCCCCGCGTGGGCATGGGACAGATGGACCGGGTTCCCTCGCTGAAACCGCGCGGACCCGTTTGGGAGCGACGCTTTTCTCCGGGACATAATTAATCTTTCCCTTTCTATTCACACTCGCCAGCATGTCTGCGCGGCTGCGCACGGCACCGCCATGACAACCCGTTTCACGGGAACAACTGGAACCGGCACGTTCGAGAGGGGAGGGGGGGAGTAAATTATAAACACCTTTTTGACCTTTGGCCCTTGCAGAAATACAATTCCCCATGACATCTTCATATTTACATAATTGGAGTAGAGAGGTTTCCCTCTGCAACAATACACACACTGTTTATGTATACATATGGGAGAAATAACCAGCCAGGGGAAATGGGTTCAGAGTATACATTGCTCCCTTTGAGTAAATTCACTAGAGATATGGTAAAAGTACAGGACCAATGTGCAATAATGATAACCCATTGACTTGCATTCTTTACATTACATTGTGTCTGTTTAGCTGTCTAATTACCTTAGCCTTTGAGTAATTTACAGTGCTTATGATCTTACATCTCTATGATCTATGCATATATATTATAGTTCTAGTTTGACAATTTATAGTTCTAGTTTGACTTCTAGTTTGACAATTTAAAACGTAATTTTCATAAAATTAACATACAACATGGAAAGAAATTTTACTTTTCTGTTTAGACAGAAAGTCTAAACTGACTTCTATATAATTTTTTTTTAGACAAAAATCAGCAGCAGTTAAAGTCTTTCTATTACTTTGAAAATAAAAAAGGAAAATTACATTCTGATGAAGAGGTGTATTAATTCAATGTGCTTTTGGTAAGATCTGTATATATATACTCAATGCATGGCTGGCATGGCCTTCCTTCTGTCCAGACTAATAGTGGATATCAGGAAAGATATCACAAGAGACATATATCATTTTGCAGTGTCATTGCCATCACTCCAAAAACAAATCTGGCATAACATCTCAGGGATAACAGTGTATCATATAGCGCCCGAATCAACAGAGCGGAAAGCTGCGCCTCGGTACAGAAACGACTCCTTGTCACAACACCGTTTTTCAGACGTGCGGTTGAGGGGCCCGGCGGGGGGCACCGCTCATCAGTGCCACTCAGGCCTGGCGGAATGTGAAACCAGTGACACCCAGAGATCTCTTTTGTCTGGTCCTGGACCCCTAACGCCCCTTGTGGTGGGGCCCATGTCCCCTCCACCAGCCCATTCAACCGTGCAGGGCCGAAATGCCCGCATCCATAGCCACCTCCTCCTGTATTTGCACCAGCAGAGAGACCGGTCCTATGGGGTGCGAGCGGAGTCCTGAAGTGAGACCAGGGCTAGTTAATGCAAATAAATATCGGCTGTTTTCCATGCTCATGTTTTCCACCTGCCCATTTCATCTGCTTATGCTGAATATTCTGCACTCTATGTAGCGCACTGGTGCCTCCACAATGTGGGAAAGCTGATAAAAAAAAAATCAAGCAGACAGGGTGACCCCAACATTTTGAAATGGATGTGAGCCATTTCCAGTAGCCAGTGGAGGCAGATCGGCAGGCAAATAACTGGGACTTTTGGGGTAAACTGTGGACTAGCTGAGCAGAAGCAGGTTTCTGAAATGAGCTACACATGCATGGAAATAGGCAAGAGGGAAGTTGCAGCAGTCCAAGCAGGAGAGGACCAGGGCTTGGCCCAGGAGCTGGGTTAAGTAAGTGGTGAGGAAGGGCTGATTTTTCAGATGTTACAGAGGCAGAATCTGCTGACCTTACTCCTGCTATGTTGTTCGCAAAGGTCAATCCGCTGTTCAGTGTTACCCAGAGGCTCTCGGCAGTCTGGGAGTCTGACTGTCCTCCAGGATGATGGAGAGGTTGCGGGATGAAGAGGATTTATAAGGAATGTAGAGGAGCTCAGTCTTAGCCAAGCTGAATCTAAGGTGATAATCAGAGACCCACGATGGGATGTCAGTTAGGCAAGCTGACATGGTTGATGATACTGTGTATCAGATACTGTGCTTGGCTAGTCCACAGTTACTCCAAAACTCCCAGTAGGAGAATAGAGAGACAGGCATCATCAGCCTAACATTGATATGAGAAAGCATTGTAAGAAAAAAAGGCACTAGTGATTTTCTGTGCCGATAGAACAGGAGGGGGCCAAGCAAAAGTCCTAGGGGACTCCTGTTAAAAGGCTATGAAGGGTTGATATGGCTCCTCTCCAAACCTCTTTGTATGAGTACCAAGAGACATAAGATGAGACCCAGCCTCAATTAACATTTGAAGGGTACGATTGATGTGGGTATAACAGTACATTTACTTGGCTTGGAGTACAAAGAAGGGGTTGCATCCTCCATTTTTGACCTGCCATTTGGACATGAAAAACATGGAAAATAAATGGGGAGATTTAGTGGTGGAGGGATGCCATGAACAGCTGATGCGGAAGGGATGTAAGTAAGTGGGATTTTTATAGTTGTGGATGCAACTGGTTTGTTCAGGTTTGGTTAATTGTGTAGGTATCGTCTGAAAATATTCCCGCATCTTAATTTGGAACATTAAAACGTATAGCTAATTAAAAACAAGGGTTGTTTTTGCTGGAAGGAATCCACATGGTAAATAGCCAGTGAGCTGGTAATGGAAAAATATGTTTGCTAAGTCAGGTTTGTTACAAATTATATGTGGCCTAGCACGCTAATTCTCATCCTAAACTAGCTATCTGTGTAGCTAACCTTCTACTAAGATCCCTACATGACTACTGAGCTTGTTAGCTACTACAACTCCCACTCAACCAACTATTTAGATGGATAAACTGCTGCTACTGAGTAATTAGCATGCTATTGGAGAGAAACCCACACTCTGGAGAAGGGCTGAGGAAGTGAGAGAGACCTGCACTCTGATATAACAGCTAAAAGAGGGAGTAGAGAAGAGAGAGACCATCTTAGGGAGTGGAGAGGGACAAGCTATTTCATACAGTCAGACCAAGTTAAGTGTTCCAGTTCTCATAGAGACACCCAGTTTCCACTGCATTATGGAGGCATTAAGAGTTTAATCAGGAGCAGCTTGTGTGTAATGGGAGCAAAGAAACAAAGGCAGGCTGGAGACAAGCCAGACCTTAACTGGACTACTCAGATTAAAATTTGATAACCATTCATAATTTTTCATAACAAGCAGATTATCACCTGGCGCATTATCAACATCCATATCCACCTTGTATATGTTTTGCCACTAATTTTGTTTAATCATGGGAAATATCAGAACATCCTTGTATGTGTTGGAGGTGCTGATTATGTCTATAACAGGGTGGTTTACAGACCCAACACCTACTCAACTAACACATGCCCAATGAGTTGCAGGGCACCAGAGCAGTGTGACAAAGGTCTCCTGGCCAACCTACCCACACCTTCCCAGTGAGAAAAAGCCAATTTTTTCCCACCACCGAGGGCTCCCAGTCAATGTTGGCAGACAGAACAGCTGGTTTTCAAACCCCGGCCACAGGTCTCAGCCTGCATTCACAAGTGTTCTGCCAACTTGTTGGATTTTGTGCGGACTAGTTAAAATTCTGAGGTGTTAATTCTTAATAGTGTTATGAACCAACAGAAATGTCTAACGTTTTGCTACAGGGCAATTATAAAATGGGGAGGAGGAAGGATGTGGAGAAGCTGGCCAACACTTCTCACATAAAACAAGCAGAAAAGAGCAAAGGTTAAAAAAAAACTCTAATTTTAAAAACCCAACAAAGACAAGAAATCACCCTATGCAAGCTGACAACAGAAACAAAATGAACCTCTCTCCTGCTCTTCATCCACACCTGTATTTAATAAGCCTTCAATTAGGCAGGTGTGGCTTGTTAGCCAATAGGCTGGTTCCCATACAGATTACAAACATGTGAATACGATTAACACAATTAACATTCAGCTTCTAGGAGGTGGTGAAGGCTCTCCTTCACAAAGAATAAGAGAATGAAGACAACAAGTGCTATTCAGCATCTAAAGAGCAGTGTGGCTATGCTGCTGTAATTCATATTGCTTGTGCCTCAACAGCCATATCTGCAAAGAAACCCTTGAATAAATCAACTGCGAACAGCATTCTTCCCATTTCCAAAAAATATTAGATTAGACTCACCAGAATCTGAACATTAGGCTTTTGAGATATCATTGTCTCGCCGTTTGGGGTGGGGAGTTGGGGGGGCTAAGTGTCTTTGAAGGTTAATGCTCTCACTCAAACACAATTATTCCATCAATTAGGATCCGCGGCGGAGCAGAACTTAAACAGCCCCTCGGGACGGCTGGGGGATTCTGCTGACGACCCTGTGAGTGGTTGGGGGTGGGGGTGGGGGGATGGTGAGGGAGGGGCTTTGGGGGAAGTTGGGGGTGGAGTGCTAGGCAGAGATGTGGCCTGGCTTTGAATAGTTCCCCGTCACCTCCACAGTGAGGGACCATGGGTACGAGGCGGCGGCTCTGGCAATGCCGGAAGAGCGTTTAAACCTCACAGGGGCGGGGAGGGGAGGGGGCTGGGAGAAACAAAGACGGATCAAAGACATAGCAGTGTGGATGAGCCAGCCCCTCTTATCTCGGCTCAGCAATGTTTCCATCGATCGCCCCGCGATTGTGCGTCCGTCAGCCGCCTCCCCACAACCCCCCCACCCCTTGGCTACCATCACCACCCCCAGACCCATCGATCCGGCTCTCACTGCCTTCAGTCTTCTGATCACTCAGCCTGATGCCTTCTGTGTTCCCCCAAATGAATTAAATAAACAATCCCAGCATGGAGGAAGAGGAAGCGATGGATGATCCGTCACTGACTACAGGAGGATGAAGGGGGAGAGTCACTGGGTGCGTGAGCTGCTTCTGGGGGCCCAGCACTATGAGATCTGCCAGCCCGGTGGGGCGAATAAGTGACCTCTGCAGGTGCAAATCTCCATTCGCGGTAGGCCTTGAAGGGTGGATTTACCTGGACCAGCACTCCCTGACAGCATCACATGACTCACGCGAGCGTCAGCGGGACATTAATCCCAGAAAACCTTTGATAACGGGTGTGTATGCGAATGCCGCAGCACCTCTTATCTATGCTGGGTGGCGGCCGCGGTGGCCGTGGCACCCTCTGCACCGCGCACTCGCAGGCGCGGGAATAATTGCATCCATGGCGACGCATAACTCACCCGTCATTTCAGAGAATCTGCGGCGGGATCGCTGGAGCTCCGGCGCGGGTACGAGGCCCCCTGACTCATCCCGGCTGACGACAAGTTTGAGTTTCAGTGTCATGTCCGCGAGATTGACGAGCGCTCTGGGGATACAGTGTGTTTCAGTTTGTCACATATTAAAGATGAAATGTCAGTTGTGAAGAGGGGACGTTTTCTAGCTCATTGGAAGGCAACGGAACATCCATCCATGGAATGTTTGGCACTATGAATTGGTGTGAGCATAAAAACACCACTAAAACTTCACTGCTAAATAATGCTAAATATGTTGATACTTGGGATGTATGTTTAGATTGATTTGATATTACACACATTACATAAATGATTATCACTCGCCATTTTTTATGAAGATGAGACAAAAGATGTTTCATCATGTTTCATCACAATGTCTTCAGTGAACAGTGCCTGTTGGGAACCTTTATAGACCTAATTCTAAAACATCAGCACATGTGTATGGGTTCATTAGAGAGAAACTGCTAATGAGCCAAAGTGGTTTAATTGCTCACTGTCTGACAGAGTGGGTCCCTTGGCAGAGCGCACCCCCTCCTCAGTTTCAACACTCGGCAGCTAAAAGGTCTGCAAAGTAATCGCAGCACCTGGGCAGTGTCTCTTCAGGTCTTTTTCCTTACTGCAGTTGCATAAACCAGCTCTGAGTGCTCCCTCCACTGGAATAAATTCTCGCTCTTCAATTTAAACAACAGCAGGCCTCTGTTTGCATTTCACCGAACACGCAAGTAAATCAAGGCGCTACCTCTCCCTGCGTGCGCACACGCGTGATCCCACATGAAAGCGCGGTTAACACGGCACACAGATATTACCGATGCAGCCTTTCGTTTGCTCTAGGAGTGTTTTTATCTTTGTCATCTCGGTCAATCGTTCTTAAGATAAAAAGAGCTTAAAAAGATTATCTCCATGGCTTGCATGCCATTATCATTAATCAGTGTGTATTGACTGCTTTGTCCTTTCGGATTTCAAGTTCAGAGGAGGACTTTGTTAATCCACCAATTCTGAGGGGAAGACATACACACACACTCCCTCTCTCCCTCTCTTTCTCTGTCTGAATCAGTCTAATACACACAGACACACATACACACACTTTTTGTCTCTCTGTCTTTCACACACATGGAGGCACACACGCAACATGCACACTGTCTGTTTCTCTCACTCTCTCTCTCCCTCTCTCTCTCTCTCTCCCACACACACACACCGTTTCTGTCATACACACACATACACACAAGCATTCTTCTTTCTCAAACTCACACACATACGCTTGTTATCTCTGAAGCACACATGCACAAATGCACATATGCACACAGCACAGCTCATCATTGTTCAATATATACACATGGAGAAGAAATATAAAGCAAACTTTAAACAGAAGAATCCAGAGAATCCTTGATGAAAGCTCTCCCAATTTCAGAACATCTCCCCAAAAGGTGCTTTGTCAAGCGTAACTGTAAACTGCGCTCTGTGGTACTTTTTTCACTGTGAACAATAGAGGTCCAAGATATTTAGACTGGCAGAGTATTTCAGGGATTTGCCTATAAGAGATAGCCAGGCATTATTGTTTGCCCGATTTTGCTGAATGTGACACAAACACCTCCTTAGGCCTGTGATCAGAGACTTACACATTACCAAAATGAAAAAACATGTATATTACTATTTTTCTCTCACCCCCTCTATTCCTTTCAGAACAGGTTCATACGCTCTGACCAATTGGGGCTGGTTTTGCTTTTAAACAATGTTTTGGGTTTTATAAGAACCTGATAATTGCTGATCTGATATGTTATTACACATCCACTGAGGTCTGCTATTGGCAAGGTGAGGTAAAAACAGTGTTAACATCAAAGCTGTCAGAGGCTGTAGATCAAAAAAGGTAATAATATTCAGACATCCTCTTGGTAAGACCGAACATGTACCTAAGACATGTAGATGCATACAAATGCTGAAAATAGAACACGTAGCACGCCGGGGTGGTTGACACAAACACTTGACCAGTGTATGCGTGAGTGTGTGTATGTGTGTGCCTGTGTGCATGAATGTGTGTTTTTGTCCACCCTCAGTCCTCTCACAAAAATGAAGCATTTTGTCCATTTTAATACATTCTCCCCTGAGCGTGCAAACAGTTCTGAGGAGGCCTGGCAGTTCTGACGTGCCTCACGACCCGTTTCAATGTCACCTGCCTGGTATGACAAAGCTGGATGGATTGCCAGGGCATGAGGCCATTCCAGCCAGCGCCAGAAGCGCACGGGAGGGCTCCCGGAGGGAAAAAGCAATGATACGGCCCCAAGAGGTCACATGACCAGGCGAGATCCGCGCAACAGTTCTCAGCCAATCCCGGGCCCCCGGGCCGCCCAAGGAGAGTTCTCGATGTGTTGAGCCGCATGCCCAGCAGTAAATATGAGCAGCTTCCCTCTCTCAGCTCGATCGATTGCCCAAAGTAAAGAAAGGCTTAAGTATATTAACTCTGTGCTGACAAAGTCCTCCTGTCCTCTGCAGCACAAAAGCTGTGAGCAGAGAATCAGACACGTTTACTGATGTGTTACCCTAAGATGCTTTAGCTGCAAGCTCAAAGCGAGCGCAGTAACTTTCATGCATGCATGTTGCAACATGAAAATGCAGTATGAAAGAATTCACTATACACTGCAGTATTAATGTGATTCATATGCTTAGCTTACTCATTTACCCAGGGTAACTTCAACAGCTCCCAGCTGACATATTACCAATTTAGCTGATTACTCACTGAAGCAATTCGGGTTAAGTACAATGCTCAAGAGTACAAGCCTCAGCTTGAAATCAAAACTGCCTGCCTGGTTAACAAGCTCTGCGGCTAAACTACTACTGCACACTTCCCAGCCAAACAGCAAGATGTACGGCTAGAATGGAACTGAGGAGGGATCCATACTTTCAACACCCGGAGGAGCCCTAAAATCTAATCATTTCTTCCTTGTCCCATAGGAAATCATTTCACTAAGTTTCATCAAAATCCATCCACCATAACTCTTCATCTTTTTCAGAGACTGAGAAACACGCAGATAAACACACAAGGGTGCTGCTTAACCTGATGATGAAGAAGGATAATAATACTAACATGTAATACCTGAAATGTAGGTTGTGCATGAGAGCATCATACTGAGAAAAACCCTAGGCAGATTCACTGATCTTTAAATCATCTGGATGGATCATCCTATCAACAGCCCACAGTACCACCCAATTCACATACTATAAAAATCAACAAATCTGCATGTCAACGCCAAATACAAATATAGATTCACAAGAGTTCGATGTTTGTGCTGGAGCGTTTTTTAGTGTGGGTGTGGCAGAGAGGAAATAGAACTCTGCTCCAATTGCATTTTGGATTAATGATGTATGTGTAATCAACTGCAGCCTACCGGAGCCATTAGTTCAGAGGAGACCAGAAGTGGAAGACCGCCACTGCGCTTTGAAGATATTTAAGGGTATAATTAGTCAGGAAAAGAAACAAATTGGGTGTAAACAAGCTTCCAAAGAAATCACACTAGCTAACGCAATGCCTTCTTCCATTAGTAAAACAGTGCGGAATGTTTCACTTGGTGGATAATAGATATTTTGGAAAAGAAATTTATAACTTCAATAAAGATGGGGGGGTGTTTTTTTCTGATCTCTGCATTATTAACAGTTATTGTGTATGACTTATTTCCCCTGACAGTAATATAAATTTGGATTTAGGACTCAATTTTTGCAACTTTTCAGTGTAGCTTTATGAGAATTTTGTTCCTTATGGGTGGTTTACAGGTATAATATTTATTCTGGCTACTCTGAAAGTGGGTTTTATCACTACATACTTTTTGTCCTGTCCATCAATCTTTCCAATTATTTACAAGTGCAGTTTGTAAATTGATGGACAGCACAGAGCAAAAATTATGTCAATCTGCAGAAAGTAACATTTGATGCAGCATATATCAATAAGGGTAAACATGCAAAACATTATTTTAACACAAGAGTCCCACTCCCATTAATCTTCCAGTTTCAGACTAGCAACATAACAATTTAAATGTTACACTGTTTACAATTAAGTTCAGTACCCTATCTACATTGTAGCAAAGGGCAGTCACTTGTAAATTTGGGTTTATTGCAAAAAAAGGCCAGTAATTGGTATGAAACATTTCTGTTTTGTACCTATTGACAATCATCGCTTGATAACCAGTTACACAAGGTGATTCAGATTAGTTTGAGCCTTTAAATCCATCTGCAACATTTTCGAAAGTTGCTCTGGATAAGAGCATTTAGCAAATGAATGAATGTAAATGCAAAGTTGTTTGTCACAGTTTCTGTTCACTTCTTATTAAAACACCCTGGAATCATTCCACCAAATGTTAAGACTCCTTTGTGACTGTGTGTGAGAAACATTAACTCAATCAGTGAAATTTAGCACTATCAGTATAACAGTATAGTGTGGTTGAAACGAAGGCTGCATCCCAATCCGCATTGTTAATCACTCTCCCTGAGGACTTCTCATCAAAATGGGGAGTCACATTGTCAAGGGTGTCCCCATCCACAAAGTGAACATTCACTTGAAAGCAAAGTTGATAGTGAAAATGAACTCACAAGCCACAGCAGTGGAATGATGGCAGTGGAGTGTGTCTCATTTCACTCCCAAACAGCACTCTTCTCCTTCCTCCTCATGTGCGTCCTCGTGCGATGTCAGAGGAAGTGTGAACCGGCTCGCTCACTTCCCTTGTTCACTTGTGGATTGGGACGCAGGTGAACTGCCGTAAATTTGGAAAAAAGCGATGTACTGAAATGCACACCTTGGGGTGCCAAAAGAAAGGGATCCTGCCATGCCGCACCTGACATTACGTCTGTACTTGCAGGGAGCAGCCGAGGGAGACTGAAAGATACTTTTATGGATTGGAATGCCCTTGACCGCACAACTTGGTGCAATATTGAGGTGAAGTGCCTGTGAGCAAAAATGCAGATTGTGACACAGCCTGCAACTCTCCAAACACTCCCTGAGACAGGGGCTTTCCACAGTGCTGTGGATTCAGACAAACATTTGCCTGTCCTCCTCATGACATGACCAATCAGTACTTCAGCAGGAGCTATGTAATGACAAAGTCCCCCCTGGTCAACCACATGACCGGAAGCCTAGAATTCCCATCACTTTAATTGAGGCAGACAGATACAGCTAATTATGCAGAGATAATCTTCTTCATCTGACTAATTATATTTCCCATTAGCTGCTGATAATGCTCATTAAATTTACTTTCTGCAGGAGACATTATGAATGATAGGACCAGGACAGGCTCATCCAGCACTTGTGTTGTATATTCGGAGAGAGTAATACCAAGAGATGGAGGTGGTCACTATGGAAATGTTGGTACATCTGTACTTTGATGGCTTTTGAAAGGAGAGCCAGAACATCAACAAGATTTCAGGTAATTACGAAAACTGTCAAAAAAAAAACCCAGGAGCTCTAATGGCAAGACAAGATAAGCGACCATCAGGTATCCGCGAGAACTACAAATGTATATGCAGGTCTGACAAATGAACATAATTTCACTGTAAATGTTCAGCACTTTGTAAGTCAGGACCAGTATGTGAATAGAGCTCTTTCCATCTGTACTGCGTGTGTGTTTTTGTTTGCTACTGTGCATGCATGGATGATTATTTGTGTGTGTGTGTGTGTGTGTGTGTGTGTGTGTGTGTGTGTGTGTGTGTGTGTGTGTGTGTGTGTTGTTGTTGTTGTTGTAGGTGCCTGTCGCATCCACACCCACCCAGTATGAGAACCAACAGCTGTGACACACCATGCAATGACTACAAACAGCCCACACCCTCCAAAGGGCCGCGCTGCGCACACCGCAAAAGTTTCCCTCCTCTTTGCCTTTGAAAACCAATTAGCGGCGCGTTCGAAGAAACACAGCCAGCGCTGATGGCGAGAGACGGCAACAGAACAGTGCGTGAAACTGATTGGCAAGCCATTTTATGGTTTGTAATCAATTCTGTCAGAACAAGTGGCTAATTCGTTCCCCCTGTGTCCAGCACTTAGCAGGAAGTGGAAGGACGTCGGGCTCACAGCCATGTGCTGGAGCAGAGATGGGGGGGGGGTATAATGACATCAGAATGATCCAACTCTCAGGCTATTAATAGTATATTACCCCATAGATCAGGGGTGCTCTCAGCGGCTGGGGGGGGGGGCCAGGGCCAGGGGAGCTACCCAGACTGTGGATTCACAGTATAGCGTAGAGGTGCTTTTCAAAATTATTCAGGACAAATTCCGCTACAAGCACCTGCTCGTTAGTCATACGTGTCAGGAAATTAATTCATCTGGAAAGCATCTGTGTTTGCGCACACCACGTTGGTGTGCTTTATAAAGCCACTGTCAGACATTTCACACAACAGAAACAACAACAGGGAAACAATGGCTGAAACCATGGTAACGGATATTAACGGGGGAAGAATGGCAATTATCATGAGCGGGATTTGCATATTTATGTCACCATCCACCTAAACTGTGTGAAAATGACTTGTAGCTAAAGGGTACAAAAACAATGAAGTCTATATTTCGCTGTATAAATTTGATTATTGACCCAGTTAAACTACTACCATTTCCACAGAAGGGCTTGATTTCATTCAACGTTGTGACATTTCTATTTTTAGCTTCAGGCATTCACATCGTCCCCTCCATAAATTGAGCCCAGACCCAAGTTGTCAGTTTGACAAATCAAAAATGCTTGGAAAAATAAATAAATAAAGCTGAATTCAAATTTAGCGCTGAAACAAAACAAAAAAAACAAGCCAGAAGCAACATTCAATTTAACTGTGAATAAATACAATTTCATTGGCAATTACTCGGATCAAGTGGTCTCTGAAAACACTGGGGCTGTTCTGTTTTGCCCTGCCACCTCTGTCAAGGGAACAGACCCATGTGGGTTAGCACATTTTCCATGACTTTTTAAAGCAGTGAGTTTAGGTCTCCCTATTGTATAAAATCTATTCACTCTCCAAAAAAAAATCCAACTAAGACAATTAGAGTGTTCCCCTCACTCCATGTTCATGCCTCAGCAATTTGATTTCTTTTTCCTTGGTGTGATTTCTAGCAGCAGAGAAAGAAGCATTCTGGGATGGGTATGTTCCTGATTCAGCTCCTCTGAATTCTGCCCCCGAGGGGCAGAATTAGATCACTCCCAGATACACAGACAAGCTTTTTATCATCGTTCATTAAGTGATGTGATTGGCTGGACGCGTTATCTCTGCCAATTCGCAGTAACAATGAATGCTACCACTACCGTGACTACAGGTTTCTGTTTCTTCCTTTAGATTTCATCAGCTGCACAATGATTGACTATAGTTAATTGGGCAGATTTATCAACTCTAAGCAGACCTCAGCTAGGACAAAAACACAGATATGCCAAATCACCTCTTCCAAGTGTGTGACATAGTCCTGGATAAGACCCAGTCAAGATGCGTGGACCATCATCTTAATAGCATTGAGATTTCAGCCAGGCATCAACCATTATGGTTTGCAGAGAGTACACTGCTGAATAATTGAATAAAAAGTAATTTAGTTGACATTATTGGTGATTCATATATACAGTGGTAGTAGAGCTGTCTAAGGAAATATGTCTTTCTGAATCAGCTTGCCAATGTGGTCTGGATACACTGAGCACAATACACCATGTGGGTGTACAACGCTTGTCTTAGTGTAGCATAGTGGTTAAGGAGTAGGACTTGTGACTTAAAGGTTGCTGGTTTGATTCCCCACTGAGGTACTGCTGCTGTACCCTTGGGCAAGGTGCTTAGCCCACAATTGCCTCAGTAAAATATCCAGCTGTATAAATGGATAACATTGTAAGTCGCTCTGGATAAGAGCATCTGCTAAATGCCAATAATGTAATGTAATGACATCACAAAGGTTGCTGTATAATGCAAAGCTGTTTCTCTGCTCACAATACAAAACCTTTTTTTTCCCCTTCACTCCGCTAAATATTTTCCAGCAGTTCTTCCAGCAAGCCATCCAGTTGTGCTAATGGGCTCGTGGGCCCAAGGCTCAGAACCAGTGATATGACATACAGACAGTCCTTGTGCCATAATGATCCAGCTTAGAATGATTTCCCATATTAATTATTTTAAAGTTGAAAATCCTGATTTCCAATGAGAGAACGCCTAGGGAGTGAGAAGGAGAGTGAGAAAACAACCAGCCTGTGAGGTGGGAGAAAAGTTTTTGTTTCCTTTGTATTGCCTCACTTTAGATTGTTATTTCTATTTATTGAACTCGTGAAGGGCAGCTGAAGATGATTTGTTTTATCCTTTTTTTCTGCAATATCTCTCTGCATCTTGCTGTTCTCCATGTCCTGTCATTGCTGAACATCACAGTGTGTGTCACATTAATGGATATTTACATTGTACCTCATCTGTAAGTATATTTAAATGTAAACATAAATTTAAACATATTTCTCTTATTCTGTATTGAGGAGTGTAATCCTACTGATAACATTGTATCTTTGGGAAAATGGGATTTAATTTCCAACAATCAGGTTTACAGCTGGGATTTCCAGAAATGCAGTAAAAAGCAATTCAAAACAGGGTTACATTTCATTAAAAGTAGTTATATTTTTCAGTGTCCCCTTTTGAAGAGTGCCACAGAGTACTAACGAACCCTTAACCCTGGAATCTGGGACTTTTCACTGCCATGTACCTCATTGTCTCTTGCAGTTATGACTCACACGATAACATTTTATGTGCTACTGTCCTTTTAATGTGCAGGTTGTTGGTGCATAAATATGCTTTTACATCCCTGTTGTTTAATGGCTGTCGTTGTAATAGCCCGGGAGTCGAGAGAGCTCTTCTCCTCTCCACTTCTCCCCCTGATCACTGGTCATTACGAAAAAAGGGAATCTCTAACAAGGTTGTTTAGCGGAGATTGTACCCCGTGCAGTTTGTTATCGGGCGACGGCAGGCCTGAGACGTTAATAAAGCCGTCAGCTGTGCATTAATTCTTTCCTTGATTATTTCACTTCTCCGGTGGTTCTCATTAGCATCGTCCACCATTTTCAGGTGGCACACAATAAACGATAAAAGAGCCGCGCTATCTCTCCTCGAGATGAGAGGAGGCCCTTTAATCACGGGACCGCGATGGTGTCGTCTTCGGGAAGATGGACCGAACGGGAGAGGCTTGCAGCTAATGAAGTCCACGGCCATTTGCTCTCCTGAGCTGCCCCACCCTGAAGGCACCCCCACAAAAAAAAACCTAGAAAAAACTCTCTTGTAATCAACCTCCATGCCCGCTGAATGAACGGGCGCAACGTTATTCCGGTTTTGGCATTCAGCCCAATTTGCATGGATGTTGACATTAGTGGAGGCACGGGAAAACACGGTAGCACTGCAATAAAGCAAGGAAGGAAGGGGTCAATAGTACACAGAGGACCCGCTCTGATAGAGATGCAGAGCAGAGGCAGAAAGTGCTGACACCCGATATTCAGTCTGAGACACTAGACAGAATAGGAACTAGCGGTATTAGGTTTGCCACATAATTGTGGTAACACACTTTGGATGCGTGTAGCGTGACTGACAAGACACCTAAGCTTTTTCAACTGTCTGTGGGTATGAGCATTCAAGTGAATATATATATATATATATATATATATATATATATACACACACATACATAGTTACTATGCCAGCACAGGACTATAATCAGGCCCCCTAGTTTTCATTAAGGGTTTGTAGTGCACTTTAGGAAAAAAAAATCAGTGTGGCAGTGGCAGTTGCTTCAGCCAAATGTCCAGCTTTTTTATATCACCATCAGATTGTATCTTATCTTTTTCATCAAAAAAGACATTAGTGTACAATAGTCTATTCATTACTGGACACAATGAGATATCGTGGGAGATAACAAAAGAATGCAGCAGGGAGTTAACACTGCGCTCTCTCCTTCTACGAACACCCTTCGTTATATGGAGGATTTATCTAATCATCTGTGTTCGCTACGTGAACATCCAGGAACCGTAAAGATCAGTGAATCTGCCCAATTGACAATCTCACTGAAACAATCAAAGCAAGCTGAAGCTGTGCGTGGGGTGAGATCACGCCTGAAGCCATGAGATTTTGTGTGTGAGCATGAGACCGTGAGAAAGCGGGACAAATTGCATGTGTCCTGGCGAATGCATGAGAGTTGGCAATCCTGTAGTCATGGCTCCTACAAACAAAGCCTTGCAATAACCATCTATGCCTAACGCTTTCGGATTACAGTTATGTACAGGTTAAATAACTGCAGATTATTTCTTCACAGCGAGACTGTCGTTTTGCAGAAAAAAAAAGGTTTCACACAGTGCAGAACAGATTATGATTTATAATAACTGCACAAAATTACAGCCCTTATAAACAACACAGATGTGTATTTTATTGCGCATGGTGCAGCATGGTGTTGAGCAAACCTGACTACAACCATACAATTGTAGATTCATGTCCTGGGTGGGCATTTGCAGTTGTGACAGTGTGCAATCCACTTATCTTGAATTACTTCATTTCTTATCCAGCTGTATAAATAGCTAACATGTAAGAAAATAAGCTTTGTAAGCTGCCCTGGATAAGGATGTCTGCAAATAAATAATGTAATGTAGTATCGCACTATTACACCTGTTCAGGAGCTCCACCCACTGCCCCAGATCTCACTCGTGAGTCCAGTGTAATCAATCTCCCTGGTCCAACTGAAAATCAGCTCTCGCAATGCTTACTGTAACTATTCCAGTCTTGTTCCTACCCCATACTCCACCTCAGAGACCAGAGGGTCACCTCGTTCCATTTCTCTTTTTGACCTTCAAAGATCTACATGACATTGCAAAATGAAGGGACGGTATGTACATGATACATGTTGGGGGAATGCCCTTTTTGGTATGGTTGCCTTATGCATTGGATTTGAGAAATTAAGTTAGTTGAGGCAGACAGTCCCTATCATATCATTTTGCTCAGATAATAAACTCATATGAAATTTGTAATATTCTGTTGGGACATGAAAACAAAGGAATGACCCTTTGGCCAGCACAGACAAAAATAAGCAATTCTGGTGTCCTATCGATTGGTTCCTTTTAATTAAGTTAAGCATCTTCAATCAATAATGACCTTGAAAACATTTATATCGACAGAGCATAAATGAATACCGGTTAAAGGTAAAAATAATGGTCGCAAATCCATGGTAATTCATTACACTGGCATTCATGGATTACCTTGCACATGCAATTTTGGTCATTTTGTAACAGGGACTCCTCGGGACTGAGGGATCTGACAAATTAAGCAATCCATAGTGTGCCCACAGGGCCGGGTTTGTTGGAAGCATTGAGAAAAGCTCTAACGCCATAATACAGTAAATGACCAAAAAAGTTTTCTGTCAATGGATTTGTGGGTTGGAAGAATTATGACATCTACAATAGCTAACAGGTAAGATGAGACAACCTATTTTGTATTTTGGCACGTGATCAGTTTATGGAGATGTTAACATGTTCAGTGCTCCAATGCTTTGTGAAGCATTGATTCTTTCTGCTGTGCAAATCCCGTTGTTGAGAAATTCACATTTCCGTTAGTCACGTTTTTCCTGCTGAGCCAAACTGACGCACGCAAGTTCAGAGACGCCGGAGGGAGTTTGCAGAGTTATCAACAGGCGGGGGGGAGGGGATTATTTTCCTCTTTGTGAATAATGAAAAAGGCTATTTCAGGAACATCAGGTGCTTTTTTGGCGGGTTTAATGTGATGTTGCTATTCAAAGATTTGTGTTTTGGATCAGACAACCCGAGAAACAAATGTGCCAGGAATGCGACATGAATAATTTTAAGCCTCCCCTCAAAGTTAGACGTGCAAGTTTGCCTGTGATGAGGAAGGCTCAACGGAGCAAAACCGATTCCATTGTGCGATGCTTGAAATACGACATCTCAATTGCATTAAATTTAGATGCTACTGTAAATAGCACTGCACAGTAGGAAAGAAGAAAATATGAAGAAAACATGACCACAAACAGGACAGATAAACAGATTTTTGTTGAGTATGCTGGCGTACATCTTCAAGTCACAATGCTCAAAACTATTTCTTTTGTGGTAGTATTGAATGAATGGGAAGAATGAGGTTTCAAAAAAGACTTAGGGTTTGAAAAAAACAAGAATCAATACAAATGACAACTTTGTCATCTCTTCACTTCTGCCAACAAAAAAGGAAAAGTGCGATTCACGTGGAAATTTTGGATCCTTACAATACAAAATGTGAAAGCTACCTCTAAAACTTGCTCTCACATATTGACAAGATAGCTCTTACTCTTTCTATCTGACTATTTATATACTTTTTTGTTTTTTTACTGGTGCTTTCTTTTGTCTTACCATGATTTCTATTTTCATGTACTACTGCAGTCTCTTTGGCAGTGAGACAAAGTCTTTAGAAATAAAATGAATTAGACTCACAATTCTGTGTTAGTTCAGTTACCGCTGAATATGGCTGCTGTGTGCTTTCCCGATTATCAGTCTGTTAAATGGCTGGTTCAGACCGAAAGCTAATGGTAGAGACTGGACACGATTTGCAAGGAACACAGCTGACCAAGACAGTAAGGGGAGAATTCATGGATCATCTAAAGAGGGTCGTGTTTACATCTACAGGTGCTAACTTCTACAGCTGACGTTTATGCGACACTTTGTTGGCCTCTACCAGTGAAATCTGTGGTAGTATGTATTCAAATATGCATGCCGTATCTGTGTTACTTTGTGCTCATTTCTAGGAGCAATAGCTGTGGTAGCCTGTATTCTCTTACACAGACCGAGATCTAAAGTGATAAAAGGTTCATACACCCTACTAGCGATAAGTGGGTTGACGGGCTCGTCTGCACAAGTGATGTCACCACTTACCTTGTTTACCTCTTCAGGTGAAGTTCCACTTGCATGATCATCATAGTCTATGTCACACTAGAAGAACAATCAACCTGCACAGCATAAAGCAAAGTGTTTGTTGTTGCAGCTTTCCACGCCTTTACAGTCCCCTTATAAAGTCAACCTGACCCCACTATGAGCCGGTGACATCATTCAGTGTTTAGTGCCATCTGCTATGAGCCAACCGCCCACCAGGCTGAGGAAACACATTATTTCTACAGCCAATTTCACACATTTCCTATAATAAATTCCGAAATACCGCCCCTAGACAGTATTTCAGTGACAGGAGAGAATGAAGTAGCGCGGTGTTTCGGCGTTTCTCTCCATCTTGTCTCCCTGGGACGGCGAGGTGCGAGGACCAGGCATCTGTCAAAGCCCTGCGCTTTTCATCTGAGAGGAAAGCTGGGATGAGACGGCCAACCAACCTCGTCCCCAGGCTCCCCCTGGTGAACGGAGCTCAGCCATCACAGCCACAGAGACTTCCCCTGTGGGGTCCATTACAGAAACCTTACCCTGCCCCCCCATGCCAGTAACATGCCCACCCCACCCCAGACACATGGCAGGTGCAGGACCCAGAGCAGAGTGAGGTTCAGGGAGACCGGGAAAGGGGCCACGGGTCAGCCTTGGCCATGAGAGGCAATGGTGTGACCAATAGGAGTTTAATGTCCATTCCTGGCTTCTGAGTTCTGCAGCAGCCTGCTTTATGTGCCATGTGCCGGGCTGCTATGGCAACCCCATGCCGTGACTGTATATGGTGATGCCAAAATGCTTTAGACGGTGATATGACATACTGGTAAGGAGCACGTCTCATAATGTTGAAGGTTTCTGATTCAATCCCCTATTGGATTCTTTACCTGAATTGACTCCAGATATACAAATTATTAAAATGTAAGCATGTAAGCCACTCTGCAAAAGTGTCCTCTTGGAAAAAGCAATGTGACAAGCGATGACACCAACACCTGCAATTTGGATGACATGTAATTAACGCCAGATAAATAAGAAAGGGGAAACAAACACCATTACGTGTTATGTTGGTTTCTGACATACAAAGATAGAAGGTAATGGTGAAGTCGTTGAAGCTGACTTTTATTTATTTATTTATTTTGTCACTATTGCATGGACATGTAGAAATGTGCAACTCAGAGTAAGGCGCATCATTGTTGAAACAAGTGGAGAGGCGAGAGCCTTTGCTTAATTGACCAAAGTACGTTAAGATTGATTTAAGTTGAACACGTCTCACACAGATTACCTGAGGGGGAAACGACATCTTCCATGGAGTTGTTCTATTTCAAGGTACATTTGGCTGATATAAAAGGACAATGTGTTTTGCTTCGGATGCCATGGGAAGAAAATACTATTCTTTTTGCTTTCCTCTCCTCCTCTCATCATGCAGTAATATTCTACACAGTCTGCAGCACTGGCCTTTTATTCTTTTTTTTTCAGTTTAGTCAATGCAATTACTATAATCTTTACTGTGGTGTAATTACATATTTTAAATGCTACATGACATAATTGACTTTTTTAAAAAATGTGCTCATAAATTACATTAATTTTGAGGTGACCAAATTTTTCCCCTCTTTCTTGTTCTATTGTTTTAGCTTTAGTGACTTTTTCCTTGTGGCATTGGAGTGGTGGTGAATCTATACAGTGAATGCCCAATAACCCCAATCTTAACACTGATGGGCTCTGGCAAAAAGTTAAATAGTTTGTGGCAATAGTTTGTGCATCTAAATAACATGTGAACAAAGGAACATTTTAATGGCAGTGTAGCATAGTGGCTTTGATTCCCCACTGGGACACTGCTGTTGTACCCTTGGGCATGGTACTTAACCCAGAATTGCCTCGGTAAATATCCAGCTGTATAAATGGGTAACAAATAAAAAATGTAACCTACTTAAGTCACTCTAGATAAAAGCATCTGCTAAATGCCAATAATGTAATGAAATGTAATATTTTTCTTCCGAGCTTGTGACAAATCCATGTAAGTTCTCCTTTGTGCAACATTTAAAAAGATCTATCTCATCTGTGTATCTTGACACATATTTCACAAAATGTGTCTGCAGATATTTTGCAATAAAAAGCAATGCTTCTGAAGCCAAACTGCAGGCTGAATGGAGTCAGATCAAACTGACCCTCCCTCCTGTTCCTTCAACACGCGTGTTAATAGTGAAGTGATGCGCTCTCTCACCCTGGCAGATTCTAGCTGCCTCCCACTTGGGCCAGCATTAATCCATCCATCCTATACCGCCCATCTAATTAATTCATTAGCCCTTGATGTTAAGCAGGTGGTTCCATACCAGATCCATCATTAATTAAAGGTCCGTGCTGAAAAGGAACAGACTTCTGTGGATGTCCCGGGGACATGCCAACCGCGATGCAATGTCGCAAATACACTTACTGACATCTTAGTAGAGGACCTTCAGGAGCAAATGGAGATCTGTTCTCCTTGGATACAGCTGTGAGACAGCCAGCTAACCTGCAAGAGAAGGATTTCTTTTGCACGCTAAAAGTGTATTGTTCACCATATCATGTTTTCTGGAACAGAATTTGTTATTTTTGGACAAATGATTTTGTTCTGTGCAATGCTATTAAGATATAAGAGTAACATTTTTAAGAACACACATTTTAAGGACAAATTATCTAACAAGCCATTTTTTATTTTATATTGTGTTTTTGCTCCTTTTTAATCAGGGATACAGATGAATATTTAGGGTACTGTCTCACTTTCCTGCTCTCTCTCTTTCTCTCTCTCTCTCTCTATTCCCTTCCATACATGGCCACCTTTGAATTAATACAAAACTGAGATGTTGCCTACAAAAAACAGGTCAACTGAATCATGTGTCGGTCAAAAACTCAGATATCCGAGCACAACTCAAATCGCACTGTTTTTAATCCAATAGTAACTGAGGGCTGGAAACTGAGTCTCTACGCAGATAATTTCAGTAGGCCAAAATGATACACGCTAACAACCATGGAGTGGGGTCTCCTTGCCTTGAAGCATTGTTTCACGTCTTTCTGATTTTAAGCCTGC
This sequence comes from Megalops atlanticus, assembly GCA_019176425.1. Lineage (NCBI taxonomy): Eukaryota > Metazoa > Chordata > Actinopteri > Elopiformes > Megalopidae > Megalops > Megalops atlanticus. The sequence goes on from CM032897.1 coordinate 10,432,462, forward strand.
ACATCTCAGGCCAATTGAAACCCCACCCTGTTCTACTACTTCAGCCAATAAAATGAAACACACCCCGTCTGTACTGAAGGCAGAGATACAAGTACATAAAGAGGGACCATTAATCTCTGCCCTCTATTTTTTTTTTTTTTTTTTTGAACAGCGGCTCCTCCCCCTAATTTCACATTAGCGCTCCAAGTGCGCCGGCCTTTATTCATCTTTAATCAGCGCACGTTATGAGCGAGAGCCTTAAAGATGGGTGGGAGTGAGAACACTAAAGCGAAATGTTCGGTGCGCTCAAGTGTGACGCGTGATGGGAACATGTCTGGCAGCGCTAGGTAACGCCACGCAGGTAACCCTCCAATCTGCCCCCTATTTCAGATAAACAGAAAGCACTGAATCCTGGGAGGGAGAGCAAGAGAGGAAGATGGAAAGACAGAGAGCAGAAGAGAGAGAGAGACGTTTCCTTCAGATGAAATATGGGCGCCGTCTTCTGTTAAGCGTCACTGCCGGGTGACGGAGATTAGAGGCGGGAGGAGAAGATATCACCTGCGCTCACCTGGGTAAACGCTACAGAGGTTCCGCCACAGATAAGGGATATCACCCTTTCTAAAATGCTCTGGCTGATCTCGAGGAGAAGAGAAAGCAATCTGAACAGTGGCAGAATGGGTCTACTTATATAGGCTCAACGCTGAGAGCCGCATCGCTCCGACTCGGGTGAGAAATTGAGATTGGCACAATCCTGTAAAAGGGAGGATACAGAGCTTGTGTCTTCACTCAGGGTGGAGGACGTCTCCCGATATTTTCCCCATCGCGCCGGCGATTGGTCGCAAATCACATGACCCGCGTGGGTGGGCCGCCGCATTCGCACTTCACACCGTCTGTCCAATTCACTGCCTAACACGGCTGTAAATGTAATTAGTTATATCAGAACGATTTCAATTTGTTTATATCCCTATGGTAACTCAGAGGCAGGTAGACCCAGACAATTTTCAAAGCCTCACTAAATCATTAATTAACAACCTTGGGCCCGCAGGCAGCTGGAATCATTTAGGATAAACGTGCCAAATGCGAGATTAAGGGTTCGATTGGCATAAAAACCTGGAGACAAACAGAATGGGAGTGGGTTCACGACAAAGCCTGTCACACATAATCGTTTCACTTAGTTTCATCATTCCTTTGAAGCAAGAAACAGGAGAATGAGGATTATTCTGCAAAATCTCATTCTCACAAATTCTCAAAAGGAGGCTGCTTAGTAGGAGGTGTGCTAGTTAATCCCACCTCCTCGTCCCCCCCCCCAAATCTTCAGATGGACACTGTAAGCACCCCTCTTTCTGGCTCATATCTTGTGATCCCCCAGATCCAGAAATCCCTCAGATCCAGAGATCCCCCACAATGCAGGAAGGCAGCATGGCTCTTTGAGAGGTAATTCTGTTTGTTATAGGGAAAAAAAAAAGTGTAAATCTAACAAATCTTACGGAACAGGCCCCTGGCAGAGTCCTGAGGATCAAATCCAATTCTGGCGAGATTCACATTAAGCCCTGTCAGTCACAGCAGTGCCCTTGAAAACAGGAATGTTGATGAGACTGAGGGCCTCCGAGACGCCGCAGACAAAGCGCTCCCTCCTCCCGGCCCCCCTCGCGCGAGGCCCCCGCTTCGCGGCTAATTACAAACGACCGGGAGAGAGAGACGCACGCCGCACACTCCAGGCTCACACCTCACCAACGCGCCACACCTCACGTGCCCGCGTTCACAACCCCACACCTCACAAACAGGCATCCCACACCACCACACCAGCTCAACGGAACAGCACGGAACGGGCAGTGAGCGAAACCATTCTACAACCGCCGCTGAGTCCACATTTCTGTGTCCACAATGTGCGCGGCAACATTTGCTATATTAAAAGGCAGCGCATCTCCTATGAGTGGATGCAATATATTGTGCCAAGTGTCTTTATTTATAAACTGGACATTGCCAATTACCACAATTAGAAAACTAATTATTTCTTACTTCAAAGGCTCCAGTTTGGAGATTATGTTGCCCAGTTCCCCGGGCTGACTGATGCTAAATGATATTTAAACCCATTGATCTTTAAACCTGTTTTTAGGAAGGGGTCCACAGCAGCCCCTGCAGATTAAACAGACATACACACTCTAACCCTGAGGAAAAAGACCATCCTGCCTTCAGTGACCGACGTTAAGAGTGACTTGGATTGCCGCAACCACAAATCTTAGTGCTATGGCCTGGAGAAGGAGTTTGCAAAGCATTTGTTGCAATGAATTACTGCTCCTCAAATATAAAATCGAAGTGCATATATGCTTGAGCGCTCAACATAATTGCAACATTGTCTTTTTTTTGTCTGAAGTCCATCCTCACACGCATGGAAGCCAGTCTTTACAGAGACAGCAAGAATTGATTATCATAAAAATCTATTCAACATATGAATAAAGACAGCTTTCCCACTCCCAATTTGAATAAGGGGCTCTCATCAATAAAAGATGGGAAGAGGCTCCATGGGAAGAGTCAAATCAAGCTGAATATGGAGGAAGCAGAAACAGACTTAGTAGGCATGACTCTAAAATAAGACCCATATGAACTGAACGGGTGCCACTCCAGAATAAACCGTTTTCACCCTTAGCAGATTAGATTACACTTTTCAGCAGGTTGTATATCTTTGCATTATTTGCCCAATAGCTGAACTCATAATATAAATCCAGAAAAAACAGCAGGCCTAAAAAAGCTTGTGAAGACAAACAGAAAATAATACCAGGAAGAGGTTTATGTTTAACGTTATTCAAGGCTACCTCCAGCTGCCAGCGCTGACATTCAAAGATGAAACCAACTTTAAACAAGGATAAATAGCTGCAGTTCAATGTATCTTTAAAATCTATGTAAATAAAGGAGCCTCATTTCAGTTGCAGATTTTTTTACTGACAGAATTAATTCATACTGCTGATTCCTTTTAAATTCTTTTGAAGTTGTTTGTTTGGTTTACCTTGGGAAACTTCCCCACAACTTTTGTTTCCCCTCAGTAAAGTGAATCAAAAAAGCACATCACATAAATATTTATTGAGCTAGGGCCTGCTCTTTTTTCTCCCTTCTCTAGGGAATAGGCCTGCATGGGGCCAACTGAATATTTTCATCGAGTACATGTGACTTGGGTGATGATCATGGGAGATTTTGTCTGTTTATTTTCTTTATTTAAAATGAACAAACACTGAATAAAATTAAAAGTCTTTACCTTTTAATCAACACGAGTACTTGCTCCACCGCACTGATCCAGTCTTCGTGCACCCCCCGCCTCCCTGCTTAATTTCATGCTGCACTCTGCCAGTGCAACACCGCCCCACTGTGGTCGCTTGCAGGATCTGCACGCAATGTCGGTAAAAATTGAAGTTCTTTTGAAAGTCGCTGCGCTTGACAGGCGCGCATCCGTGAGCGCCCGGGTGCTGATTATGCAGCAGCAAGGACCTGGTGCTCCTCCGGGCCCCCGCTCATTTCAACCCGCGGATAAAAGCCGCGGGAGTATTGTTTCATCTGTCTGTTGCAGCTCGGCGCGCCGTCAGGGCTGACTTTGTTCACTCCGTGCTCGGGGCGGACAGCCGATTCGGGAGGGGGGGGGCGCTTGACACGCGCTGACTCGCTAATGGGGCCGTGTCCGCGGCCTTCGTCGGCTTCTTCCCCGCAGGTGCATATGGATGACCCGCTTTCATCCGCCCACGCAATGCATACCGCTACGTGTGGTATCCATACAACCAACCTGATATGATGGCCAGTTTCGATGGGCAGTGACTGTGAGAAGAATACGTGATTGCAATGCCGAGCGCTCGTTCCAAGGCTGCCAGGCCCAGAGGGAAGAGGAGTCTGAAAAAGCAATGCAGCCAAAGGTGCTCACTTCTCAGTACTGGACAGTAAATTATGTGATTCATTTTCATTATTAATTTAATTACTACAATCTCTTTGTCTTACATTTTATTGCCAGAACTGTTTTTTTATGTCAACTATTTTAAGCTGAGGTGGAAAAGGGGATAATATAAATGTACTGACAAAAGTAATGCACAGAATGTATTCTACTAGTCTTGAGAGTGCCAAAAATCTTACATGTACAAATCATTGTCCACTTTAACTCGCTGATCCCATTAGACCTATTTCTTAACAATATTCCGCTATAAACATATCCACATTTCTTGATTCACAAAGTATCAATGATCCTGACATTTTATGCATAAGATGGACAAGAAAACAAGATCAAGAAACCATTACATCTGATGCTTGTATGACATTGCACATGAAAAATTAAGCATTAAGCATCCATCAGTAGATTGTGGGTATCTGCAACAAGTGGAACAGACCAGGAAGACACAAAGGTGGCAATGTGGTCATAAGGACTTCCCCAAGATTGAGCATTAATATGTGTCGTCTCCCCTGTGAATACTTCAGATCGAGTTCTTTGTACCAGTTCACAGTTTTACCAATCACAATAAAACCAAGAAGTCCATTCTTGCCAAGCCCAAAGAAGGAGTGGCTCATATTGTCCTCTCTGCTAGGGACTACTTACAAAAGAAGTCTGGGTCAAATGGTCATGAGATCAAGGTTTTTGGAGCTCCAGCCATAAGAAACTCTTTTTAGATTCCAAGCAGTTGCATGCTCATTGTGAAAGCTTTTGTTTCCAATCAGTTGTGTAAATCAGATTTTGTTTTCCAATTAGTTGTGTAAATCAGGTAGTTAATCCATCTGTTGTTTTGCTTCTTTTTTCTTACTCATTTACTTAACTGATTTATTTTTGTGGAGCATAGCGCTACAGTGTGCAGTGTGGGAATACGGCGATGCAGAGGGTGCTCTATGGAGTGCAATGATTCTGTAGGGGAGTTTACAGTGCCTAGTTCAATGGTAGGGGGCTTGACCCTTGGAAATACTTCAGAAAGAAAACCTACTGCCTGTCTGCTTTTCACTCTCCAGTAAATGAGAGGGATTCAGCTTAAGTGCCGTGATAGCACTGCAGTTCTGTATGTCACAGTACGATCTGACCCTGTGAGCCTCTCCTAAGATTCTGTGTGTATTGTAAGAAGAGTTGTGTTGGGGACAGTTATGTAGTATGTGGAGGCTATGGTAGGTTGGGTGTTTAGCAATGGAAAGCCCTGCTCAGAGGTAGGTCTGGTTGTAAATGAAAGTCTGATGACTGACACCCATAATACGGCATCTGCAGCCGGTGAGTCGGAGACAATCAGCAAGAAATGGATGTTTGCCTTTTTTCAAAATGTTGCATATTTTCTTGTTGTTGAACATACATTTTAAATCAAGTGGGGATTAAATTGTATTCATATGAGAGCGAGCGTGATGAATAATTCTTGCCTGTAATAAGCCCATTTCAGAGAAGAAAATATTCAGCGGGGTAAGTGTGGAGCCGAATCATTTTGGCATTAAATTGAAAAGCTGATGACAAAAGACGTGTCACGCAGTGCACGTAATTACGTGACATATTAGCCACATGCATGAGGTTAGGCTCACTGCTCACTGAGTGCGAGTTAATAGGGTAGGAGGTTCGTTTCCCAGGTGTTTGACAGCTTTAGAGCGCCGCTCTCCACCTCAGCTCTGAAGTGTCCTTCAGCAGGTGACGTCGTGCGACGACTTCGGGTGACACTTAAATGTGGAGAATAATACATTCGTGGTCCCCCGATTGTCACCGGAATTCACCTGCTGGCTTCTATCCGGCAATTTCAGAGACCCCCGGTAGGCGCTTGAGGCCGCTGGAGAGCACCCCGGCTAATTAGGGCGCCGCGCTCAGTCAAAGTTATTTGATGGAGGTGACGTGGGAGATTGATCTTCACGCTTGACTTCCTCCCCGACTGCGAGCGAGTGTTTACCTCCCCTAGCAATTAGCATCTGATTGAGGGAAAAGACGACACAGGAGCCGCTGTTTCGTTTTAAATTCCGAGTCACAAGCCTGAGATCCTGAGAGCTGCAAAACTTGTTCTACCTCCACCAGCAGCGGCGCGGTCTACTTGACGAATGATGAAATGATTGTTCCTTTCAAACGCAGATCTGCAGACGGTTAAGATTCATCGCAGATTCTTTTGCCAGAACAGATAGATAGAAACCGCCGTGTTTAATGTAAGGATTTGTTCTGAAGCATAAAAAAATACCGGGAAATGTTGGTTACTCTCATTCTTGGAAACGAGACCTGGGAAAAGCTGAATTTTTAACTTTTCGTGTCAGCTAAATACTCTTAACTCCATGAAGTAACACACATTTTAATTTTGATATCAATGAAATGATTTACTGAGTATCAATTATAATTTCCCTCGACGTATCCGATGGCGTTAATGAAGGCCAGTATGCCATTTTGTGTGTCCTTAAGAAAGACCAAGCCTCTTCAAACATGTGGCAAAAAAATCCATATCCAAAGTGTTAATTCTACTGGATCTTTTTTTAAATATAATACTAAACCGTTGATTTATTTGCATTGGAGATATCAAAAGATATTAGAACAGTAAAACATGTTAAAGCAAACATAAATTGCTGTATATAAGCGAAAGTACTCTGAAATAAACAGACGAACAATCCACTTGGAAACCAGATACTGACCATGGAGAACCTTGTCCTCAAAAATAAAAACAGACACTTACGGAAAAGTGCACTTGTTTTAAAGAAAGAGTAAAACAGTGAAGCCACCAACATTCTAGATGTTTCTTACCTTCTAGATCAGTACTGAACGCAAAGAAAACGAGTGAGAAGAAATAAGCAGAGGATCCACTTGCTGCCCGATTTCTAACTTCTTGCAACATGGTTTTCAACCCAGTTTCCATATGCGCCTTCAAAACAGGTACAAATGTTCTTGAACCACTTAAGACATCTTACTGAAATATTGATACGGTTTAGTTTCTATGGCAGTTTTTGTACTTTACACCAAAAATTCCCAGAACTGTTCGTGAATCTGGCCATAGCCACTCTGTTTGTTAGCAGCCAAGTTCCACTTGCAAAAAACAAACCGTCATGGTTTGAAACGAGCACAGAATGTTCTAGGGCACAGGTAAGCAACACCATGTTCAGTTCTGAAGGTTTTAGTTATGCTGTCCTTTTAAATTCCCGGATTTGAGCATGAAGCAATAGGGAGGGTATGTTAAGAGAACATTTATCGGTTGTGTAATAACAGTATACTAGCTGCAATGGGAGCGTGAGTATAAAATTCTGAACAGATAATCCATACAGTGTGCCCGGATTTAAAATGTCTGTCAGTGAAAACCAATGCAATCAATTTTGATCCAAGCGGAAGCGCTTTGAGCTATGGGTATGGTTAATAACACAATCGCATTTTGTCAATATTTTCATGACAGAATTAAACATTCTCTACTCACATGCGTTCTTATCCTCTGACTAATCAGTGTTAACTCTAGCTTCATTTACGACACTAATGCATACTGCAAAAAAATTACTCTTCCGTTCTCCTGAAGATCATCAAATCTTCAGTGCATTGTCGCCCTCTGGTGGAAGTCTTATTATTGCACATCAAGCGTGTTTTGGTCCAGGAAATACTATAAAATGGCCAGAGATTTCAGAGGATTTTAAAATATTGATAAATAATCACATTTCATGTCAGCATGAAGCTTTTATATTAAACTTTCAGGGCGCTCCTGTGCCAGAAAATGAAAGTGACAGTGACCAGAAACATGGCCCAGTTCAAGTAAAAATTAACGATTTCCATCGAGTAAACATGTGGCAAGACTCTGTCTGCAATTCAAATGCATAAAATCCACCTGTTTTTATTTTCAGTGTATTTATTAAAAAAAATAAAAACAAAAAATAAAAACCCTATGCGGGCCATCCCAGTAACCGCCTAATGGTCTATGTACATAACATACATAAAAAAGTATTCAAAAACCTACCTATTGCTACCCAGGATCCTACTAAAAGAAAAAAAAAAATAAAATTACAAATTCTACCAGTAAACTGTCAAAATTACAGGATATGAAAAACACAATGTAATTTATAATATGCAAACAACACAACTAGTGCCCCTATTACCACTTAAAACATTTTCTCTGAATATAAAGTAATGCAAATACTTTTTTTCTTTACAATAAATAAACACAGGCACACCTTCCTGTAATTTAATACAGGTCCCTGTAACACGGACAAATAAAAACCATTGAGTTAAAAACAATTTTTTTACAGTGGAATAATACCTTTCACACCAGACAAAGAAATGTAAGTAAAAAAAAAAAGGTAGGAAAAGTCTGGGCAGCTAGTATTTTTGGTTTCGTGAGAATGACGCACTTTCGGTTTTCCAAAGCTACTTAAGATTTCCCATGTAAGCATTTGAAGTATACATATATAGATTTATATAAATATTTACAAACAAAACATTACTAAAATTCTTGAAAATATTCTCGTACAAAAATAAAAAGATGCCAGGTAAGGAGGTTTATGCAAATAAACTTCAATAACTTAAGAAAGCAGATATTAATGAAAAGGTTACCGAAATACTTTTGAAACAGTATGTTTTAGCCCTAAGTGGGTCTCATTTATAACCAGGACGTTAGCGTCCATAGCACCAGTAAAGACCGCATCATAGAGCTAACGTGAATCACTTTTAAGTATAAATACTAGGAAAAGTAATGTACAGTACCAATTAAAAAAGTCTACACAATAAGTTAGTGTCAGGAAATGTACAGGTATTTACAAGGTTCATTAAATACACAGGTGTTTATGGGTGGAAATGGAGTGAAGTCGGGGGGAAATGTTGTGATGGGGAAATGTCATACGGAGTCCAGCAGTGATGCAGCAGCAGTCACAGAGAAACACATTCATCAAGTAGCAGCCAATCGACCGAGGTGGGAGGGCCGCATGCGGCCAATCACGGCCAAGTGGGCAGGTGGCCCCGCCTCCCTCCGCAGGTCAGGCGAGTTGTGCGGGGCTGCAGGGTTAGTCCACGTCACTCAGGTCGCTGACGGGCTGGTCCTGGACCCTGCTCAGGTGGTTCATGGCGCGGTTGAATGCCGTCTGCACGGCCTTGCGGATGCTGGAGGTGCGGCCCTCCATCATTTTTATCTTGTCGATGGTCTTGTCGATCCCCAGCGGAACCATCTTTGATTTAGGAAGCCACTGCCTGGAGAAAACAAAAAAGGTAGAAGTTAAAGAGATGCACTGAACCCCAGGAATCATGACTGAAGCCATCTGTCATTTAGACGTGTTGGTTTTCTTGAGGACATTATGGCACAAACTGCAGGTCCCAAACTGCTCTCCTGTGCTCCCTGTTCAGAGGCTTTCAACACTTATCCAAGTAGAATGTTTTTACCATTCAGGAACAGATCAATCATATTGTAGTGCATCACACTATATAATGCCAAATTAATACAGGTTTCAACACTTCTCAAAAGCGGCGGGTTGCGTCCTCTTAAACTCGACTCGAAATGGAGGAAGAAAAAAATCTCACCAGCTGCGTTTGTTGTCGAAGAAGAGGACGAGGAAGAGTTTCTCTCCGGACTTGTACTGCATCTGCTCTCCAATCCTGAGCACGTCCATAGGGGGCATGGGGATGGTGACACCATTGTGGTGGCAGCCCACGCGGGGCATCTTGGGGTCTATTATCTACACCGGGAGAGAGGGACACTGGTATGGGCGCTGAAGCGTACGTTATTCACAGCAGGGACAAATATACGCGCACACATACACACGCATGCACCACACAGAGCAGCTGGTGCTGAAACACAGTTTTCTGGAGGAGATTATAGACCGTTATCTGCACAGACTCATCCTCGCAGCAGACACAAATACACGCAGTGGCAATGGTGCTGAACGACTGGCCAGACGTGAGTCCAAGCACACAGTTTCCGCAATGCCTTCTCAATCTCGGGTAAAGTTGGCAACCGTTTGTGCATGCGTGACTAAATTCTGCCATCTAGTGGAGCCTTTGAACATATTTTTCACATGAATGCAGTTTAATGAAAATTATACCCTTCAAATGGAAAATTTGCAATCAGTGCGAAGCACTGGAAAATTTCCCCCCGTTTCTGCACTGAGGTCACAGCACACCACAAAGACGTATCAGCGACAAGTTGCATTTCCTGTGCCGATAACGACTGAGGTGTGGTTGCATTCTGGTAGGGCTGTGAAGGGGAGGTTCTCCGGGGTGTGGGTGTTTAGCTCTTGAACGGAGGTGAACTGTGAAGGAAGAGCCCTTAAACAAGCATGTACTGGAGGCTCTATGGCTGTTTGAAACCACCACATACTGAAAATGAAAACGGACCTGGTTTCTAAAAGCAACCTAATTTTGTTTTCACTCAAGAGACTTAATTAACTTGCCTTGTCAATTATGTTTAAAAGGATGTAAGATTTTTGAGGATTATTGTCATTGCAGCATTAATTAAACTGGGGTAAAATCTGGGTACACACTTGTGGATGCCCTCTACAGCAAATTCCAGTTGCAAGCATCTCTTAGTCTTCGGGGGTTAGTCTTCAAGACTGTGAGCTATCTGGTTTGTAAGCAGGCTGATAGTGCTAGACTTGACAGTAAACGACATCAAGCAGGGAAGATGTGACATATGAAGACAAAAACATTTATATTTGCACAATTTGCCATGACTTTTCAAGTAAACTAGGAAATCTGACAGTCCACCACTGTCCAAAATAAACATTTTCAAGGATTGTTGGAATTATGATATTGAATGAAGGGCGCACAACTTCTAAGGTTATCCGATTTTTGTGACCCTCTCTCAGTTAAGTGTTAATTATATTCTTTTTTGTAAGCCACCGCAGTCATTGAAAACTACATGAATTGACAGGGGAGGTGTTCTTGAAGCTGAAAACAACTTCCCTTTTCTATAGCAGAGGCAGATACTGCTCCTCTGCACTTAATCTGTAAGGAACATCAGTGTTAAACAATCAGAGCAAGAATCAGAGTAAGAGAGACTGAAACTGGTCAGATCTGCAATGGTAACAATGACATTCAACTGATAGTATTAAACAGACTTTCCACAAGCCTGTGAGACCTGTGAGACCATGGTCTACACTATCAAAATGAAAATTTTGCTCCACTCACTACAGCACTCATTTGATTTGTTACAGAAGGTGTGCTTAATTTTGAGGCAGTTTCCTGTTGTGTTCTGGAACTTCTGTAATGTTGTACTCTTAAATACTGCATTGGCTCCATTGTTCCTCTATTCTGCAAGTGTAACAGGGTTATATCCACCTAGCATGAAGGGGAACTTTATGCATTCACAGCTTACCAGCTACTGGTGTTTCAGCAAAGGCTTGTGACCAAAAGCACTGCACTCTCGCTAGGGTGAGGACTCGCTCTGTAAGTCAATGAGAAGTGTATGTGTGTGCGTCTGTGTGCGTATGTGCTCATGTGTGCGTGTGTTCGCACATGTGAGAGCTTGGGTGTTTCTGTAGGTACATGCATGAGCGCATGTGTTCATGATCAAATATGTGTTTGTGTCTGTGTGTGTACATGCAAGTTTGATCAAGTCTGTATGTGTATGTCCGTACACACATAAGATTATGCAAGTCTATGTGCATGTGCGAGTGTGCATGTCTGAGTATTGACAGGAACCACACTTGGCCCATGTTGGAGGGAGTTTTGGGAAGGGGGGAGAAAGATGGTCAGTCTCTGACGCACGTACACACACACTCACACTCACCAAGGCAGGGTAGGAAGGATATCCGCTACATTTTGCCCAAACTAGTTTTAGAGGTTCCAGAACAACAGTTGCAGCACTAGCGGGCATCCATATATTGCTGTTGCCAACTTCTATGGAAGCAGGAATAACGACAATCAAGTTATGAGGGGTTCACTGCAAATACAGAGCAAAACATCTCCAAAAGCCATGCTTATAGTGACAAAGCAACATTACAACACATGAAACGTACCAGTCCAGTCAATGAACAATGAATATACATTGATGCATGACTAACAGCCTCATCAGAACAAGCAGAGTGGTCTAATCAGTGACTCATGAGTGGAGTCCTGTGGACTCCAGTGGAGGGAGCAGGATGGCTATCACTCCTCAGTTACATGAAGATCTCATATTGACTGTGTGACCTGGAGGTTTTGTCTGACAAGTGTGTCAGCTCAAGCCTCTGTGACACCTTAATGGTAGAAACTGCATTCTACAGCTGGTTTTTTTTTTTTTTTTTTCCAACAGCTCAAATCATCAAATTCCACTCCTTTTTGAGAGGGAGAATGTACAGCCGGTCACACAATCTGGCAACTAAAATACAAACATCAAAATGCATGCAATCACATTCCCTACACATACACTGGACAGTACTGAGAACAGCCAACGTACCGGCCGCGATCCGGGCAGCTTTGGCAAAGTTCCCATTTTCAATGCAGGCGATCAGCTGGTTCTTGTCATCCACAGTGCTCCTCCTCACCAGTGCTGGCTTGCCTTTGCCGCACTTTGGAAGACTGAAACTGCTGCGGGACAGCAAAATCAAATCAGTCCTGGGTTATCGAAACTATACTTTCATTTCTCACAGGCGTTTCTCACAAGGAGGACGTGAAGGGAGTTTGCCTGTCCTCATATTGAAACCACACTGAGGAAGAACATGCTGACTAGCTATAGGAGACTTCTGATAGAAATTGTTACCATATCCCCGAATGGGACACATCTGGTGCACTAGTAGGAGTAGCTAATGTGACCGTGCAGTGTATAGTACGACTGTGAGTGTGTGTACTTGGTGTGTTGGGTGGTAAGTACTGTGTAATTATGTGGCGAGTACCTGGTGTGTCAAGTAGCAGTAGGCAGTGTGTAACACTGCGTAGCTGGTGTGTCAGTGGCAGTAGGCAGTGCACAACAGTTCAGAGCTAGTTTGTCAGTGACTGTAGCCAGCGCGTAACAGTGCATAGCTTGTGTCAGTAGCAGGAGGGCTTGCATAACACTGCATAGCATGTGTGTCAGTAGCAGTAAGCAATACGTAACAGTGCTCAGCTCATGTGTCAGTAGCAGTAGGCGGTGCACGACGGTGCATAGCTAGCGTGTCAGTGGCATTAAGCACTGCGTAAAAGTAGCAGCAGACAATGCGTAAACAGTGTGTATCTGTTGTGTCGCTAACAGAAGCGAGTGCATAAATGTACATCAGTAGCAGTGGGAAGTGCGTACCTGGTGCTACAGAGCAGGCTGCCGCTGGAGGAGATGCTGGACTCTGAGGCGCACCTCCGCCGAGGCTCCAGCTGCCTGCTGGGACTGAGCTCTTTCTCCTCCTCCACGACAAAGCCATTAGACAGCCCTGGAAGCACAAAACAAGAGGGTCAGAACATGGGGAGCCACTCTGCACACCACTGACACAAGAGGCATCAGGGTTCAACACAGGAGAAACAATGCAATGGACTCACTGCAGTTCTGCAGTAACACGACTTCCTGTACACGATCAATGAGAGAGGCCATAACTCTGAACTGATCTCTGTTCTTCCAGCAGCCACAGTGGGAATTCGCCTTCGGTGTGCGTCCTTAAGCGTAGTGGGCGTGTCTTCTCCTCGCAGAGGCGGGACTCACCTGAATCGAAGCGCTTGCTGGGGGACGACTCCTCGCTCTCGCTGTCTCCGCTGGCGCTGCGGGACCTCTTCCTGGGCTGCAGGAGGGTCTCCAGCCGCGGGATGACCACCGACAGGAAGGTCTTGGTCCCCAGCTGCGGGCAGGGGGGCTGGGCCTCGCCCGCCTTGCCGGGCTTCTGGGGGCTGGCGCTTTTGGACTTGCGGAAGAGCACCGACGTCCGCCTGTTGACGGGGCCGGAGGGCTCGGACAGCGTGGACGTGGCCACCACGCTGACGTGGCCCTCGGGCAGCGGCGGGCACTCCGAGCTGTGCCCGTTCAGCATCTCTTTGGGTCCTGAGGCCGCGTGCTTCTCGCCGTCAAACTTGACACGCTTGTGGCACTTGTTCTCGGGGCTGGGGTCTATGGGTTTGAGGGTAGGCGGTTCGGAGTGACCGTCCGAATTTAGCGGAGGTGGCAACGAGTCAGACGGCTCTAGTTTTGGCGGCAGAGACTTGTCCCCTGAAAAACAATACGACGGCACCTATAGCTTACCGAGAAGTGACATCCTACAATAAACACGCCGTGCCTGCTCCAGTAGGCCCCAAGGCAGTCACTCCACTACAATTCACCAATATCACTCAGATTACATCTTTAATGTTCAAACTCGCAGAACTACAAGAATAAAGTATACGATAAATCCCCGGAAATGACTGCAAACTGACTCAACACGGTACCCTAATGAATCTGAAATGGAAAAAGCAGTGTACCGCAGTCATTACAGCACACTGAGGCGTATATACATACCGTCATCCTCTACGCCCTGCCCGGCAGGCTCGGCCTCCTCCACCCGGGACTCTCTCCGCTGAAGGCAGGGCGCCGCGGCCTTCCTCAGGCTGATCTCCGCACGGACGCTGTTGATCTCCTTCTTCAGCAGCTTGAGCCGCTTGCTGCGCGACGGGCTCGTCTTCATGGCGCACGTCTGGTCCAGTTTGTGCAGCAGCTCCTTCAGCTGCTCCTCCAGGGGCATGTGCGCCCGGTTCGCCGGGACCAGCAGCCGGTCCACTGCGGGAGAGAAACCACAGCCTCATTCAATTACATTACACTCCTTTAGCAAACGCTCTTACCCCGAGCAACTTTCAGCACAAAGGAACGGAGGTGTATCCATTCAAGATAAATGAGCAATAGTGTCAGACCATAACAGGTCAGAACTTGAATGGAACAGTCTTGAACCTGGGGTCAGACATGAAGAGCCCCTATCCGGTTTGACGAGTAAGCTTAAAGCCTTCTTCTAACAACTGCTGACCTTTGCCATCTCTGTTTACTTCTACTTCTTTGTTGCAATATCCTAATGCTGTTTAATGCGAGTGAATTTTTGTCCTGGGATGTTGGAAGGTGCTTTAAGATGCACCAGAGCTGTGATACATAAATAGACATATTACTGCTTTTTATTATTATTAAATCATTTCAATGTTATCCACCCACAATATATATACACAATATATATACTAAAACATTACGTAAAAAAAGAACATTACGTAAACACAGAACACCCGGGACAAACAACAGTGCCGTCACAGGTGTCAGAGCTGTAAACCGGTTTTTAACCAGTACAGTGTTTTTATGTCATGTGTGTTACTTTTCGTTAACGCTCACCATTCCCCTATGATGGTTCTGGTATCATTTTGTGTTTGTAAAAATACGGGTATTTACACAGACAACAGAAGGCTGCACGTGAGCGTAACTCACCCTCCTCCCAGGAGAAGGCGGGTGGCGGCTCCACCTTGGGCGGCTCGGGCAGGTGCAGGCCGCTCTCGTAGTCGAAGCCTATGATCTCAGCTTCGCGCCGGGTTTTCCGGAGCAGCGCCCCGCCCTGGTCCCGCAGCCGCACGGCCGCGCGGTAGAAGATGGTGTCCTTGGCGTTGTACGTCATGCAGTTGGCCACAATGAGGTTGAAGTCGTCCTCGAACTCGTCCAGGTTCCGGTAGCCCTGAGCCTCGATGCGCTTCCGCATCATGGAGAAGTCCATTGGGTGCTTGATGTGGTCCAGGTAATCGGGTACCTGAAATGAAGCATGATGTCACTAGTCACTGCTGGAGATGAGATGACAGGATGGACTAGGGACCAGATCATAGATCACTAAAACTTCAATGACAGGTTCATATCACCAAAACTAAAGTCATTACTGCCAGGTGCAGTTTGTAGGACTTCCCTTTTTCAGATGAGATTTTCTCTAAAGATTGGCTTGTGTGAAGAACGTTTCAGTTACACAATGTCATCGTCATTACTTCAGAGACAGAGACACGAATTGCCTGCTGTTCTTGTCTAACTTCCTTGCTGCTGGTGAGACTTTCAGACATCAGGGGTGTGATGCTCACCTCTTTGAGGCTGACAGGCTGAGCGAAGATCTTGGCCTGGTCCTTCTCCTGGAGTTGGTCCAGAACAGACCGCAGGAGAACCGTGAATGGAGTGAGCTGTACTTCCAATACAGACTGCTGCAGCTTCACCTGCGGAACAAGGTACACGACACGGGTTCAGAATGAGTGGGCAGGTGCAGGCGTATACACACAAACCAACATCAGCCCTGGATTTGTTACCAACTACTGAAAAAGATGATGTTTGTACATGAGAAAACACACTAGTCTCTCTGTTCACTGTTCCTGTGCAGTATTGATACAGTGGGAGTGACTGGATTATTAAGATGTGACTGTCTCTGCTCTGCCTGGCATTGACGTTCTCTGGCGGTGTCGTGGTTGTGAGGCCAGGCTGTGGCAGTACCTCCTCCCTCTTGAGTTTCTCCCTCTTGCGGATGAGCTCCAGCAGCAGTCGCGCCCGCTCCAGGTCGTGCCGGAGTCTGTGCCACTCCTTCAGCTGCTCCTTCAGCACCCTGGTCTCTTCCTCATTCTCCTTCTGTGGGGTTAAGCACAGCAGGCTCAACCATCATACACTGAAGAAGTTTACAGGCTCTTGAGGTCTTGAACACAGGAGAGTTCGAGTGACTTACTTTCACCCTTCTACTCAATAACCCGAGATTCTCGATTATTCCATCAGCTAGTTACATCTGGCTATAAAAACAATTTATAAACTTTCCAACCTGTAACCTCAGGAGGATCAGAGTCAAGAATTCCCGATTCATTCATTCAAGTTTAAACAAACACTTGTCTCAACACATGGCAACGTTATAGGATTTTTAGAGAAAGTACACTTTCCTCATTTACTCTAACACATGCACCTCCTGTACGAGCTAAGGTACGCAAGAACAAATGGTGATTTAATTTAAAGGACTGAAAGTAACACACTGTTCTGTCATGACATTTTAGTACAAAGTGGCCCACTGTTGGAGTTCACAGGCAGCACAGAAATGAATGTCACAGCACTAGAGGTCAAAGTTCGCAACAGCCCTGTGACGTGTGCAGGTGTGTTGGTGAACTGACCGGTCGGGCGGTTCTCTGGGACTGCAGATTGGACTGCAGCCGGCGGAGGAGGGGCACGCCGTTCCTCGACTGCCTCTTCAGCGTCCAGTAGCTCAAGACCCTCTCGAAAAAGACCCTCTTCTTCTGAATAGAGATTTGACCGAGGATGGCGTTCAACCTGGGAGAGAAAGGGCACGGTTCACTGAGTCACTATCTTATGAAGTTTGATCATATGGAGAAAAATACTTTGGGAGATATAGAGGTCATAAAACTGTAGCCTGAAGCAGGTTTACAACAAACACTGTCTCATCTAGTAAGGGGCAGCAGCATAGCATAGTGGTAAGGAACGGGGCTGTTAAACAAAGGTTGCCGGTTTGATTCCCCGCTGAAGCAATGCTGCTGTACCCTTGGGCAAGGTACTTAACCCACAATTGCCTCTGTAAATATCCAGCTGTATAAAGGGATAACATGTAAAAATTGTAACCTATGTAAGTCGATCTGGATAAGAGTGTCTGCTAAATGATAATAATGTAATGTAATCTAACAAGACAATGATCTCCAGAGTACAAATGCTTTATAGCAGTCATGCAATTACACCAGAAGAAAGACATGAAATACAGTGCAAGTGTGCACGTTTTGTGTGTGATAAAGCTGCCTAAACCATCAGTGCCTGACTCAGAGACCCTACCTCTGGGAAGGAATACTGGGCACGGTCACTGCAGGGACCGCAGCTGGGGGCTCGGCGTCTGCTTTCTTACTCTTCTTCTTCTGCCTGCCTCTTAACCTCGACCTCCCGCCGGTCTTGTCCCCGTTCTTACACAGTCCGTTTTTGGCCTTGGCGTCCTCGTAGATGGTGAGGGGTCGGCGGACGCAGCCGGCGGGCGTGTGCACGCCGCAGTAGGCCGTCTTCTTCACCGAGAAGGTGGGGTCGCCCGTCTCCGTCACCTCCTTGACGGGCTCCATCTTCATGTACAGCCCGGCCTTCTGGGCGCAGCTGACGTGGAAGGCGGTGTAGCAGTTGGCGCGGTGGCACTGGATGCAGGCGCCGACGCCCTTCTCCTTGCAGAGGTAGCAGGTGAGCTTCCAGCGGGCCGGCGGGATGTTGCGCACGCCGTCGATGGGCTCGATGAAGACCGTGTTGGAGAAGCCCACCTCGGGCACCCACAGGGCGCACACCACGTGGCCCCAGCGGTCGTCGTCGGTCCTCTTGAGCGCCCCGCCCCGGTTGGGGCAGAGCACGCACTCAGCCGGCCGCTCGGGAGCCTGCAGGCAGCTCCGGCACAGCCACTGGCCCTCGGGGATGTAGGGCACGCCGTAGCACTCCTGGTGCACGGCCAGGTTGCACATGTCGCAGAAGAGGATGGCGTTGCTGTTGTGGCACTCGCCGTCCATGCAGATGCAGCAGACGGCGTCCTCGTCGATGAGCGACTGCGGGTCGGCCCGGCCCAGGCTCTCGAAGAAGGACTCCTTCTCGAAGCGGTCCATGAGGAACTCGAAGACGTTCTGTGACACCTGGCTGAAGCCCTCGCTCCGCCGCTTCTCGTTGACCAGCTCCAGCCAGGCGTAGTCCTCCTCGTCCATGTCGTACTCCACCTCCTCGTCCAGCTCCTCGGGCGTCTTCTCCACGTAGGTGTAGTAGGCGGAGGGCCTGCGGGGCACCGCGGGCAGGTTGTACTCCACCGTGCGGATTTTGGGCTCCGGGAGGGCGCTCTTGGGCGGCTGCGCGGCCTGGGCGCTGGTCAGGGCGGCGTTCTTCTTCTGCTGGTTGTTCTTGAGCCGCGCCGACCGCACCAGCGCCGGCTGCGGCTTCTCGCTGTTCTCCTTGTTGCTGTTGCACTCGGCGATCTCCTGCGCCGTGGGGTCGTCGTCCGAGATGACCTCCAGCTTGTCGAAGACGCTGATGCGGTGCACGCGCCCGTCGATCTCCAGCTCCACCATGCGCTGCGCCTGGGCATACGTCAGCGTCTCCCGGTTGGGCGAGGGCCTGATGGGCGAGGCCGGCCGCTGCGACGTCGGCACTCGGTTACTCCGGGTTTTTCTCTTCATCTTGAGCGCCTCGAAAAGCTGAGGGGAAATATGGGAGCTTAATCGGCTGTCAAATAAAAGGAATGTGCACACAGTCGCATATCAAAACACTCAAGTCAGGAAATATAAAGTCACAGCATGTGAATCTGATTAACACCATTAGTTTCATTTCCACATTTTCCACACTCTACTACCAGTATGACATCAGGCATGGTTCCTTTCATTTGAGCACAATTTAATTAGAAGTTATAAAATGTATAAAATGTGTTTAATTTACCAGCACTCCTTTACCAGCACTTTACCAGACAACAACTGAGTCAAACTATCTTTAACTCAATCTGAAGAAAACTATCTGAAGACAACAATTAATTTACTGCAGATCTTTGAAACATTCACAAGATATCATTGCCCAATAATACAAAATGTGACTGACTCCTGAAAATAAAGGAAGGAAACTAATGGTCTTATTATGCTGTCAGATAACTGATGTTAAACTGTCACATGACAGAAAAAAAGCTCAATAACTCTACTTTCCTGCTGTGTGGTGCTGACAATTCATTTTAGTACTAACAACAGTGATATGCCTGACTTCAGTCAGCAGACATCCTACTGAAGTTATTTCTTTGTCTTTATACAGCTTCAGGCACTGTAACAAATCTTCAAATTCTTATTTTTTTCACCCCAAAAGACCAATGAAAGGACATCAAGCATACCCTGTGTTACCCTATTTTACAGCACAAAATCCCTGCAACGTTGCATAAAATCTAGACTGGCTACCGAGATAGTGACAGCACAAGAGCACTAGAGACACATACAACACTGGCACCTTAAGGTGGAACAAAACCCATTTTCAACCAGATTTACACACAGTGCAACAGACTGCGAAAAAAACCATTACTACCATTATGATGTTTTATAAATGTTCCTACCTCGAGATATGCGTCCCCAAGACAAACAGGGTTACAAACTTATAGCCATGACAGGTGGGCGCAAACTCATTTGGCCAATCAAAACTGTTGTATAGTGGCTCTTGTTGACATCTGGACGACTCCAGTGACTGGATGCTTCCTCCTGTAGGTAAGAAGCGATTTTATTCTACATTGGCTTGTGCTCACAACTACTCGGAAATATGTCCATGTTATGATTTCCAAGATGGACAGAATTTTGTGACCTAAGCTAACAAATTTTACACTACATTATTGTCATTTATCAGACACTCTTATCCAGAGTGGTGTACATAGTTTACAATTTTCATATGTTATCCATTTAAACAGTTGGATATTTACTGAAGCAATTCTGGGTTAAGTACCTTGCCCAAGGGTATAGCAGCAGTGTCCCTGCTGGGAATTGAACCAGCAACCTTTCGGTTACAAGCCCAGCTCCTTAACACAATACTATACTGTCGCCCCTTACCCTTCTCTCCTTCAGCCTTGTGTGCCCTGTGTCTGACAGAAAAATACCAACTGGTGTGAAGTTACTGAAGTCTCATGTAGCTTTCATGAGCCATCAAAATAGCACTGTTTCAGATCTTATGCAATTATTTCAAACCTGGTTGAAACAGGTTATGTTCCACTTTCAAGTAGGACCTTAGCATCATGGTTTTACTTTAAAACTTGTCAACTCTACAGCTTCATAATGCAACAACATCCTACAATGTACATAACAGTGAACCTGCTTCTTAGTGATCTGCAAAGCCAAAACACATCCCTCGGGCATTTCACCACCTATAGTGATGACTGAGTCCTTAAGCAGGGACAGACCACAGTTAAATGCTCTATCATGAATAATCTTCCTTGAGAGAAAATAAATTAGTGGAACTATTTCTAGGGTGACTAGGGTGGCTTGTGTCACCACCATGCACATGAGGGAATGCTGACAAAGACAAAGGGTAACAATGAAGTGTTGACAGCAACCTGGTTGTCCCTGACAACAAGAATAGATGCTATCATTACCTTGAGGTCTGTGGAGAAAGCACCAATCAAGGTAACAAGAAACAGTAATAACAGGCAACTGCCAGAGTACTCGCTACTTAAAATACTTTAAAGATAGAAGCCTGACACTCAGTTGCATTCTTTTATATATGTATAAAAAGAAGCTTATAAAAGTGTTCATGTGAAAAATGTAACACAAACTGGTACAAGGTAAGTGTTCATGTCAAGGAACAAACAGGACACTGTTCTGTAGACTAACGGCGGCAATTAATGCAATAACGCAATAATGTATATTTTAGACTCAACTACATAACGAATGACAAATTTCGTAAATAGGCCTACCAATGGATGCTTGATTACAACTGTATAAAAATTCAATGTGAAATGATGCACAATTTTAATCTGTTATTGTTGAATTTGTTAATGTCCACTTCGGTTGTGTAGCAAGCAAGCCAACAACTAGGAGATCTAGCCAGCTGCTTAGTTACGTTTGTTTGGTTAAATTCCGCTTATGCCCACGCAGTCCGCAGTCAGCTGCATGCAGAGACAATAGTGTCCTTTAGTTTGTAACGAAAATTAGGAACAAGTGTGAGACTATAACGTTAGTTTGCCATTGTTGCTGGGAAACTATCCAGTTGTTTGACGTCACTGCACCAAACACTTTCCCGGGACAGTTTGAATCAATGGGATACGGCGACATAACGCGCATTTCGTCGATCGCTGCGCTGCAATCATCTGCATGCACCGCTGAGCTGTGCGTGCAGTGTTTGCGCCAGGCACTGATCATCTGAGAGAAGAGCGATCATCGCCAGCGGCCTGGGGTGCTGGGGCGGTTCACAATAATAAAACTAGGAAAGTCAAACATGGCGTCCAACAAAACAAGAACCAGAGTCGATACAAAAAAAGTCCTATTTTTCACCCGGATTGCCAACTTCATTTGATTATGCACATCAACACATATATATCAAGCACATATATGAGTACGGATCACGTTACATGGCTCATACCTCGGAATTCCAAAGCTTTTTGCCTAAGACAGCAGCAGCGCTGGTGAAAGCAATGGCGATATGGCCTGCAAAGCGGCTGTGATTCCGCACAATCTTCTCATCCAACGGGCGCCGCTCGAGCTTTCACCTGAATTTTCGGAGGATATGCAGAGGTATCCACGACGTCCGTCTGGATTCTGACCTTGGTTCTATCATCGGCGTAAAAATATTTGCAAAAACAACCATTCGTAAATCGCACCGTTCCTTCCTGTAGACGACCCGCAGCTGCCCAAAGCTTCCCTCTCCCAACAACAATGCGGTTACACTAGAGGCCCCACCCGCACGCAAGACGTGATTACGTAAAGGGGGGGAGGTCAGGAAGTCGCAGTTGTTCCAACCCACGCCGCGGTATCAAAGAGAAAGGATCGTTATTAGAAATTTTGATTCAGCGAGTCAGTTACATGATAAGGTACTAACAGCTACATTTTGACATGGTGTAGACAATTGACTTAGGTACACACATCCATCACTGAAAGAAACGTTTTTAAATGACCTATACTGGCCAGCTAAAGCTAACTTCTTTTAACAGACTCGCATGTTAAAACAGAAATATTTATAACCCTTAGCAGCTGGTATGTGCATGACTGGAAGGAAAACATTTACCACGCGAAACAGGTTTGCGATCCTGTTGACATTTCTCAGCAGAGAAAGGAGGATAATCCTAAATAAATTGTTTAGATCTATAAAAGTAGGTCGGCTCATAAGCCAGTCACTGTAGCACATAGATAACTACCTATGGCCACATTCTATCGAATTAGCTGTTAACCTTTTCAGTTATAACTACATGCAATTAATACGCAACTGTTATTTGTTTCTCTGTGCGGTATACATTGCTACGTCACATTCCACCCATGTTGACAAATTAATAACCTACAGAATACCCCTGGTATAAAATAGCTTACAAATATTAAAAATGCTCTTGATTTGGCCCCACCCATGATGGCGCCTCCTTGCCCGTGAGAAAGACCCCTCCAGGTCAAGAAACCCCGTATAATGTTTCATTTAAAGCGCAGGCGATAAGAAGGGGAAACAAAGCCCACAGCGTGTGTGTTGCGGAGGCGAGTTGTTTCAAACACCGCTAACACTCTTTTATGCGTGCAGTAAGGATAAAAACAATTGTGACCATGTTTGGGCGCAGTGTTGAATTACTATATTACAGGAAATATAACAAGCAATGGTAGTGTTTTGTTTTCTTTTAATGACTACGTCGCCATTTTGGAAACCCTTAAACCCCGTGACATCATGAAAGCACGCTTCTTCCGTCCTATACGCAGTGTGGAGGTCCTGCTGCTGAATGTTAACTATTACCGAAACAAAGCAAATAACTAATTGCCCCTTTAGATCAACGCATGTGTGTTTTTATTTAACTGTTACTGAAATTGGCCTCAGGGCTTTCAGGCAGGCTATGTATGTTGTATTTGCCAGAGATACTAAAAAAAAAAAAATCCGTTAAAATTTGTAGGCGTGTCGGACTGATCTGGTTTCCGGCTGGTTCCTCCGCTATTCTGCTGCCAGGATCTGGCTCTTTCTCACCAGTGGAGTTCCCGTATTGGCCTACACCAGGACCTTAGAGTGAAACTACGCATTAACCCCTGTCATCTCATTTAAGAGACAGCCTGTGAAGTCAGCTGTTCTTCAGGTTTTTTTTTGCGATCGCCGTGACAGTTGGGAGATTGGTCTTGTTTGAATGAATTGTAATGACACGTGCTGGAGGTAACTAGTTGGATAGTTAGGCAAGTAAGCCCCCATTTTAAAACCGTTTCAAAAAGTAGTGTAATTAATAACGTAACAGTATTTAGCTTGGTAGTTTGCCAACTGAGGTTATCAAAGTGATCATTACATATTGTCAGTATCATTCTCAGCAATGACATTGACTTGCAGACGACTATGGACATCCTTTGACAAGTTTCTGTCGTAGTAATTTAGCTAGCAAATTATACCTTTTGAGATTGACAGTCGCTATGTAATACTGCGCCACACTTGGCTAGTTTGTATACACGTTATAAAAAAGCACGAAAGAACGGCCAAAACGACAGTAAACCCGGAAAACTCTGGCTTTCTCTTGATGAACACGTTGAGAACGTGATGAACATTTTATGATCAATTGTCTTAGGCTTTTGCTTTAACGTGATTGTTAGGTAGCTAGATAAATGACTTGAAGCCAGCCAGCGACATTTTTGATTATTATATTTACTGGCCAAATGTCTGTTTTCAGTACATTGGCGAGCCAGCTAGCTATTGGCTGTTGTTCCTAATGTTAGGTAGACAAGCCAGTTAGCGAGCGAGCACATGGAATGTTGTGCCCGGATATAAGAAAATTAAAGGAGCACCTTGTTCAGTTCCGGATGATGGATTTGCCTTGCGAAGTAGCCATGTAGCCAACTTGTCCAGCAGTTTGCCTCAGTACCAGTGGTTTGCAGTCTCGCTGTCTGGTGATTGTCGAACGTGAACCCAGGAAGTTAGAAGGTAGCTGAACAAAACTCAGAGGTTTGTCAGTTCATGTCGATCGGAAACTTTTTTTTTCGCTAGTTGGCTAACAAACAGCGACGCCTTGATTTATTGTGGTAGTCGAGTGGTCCCCAAATGTTTGTATGTCCAAACACATTTTCTTACGTCAAATAGATTTAAATCACTTGCTTTTTTCCAACTGAATTGCTCTCTCACAGATGCCACATTTTACCTAGACTATAACGTATCCAGCAATTCAAGCCATCATTTGATCTATTTTATCACTAGTTTAGACAGTTTACAGTGAACACCGTATGATATCTGCGTGTCGCAACTATAGTATTCCCTCAAATATTGTTCGCACTAGCTAAGTATGTGGGACATTAAGATTGTAATTCATTTTGTGTCAATTATGGCACTCAGATGCGTCTGTTATGGTTCTCGGCGTTGCTCCAGCCAGCTCTTGCTTTCCTCCGCTGGTCTTTTTTGATTGGAACCCTGCTTTCTAAAGATTCCACAGTCAATCTGCATTGTAACACTGCAGCTGCATTTTGGAACACAGTGATACATTGTACTTCGAATACACAGTATCCATTGCTTTTACGTTGATTCTGTCAGACTTTCTTGCAAAGTCTTCACTGTACTTTCACATAATGCGCAGTGCCCCTCTGGGCTGTCGTTGTGATCACTTGTAATTACTTTGTCGTTGTGATTTTTTTTCTAATTACTAACCATAGTACATTGTGTAAATTTTTGTGGTAAATTGTAAATAAAATGTTTCCTTTTAATTAAAAGGGGAAAAATGTTGGTGTGTGTTTTCTGCTCTTTTTCCCTTGTGAGTGTTGCTTATGTAGCAGCGCTCAGAAGAGCATGTGAAAACTACAGACAATGATGTCATCGTTTAGAATCAGAACAGCATTCATTTCATTAATTTATTCATTTGGCAGATACTTTTATCCAATGCAACTTACAAGGGAGGCAGAGTACCACACAAGCAAAAAGCCACATAAGGAGACAACAATATTAGAATCGCAGCATGACTAAGTTTCGATAGTTGGCCAGACAAGGTACAAGCTAGCTGGTGGAGATAAAAGTGCATAAAACCAGAAATCGATTTTTCGTAGTGGCCGGGAGGGAACATACTTGTAGTAGCGAGAAATATAATTATTGATTGCATTGGCCGGGAATCGAACCCGGGCAGGCGAGAATTCTACCACTGAACCACCAATGCTTAGGAAATAAGGCTGAGAGGAACACGACTGCTCCCTTCAAAGAGGAATCAGGATGATCTTGTGATATGCACACAACAAGGCCAGTTGTTTGAAACATACAGTAGACTTACTTGTATGGTGTGTGTATGTGTGTGTTTTGGCTGGGTTATATAGTGGGCTGTCATCATGTGTTGAAGGGACTGACACATAGGTAGAATATACGCAGCACACGTGGTCTTATCTGACAGGGAGGGTGCCCAAAGTAGTTTCCATCGTAGGCTATGCAAGTCGGAGTAGAAGTCAAGATATTTGAGTGTGACTGCCTTAATTTGGTTCTATTCCATTTTTGTTCAGCAAGCGTTGTGTAAGTTGCAGTTGTAGCCCAATAGCTGATGTAGCTGATGTCTTCTCGACATGAGTAAGTCACACTTCCAGTTTAGCACAATAAATCTGTGTGGTGAAATTGTTGACTTTGTCCAAAAAGGAAAGCTGCCCGTTTAAATAAGACATAAATGTTTATGGGAAAAAGATTATACGCCCCAAAGTTCGTTTACATGTATATTTGCATATTTGGGTTTGAACGTGACATTGAGCAGTTTAACAAATTCCAGCAGATCTGCGTTAACATTCGGTATATTAACAACAAATGTTGGTGGAAGTTTAAAAATATTTACATTAAGACATTTTTTAGGTGGTGATGAAATAAATTTTTTGTTAGCTATATTTTTGATCAACTTTAAATCAATGGAAGAACCAGCGCAAAAAATGTGACATGCGTAGCAACAAAAGATGCTCAATATATTTAATTAATTATGTAACAATTAATTATCTTGTTCAACGAATGGCAGTCTCAGTGAATATGTGCTGAACTAATTCAGATAACAGAACAGTCTAAGGACTTGTAGGACTGCCACGTAATTCTGATGCGCTTACCATCCATTGTGTTTACTGTGTCTCGATGCACAGATTCTGCGCAGATTCACTGATCTGTATATTATGTGGATTAGGTACGTTAGGAGAATCCCTCAAGATGACACAGGATCGGTGAATTTGCGCAGCATTTCGCCCTAAAACACGTAAGCTCCGCGACAGTTTTTTGTATGGGTCCACTTGCTTTAATATCTCTAACACAGTATGTCCTGATGCGTTTGTCCTCACATTAAACACAGACAAATTTTCATTCATCTGTTATTAATCTGGATGGTTTAATTTTCACGGCTACTAGCATGGCAGCCTATTTACATGTTATACTGATCGGTGAATGTACGCAAATACTGCGCAGTTTGTTCAGTACAAGCACTCCGATACTATGACCTTAAAGTTTTACACGTGTGTGCAGTCCGTTGTCCCGCGCGTGGCGACATTTCATTGGATTGTTGTGTGACTGATGGGGGATAATGGCCAATCAGGATAAGCCACAATTGTAGCGAAAGGCTGACGCGGAAATCTAAATGTGCATTTTTTTTTTTGAAAAGCCGGGATGTAAATACTGTATGAATTTGTAAAGCTTTGCATGGACGGAACTAAGCTTCATATTTATTGCACCGACAGCTTTGACAGTTAGAAATCAGTCTGATGCGCTGGGCAATATTTGAGGGTAATCCAGCTGGAAAGCGCATGTTTTATAGCTAGCGAGTTTTTGGTATGCTTTTGAATGAGATTAACTAGCTAGCTTGTTAGCTAGCTCTTTAGCTGCTAAAATGCTGTCGATTGTATTTGTGCTATCATTTTGGGCTACAAACTTTATTTTCTACACTGCCTACACAGATGCAAAAGATCTGAAAGATTCTTGTTCAACTTGCAGACAGATCACTGACAACTTTAACAAGGTAAGGTCACTTCCATTTAATTTCTTTCTGTACTTTGGTAGCTGGGCCCAAAGAAAGCAAGTTTAGCTAGCTAATATGTCCCTGCACGTGTGGTAGTTAACTAGCTAACTAAATAGGCACCTTCTGTCTAATTAGATGTGGGGTTAATTTGGAGTTTGTGTTCATATCTTTAGTTACTTTCATAGCGGTGTTCGTTTGACTGCCGGTGCCAAAAGGCTACACAAAACAATTTTAATTATGAAGGTGGCATACTTTTTAAAATGACACCCACGCTTACTAGTGGCACAGTTTGTATTTCACCGGTGGTACTTTGTGCTTGTAGGAAATTAAGGAGATGATCTGAAACTGCTGTCGATCATGTGCTAGTATTCTGCACCTGATGCCATATGCGCCTGCATTATCTTTGTATTGTCAAGATATTGCTCCTTACTGGTCCGTCTCTCTGATCAGGGGTTCGAGAGAACCGCGAAGCAGAATTTTGGTGGAGGAAACACCGCGTGGGAGGAGAGGAAACTGTCAAAATATGAGACCAGGTGAGAGCTCCCTCCCAGCAGCTGGCAACAGTTGTTTTTTTTGTAAATCTTGTATTTCTTTCTCACTTCCAACAATCCAGTATACAAGTGAAAGATTTCTCAAAATTGGTACAAAATTACAATTGAATTTATTGTAAAAGTGCCCAATCCAAAGTAGTGTCTTGAATGGATGCAGATATTAAGTCACTGCTACCTGTAATATTTATAGACAAAGCCATCTTCAGTCATAGCATGGCTGTTGCATTTCAGGGCAAAGGAAGAATCCTTATCAATCCTCAACAATTTTACCATCCTTCTTTTTACCTGCGTTGAGCTGTGGGTTTTAATAAGCATATCCTCCCCTGAGATTCAATCACCAAAGGTGTTTGAATTTGTAATGTATACTTTCATACAATAAGTCAGTCTTCCTTTAAATCCAAAAGCTGTTGCACAGTAAATATGGGTGAGATACTTTTGTTTCATCTTCAGGAGTGACTCCACTCATCCTGCATTATCTGCTTCCACATAGGTGATCCCCATGATACATTATATGGGGATCAGAATAGGAAACATTTTTCTCCATCAGTGGTATTTAATTAATTCAATGAATTCAACGATTTTTTTGTATTTATTGTCGTCAAATGAAATGTTTGTAATGTTTGAAAAATGTTTGTAATGCCTGAACTGGCAGATGTGTATTTTCCCTTGTTTCTTCACTGTGATACTGCATTGGAGTATTTTAAGTGTCAGTGGTTTGAACATTACCTTACATTACATTACTGGCATTTACAGATGCTCTCATCCAGAATGACTTACATTGGTCACAACAGTTATATGGAGTTACACAGTTGTATGGAGTTGAACAGATCAGAATGGTGTATAATGCTTTTAATTAGTTTTTAAACGAATGTCTTAATGTTGTTGTTTTTGATTCTGTTGGTATTGGAAGTCTTGAAGCCAAAAATGTTAAAGAGGGGTGATAGTGGCTCAGGAGGTAGAGCAGTCGACTGGGGATTGGAAGGTCCCTGGTTTGAATCTGGCTCCTCCTGGCAGAATGTCGAAGTGTCCCTGAGCCCAGACTGCTCCCAGTGGCTAGTTGGTACCTTGTATGGCAGCCTCTGCCACTGGTAGGTAGATGTGAGGCACATGACTGTAAAGCGCTTTGAGTACTCAAAATGAGTAGAAAAGCGCTATATAAATGCAGTCCATTTACCACTTGTGGACAGTAAAGGTATTCTATTCTGTTCTTCTGGTCAGTGAGATTCGCCTGATGGAGATCGTGGAGGGCCTGTGCGACAGCAGCAGCTTTGAGTGCAATCACATGGTAGAAGAACATGAGGAGCATTTGGAGACGTGGTGGTTCAAGAGGTGAGCTTATGATTACATCACACTTTCCATTACACAAAGGCATAAGGCTGTACGCCTAGTACAAATATTAAAGAGTTTGTTTATCGTTTGCAGAACTACATACATACCTCTCCGTGCAGGTTGTAAAGAAGGGACGAAGGATAGAATTTAACACCGTTTCAGTTGTGTCTTTTTTCCAGAAAAACAAAGCACCCTGACCTTTTCAAATGGTTCTGCATCGACACCATGAAAGTGTGCTGTCCCAAAGGAACCTTCGGTCCTGACTGCAATGGTAAACACAGTTCAGACCCCGACCCATAAACCCAGCTGCAGCAGATGATGGATTTGGTGAAAGTGTCTAAAATATTGTTCCCTTTGTCCGGTCTTCATTTCCACAGCATGTGTGGGAGGTTCCGAGAGACCTTGCCATGGCAACGGCGCATGCGATGGCGATGGAACCAGGGCAGGCCACGGAAAGTGCAGCTGTCACCATGGATACAAGGGGGAGTTTTGTCTGGACTGTATCGACGGGTACTTTAACGAGGAGAGGAATGACACCTTCTCTCTCTGTAAAGGTAACTCCAGGGCAGGAGTGAGGTATATGTTGCACCAACAGTCTACCTCTGACCGGACCTGATCTGAGGGTTCTCTGTGCTGTCTGCAGAATGCCACGCCTCTTGTAAGACCTGTACGGGACCAACCAATGAGGACTGCGATGAGTGCAAACCTGGGTGGGAGGAAAATGAGGAGGGGGCGTGTACTGGTGAGGAAATGCTTTGAGTGGCCATAAGTAATAACAGTAATAATAGTTATCATACAAACTTTATAAATTGTTTTTTCCTTGTTTCTCGCATGTAAAGACGTGGATGAATGCTCAAAGGAATCGCCACCTTGCAAAGAGAACCAGTATTGTCTGAACACAGATGGCTCATATTCCTGCAAAGGTACAGTATGCTAGATCCCATATCTCATTGGAGGGAACATGGGTAACCAAAGAGTTTGGTCTGTGCACATATGTGAGGTACTTGCAGAGATTTGATGGTTGTGCTGACTGTTAAAGGGAGACGGATGCATGAACACCCAGTAGAGTTTAAATAGTTTCTCTTGTTACCATCTGGAACACCACGAATATGTCGAACAGTACTTATGGAAAAAAAATGTATAAGGTGCTTGTGGAAAAATGTTAACCAAACAGTCACACTATGGTCTTGATAAGTCTTATTACTTCATTGTGAGCTTCAAAGGTCAGTTGTGATGTATGCTTTCTACAAAGAGATTAATGTGTTTACTTTGTTTTATTAGTCCTACTTATGAGATAACGCATGGTTTCCACTGCCTGTCTGTCTTTCATGTATTGTTAATGTTATTATATTGTCCTGTTACTTGTCTACACTTAGTGCTTGTTTGTAAATTAAGGCTTGAATCCAATCCTTGTCAAATGTGTGAAGGGTCCGTAAACAAAATGTTATGAGATATAAGTCTACAGAATTGCAATTTTTCCTTAACTTCTAACAATGCATTTGAGAAAATAACTTTTTTGCTCTGCAAATACAGTTTAGTTCGTTAATCTTACCATCTCCTGATTTCAGATGGCAACCACAGGGAAAAAGATCGGTTTAAATTTCTGATTTCACGTTAAGGAGGGACTATAATGCTGTAGAATCCAAAGCCAAACTTATTAAACTGTCAGCTGACCTTTGACGCCTTCCTGTCTGTATCTGTACACCTGCCTGCTGCTGCTGCTGCGCCTTCCCTACGCCCTTGGTCCCACTCAGCCTGTGACAAGGTGTGCAGCGGGTGCAGCGGGCCGGGGCCTGAGCACTGCCTCGCCTGCGCAGATGGATACAAGGACGAGGAGGGCACCTGCATCGGTGAGAGAGTCTAGCGTAATCCGGAGACTGCACCGCCCGTATGCAGTTTAATGCGCTTGTGTTTGCTTTCACAATCTTGTATCACATTTCACAGGAAGTGATAAGATATTGAATTGATAATGTTATGTCTGAGTTCCTTAAACATCCAGCTGTCATTAATGTGTCTCTGGATAATGAAAGGGTTTATTATACATTGGCAGTCAGAATTGCCACATACAGAAAGGTGTACCCATACCAAGAAATGTATTTAATTGCACAATTGATTTGAAGCCCTTCCTTAGGTTAATGTATGCAGAGTATCTTCAGAATACCTTGTATAAGTGGATAAAACCACCGGCAGTGTGATATTTTGGTTGGAGGAGGTAACTGAGGTTATGAATTGGCCATCACTGCCACCTGACTTAAATTTAGAACCCTTGCAATGAGAACTTATGCCAAGGTGAATAAGCAGAACTCTTATTTGAATAACTAGTGTGAGCTGTATTATTACTTTTATTCAATGTAATAAAAGGTTATTGAAAATACTGTGCATTCATTTAGTTTTGTTCCATATGTGCTTGTGCCACGCATATGTCTCAGATAAATATGCTTAAAACATTGAAATTATGCTACTTTATCCATTCATTTGTAATTCCACTTGTAAGAATCAACTGCTTATGAGAATCATCTGGGAGAGATGTGAATCTTTCAATTGGAATGCACTGTATTATCAGTAATAATATGGCATTTCAAGTATGGAGAGTAATTCCTTTTGACTGTCAGAGTATTGACTTTCATGACATTCCTATAAAGGAGTATTTAGAAACTGAAATATGAGTATCGTAAGTATTGGATGTAGTTATCAATAGCTGAAGTGTTTTTAAATACAGTATGCTGACTGCTGGCTTTTCTGGTCAGACATCAACGAGTGTGAGCTGGCAGATCCGGCGTGCCCAGGGGAGCATCGCGAATGCGTCAACACCAAGGGCAGCTACAAGTGCTACTGCGTCAGCGGGTTCGAGGAGCAGGATGGAGTCTGTGTCCCGACGCCAGAGCCAGAGCAGGAGCCGGAGCCGGAACCGGAACCGGAGCCAGAGCAGGAGCCAGGTGACCAAACGGCCCTCTGCTGCACCCCAGTGGAGCTTTCGGCATATTTGGGGCAGACATTGGTCTTTTTGATTTGAATGGGCTGAGAGTAGACACCAATGACTGGTTGTGGATTGACACATCCTTAGAATATGAACATTACTGGATCTTTCGTCTTGCTTGCTTTGAACTGAAGTCTGTGAACAAACAGTTAATATCTCAGATATTATCAGATAGTGGGCTGCGGCCAGTAAACTACTTGCTGGTCACAGTAGAATATATGAATAAGTTAGCTGGAACTATGGTTGGGTTTGCGTTTTCCAATCTTGACTTTCACAACCATGGTGACGTGTTGTTGATTCAACCTAAACAAATATTTGAGGTAAACATTTTGATAAGACTGACCTAACATTTTATTTGACATGCCCATAATATTGCTTTGATAAGTCTCAGCTAAAATGCCAGTTATTGCAGAGATATGATCTTAGATTGCATTTTTATTTAGGAAAACTTTTTTTCTTTCAGTTTTGCTTTTTCATCCCAAGTGTCAGCCAGGAATGACTGGGCAAATGGCCAGTAAATATGAAGCAGAAAAAAGACATAGACATAGGTATTTATGCCTAAGGAAGGGAAATTACTCAACAGCAGAAGAGAACATTCTTTTAAGCAGAGGAAAGGTGGTTTAGACCATGCTGTCTATGGACCCCAATTTTGATCAGAATTTTGCCAATTTAAGCAAATCGAGAATGTTGACCATGTTCATCTTTCTGTCACAAGAGGAAAACCAAGAAGATACGGACTCCAAGCCGACAGATCCCCCAACACACGAGGACCTGTGACACCTTTTGAGAAGCACCTGTGAGACAATGAATAAACCCAAGTTAACAGCAGGGGAGACCACTGCATCTAAAGGCTTTCAGAGACCACCTTATGTTGGACTACATGGCACTTGCTGTATATATTAAATTAACTGCACTGTTCGGACCAGCTTTTTACCTGAAGAAGCCTGTTTTTGTAATGGATGCGTACCTTAATGGAAGTAAATGTTGGTTTTCATGTGTGATTTTAAAGTTAACCCATGGAACTCAATTTTTGAATAAAATTTCAGTATTGAATATGATAATGCACTCCAATGCTTTGTTAATGCTTAATGGCTCAGTCACTCATATGGCTGTGTAGACTGGGCTTTTAAGGTCGGTTATGAACAGTACAAAAGTGGGTGAGAGTTTTATACATGACCAGCACAATGTTCATCCAGCACTCCTGAAAGAAGCTTGTCTACATTCCTTCTTACTGTGTGTGTATATATAGCAGGTCCTTCTCTGTGTTGATGTCTGTTCTTATCAACCTGGCTGCTGTTTTTTCGACCAACATTTCTGTGATTGCAATTTATAAATTCAAGTGCAATCAGTTCACCTTTGATCTGCTGCACTTAATGAAATAAAATGAAATAAACATATTTGTAGTGCTAATATACATGTTGTTCATGAAGAGTATGATTGGGAGAAAAATTAGTAATTTGCAGATTTGACCACTTGGTGGTGCTATAAGCTCAAAACAACTACCTTCACTCCAAGTTGAGCAAAATCCATATTGAGTCTAAGGCTGTTTTAAATGTGATCTTTAGCCGGCATCTCATTGGTGTAGACAGAAGTGATATTTTTAATTGTGTGACGTCAAGGAAGGCATACTGGAAGATGTCCTGTCCCAATTACAGCCTTTCTTCATCTTGTTCTGGTTAGAAGCCTGACACCTTGCGTGAGGGAGAGGTAATAGCCCCAGGAAGTTTGCTTTGGTCAGGCCATAGCATCGGAATTTTAGGAGCACCTTTCCACCACTGATGTAGTATCGCATACACAAACATTCTTCCAGTCTTACATAGGAGATTATGACATCATACACAAATTGTGTGTGTGCGAGCATGCTTGCACTTGTGTGAGGCTCATGGTTTTGCAGACATGTAATTTGACCTAAATCTAATGAAGGGGCGCTGGAGCTCCCACCCAGTGAAGAGACATGCACTAGCACATAAAAGAAGGACACAGGCATAACTCTTACGCATGGATGGAAGCCACCAGGGTGACACAGAGCAACAAATACAAATCATAGTCATTGTTTGATATAATAAAAGATACAGTAAAAAGTTGGTGCCAGTGATGCCGGTATGTATAATGTAGACATGAATTGATTAAATTTATGTCATATGTCATCAGTCGGAATTTAATTATGAGTGGGAACACAGGCAGCTTTCAGGAGCAGGGACAGTAAGTAACACTAGGTAGAGGAATGCTTGCAGAAAAGAGCTCTTAGCTCTTTTTTGCATCTAAAGCAGTATCAAAGGATAGCAGCACAATATCAGGGACATATAATGTATCAAATAAACAGTCACAATAGACAAAGTTATGCCTAAATCTAGGGGGTGGGGGTGGGATTAAATGGACAACACTTTGGAGTCTGCCTCCCAAAATGCAGAAAATCTCCAGGTGACACTGGAAAACAAGCCAAGCTTTGCTGAAAACAACCTGACAATATTTGCTTTTGCTACAAATGCTGCCATCACCAACAGACTGAAATTGACAAAGTCTACCATTCTAGTTTTAACATAGACAATTAATGTGTTTTTTTTTTTTAAAGGCTTTGTGTTTTGTGCAATGATTCCATTCTTCATTGCAGGGTATGCTTTGGCATCACAGGTATATACTTGCCAGTAAAACCAATTTAATTTAATTAAATTGAGAGAGCTTGAGGAGATACACAGAGAGAGATTAAAAGAGGGCTAGACAGAGAGAAAGGGGGGGGGTAGAGGGATAGAGAGAGGGGGCAGAGAGAGAGAGAGAGAGAGAGAGAGAGAGAGAACTTGATGACTCTGCACTACCATTCTCCAGGATAAAGCACCGCTGCTGGGTCAGCGGGACCCGGGTGTGATGGGTCAGCAGTTTGGGGTGTATATCAGCCCTCTGGAGCGAGATCGGAGAGACCCCTCTCCCTCCCGTCTCTACAGCGACCCGTTCCCATTCATCTGCATGCCTCTCATTCCAATATGAATGTCCCCGTGGATCATCTGAATGTGTTTACCTCTACAGGACCAGAGAGAAACCCAACAGGCGATGAAATCGAGTTTGTGGAGGAAAAATTATTAATACCTAATATAAGCCCATGTAAAAAAAAAAAAAAAAAATCAAAGGCAACACCAACTAATGTTACTTTGACACGGTTGTAATTTTAGAATGGATGTATTTAATATCTTGTCCTGCATATAAAAAGGAGATTGTGGCAGTCCTGAATTAACAGGCAGTAAAAACTACAGAACTTAAAACAGGGAAAGTGAGACATAATCAGATATGAACGGAGAGACACTGCAGTAACATAGTGCATAGTAGTATATAGTCACGCATGTATATAGAGTGCATAGTCATGCATAACGCTGTAGTAAATACAGCTGATGCTTGTCAGTAGAAAAATGAGGAAGGCGCACTTCTGCTTTTGTCCAACAGAGGTCAACCTTGCATTAATTTCTATTACGTGATAAACCTTTCCATTCCTCATGCACCAAGAGTAAGAGCATCATCTGTGGCCATTGCAGTTTCGCTCCTTAACACACAGTGGTAAAATTGGGAAAGTCACCACCAAACAATGGTCCTGGGTAAAGCCCCAAAGAGCTAGTCCGTGTTCTGGCCCTCAGTCCCCACCAGGTGGTGAAACTGGAGCCAAATTCATCAGCGGTCAAAAACACAACCAGAAGGAAACTGCTGTCGGTAAATGAGGTGACTGACCTAAACACCTGTGTCCATAAGCATTAGCATATATGGGTAGAGAAATCCCTTGGGACTATTTCCCTGCTGGACTGATAAAACTTTTTTTTTTTTCCATGGCCAAACTGACAACTGTGACAGATGTAACTGTACCTAAAGCGCAAATGAGTTTCCTGTACTAATAAGATGCAGCACTCCTCTTCTTCCTCTTCATAGATCTGTTCTGTCTAAAAGCGGTTGCTGAGGTGGGAAGTAATGTGTCATTCCTGATAGGGTGCAATGGGCACCTGAGCTACACATGCTGTCATCCAGTCAATCAACTAGCCAATCCACCAATCATTCAACCAGCCAATCGATCAATTGGATGTTTTGATGGAGCACACTTCATAGAGGAATATCTGGGCTTCTGTCATGCTCTGCACAGACGGCACAGTTGGGTGGCCATTCTGTGCACACAGGCCCAATCAAGGAGAAAGAAAAACAAGGCTGAGCATCCATCTCCAGCACTCTACATTGTAAGGGATGTTTTATTATTATTTCCACATGCCTGCTTCATGTTCACCCTCACTTGGTATGTGAAGCATTTCATCCCCTTTCAGATGAAGACTCTTTTAGAAATAGTTGCTCTCCAATGAAAGGCAGGGATATACAAAATTAAATGCCAAATGATGCCAACTGATAAAGTTGACTTTTCAATTCATTTTAAGGGACTGGTACCTATTACTTTATTTTATTTGATTAGCATACACCCTTACATATTACATAGTTTACAATTTTACATACTATTCTTTTATAGAGTCTGATATTTACTGGAGCAATTCAGCTTAGAAGACTTAAATGAGCAGCAGCGTAATGCAACAATAAGGATCAGGGCTCTTAATTCAAAGGTTGACAGTTTCCAGGTGGGCTACTGCTGTTGTACTTTTAACCTGCATTTCTTAAGTGAATATCCAGCTGTATAAATGGGTAGCTTTGTGAAAATGATACGAAATGGTAGATACCCTGGATAGGAACATCTGCTAAACAAATGATGTGATTAAGGATAAGATGGCAGTGTCTAACATGGGACTCAAACCTTTAACCTTAAGATCCTTCCTTAGCAGTATTTGTTCAATAATCTGAGTTGATGAATGAGGTACTGAAATTATACAAATTCTCAACGGGAGATAATTTTTATGTAATTCATGAAAATGTGCTATTTTCTTTTTGCCTGCCAAGCTCCATCTGGTCCTGTTCATTCAACAATGACTGTAGCACCATGGCCAGTTTAGCACCAGCAGCTCATCTCTGGAACTGAAGAGTGCTTTTGGCCCACTACACATCCTGTCGCTGCCCACACACATTCACACAAGAGGTGATTCACACACGGATGAATGTTAGCAAAATGGACATTACATAATCAGTCATACTTACTCGATGCACGCCAGCACAACAGCAAGAATCAAAATCTGGGGACACAGTGATGATCAGTGTATCAATACACACAGCAATAATTGCTTTAACCATTCTTTATTGATTCATTCCATGCTGAGTAAAACTATTTCTTTTTGGGGAAGTATGTTTTGATAATTTTCACTTCAAATTCCTTTCTCAAGTATTTTCTGTCCATGTTGAGCGTGGTTACATTGTGGTGCGGTAACGCCACACTCAGGGTCGCAGCACGTGTTTCCCGGCTCCGCACGCTCGCTCCACCATGCCACTCTGTCCACCCAGGTGGCCCTGTGGCTCTCTGGCTCTTTCCATTTTTGCGGGCGGGGGGGCGGGGAGAGCACTTGTTTTGAAACGGAATACAGGCGCTGAGGAGGGAGGTGGCCTGGGAACACGTACCGGCGGCTCCCGCCACACACGGAGACACCCCGCCCCTCACCCAAACAAACGCCCCTCTGCGGCGACCGGCGGCACCTCCCCTGCTGGCGCACGCGCTGTGAGTTTGCGAGTTTCCACACCTCCCGCCAAGACCCCTTTCCCCGGGATGCGAAGAAGCAAGCAAGCGATAGCCGCATGTGCCCGCTCACCTGTTGCCATGGGGACCAGGTCAGTTGTGTAAGGAGCACAGTAATGAGAAGAACAGTAAGCTTTCTACTATGTATCTTTTAATGTATTTATGAGACACAAAACACGTTTTTTGGAGCTGTCATTGGAAAACACCTCCCATTTGGCCTCATCATATGAGGTGAGAACATACATACTTAAAGGGAGCAAGGGGTTTAATGGCTGTTTTTGATATAGCTGGAGTGTGGATTTGTGGGTCTGTGCTTTAGGATTGTCCTGAGTCTCCAAGCCCCATTAAAGGATAATTACCTTCTATCCAAATATTATGAGAACACATCTGTGAAAGTCAGCTGGTCCCATGATAAATCAATGATAGTAATCCCCTCTGTCACAAACAATTTTCACATTTTACTTTGACTTTGTAGCAACATGAGAACATAGCTGGAATGTTGCGGAAACATTGCCAAAACATAATATGCTAGCTGGACTGTTCCATGTTGATGTTCTTTCAACGAGCGGTCGTGCGCAAAGATGAAAAATATCACTATGGAAACATTACGTCCCAAGACTGTGGGACGGGGACAGATTAGCACTTGCTTCAGTTCTCAAAAATGTGTTTTCCTTTTGGATTCAATTAACGATAGTTTAAAATCAAAAGATTACTCAAAAGTACAGTGTAAGGACACATTACTATGATTTGTTATAACATGTTATGTGGGTGGTCATAACCAGGAAAGAGAAGTTAAGAGTGCTTAAGACTTTGCTAACTATGCACTACAACACACTCATAATCTATTATAGCTGTATTATAATGTGTCATGACTTTCATTTAAACTGCACTTTGTATAGGTGCGTCCTTGAAGGTGTCTTCACATTCTTCTTCCATCATCCATGAATTCCAAACAAAGGGACAGTTGTGTGTTTGACTCACATCTTGAGTACCCCCATGGACAGATGGTGGCACTGCATGACCAGTACAGCCTAACCAAACATAGCCGGGCTTCAAAAACCGCACGTCCCTTTCAAACTGAAATCAAACGAGACCTAACAGGGCTTTATTGCTGGAGATCCCTCTTAAATCCTCACCAGATCAGACTAGACTGTTGTTGTTATTTCCCTTACAAACCCTAACCAAAACAAATTAGCATATATTACCCTGAGCTTCTGATGTCAACACTATTTCCTTAATTTCTCATCGATTACACTCCTATCCACATAAAAACAATTATATTCTTATATTACATCTCTGGCTCTGCTTCCTATCGACATCAAACTTCATACTCGTCACATGTACAACATGCCCACCCAATTTCTTGTCGCTTCCACCCCTGATACTGTTTCACGTGTTCATGTTTTATTTGAATTATGGTAGGCAATGGTATCTTTAGTGTCTTGAGGAATGGTTTCTGGGTTGGCCAAAGAATTAGGGACTTATGCGGAGAGAAGCATGTTCAGAGGATGCAGAGAGCTTGTTGGCTAAAAATGGTCTCTTTGCAGTGGAAACTCTGCCCGCAGCGCGGGTCTCTGAGACCCAGGAGCTTGAGCATGCTTCATACAGTGTATATAGCAGCAGGGGAATGCAGAGGAAAGTGGAGCAGGGAGATACAGAGAGAGGGTCATGTGTTGCACAGGAACTGTCCACGTTCCTGTCAGGAAGGATGGAGAGAGGGAAGGAGTGATGGAGAGACGGAGAGAGGGGTAGAGAGACAGGGATGGTGGGAGAGAGAGCGAAGAGGGAAGTGGAAAAGAGAGCAGCACAGAGGAGGAGAGAAAGCACTATGAAAAAGAGAGAGACAAGAGGAAGGGGAGGGAAAGGAGAGGCAAAGGAGAGAAGAGTCATAATGGAGACAGAAACACAGGGCCGCAAAGGGGGATAAGGACAGTGGCCACGCAGACACAGGCAGACTGTGTATACCAGAGAGAGAGAGACAGGGAGAGTAAGAGAGAGAGACTGAAAACAGCAGCTCCTCATGTCCTGTTTCTTCAGGGGTTGAAGACCTTCAGACTGGTGAAAAAAACATGGATGTTTATTTAACAAGTGCCAGAAGCCCCACATTCTGACAACACTTGCAGAGGATTCCTGATCTGAATCACAAAAAATAACTGCAAAAAACATTGTTCCAAACCAAACAGTAATGTAATACTGGGCTTGACCTTGGTGCAGGCAAACCACCTGTGATGTTTATCCAACAACTGAACCCACAGTCCTCCTGTTTGAGGAACACAGCTTGCTTTTACAGTGTCTCAAAACAGCGACTGAGGAGTTGCATGCCCTGCACATGAATAGATTTAAATGTGACCTCTCACCTCTCGACTTGTTTGGGGTTGTTGTTTTGTGTGGTGGCTTTCCTAACTGGTGTGGTGCTTGTTTAAGATAACACCCAGCCTTGTGTTACTCCACGCTTACACTCTGTGTTGACTTCCGCTTCGACTGAAATTAACGAGAAATATTGTGCAAGAGTAGAAAAAGTCACTATTGCTTAAATTTGCCAATCAGAGTTACAGAGAAGGCACCATTGTGGTTGGAATGAATGCTTCCCTGCCCCTGCTACAATGAGATGGACACATTAAAAGGATATGTGCAACACATTGTCAGTTGTGACTGCTGAGTTCCAGATAAAACTGGCAGAGAATTTACCTTTAACTAATGGTTTGAATGGTCCGCAACCTGCTTACGATGACTAAGTCGCAGATGGTTCCTTTCAAATGTGTCTAATGTGTTAGCAAATGCAATAATTTAATGATATAAAAAAGAGTTTGGTATAGATGTTTCTCATTATAACAAAGAGATCAAAGACCATTTATTATAAACTTAAATCCATGTCTTTGTTGTAGCTAAAATGATTTCATCTGAAGTGTACAATGGCAGGGGGGTTCCACATTAGATGCAATCAAGTAAAATGGAATCAGATTCTAAAGGCGATCTTAATTTAAATCCGGACGCTTGTTCATTATGCAAATTGACCAAAAGCCAAAATCAAAAGTTCTCTGCCTGCCCTGTTCGCAGCGCAACGGCTGGCACTGACGTATGTGTGCACGCGCATGTGTTTCTGTAACAATGACAATGACGACAAACCCCCTTTTAATGAGGCCTCGTGGCCAGTAGAAACCAGCCCGTGTTTTCATTAAAGGAGAAATTATGAGATAACTGCCGAGCCTCCTGTGACTCAGTCAAGTAGCAGAAATCTGAGTTAGAGCACTCTGGCAGCCGCATTAATGCACTGCTGACTGCGTGTGACACACACACACCCACACCCCCCCCCAAGTGTTCCTACTGGATGACAGGTACACACTCTGACAATGGGATCCAGCCCTGGTTATCGCAGCGCGTGGTAGAGCTACTGCCCATTTTAGGCCGTGTGCACACGCATTTGCGGAAACCCACCATTGTCTTTCTGAAATTTACATCGACGTGCTATTCAATCCACTGCTGGATTCGACTGCAGTCAGTATGATGTGTCATGCAGTCCTCTTAAAATACCATCTTTGTGATGAAGTCAGCTCTGAATGGAAAACCATGTTGTAGTCTTTTCCACTATTTTGAACCGTAGTTTGATGTTTGTGCTTGAAGACTGGGGAATAACAGCTGTTCAATGTCAATTCTGAATGATAATTCTTTATCTCAAGTCAACTAGTTTTTGAATGTTCCCACAAGTCATGTTTCTACACTGACCTCTAAGGACAAGTTTTTCTTTATTGCTACATATGGTTTTGATTGAGGCCTCAGACATCTTCGACAT
This sequence comes from Megalops atlanticus, assembly GCA_019176425.1. Lineage (NCBI taxonomy): Eukaryota > Metazoa > Chordata > Actinopteri > Elopiformes > Megalopidae > Megalops > Megalops atlanticus. Next base: position 10,474,104 of record CM032897.1, read on the forward strand.
GCCAAACACATTTTTGCTTCGCCAGAGGAATTTGTGAATCAATGTACACACAGAGATTAGCAGCATATTACCTCCTTGTTTAAGTGACCCACTTTGGGTTGAGGACACTGTGTCCTTGCTGAGGTCTGAACTTGCACCACCTCTGGTCAAATGGCCCTGGATGTAAACTTTCACCCCGTCCATCAAGTGAAGTTCCCTCCTTCATGGGGTACACATAGGCTTTATTCTTATTTGCCTCCCCCATTTCCTTTCGGCAGGTCACATGCACTGAGGTCACATTGAGAGGGCCGGGCTGATTTTACACTGAGCGTGACATACGCTCCCCTGCCTCCAAAACATGCACACACATACACACACACAACCACACACACACACACTTGTCATCCTCTGAGTCAGACTGGATATTTTTTCGGCGAGTGAAAAACAAGTACCATGTGACAAAAGGAAGGACTATAGTTCAGCGCTATTAATATCTGCCAGAGCTGGCAGCGGGCAAGCGAGTGAGCGAGCATCATGGACACACATCATGGAGACACTCAAGGATGACGTGGCCACTTTTTTCTCTCTCAGCAGGCCCACTTAATGCCTGGGAAAAAACACAGGGCCTCAGCCTTTTTCATGTCTTAAATAATTAAGCACTTGTGAGCGGTTCACTGGGTGCATGCAGAGAGTGTTATTTTTAGAGAAACTAAAGAGAACACTGTATACTCATGATTCATTGATTGGTGAGAGAATAACAGTAGAGCAAATAACAGTACTGCAGAATTATCGTACAGAATTACAGTATAATGGAGACAGCAATTATACCAACAAGAAAATATTACAACTAGTAATAATAATTTAGATTATTATTATCATTATCATTATTATTGTTGTTGATGTTGTTGTTGTTGTTGTTGTTGTTGTTGTTGTTATAGCAGCAGAAGCAGTAGTCACCATTGTAGCAGTAGTATTATAAGAATCTTTTCCAAACTCAGCAGTGTGACCGACGTGAGGCCTGGCCTCTACATGACCCACAGATGAGCTCCAAACGCTACTGCATAATGAGCACTGCATTGCCACAAACCCAGTCCACATCCTGGCCACTTACAGACCAAGCTCCTTAACCCTGAGTGCTCCCCAGTGCATGCTCACTCTAATCCCATACACTGCACAGTCGGGCCAAGGGTTCAACCCCTGCCTCGGAAAAGCACAAGAGCAAGTGGGAGATGGTAATGGGTAAGAGTCACTTTGGGTGAAAATGGAACGACTGCCTGCACTGTATTTCAGCCCAGCCTTTTGGAAAACCAAGGGGAAAAAAAAAACGCAGATGCATATCAAAACGTGTAACTTGATGCAGAAACCACAGATGAAACCTCCTCTGTTGATGGATAGTTACCTTGAGCAGAACAACAGAACTGCTGCCAGAGGCAACAGGACATAGAGGCCAAGGAGAGCAAGTAAACCACCTCAGCTGGTCACACGTGTCCAGTCACGACTGAGCAGGAGAAAAGTAACCTAACAATCTATCCATCAAGTTCACAACCTCCCCAGAATGTATTATTCTGGTCAAATTGTATCTGCTCTGTCAACATATAGAGCTGTTGAAACTCTGATATCATTACATCATTATATACCTCCAGGGGTCATCATAGACTGCAGCTGGAGACAAAATCTGTATCTTTCCTGTCCCTGGCTGATGAGGTCATATTAAATCAACCAAGATCAAACACCTGGGCTGCACACCTGACTGCTGTGATGGCACAGTACAATATGACCTTTTTTGCAAGTTGTTTTTGCCCTGAGGCATGTGAACATTTTTTTCTCATCTCCAAACAGAATACTGATGTGGCATTCTCTCAGAAGCCTGCCTCACCCTGATGAAGTCATTCTCTTTTTTATGGTTGTTATGAGAGTGATTGATCTGCCATTGGGCCATGACTTTGCCTGCAGATTCAATACCATCATACTCAATTGTTGAGCATTGGTGGTAGAGGTGTCTTCAGACACATGGTGACTTTGCAATTCATTTGATTCAGTTGTCTACTTGGAAACTTAATGTAATTGTACCTGCTGAGTCATTACGACTCCGTTGGCATCAAATGTCAACTACTTTCTGAAAGTGGACAAGGCAGAATTGAGAATGATTTGACAAAAAAAACTTGTTCATCCACAGAGACACACACATACATTTTTTGTATGTACTTCTCAGACACGTGCTGTTAAGGGAAAGCACTCGTTGCAATGCTGCGTCGGTATTGTTGTGTCTCCACAGCCCCCCTGGGTCAGGGGGAACAATCGAAATACTGAACAATCTGTTCCCGGGCTTGTTCAAAGAGGCTTCCCCGGGGCCTGGACTGAGCCTTCGCAACACCTGGAGCACGGTGCTTGTCAGCGAGCATTGAGTAACAGGAGGCGATGGACTGTTTCACAAGCCAATGCCAGGAAAGTCCACAGATAGCAGGAAGTCAGAGGGGGATGGCTTCTCGTAAGTGTGTGTGTGCTCTGATGGCAACACTGCCACCGTTGTCGGAAATAACAGGCTGAGAAACTTCCACTCGAGTAACAACACTTTTGAGCAATCAAATTCAAAGAAAACGATAAGGTGGTGGAGCGGACTGACGAGTAAGGAAATGGTCTTGCAGCCAGCAGGTGGCAAGATTGAAACCCAGATGGCAAGGGATGTGCTTCAGTGAGTTATCCTGCTCTATAAATGTATAATGCATAAAGTATAAGCCATGTAGTTTGCCCTGGATAAGGACCTTCTGCTGAATGAAGAAATATAGTGTGTGTATTGGTCTTTTTAATCTTGATTTTGTGATATACAGTATATAATTTGAAAATTCCATTATTTCACACTGTTCCTTATTTTGTTGTATTCATCTGCTCTTCCTGTGGTTCTAATCTTTTGCTTTCACATGCAGTGCTAACAATAATGATTTCACCATTCATAATGAACTGAAGTGATTGGCAGTCCAAGAGAGCTCACCCTCACCTTGCAAAGGGAGAGAGTTCTACTGTTGTCTACATAAATTCAAAACCTGCAGTAATCCCCTTGTACATTGTATTCATTAATAAGGCCTCACATGGCCTTGTAATTATTTTTGTTGTTGTTGAAATTTGATGGTGTTCTATTTCCAGCCATGTTTTCTGTATTGAAAGGTCCTGATGCTGAAAAAAACAGCACACTGAGGCAAAAGACTCCTGAAGCCAGTTTAATCCTGCTGGTTAGAATAACTCAACCTTCCATGCTGGTGGAAGAGAGGGAGATTTGGAGGATGGAAACAGATGGAACAGTGTGAGGAGAGAGGCCTTCCTCCACGGCTGCACATTGTGTCCCTGTTATTGTACATTGGAGATTCCCGTCTTGTTACCTCCCACTCTCCCCTATTCTCTCCCTCTCTCAATCTCTCTTTTTGCAAGTCACAAAAGCAGAAACATTGCAGATATGTACACAGGGTTCTCAATGAGATGAGTGCTGTCCATGCTAGTTATGTGTGTAGGTGATAACTGCACTCCCTTTCCATAGATTCAATTTTCCCTATACCAACCCTCCTCTACCAACAATGTATTCTTTACCTGCTTCAAAAGAGGACATTGAGAACTCATTTATTTTGTATTGAGGTGGACAGAAATGATTAATGATCACTGAACAAAACAGCACAGCAGATTCAAATCCAGGTCAGAGTTGTGTGTGGGGAATTAATTGATTAAGAATATACAGGAGGAGTCTTTTCTGTTGACCATGACAAGTGTATACAGAGTGTAAGTTGAACATTTTCAATTATAGGCAATATAAAGGTTTATTAAAACTGAAAACTTATTCTTACTACAAGTCATGGTCATGGAGACAGACGCATCAAAATGAGCGACTCTCTTTATATAGACGTGTGTCTGTATCAAGTCTTTTGCCTAAGTGGTTTTCGGTGAGCAAACCTTGGAATCCATCTGTACTCTGCACACATTATGGAATATCAAAGGTTAATTTTTTTGCTCTCAATCAGGAAAGACCAAAACTTCAGCAGATTTTGCCCTTAATCAGAAGGGAGGCTAAGCAGAGCAGATTTTGTTCCAAGGAAAGGATTTTTCCTTTTTCACGTGACCTATTTGCTTCAACTTAACCACATCACATCTGGTCATCCTTTCACTTTACAACACTACAGCACATCATTTGTGTGTACTGTTTCCATTTTTTAATTAAAACAGTCCTGTAGAATATAGAACCAGGTATCACAGGTGTTGGGAATATCCAGGCCAACAGGCATGCTTCAGTGTTTGCATTCAGCCAACAACTGATCTACACCTTGAACAACAGGTGAGATAAGTTCCTGTTCAAATAATTGATTTAATTAAACCATTAAGAGATGAGGCAGACTAAACCAAACAAACCCTTTAGCCCTTGAGAGCCACATCATGACATCATGTGACTGAAGACAGCACACCGAATACACAGTAAGGGTTACTCCCACCTCTTCCATCCTATGTTTCTGTGTGGTTTTGTATGCAATTCCAAAGGAACCCACACAAAAAAAACATAAAATCAAATATGTATAGGATCTGTCAATCTCATGTCTAGTGAAAATATGGTGCTACCATACCAAAGCTTTATTTTATAGAGATTCTATTTTTCATTTACTTATAGTTTAATTTGGGTTGTGCACAGCAGTTTGCTTAAACTGAATTGTGCACACTGAGTACAGAACAGAAAACATGACTTTTTGTCCCAGGTAATGTGTAACATACTCATGGTGCTATCAGAATGTTTTGCGGCCTGGTCTCCATGAAAAATTCAGAACAATGGCTGTTTATTGCTGAAGATTAGTTCATTTTACGCAAGTAGATCATATTCAGAGAACAGCCTGTCCTAGTTGTAACTCGATCTGCGCATATACAAGCGAGAACTGACAACTAAGGCCATTGGTGTAAGAATACACCTTTTATGCAAACAGAGTAGAGGACAGGAAGTTCACCTTTCTGGGTTGAAAGTAACTGGCTTTGACAAAGCTTTTCATTCATGCTCCAATAACAACAATAAAGAAACAAAAGCAGTCTTCATGGGAGCACACGCTGGTTTTCCTGAAAGACTTCACTAACAGGGGAAATGGAAAGCCAGTGGTAACAGCACTAAAGCAATTTCTTCCAGTAATGCAATAATGGAAAGAGTTTGAAGAAGGCTAATAACACGTGCTGAATTCCAATTTATTATATAAATACACTACAGGGCAACAAATTCCAAATAAGGCACAGCGATTGTGAGAAACACAGAGCAATACTAGAGGTCAAAGGCACTCAGTCCAGAGACACTAGCAACACAGGCTATAGATACATGCACATATACATACACATATATGCATATACACACACACACACACACACACACACACACACACACACACACACACACACACACACACACAAGAAACACAATAAATAAACCGACACACAACTACAAACCTAATAATGGGACTTTCTTGTCATATTCTGAATCTCACTGGCTGTACTATTAATATCCATTTTTTATTTCCTGCACAGACATCAAAGATTTCTAAAAACAACAACACATGAGTGATTTGTTGAAGTCAATCAGAAGGAAAGTGCCAGTTACTTGTTCATTTGGTTCATTTGTGGGGCACTCACATGCAACACAAACAGTGCCTAATCACTTTAGTCATCCCAATGACAACTGTACTCATAGTGCAAAAGGGTTGAGCTAATCAAAATAGATCAAACAGTTTATTTTTTTTCTTTTCTTTCTTTGGTCATGCGGTAAACTCGCCTTCCGGAGTTGTGAATGGGGGGTTGAAGACGTGAATGAATGGGGGGGTTTGAGAATTTCGCCCGAGGAGAAAGGGCTTTGCGTCAGTGAGCACGTTTCCCGTGGTCACAACACCACTGTGTGCACTTCACTGAGAGTCACCACTGTCCGGAGGGGACCCACTCTTCATCTGCCTGACTTACTCTGTATAATACCCAAGAGGATGTGAATATTTCCCTATGCATGGGTGAGGAAGACCCCGGTGGGGAAGAACAACACTTGTGGACTAACGTCATCCTGCCTCTGCCCCCAGCCAAAGCTTTAGGCTCTGCTCCCACCACCCTTGCTACATAGGAATACCAGGAGCCACAAGCTCTGTATTAAAAATATCTGAGCATCAAAGCTGAAGTGTAGCATTAGCATAATTGAAAAAAACAGACTTCAGTTAAACATTAACACTGAAACTAATTTGTGGCACGGGGTCACGTGACACACCTAATGCTCCATGGTAGACAATTTGGCTTTTTGGGGCACCAGTGTTGCATTCTCTTTAATGAATTGTGCACATTTTCATCAAATTCCGCTCCCTTGACAGTTTGGATGTCAGGTGGGGCACTAAATGTGCTTAGTCATAATTGTTTAACATTGTGCTCTATACAACAATGAAATACAGTCTCTAAAAGTCACTATGGAGAAGGGTCTCTGGGAATAAAATAAGGAATTGAAAACAGGACATGGGGTCAATTTTGAGTTGTAAGAAAGACATATGGACTGTACACATCTAGAGCAGAAACAGGAACTAAAGCACCCCTGCAACTGCATTTCAGAGGCTCTGTCAGGGTCATTATCCTTAAATGAAAAGGGTTACGAGAAACACACACTGACAAGAGATATGGAGATACACACCCACAAGCATACACAGTGTCTTTCGTTCAGGAAAGGACTGACTGACAGCAAGCAAGACAGGAACTGTGACAGGGACACATAGACAGAGATACCCACTGTCTTTCCTTGGAGCAGAGGGAGAGAGAGAAAGATAGGAGAAAGATAAACACAAAGAAAGGGACATCTCATGGAGAGAACTGCGAGAAGCGAACACTGAAAGACAAATTCTCTTTTGCTCTTTGTTCCTCCTCTCATGCTTGAACAGAAAGATACCACAGTGGTGCAACGAGCCTTCAATTGATAAGAGCTCTTCCCTTAAACACATCAAATCGCATTTGCACTTTCAGCAACCGGATAGCTCAAATCTCCAACCACCGATCTCCCATTGGCAGCAGTTGTGAGGCATGTTATCTTCTTGCTGAAATGTTGGGACCCTTAAATGTGCACTTTGCGGCAGAGCCGAAGCCTTTGAGGGATTGTTGAGGAAAACCACACACATGGGACCCAAATTCATGGTTGAGTCTCAGTAAACAGACCCTTTGCCCTCCGCTAACCAGCTGCATTCCTGCTGGGTTGCCTGGGTCTGTCTTTGTGGTGTGTGTCTCATAAATGTGGTATGATTCACCCTTAAAAACATGCAGACCAGATCACAGTACTGGGGGTGTAGCTGATTACTTGGCAGTTGTTTAAGTTTTTTTCAGCCTATATTGGAATATTTTTCGGTAAACCATAAAATTGTTGAGAAGTTAAAATATTAAATTTGAATAGAAGTACACAAAATTCCAGCACTGGAAAGCGGTAATTGGTTAAGCCATATTTTGATACCAAAGTATGTGGTGCAGCTGACTGTTCTTCATGTTTGCCAAAATCTGATGAAACATAACCTCTGCTGGATTTTTTGTGTGTGTTTGTGCGTGTGTGTGCGTGTATGCGCGCGTGTGTGAGAGACACTTAATGACATGAAAATGTTTAAATCTGAAGATTTTCACATTTTACTAAAATTGTTTATTCATTGACTTTCTTTTTTCTGTTTGTTCATCAACATTTCAACATTTTTTCCCAGCACCTCTGCTCATCAACACTAGACTCCTCTTTGAGCAACACAGAAAATGCCAACAAAATGTCACAGAAGATCTATTAACTCTCAGTGAATGGCCTACTCCCAGCTATTTCAGCATTCTTTGATGTATAAAATTGATGGTAGTGGAAAAATGTAGAAGTAATAATAAAAAAACAACAAAACATTCCCATCACCTCACACTGGTTTTGACTTTGAAAATGAACAAGCACATGGCAATGTGTAGTAGAACTACTCCTTTTCAATCAATGTGAGAAGCTGCAATTTCTTGATTTTTGTTGTGGAAGTCTAAAACGAGGTCAATTTGGAGGAGCCATAAATGCAATTACATGTAAACTTAATTTGGATGTATTAAAAAATCAGATGTACAGTAGTTAAAACCCTATGAATAATGGTTGATTCTTTTAATAATCAAATTAATATCTGTTAATGTTTAGAATTGTTGCCTCAAACAGTACATTTTCCTAAAAATCTAACCTACTTCAAATGATGTGAAATGGTAGCATACTTCATGCTTGAAATGACCTATGAATGAAACATTTGTTTTTTCTTTGCATGAGTTACAGCTTAAAACATCAGGACTGCATTTACCAAGGGGCATGTACACATTCCTTCAACCCACCAGAACACATCAAAATGCATTCATTGTTCATTCTTGAATTATCAGTGCATTTCTGGCCTTGTAATTACAGCTGTAAAGGTTAAATTCTTTTTTTTTCTTCCTACTGTTTGTGTTAATAATAGTTCCCACAGAAACAGATCACATCTGTTAGTTAATCAGGTTATAAGAATATACATGTTCATCTCTGACTCATTCTGTCCTTGTAAACTAATGCTGCCTCAGCCTTGGGGGAAGGTTAGTAATGCAAGAATGAACAGGAAGATATTTTTTTTCAAAGTACACTGTCAGACAGTTTACACAGTCAAAAATATGAGGTTTCCTTGGTCTCACTCAGACAGGAGGGAAATTCTTATGTATGGCTGTAGCAGCAACACCACAAGAGCACATGGGAACACTAATAAATTGTGATGACATGTAAAGGGAATCCTTTTTTCTTGGAATGAGTTCTGGTCTAACTGTCTTCTATAAAGAGTCCTTATGAAAATGTATCTGTATGTTTGGGCTTGTACTCAGTTTATTTGCTGCAAGTCAGCACCATGGCAAAACGTGACTCTAGACTTCCTCTGAACAATGGCACATCCTAGACTTACCATCTACAGTTACTGAAGACAAAGTTCTGCATGAAACTTCATTCCTGAATAAGCATGAAAATTATGACCACTTCAACATGAGCGGTAACCACTTCTGTTGATGAAAATGTCCATACTATTTGCATTGTTTGATTAGTGTCATTGATTAAAACTGCTGGACCATTACTTCCTAGGGCAAAAAACTGACAAGGGACTTTCCAGCAATTGACTTGGAACTTCTGTATGTCCGCATCGGAGATAATGGTGGAAATTCATGAATGGGGAAACTAAAGTGTGTGATTGCAGCAGCACACAAACATTATCATCTCAGATGCATAAAGGCAATGTCTGGTGCATGTTCAGGTCAGTATTTGATGTCAAATTCTTATGACACCTATTGTTGTCTGTCGCTGTATTTTTGGAGTGCATGGTAACTGGAGAGAGGTGGATACAGTGAAGCAAACCATGGATGGAGCCACTGCTGCTAAATGTTCTCTGACGGGCAGACAGCTCATGCACCATCATAGCCTCCACAAGTCTGTTTACAACATACACACTCCATTACTTCTACTCACATGAGCCAGAACAACACGTTCCTTCAAGGGTCTACAGTGAGGTCATAATAGTTCCTGGAATCCAGGTGTTCTTCTGGCCACATTCCATCTAAGGAGGAGGAGCTTCAAGACAAAAACCACACAGAGCCCTAGAACCTAGCCTCTATGACCCAGCAATAGATCAGAATTCTAAAACCCCAAAATACATGTGAGGAATTGTTTCCTAGCAACAATATTTGCCTGTTGGTTGTTATTCCATCCTATTTTGTATTAATGGTTTACTGTAACACCTTGTAAGCCTATTTGTAAAAACAATTTTTAGTACAGAACGTCAGCGCTGGTCATGTTGGGACACAGTGTCTGCCAGTTTTTGTTCCAGCCAGACAGTTAACACATTCAGCCAATCATTGTCTACGCTGAATTAATTAGCTACCCTCCTCAACTTTATGACAGTCCAAGAGAGCTTGAAAACAGTCCTACAGAATGTGAACTCTGTCGTTTTATAGAATAGAATGAAATACAACTTGAGAGACGTTCTGACTCGTCTTGGATACCCCAGAAAATTACAAATAAATAAATACATGAATAAATAAAAGATGTTCTGAGTCGTCTTGGATAGCCCAGGAAATTTTAAAAAATCAAAATGTTAAAAGATCAAAATGAGAGTTGACGGGAATTTCTTTTTTTCTGAGGAAATAAGGTATGATTATTAGGTAGATTGTTCTTAGAACCGCGCATCGAGTTGACTAAAGAAGGAGAACGTGCTCTCTCTCGAGGCATGATGCGTCTGTCACATACAGTACGTGCTCCGCGCAATGTCTGCACACAGAGTCCTGGCGGAATTCGCTCCCCGCCTGCTCCTAAGTGTTACCGTGAATATAGCTTTCGCCCACGGGTCCTGTGCTTTCTCAGACAGAACACCGTGTGTGTGTGCGTGCGTGCGTGTGTGTGACGGCGTGAAATGTCTGACGGCTCAAAAACGCGCATCTTGTGATGTTTTCCTACGGAGGAGTATGCTGACCTCGTTGTCTCAGATTATTTCCTTTTTTACCGAACGTATATGTGTATCAGCTTCTGGTTTGAATAATAAATAACCCAGCTTTTTGGAGACGAACCGTTGGCTATGTGCGGGTGAACACGTGATTTGTGATGTCTGAGTGGGATGTCAACATGAAGGTCGACTTGAGACATAGCACACCTCCTTCTGGACGTTATTTTTTGCCACCTCCCACTCCAAACTAGACGTAAATACTCCAAGATCATAACGCGGATTTCAGTATGATTAACCATCCATCCATCTATCCATCCATCCAAGCTACCTACTTACCCTATTGAGCAAGACTGTCCAGAAGGGACATTTATACTGTTTTTTGCTGCTCTCCTCTGACCTTACAGGCAGAAATATTTGCATTGTTTCACATGTGTTACATTTTTGCAAACAGTAAATCACAGCTGACGCTTATTTTAGTGTTTGGTACACGAGCATAACTTTTATATGGCAGTACATCAGGACAGTTGAAGATTGGTGAAATGTGTAAAGCAAATTCACTTATTGGACAAATAAAATTATGAGGACAAGAGGAATTGGTTGAAACAAAGACCATTTACACTGTCACTCCTGCTGTACATTGTTGTGGTGAGGCAGGGTGCAAGGCACAAGGCTAGACCAAGCCCTGGGGGCACCTTGTATCCATGTGGGTTTACCCATAGGAGACCTATATGGACACAAGGACAACATGTACGCTCTACACAGGCAGAGCCAGATCCAATTCGTGAATATTCAAGATATGAGATTATGTGCTTCCACGCCTCTACCCTTCTTACCCACTTACCAAGTGCTCCAGTTGTATGTGAGGAGAAATTATTTCACTTTCCACACTGACTCCTTTAGTCTTTGCTCCCAATGCCCCCCACATTGTAAACAATAACATAAATAAGATGACTCCTGGAATGAACAAGGCAGCATGTAATATGTGATGACTAAGTTGAAAAGCAGATGTACTGGTACTGTAATTGCTGACCTGAATAGGAGAGTGTGATATGCAAATACTTGGGTGAAATGCATGAGCGCTGGTAATGTGATTGTTGGTGCCACACATGACACAACAACCAGCAGCTCCCTCTATCCCCGTCCAGGCTCTGGGGATGGAGTGTGGACCGCCTGTGTGCCACCCACCACCCCATCTGTGCCCGCAGAAGTCCCGCGCGCCCATCTGCCATCCTTCACTTTGTCTGTCAAGTTGTCAGCTCTGCCTCGCCAACGGTGAAGACTTTTTCAGAGTCGTCAACCAGGCCTCACTGTCTGGAAAGCTCTTCTCATTCAGCTCCAGTGACATGCAGTCACGACTCCTTAGCATGCTAACAAATGAATCATTTCTGCAAAAAAAAAAAAAAACTTTTGACATTTATGTTACTCAATCAGGGATGTTAAGTAACTAGACATGTCTTAGTCATAAGTCTGGAAGTCTGATTTTGTTTTGTTTTTTGTTTTTATTGTTGTATGGTATAGATTCAAAAGATGAAGCATGAATGCATGAAGCAATTCATCATTTTTCTTTAGTCTATTTGATCCTTATGAGCAAATTTATTGAGTTATTAACTCGGCATTGCTTCATTTTTGTACAATGAGGCAAGGAGGAGAATATGAGCACAGTTGCTTATTGCCTTTGGAAAATCAAAGGAAAATACCAAAGTTAAAACAAACTTCTAGGTGGGTGTGCTGCAGTGCAGAAGCGTGTGAAACTGCTCTAAACATCATGAAAACCCTTTTGGGCTGTTTGTGGCAGACTTTTACTGCTGATCAGAAGTACAATGAGACAACTAGAGAGACATAAGTGCATTATTACTGAACCCATTTTATGGTGGGATTGAGACAGAAGGCCTCTTGACTGGGGCAAGTTAGTCATTTACATGTCAAAAGCCTTGAGAAACAAAGGTAATGCCCCATTCTCTGGGACACTTAACAGAAACAGATGTCACCATCTTGAGGTTGGCTTTTGGAGAGAATTTTACAGCCTCTTAGTCTCATACTGTTTGTTTTTGAATAATTGTACATCAGACCACAAGTCATAATGGGATTCTAATCTCTTGCTGATATAGTACAATGTATTGAAAATGTATTCCCTGGTCAGTGTTTCCACTGATGTTTCACTTGTGATGAATTTGCTTAGCCATTTGTATTCAGTCAGTCACAGCACCTGTTCTATTAGACAAAGTCTCAAAAACGGTCTAGCTGAGAAGGATTAAGTTCTAGAGGATAAGTATTGTAGAAACCCAGAGGAGCTAACGCATAACTTCCTGACAATATTTCTGCAATGGCGTGGCGACATTCAATTTTTACAGAAAGCTTCTGTGTCAGCTGGGATTTGAGCGTTTTAGAGAACACTACCTGCGTACTGCAAAAAGAAGATATGGGGTATCCTCATCTATAGAGAGAGCCTCAACAGATTCAGACTTGGCTGTGGTCATGAAGCCACACAATCCACCAGCTGGACGTGACAGCAAGTGCCACCCATGAGTCTGCTTCTCCCGCAGTAAAGCATATCGGTCACCATGCCCTGCCATTGCTGTCTCTGTGACCTCTACAGCCTCTATCTGGCTCTGTCACAGCATAGTATGACTCTGAGCTACTGTTTGTTCCATACAAAACAATAAAATAAACCTGTGTCAAACACGTCACCACTGGCACAAATTCATGACTTGTTGCGGAGCTACAAATGTCAGCAGATGAGTAACAATCTAAATAATCAGGAGAACCAGCTGTTGGTGTGATGCAGTACAACTACATCATTGGAGGAAAAATAATAACCCACAACCCAGTCTAGTGAAGTGTAGCGCATTGGGGAAAAATCTAAGAGGAAATTACAGACTGTCGTGCATATTACAGGGTGATTACCTGACAAAGCTCCATTGTGACATTCTCAGAAATGATTGGTTTTAGGTGCTTGTGCTTTGTCAGCTAATAATGAATGTCTGTTTCATTAGTTTTCTATGACTTCAATGGCAAACAAAAGAGCATTGAGAGAAAACAAGTTTGTCATACAAGTGTGAGGATACCTACACAAAGTCTGTCAGGTGATTCTGATGAGAGCGTAAGTTGAAAATATTCCAACTTTCAATGTCTGCACACTGCTCCCACACACAAAAATCAGGCAAATTTCAGCCATCATGTCCCTCACCCAAGATGGCTGACAGCTGACCAGTAAAAAGGAGTGAAATGCTAGTCTAGAGCAAATGTCGGCTGTAAGCTTGATTGCAATGTGAAACCTTTTTCATTTTGATTTTCTATCTGACTGACCAGCTTAAACATGCATACAGAGCTTTCTAGAATTCCTACAAAAAAAATGATTGAAAGTTAGGTACTTGGTAAATCTAACAGCAGATAGTGGTCATGTTTTTGGGTATTTGTGAAGGAAAGCCTTCACCTATCCCCATAAACAAGTAAAATATAAATGTGTAATTGAGGATCTCCTGTCTGTCTGTCTGTCTTAAAAATTTACAGACAGCCAATAAAATTCCTTCAGCTTCAGTCTAAAGCCGGCTAACTGCAATTGTCTTTAACTGTGATTGTGTTTGAGAATTGTGTGTAAGCTAGCAATTGGTTAACAAGCCCCAGCTGCTTAATCAGGTGAATTAAATGCAGGTGTGTTGCTAGCAAGCAGGTCACTCTTTTCAGCAATTGTTTGCTGTGGCTGTGCTCATGCTCAAACAAGTTATAACTTGTTTTAATTTTTTACATAATTTTATCTTGGTAAAAATTCTCCTTTTTGCAGTTTGTATGTGGAGTGCATCAACCAGTGCTGTCACAGCATCATGCTGGGCAGGGACCATTTGCTAAATCACCTGGATCCTGTTCAATGTTACAACTGTCTGCTGATCTGCATATCATTAAGACCAGTGCATCTGCACAGAATCTGTGCAGCCAGACACCCCTGAAGCCTGATCATGACACCTGCGGTTCCATAGAGGGCAGCACCATACCACAAAGGACTCCTGATCACCATTGCCAGAAAGCTGAATGGGTGATTACTAACATCAATAAACCTGTTAGCCACTGGTCACTTTAATGAGATGACAAACTGTGGCAGAATAAAATGGGAAGCCAACTAGGTATCTTGTAAATATTGACATTATAGCTTCTATTTCTCATCAAGAGTGGCCTGGAGCTTGCTTTTCACCTTTTTAATATAATTTTGTGAATTCCAGATATAAAAGCTTGGTGTAGAAATATAATTGCAATATATAGGTTATGATTCTGTGAAAGTGGATTATAATTAGGAGACATCACCAGCTTGATTATGTAGGTCATCAAGGTTATATAGACTGTGAATGTACTTGTATGAAAAGGCAAACTTTAAATGTTAACCTGACTCACCTGTTCAAATCAAATCAAACTACACCAGTTGAGTAAGTTTTGAAACTTCTGTAAAGTGGAAATATTTAGCAGTCATTCGTCCCCTCACCTTGCTGGAACTTAAATGTTCTGGAAATCTGACCTTTCATATGGAGTGTCCAGAGTGTTCACTGAGCACTCTGACTTTAATGGCGCCTCAGACAATGTCTGAAGTTTACCCATTTTCCACTTGGACAGTGGATTAACAAGTGCACCAGACAATTACAACTATATTTAGTTTGCAATTACCACAGTGTGTGCACTTTCTGCAAAATAAGATATAGAAGCAAATTCATTACATACGTACAGGGGAACAATTTTTTAGACCAAAGAGACAACAAAATGGTTATGTACAAAAAAAGATTTAATTGAGATTTCTGTATAAAAAATAGGCTCTCCATCATTGTATTTCACACTGCTAATTTGAAAAAAGGAAATAATCACATCTCCAATACCAGGCTGCAATGCAACTATTACTAGCATACATTTTTTCCCCAAATTAAAATGGTTGCTCTCAAGTGTTCAATGAATGGAGACATACATAAACAGCTTCAATAATGTAAAACCTTTCTACCAAAACAGCATTACTTTACATTTCTGATACAGCCATCCAAGGTGCAACTTCACCTTAGATTAGAGAGAGTTAAATTAAATAACATTCATTGCTTTCCAATTAAAAGTAAACCTTATGTTCTTCCTTTTTACAAAGACATCTTCAGCACATTCGCCATTAGTGTTGCACACACAGGGAGGAGGAAGAAAAAAAAGAGGAATGCAAACAAAAGGCAGTGTAAAGAAAATGCAATTCTGGGAATTATTTAAGATCAGTCAAAAATAAATAAATAAATACCCACCGAGTGTGGAATGTCTAAACAGAACAAATAAATAATACATGGGAAAATGTACAGAAACACACTATACAATATCTGTATTTTAAAAATACATAATTGAGTCAATGAATATTGCATTGATTGTGCATCTCATACCCCTGGCCTAGCAGACGTGGGCCTGACAAGTTGCCAGCAGTGAGATGGGAAAAGACAGGGGTGCAGGGGGCTACACACACCCCCGGAGTAGAGGGGGGGTCTGAAGTGTTCAGTATTTATACAGCAAGAAAAAACAGGAACCCATTTCAGTCACCTCAGCAAACTGACGTGAGTGAGCAGCAAAGAGAAAGGACGCAGTGTGAGTGAGTGTGCGTTTCAAGTATTCCACTGTCAGTGAGTGGGACCCCGCCTCCCACCCCCTCCCCCCCAATCACATGACCCAATGCCAGCTTGTGATTCACATGCTCTGGGTGAGGCCTCAACCCCCACCCCCGCATTGCAACTTACAAGCACTCACCGGGTAAATAAAAGGACGAAAGCCCCACAAAAGCAGCTTTCAAAAAGGCACTCAAAATCAAAATGATAACATTTAAATAAAGTTGTCCGAGCTCTATGAGAGCAGTCTGAACATGAGGGTCGCCAGATTCATATACCAGCCTCGAAGCACTTAAAAAAAAAAATAAATAGAAGTGCTGGTATGACCGCCAAAACAGCAAGTGTTCCCAATGAGGAAACAATAAGTTATAAAAACAGAAAAAAATGATAAGGAATAAACCATAATAAATTAATAGCTCCCTACAAAAAGGAAAAAAGTTCTGGCAGCCAGAGTTGGAGTCAACTCCATTTCAATTCAGTCAATTGAGGGGATGAATTTAAATTCAATTAATGTGGTGAATTTCAGTTCATATCCTGAACCGGCCCTGAACTGAAACATAGCTGACCCCAACTCTGCTAGCAGCCTAGCCAGAGTGGGCCAGGAGACCCACAGTTTGAGGCCCCGCCCATCTCCCTGCCATGCCCCGCCCTTCTCCACCGGGTCCCCCACAGGGCTTTCAGAGACTCTCCTTGCTGGAGGTCGTGCTCGACGTGTCCGCATCGATGGTCCGCAAGTGTATTTCGCAGGTTTCGCTTTTCGTGTCCTTAGCGGCGCGCATCCACGGGTGGTCGAAGATCTGCTCGAGCGTGGGTCGGTCCGAGGGCCGCAGAGAAAGGCACCACTTGATCAGCTGCTGGCACTCTAAAGGGGGGGAGGGGGAACAAGAGAGGGCTAAGGTGAGCGGCTTATATGTGCCTCAAAACAAGCAAGACAGGCAAAGAGGAAAGAATCTGGGGAGAGAAGGAGTTGTGTTTTGTGGCACGCACCGGCAGAAACTATCCTCCTGAAGTAGAGCCGTCCTCGCAGGATCTCCTCATCTTGCTCAAAAGGGATGTCTCCACAGACCATGTCGTACAGCAACACGCCTAGCGACCACACCGTTGCAGAGCGCCCGTGGTATCTATGGTAGCGGATCCACTCTGGAGGACTGTACACTCTTGTACCTGTAGCCAAAATCAAGAAGGGAAGAAGAGGGGAAGTGTTAGGAGTGTTTCAGGCTATGAAATTGTTTATATATTACTGCCACCTCATCCTCAACAGCTAACAACACACACAGTATAAAATACCCAATTGCTAGAACTATTTCATAATCTGTGTAATTTGACCTTTTTAAATGACGGAACCATTTATGGACTTGTACCAAACTGCTGCGCTTTATAACAGAGCTCTCTGTCAGCTAACTGAAAAGGGGAAAAAAAGGCCAGTCTGGTTTCCGCCCCCTTCCCCCCACCATCTCTGTCAACGTTGCATGTGCAGCTGACTTCGAACCAAAAATAAACTCAAGGAGAAGGCTCGGAGGGGGAAGACCTACTGCGCCAGTCTTTCAACTGCTAAATTCGGAAAAGTGCTGTATTGTAATGCGTTCTTATATTTGCCCGTGTAAGGCTTTAAACGCCCCTTTATTTAAACAAAGCCCCTCTCTCTTCTCCCCATAGAGAATTAAAAGGCTCCAACCCCCGCCCCCCCACACAAACACACACCACCAAGGGCACGAGTATCTTGGATACCAAACAAAACCAGTAATCCGTGACGTGGTCATCACGTGGGCTGCGTGCTCAGGTTTCACAACAAACAGATGTTACGTGGCAGCTGATCGTATTTCCACAAAACCATTGAAATAGACGATTTCGTGCGGTATCAATTGCACGTTTGTTGTATTTGAAAGACAACTGGAATTCATCAGGCTACAATGCCCAACCTACATTTGACTGTTTAACGGGGTGAATGACCCAACCTTTCTCTCTCAAACAGGATAATTCACTGTTAACCACGTTACAATGACTGACGCACTTAAAACGACGAGAAGTACTAAACAGCATTCACACACTAAAAACAACTGTAGGAAATCTTGATGGTATAGCGTGAAACAAATTGCTGCGTCACAACTTGGGGGCTTCCTCCGACACCAACGACTTACAGTAGGAATACTAAGCACCTAACATTCTGAGCAACCTCCATGTTTAGAAAAAAATGTGCTGAAAAAGCCAGCAACATACCGGGATATTATCCTTCATAAGTTAATATAGCACCTAATACGTCAGAAATTATCTAACTGAAAATAATACTGTGTGCGTACCGTCGAAATCTGTGTACACGGTGTCCTTGAGAATCGCCCCCGAACCAAAGTCAATCAGCTTGAGGTCTCCGCTGCGCAAGTCCACCAGGAGATTCTCGTCTTTGATGTCCCTGTGAACCACCCCGCAGCTGTAGCAGTGCCGGACGGCTTCCAGAACCTGGCGGAAGAAATCCCGGGCCGTGTCTTCGTCCAACGCGCCCTTCTCGGTGATAAAGTCAAACAAATCCTTGACCAGCTCCGGTCTCTCCATTACGATCAGCCAGCCGTCCGGTCGTTCATACCAATCCAGGAGCTTTATAACTCCACGAAACGAGGAGCCTACTTTCTTCAATAGGAGGATCTCCAAAGGCACCATCACGCCATTCTGCAATGGAATGCAACTAGTTAGCTACACAGCAAGCTTGCTATATTATTCTCGGAATTATGCTTGGCATCATATTAAGAAGAATAAAGTTAGGAAATCATAAGAAACAAGTCGCCCACAAAGTTAGCCATGGGTTACATTTCCTAATAGTAACTAGTAAGATACTTACAATTGAGCCCCACTCTGTCACTCTCTCCTTTGCCACGTGTTTAACGGCAACCTGGAACAAGACAAAAAATAATGATTAGTTTAACAGTCACAAAATGATCCGATCGAAGCGCATAACGAAAAGGTAACCGAGAAAGTTCACGCCCTTACCGGCAAGCCGTCTGAAATCCGGCAGCCGGCGTAGACAGTGCCGAATCCACCGCTTCCAAGTACAGATCCCACTTGGTAGACCTTATCAAACGGCTCCCGCTCCACCTTCACTGTGAATTGAATCAAACGTTGACATTTTAAACTTGCGATAAAAAATAAAACCTAGGTTAATGCTGCACTCCTTCAACAGTGAAAGCAAATACCGTTAGTTTGCACCTAACGTTACTGATGTGACCGCAGATTCTGGACACACAACCAACGTTAGCCACTCGACGCGAAAGATAACGCCACAGGCATGGCATATATTCGGGGATTTCAGAAAGATTTTTGGCATGATGAAGAATTAAGACGATTTTATCTGGCTACTACGCTCATAATAAAACGAATAAACGTATTGGAATATGCCTAATTACACACATACATAGTACAGTAACGACCACTGATGTTATACCACCTGCTAACTACCAAACAGCAGCTAAGTACCCATTGTAAAAAGCTGATGTGGAAAAAATACCATACCTGGCTGAAGCTGTATTTTCACCGGTAAGTGATCCATGCTACTCGGACTGCAAATGTGAGAAAATGAGCCAAACTTGGACAGCAACATATTAAGACGCCTATAGTGAAAAACAAATCCCTTGTTTACGTGCTGCTGATAATTCAATCCGGCGATCGGTAGTTTCTGATCCAGTCAGAAGATCCAGATTATGATTAACAGTTGCGAGCTAGCTAGTTAGCAAACTGTCCAGCTAGCTAGCTAGGCAGATCCCAGAGCGCTAGCTAACTCCACTGCAACGCCGGGGCAAATGTTAGCTATGCCGCAGAGAGTCGATCAGAATAATGCCATAAAAATTTGAAAAACCTGATATGAAATTCAGGAGCAGCAAAACGAATGCTTCCTAATAGTAATTAGGAAAGAAGGCAGTGAATACAGATGCAAATGCCCCCAATTGCTGATCAATTCTGCAACCACGAAGCTGTCTACTCTGTAGTTTAGCGAGGTCGCCCCTACTTCTTGAACGCCAATATTTTGACGCGCGGAAGGCTGGATATATTCCTCCGCCTGGCAAACCAGCCTTAACCTTTAAACCGAACAGTTTTAAAAGATCAGGCCCATTTAGCGAAAAATATTTCAAGATAGAAACGCTTTAAACATATATGAATATCAAAATGTATTTGAACCAGATTAAGCAAAAATTATACGATTGTAAATACGCGTACTACTTTATCATAGTACGAGACGCCCCAGGATTTCTTGTCTGAGGGCTTTGTATTGCGTTTCATTTGCGAAACAGAGCAGTGATTTGCATTGGGAGTGTTGGTCGGACCAATGGAATGGCGACTAGAAAATACCATATTTTCCCTTCGGACCAATTGTAAAATATATATTAGCATAAAGGGGGAGGATTTGAGCGCACGTGGCGGGAATTCCGAGACGCGCCTGTCCCTCCCCTCTCCCTCTTTCATGCCCCCCATCCCCCCTCCCAATTTCTTCTGCAGTTCTCTGCAGATGTCTGTCTGGAGAAGCGCCGCATGGGAAATTGGCGTGCGGGGTCCAACAGGGAAAGAAACGCGGCAAATACAATGTTGTGATACAGTTGACAAAGGATCAAGGCTCTCAGATAAACAGTTTCTGTTTGTTAATATCAAATGTGCAAGAAAAAGAAGAAATAAACAAGTCTCTGTCAATCAATTTTCAGAAAGGCCATTTATTTACATTATATTCATTTGGCAGATGGTCTTAAGAAGAAAGACTTACAAAAAGTGCATTCAGTATGGTTTTACAAGCAGATACTGAATATAGATATACTCATCCTTTTAATATAATGTCATTGTGGGAAACATTGCCTCATAGGGATAAGTGTTTTGTCAGATTAATTTCCAAAAGTCGGGGATATTAAATCTTTACCAGGAAAGATGCCTCAGGATTGCAAATACGGGTCTATATTTTGGAACTGCCAAGGTTTGCCCATAGAGGGGGCTGATTTTACCATTTTTTTCTCAGAGTTGTTCATATGTTCACATCCATCTTATTGTAAATAAACTTCTTCTCTGAAATTACAAAGATAATTTCGGACAACAATGAAAAGGCAAAGCAAAATAGTGAGGCATTTTTTAGCATAACATTATTTTAGCATAACATTATTTTAGCATAACATTTCCTCCATTGTTGTTTTACATTGTGTTCTAAATGTTGTATTCATCTGAAGTCAGAGCTAAAAGATCAGAGCTATTTTCATTTGTATTGTATTATTAGATTTGATGCTGTCAGGGAGCTGAATGAGTATTCATGTCGTGCATTTATTGGTTGCTACCCTTTTCTGTTGGAAACTGAATGCTATTGAGCCTGTCTGCTGTGTTTTGGTCAAATTCTTCCAAACTAGACGGAGAACCACTTTGAAAATCTGGCCAGCTTTGTCATTATCAATATATATTATACTATATATATATATATATGTATATAGGACTTCAATGACCTCGTCTGCACCAGCATTCGAGAGTTCAGTTTTTGTCTGTCACCGTGAAGAAAGGGCAAGCTCTTTGGCAAAGACATGTTTCAAATAGAGGGCTCATGATTTATTCATAATCCCTGGATGGGTGTTAGGGTCAAAGGGGAGTCTGGATTCATGGTGATTAGCCTGTACAAATAGAAGAGGATGAAACAGTCATATGACTATTTAAATGGACAAATTGTCTTTTTTTACATGTGTATCCATTGTTAACATTACATAGAACATGTGGTTTTTATCCAGAGCAGAGAGAAAGACCCTGCATATGAATCACTCTGTTGCTTGCTGAAGCCAGTAATCCTTTGTACATGCTCCATACAAGGCATATGTCAGTGTCATTAAATGGTCTCTAAAAAGTACCCTTGATATCCTTAAAATATATATCTTTATTGATTTATATTGATTATATAGATTTTAGAATGCCATATGTTGATGTCCGTAAGTGTCCATAAAACTGAGATACAGTGTAAATACAGCCAAAAAAAATTCTTCCATTCCTCTTTACACTTGAATTGAAAATGTCCTTGAGTTATATTTAGAAAGTGTGTATTTGGCCTCGTTTTATCTACTCCGTAGCGATAGCCAATGCGTGTACTAAAGGCCAAAGTGGTGCAAAGTACAAGACCACAGGAATCTCACAGGCCCTGCACTGCTATATAGCTAACATAATTATTCCATCATATATATTATTATATCTGTTTTTTTCCTTTGGAATTCGCTGGTGTTATATATTAAAGCAATATTATGTATACTGTTCTGTGTGCAAACATATTTATCCTATGGTAATAGTGGATCCTCTGTGCTGTGTAACACCTGTGTATGTTCCTTTTGGTCTGAAATGAATGCTGTCATTGATTTGCATGGATATTCTACAGAATGTGCACAGTTATTGCGTGATGCCATTGCATGGTATAGGTCCTTAAAAATGTGATTAGGTACTAAAGGGTGCAGATCTTTTGTAGAGTGCGAGCAACAAGTGCTCCTTTAGCCCCCAATTAGCATTAGCTCAGCCTCAGTGGACAAGATGTCTGAACCATCATTGCATCGGAAAACCCATGACGTTCCTGTTCATGCCATTCTGCTGACTGTTATCATCCCACTGTTTTTTAGGAGCTTCTTGATCGGCTTTTCCAGTATCAAGGAATCATTTTCCAGTTTTTTCAAATACTTTTAGCTTACTTTTCCTTTCTTGAAATCACACTATGTTCAGTTCTTTGTGCCAGTTCAAATTTTAATAAAATAAAATTTGATCAATTGATTGATCACCTGTTACAGTGGTTCTTTGGCATTTATGTATTCATCATATGCAGTAGAGGTTCTATAAGATGCAGACATTGCATGTTTTAGATGCTGTATGTGTGCAGTCATGACATGTGTGGAGGCTCTGTAGAATGTGTGCAGTCATTGCATGCTGTGGAGGTATTGACTGGCTGCTCTGAAGGAGCTGGGAGTATTAACATTGTAGTGTCATGCACAGCTGTTTCTTCGGCTCTGCATCTGAATAGCAATGATGTGGTTGTTGAGCATTCATGCCTATGAACATTAATCCATGCAACCTTTGATCCAGAGACAGCAGAGGTGGTGGTCAAGGTTGAGTTGCTCACCATGTTCTAGATTCCTGGAATGCTTGATATTTGCCTTTGGTGTAATTACTACCTTTAAGAAACCGAGTCCGTCAGCTCAAACACTTTGGTGTGGCTTTAGCAGAATGACATCTGTAATTTGACATCTGTAATTTGGGGTACATAAAAACAGGCAAAATGTTGATCAGGGGTATATTGTGGCACCACAACCACAACAAAAGTGGGGGTGAACGGCTCTAATTTTAGGCACAGTCACATTTCTTGGTTCTTGGTTGGGTCCCTTTCATCCTGGTTCTGGGTAGTGTTGAACCTTTGTGTGCTGGCACTTGCTTCTTGGCAGACATCAGCATGAAAACTGGATGGGCAGAATTCAGTAACTACTACAATGTGCTTATCTTGTGGACTTGTATTACTCATTAAATGGTAATAATAATTATAAAACTACACCAGAGGGACATAGTGTCTTTATCATCATATCTTTGTGACTAAAGTCCAGTAGTGTTCTCTCTGTCTGTCTCTCCCATAACAGCCCTGGGTGATAGGTTTGGGTCATGAGTGATCCCAAGTTCCTCTGTGGATTATTATCTGGAAATGATGTTACATAATGTGGCCAGTCCAGCTCTCTGATAATCCCACAGCCTTGCATAACAGTTCATTAGCTCTTACATTTCCTCCTTTCGCAGGTCGTCAGCATCATTCAGATTGTTTTCACAGGAAGTGCTTATGATGTGTCCCTGAATATTCATGTACCACTCATTCAGATACAGCATGAGTCAGATAGTAGGCAATCATCAGCTCACATTTTGTATGTAATGCTAGACTGCAGAAC
The DNA here is from genome assembly GCA_019176425.1 of Megalops atlanticus. NCBI lineage: Eukaryota > Metazoa > Chordata > Actinopteri > Elopiformes > Megalopidae > Megalops > Megalops atlanticus. Next base: position 10,498,041 of record CM032897.1, read on the forward strand.
TGAAGGATTTTATTTCTCTTGAATACAGCCCTTGAATCTAAATCATCTTACTGTCAGTTCAATTAAGGAAAATATGTATGTTGACTGTTAAATATTTGAAATAAAATCAATTATTTATTTAAAACAAAAAACTTTCACAAAGGTTGAGCATTTAATATGCCAATTCTCTAGTTGGTGATGACTTTTTCCAAACAGTAGACAGTAATTTGAGAAGCAGAAAGTAAATACATTGTCAGACACTTCTGTGGCACAGATATCATACATTTACATTTTGCATCATTTAGAGTGCTTTTCAATCATTGTCAAGTGTTCTGCTGTCCACCTTCACTTGAGTTGGTTTATAAGAATTCCCTGTTTGCTTGGCAGGGCCCTCTTTCTTACTACACCTAGCCCATGCAGCAGTGATATGGTAATATGCAATGTGGCAGGGGTATTGTGAGAGCGTTATGTGTTGAGTGGAAAGCCCCACAAAGTCCCACATTGCCCCACAAAATGCAGGTAGGAAGGTGGAAGTCTGCACAAGGCTCAGCTGATAAAAAAGTCTCTGCCATTTCTGCCCTACACCTGATCCACACACACGTGGCCACAGCATTTTGGGGAACCCCACTGGTCGTCAAGAGCTGAGGCGCGGGGAGGGAATGTCTCCATTTACGGGTTTACTCCATCCCCACCGTCATCCCCCTCTATATTCCTATAAAAGGGGTCATTCCCATGTGACCCAGAACACAACACTAAACATCAAGCCCACTCTGCTCATCTTTAATAGACTGTCCTGAACAGTGTGTTTTCCTATAAATGCTGAAGTGAGGCACAGAACAGCCCCCAGGCCTCATGTAGCAGACTTAGTAAACCCAAATCCCATTTGATCACTTTGCTGAGAATGAAATTTACTGTGGTTGTTCTGCACCCATGACAGATTCTCTGCTGGCTCACCATCATGCATGTAAAAGGATGGCTGCTTTCCCACTTGAAACCGGGCCAACCAAAACCTTTTACTGTGAAAAGCGCGCACAAAACTGTGGGATCTCGAAATGCAAAACAGGTGTCATGCTTGTAATAATTTACCCCGCAATTAAGTCTGGCAGGGTGTTAACACTCAAGAAAACAGGGCTCATTGTTGACCTTGGTTGTTAGTCATCCGATTCAGTCGGATGACGTTCGAAGGAGGCTTTTACTTGTTCACATAAAGAAGTACTCTTTCCGAGTCAATCACACATTTTTATGGAGTTTTGAAACCGCTGATGCTCCCTGTAAGTAAGCCTCCTTTGGTTTGTAAGGTAATTGTGGAATTGAGCAATAAGGCACAATTCACCTCTCAGATGGTGTTCATTCATGTTTTAGACCGACACTGCATTTGTGACAACCCATATGGAGTAATCCCCCACGATCAACCATGCCTCACGACCGGTTATGGAGGGTTTCTTGTCTGCACTTCGCCTGATCACTAAATTGAATCACCACTCTCAGCTCTCCTCATTATAATCCTCATAGCTTTGATTTGTCAGTTTAACCTCTCCTCCCTTGCTCTTGGGGAGCGGGAAGTGCTGATATAAAGCCTTCCTGGCATCTTGTGTGTGGAGGAACAGAATCAAAGAGTCCTGCTCTATGCGATGAGTCAGGTTTAAAAAAAAAAGAACTGAGTGTGGACTTAGATCAAGAGGGCTTAACCGTAACTGTCACAACAAGTATGGAATGTGTATTTCAGTTAGGATTTTTTTGAGGTTACGTTACTTCACTTTGTGTGTGTGTGTGTGTGTGACAAAAAGATATAGCAAGCGAGGTCAATAGAGAGAGATTGTATTGGAATGTGTGTGTGAAGTCATTTTGTGTTTATCCTCAAGGCTTTATAGGTGTACAAGTGCGGGAAGAAGATGTGTGTGTGCATGTTTAGGTAGTTAAAAATATAAGTGCAAGAGAATGCGCGCAATTGATGGGCATGTCAGGTGTGTATTGTGTCGTGTAATACCATATTGAGGATATGTCTATTACCATGTGAAAGAGCTGTTTTCAGTCTGTTTATCCTGAAAGGATGGCGGGCAGCGGTTTGGTAGAGGAGAACGGCGTTGCCCTCTGACCTGCTGCAGAGGGCAATCCCATTGGTCAGTTGCAGTGACGGGCTTTGTGCTGACACTGTGTATGTGGGCCTGCCTGGTCAGCAGTCTGGGCTGTCCCATCCCAGTGGAGGAGCAAGCTTCTCTCTGATTTAAAGCCCAAAAGCTCCTGGGTTCTCAAAGGTTCCTGGCTTCCTATTCATCACATATAGGTCTATGTGCGTTAAACTTCTAGAGGTTTTGGATTTTGGGGTTACTTGACATTAGCTAACAAGATAACTACGTCATGTACATGTGTGTATATGTGTGTGTTGACTTACTGCAGGAGCTATCAGGCTATTTCAGATAGCTAACGTGCTTCCTCTAATGCTCTAATGCTCTAATTCTCTAATACTAATCACTGCCACCCGGCTATAGTGATCAGCTTGCCAGCTTTACCACTTCTCCTAAGGATAACCATCAGGAAGTAGTTCCTGTCAAATTGATTGTAGGCCCTGTACTGCCATCATGACAATAAAAGCAAGAAAGGGACCTCGGTATTAAGAGCATGTACATTTGATTTGTGGTGTGCTATACTGTTGTATCAATGTACGGTACCAGTCAAAAGTTTTGACACACCTACTCATGGAAGGGTTTTTCTTTATTTTTACTATTTTCCACATTGTAGAATAATAGTAAAGACATCAGAGCTATGAAATAACACAAATGGAATTCTGCAACAACCAATAAAAGTGGTAAAGAAATCAAAACTGCGTTATATTTTAGATTCTTCAAAGGAGACAAAAATATTTTTAAAATAATTTTTTTTTAGATCATAATGTCTTTGAACACATGTTTCCCATGATCTTAATCAGGTGAGTCCAAACTTTTGACTGGTATTGTACAAAATGAAGAAGTGATCCCGCAGTCAGAGGGGTGACTTAGAGAGGTGAACAAACAGAGGCACTCATGGCAATATAGGCTTAATAATTAGGGACAACAAAGCAATCTGATCACCAAATCATGAATTATGTCAGGTCTGTTGTAACACACACAAAACATGAACTCTGACATGACTCTGAGCTCATTTGTTTATGAAACAACACATTCATGGGCTGTTTCCTGAGGGTGGAATAGAGAGCACTTCAGAGAGTGGGCAGGTAGCATGTCCATAAACGTGAAATTACCCGCCGTAAAACTTCTGCTCAATTGTTCGTGTTTTAGCCAGGGATCTGCTGTGATAGAACCATTATTTATTTAAAGCCGGCGAGAACAGCCCCACACTGCAGCTGGGCTTGGTCACATTGCCCTGGTCCATGAATCCTGATCCACATGTTTCACTGTCTGTGAATGAGAAACAATGCAGGTAAAGCCTGGCCTGGCCACACCTGACAGGGGCACAATGCTGAGGTCACCCAGCTCAAATCCTTTTGCTCGTGACTGGCTCTGATAAAAACGGTGAAATGACAGCTGTGCACACCAGTGGTAGTTTGAATCCTTCTCAATTCAACCCCTCAGGGCCCACTTCAATCCCCATGATACTGGCGACTGTAGAATGTCTCACTTTGAAGATGAGGGGCATGTGCTTTTGTTAAAAACGAAAAAGAATAAAAGGAACAGTAATTATGTAGAATATGAGACTCTGGCTAATAGAATCTGCTGAGTAAATTAGTAATGCAGTGTATCGATGCTGGCAATACGTTCATTCTTGTCAGTACATACAAGAGCAGAAGCCTGATTGTTTACAGGCTGGCAGTGATTCTCCTGCTTTTGTGGACTGATGGCCCACTGGACTCAGTAGGCAGGTCTGTGACAAACAGACAGGAAGGTAATGGGAATTAATCACAAAGTGACAGCATCAGCAATGGAAACCTCCAAACGACAGCAAGCTAATTACATGTCATTAGGCATCGCGTGCTCAGCAGTTACACAAATAGACAGTCGTCTTTTGCTGTAATTGGGTAACCTGTGCTCTGTAATCAAAATAATCCCACTGAAGCTCTGCCAGTTTCGGATAAGGGCTTACATTTATTGAATAATTACCTCTACAATTAATCATATGGTTTTCCTTCAAGTCAGCAAGTGAACTCAATCACTATATGAGATGAACTGTAATTAATAACTTTAAATCTTGGTCATTGGACTGACTATTGAACATATGCACCTAATAATGTCATATATGAAAGTTAATTATTGCTTTTGTTATTTTTGCTCTATTGTGTATATATATGTCAACTGACTGTGATATTTAACTTGGATGGATACAGTTCTGTTCTCTATAAGTCGCTCTGGATATGTCTGCTAAATGAATGTAATGTAATGTAATTTAAGGTTGGCCTTGTATGGCAGGTTGCTTTGATAATGATGATGATGGTGATGATGATGCTCAACAACCTCAATCATAAAACTAGTCAAGATGTTTATAACAAAGTATAATTCTGATCAGCCTAGATGGTAAACCAATACTATGTATTATGCATGACTCTGAACATTGAATTGTTTTGCTTACATCGTAAAACATCAAACAAAACCAAACCTTTTGTCTTTGATTCAGGCTAATCAGATGACATCATTTTCTTTCATTTATTGTGAATTAAATTAAAATTTTATTGACTTTCATTTATTGCTCAAAGGAACTGCGACGGCTGTTGCTGATTTGAATAGCAAATTCATGGTCATTAAGAATGCTGTGCTGCTGTCACAAATGCTTTGGTGTTGTCCTCATGGAGAATGTTGTAAGCCATTTTGCAAGCCCAGTTCCAAAGTCAGTTCTTGAAAAACATCAACATGGTGTTACAGTGGAGAGTGTTTTGTGGAAGGCACTGACAGTGAAAATACTGTATTTTTTATTTAGACATTGGTTGTGGGGAAAGATTGTGGATTCCAGTGCAAGGCCTTTTGTAGGCTTTTGAATTCAGTGTTTATAGATGAACATTTCTTAGGGACTTTTTGGGACACATCAATTGAGAAAATTTTCCAGGAAGTCACAGGTAAGTATGCAGTATCTTGCCTTGCCATATCACCACATTTGTAACTACTAAATCAAAGCCTTATCATACTAGGGAGTATGCAAATGTTTGTCTCACTCTCTCTGTATATAGGAAGTAAAGTAGAAAACCAGTTTTCTGTAATTACAGAGAGCTCAGACACTGAGGTAATTACAGCATGGAACACTCACAGCTGAGAGAACTGGTGGGTTGGCATGGCAACAGTGGGGATGCTAATTACTTTGCCCATTTCTGAGAAGGAATCCCCTCTTCAAAGGACAGAACACCTGGGAAGACATTTTATCTCCATTTCTGTCTCTCTTGGTCTCCCTCTCCCTTTTCCAATAAATTTTTTTCTCTTGTTACTTCGCTGTTTGACTTCTGGAGCAAGACTATGTGCGATACGTTGGGGTAGTTCAATGGGTACAACAGTAGGCTGCTTTTCCCATTAGTTTAACTACCAGCTGAGGTCTTCAGCTAAAGGCTGTAGCATTGCGTCAGTGTCTAAAGAACTTGAATCCTAACTATAATTTGGAGATTGGAACCACAGATGTGCCACTGCTGTTATATCCTTGTTCGTGGTTCTTAACCTGCATGTGTTTATGAATGTCAATAGACTGTTCAGTGAAACTGTTCAATCAAAGGTCACTCAGGTCATGCATGTTTTTGTCTAAGGGATCTTTGATTGGTCCCTTGTCTTTAAACTCTGTGGCATATGTCTACAATAACTGCCATAAACTCTACAGAGGAAACTGGGAAATCTGCTTTTATGCAAAAATTGGTGAGTTGTTTGATCTCAAATGTGCAAACTCACTGCTTATCTTCTGTGCAAACAATTGTTAATTTTTTTCACCATTGAGTGCAATAAAACTGACTTTAGCTTTAACTGCTCTGAGTGCCTCACATTGTGTGTGAGCAAGTTTACAGGTGAGAGTGATATCACACATGAGTAAGAACACCTCAGGGAAAAGTGGAAGTGGACTCTAATCTGGGGTATCACAATGGCCCTTGCTGTCCTGGCTTAACCAGTGATTACCGCACATGATTTCCAATCCTCTTTTCGCTAACACCAGTGTCTGTGCATCTGTTGTGTCTGTGTGTGTGTGTGCGTATGTGTTTGTGTGTGTACGTACAGGATGCAAAGAGAACGTCACTGATTTTACTTATGTGGAGGGTGACAGTGTGGATGCGAAGGAGCGAAGGGGGTGACAGAAGTGAGGACATGTGTAAGAGCCACATACACGCACACACACACACACACAGGAAATCACAGAGATAGAGAGGAAGAGTGAATTCTAATCTTCTCAGATAGGTCAGCTCAGGGCATCTGACCAGTGATGCATTCTGAGCACAAGGCAAGTCACGGCCAACGCCAAGGAAATTTTCATTCTGTGTCGGCAGACTGCCCTGGGACTTCATAAATATAACCGTGTACTGCTTGGTTCCTGTGATTGGGGTTTTAATTGGACCGCTCAGGTCCCACAGCATGGCCACTGAGCAGAGAGGCCAGAGGCCTGTTCTCAGAATCCTCCGCAGCACTCATGCTGATTAGGGGAACGCACTCGCCGCTATCACAATTTTCCACAAGTGGGAAAACCTTGACATTCAGAGCCGTTTATCAGCCAGTCTTATGTCTGTGTTTATTTTCCATGCCTTCTGGCTTGGACATTTGATTTGGGTTTTCCATGCTGCGACATCACACAAAGTACCTTTTTCCAAGACCTTCACTGACATCAATTGTAATTGTGTTGTAATATTTGTAATGAAAGCAATAATTACAACCACAGTTATATTAACAATAAAAGCAAAACAACAGAAATAATGGGGATGATGATGATGATGATGATTATTACATTATACATTATTAGAAACCAAAATGAATGTGAGGATAGAGCTATCCGTTGTATGTGAGCTGTCTATTGAAAAGAGAAGTTAATATGCTCAGGAATTCAACAGTACATTATGCAGACACACATCATGTTTAAAGAGACATAATCAATAATCAAAGACAGAGACACACATCATAATCAAAGATAAATGTACCTCTCTGTGTTTTTTATCTTTTGTTTGGAACCCATACCTTACAATGCATTATTGGATTACACAGTGTTTAGTTAATTATGTGTACAGTGGAATATATGAAAAGGTTAATGTAATCAGTGTGAACTTTGGCAGTGTTCAAATTTTCCACCTCTCTCCCTGTACACCTGGGAACAATGCCACTTGCGTTCTGTGTTGTTGCTGGGCTGTCCTGGTGATTTTCCCTGTACCTGGCAGAGTGGAGCTCAGGTGCACCAGTTTAGAGTGTGTCGGTCAGCACTCCTGACAGGTGAGAGAGAAAGTGCAGTGCCACATACCACACACCATTTCATTTTTTAAAACATTTGTATATGCTCACGTATGTCAATTACTTTTTCATTATAGCTGTTTCAGAGCTACTGTGCATGTTCTGGTTGAAATGTTATTACAGCAACACACACACACTACACACACAAAACTAACGAGTTATGTCAGTGTATTGCATAACTTTGACTGTAGCCAATCACAGGCAAGCGTCAAAGTCCGTGGTGTATTCTTTCTGTTTTTATTTTTGTTGTGGTCTATGTACTCTCCCTTCTTGCCTCATGATCAAAGCACCTGTTTCGGCTCTTGTTTCCGGTGCACAATAACCTTCTGCAAGAACAGATGACAGCAGCTGATCAGTGCACTTCTGGTGGTGCCTTGAGAGATGGGGGATGTGTATTTTGACCTGTCGTAGCAGGTCGTTTACACATTACACTCTGGCCTCGTTTTATGCAAGACTTACGGCTTTGTACTCTTTGATGGGTGCTGAGCTGGTGGTGTCTGAATTCCATGCTTTAGTAGATCATCTGTTATTCTGAAGAATTGTAAAGTTATATGATTTTAACTATAAAATCTATAATTAGCTTTGGAAGCATAGTCATTAAGCTGACAGTCATTGAAGTGAACTTACATATACATTATGTGAATCATTATGCACATCAAATTATACATGTTGACTGCAGTGCCCTTTAAAAAGAAAGATTTTTATCTGCAGATTCTAACTTTACTTTGATGAATATGAGATAGCTCTCAGTCCGAGACTGACTGCATATTCTAAATAGTTTAATCATATAATCTCCCTCAAGCACAAGCAGTATTTTTGCAAAATGCCATCCTTTATTACTGGCCTGAGGGTACAAATAGTTATGCTGGTGCACCTTTGTGTTCACTTTGATTAATAGGCAGTAAAACACCATAAAATATTATCATTCACTATGTGTATGATGAGGACAAGTTGACATAGTGGAATTATCCCAATACAACTGAAAGACACTCTGATATTTGTGTTAATCCATATTATTATTTTGTGCTTTTCCATTCATTGAAATACTTACTGACCTTTGATGAAATTGCAATGCGTTTAACTTTAACCCTGCTAACAGAACAGGAAAAAAATCAATGTTAATCATGCTGCATGCTTTACGTTGGCACTTTTGACACCCTGAAAGTCAGCCACCAGTGGAGGCAGGTTGGAAGGGATTATCTGTTGTGTCTTTTTCAGTTCCAGCCAGCATGCAGAGTGTTGATTCGAGGGATATATTAGAGTTTTCACTCCCTTTTTACACCAGTGCAGTGCCGTTTTCTCTTGGGGTAAAGGTGTCTGCCAGCAGGCAAACTGTACATGCTCAGGCAGAATCACTCATCACAGCTAAAAGCCACTTGTCAATGTTCTGTTGTCATAGGATGTTACATTTGGATTATATTCATTTTTGTTTGTGATATTTTGCCAAATAAGCAAGATTTGATGGGGCAAAAAAGGACCAACAAAAAACAGCAACTTCACCAATGGCCAAAAATTGGCTACACAGCTCAGTTCTATCATTGATAAGAGAATCAACACAAAGTGGACACACGCACTCACAAGCCATGACCACCACATTCATGCACATGCACGCACACACACACCAGCACATCAAGTGAGTCTTAGAGACCAGGCGGCATGTGCAGTAGTGTTTGTGTTTGGTGTTTTATTGCCGTTGTAGGAGCAGGTTGCCCTCCATTGATTTGAATTGAATATGTTCATAATGTAGGATCTTGTGCTTTCAGTATCATTTTTGCGAGATGATGGTGTATGGAGGCAAATCGCCCCCCCACATCCCCGCCTCCCCACCTCCATAGCTTTCAGTCGCCCAAGAATGTATAAAGGAGAAATATTTTTTCTTCCTGCTCTTAATCCTCCACTTCTCCTCTTTCTTCTTTATGGTTTTATTTCAGAGATGCAAATTTCCATACAATCAAAGTAGTTAGTCACTACTGCTGTTGGTATCGCTGTAGTTATATTTGGCTGGAGTCCAAAAAAAGAATCGCACCTGGTCATGGGCCAAGGGTGTTGACCCCCCCTCACTTGGACATCATAAACAGGGAAAGGGATGCCACAAACAGCTGACATTGATAAGAGGTGGTAAGTGGGATTTTTATAGTTGTGGACGAGACCAGTTTGTCTGGGTCTGGTTAATTGTGTAGGGATTGTCTGAAAATGTTCATCTTCCTTTGAAACTTCAGTTATGTCCTTTATAATGCTCAGGCTGGTTAAGGTGCACAATGGCTTGGAAAGGCTGGCAATCATTAGGTCTTACAGTCAGCAAGAAGGGTGCTGTTCAGTGTTACACCACAAAGCGCTCTCTTTATGTGAGTCAGTATGTGGAGTTCACTGCATGGTGAAGGATACATACCTGTAAAGGAACAGATATGTGTGAGAGAAAGCATGTCTGCATCTGCGGAGGGCCCTGTGTATGTTTGTGTATGTGAGCACATTCATGTGCAGTGACCTACACGTGTGTTTGTGTATGTGAGCATGCACATGCTCAGTGTTCAGTGTACATGTTTGTGTATAATAGCACATGCGTGTGTGGTTGGCTGCTCGTGTGCTTGCATTTGAGCTCATGTGAGTGCATGCATGCATGCGCTATTGGCAGTGCGTGTGTGCATCCGGGAGTTCCGCATCAATCAGCAGTCACTCCTCATTATCCTGTTGTCCCTCATCGCGCTGACCGTGGCAGCTCCCTCTCTCAAGGTGTTCGTCACAGCTCTTCAACATACGTGCCCAGGGTGGCGCCGTCTCTCCTGAGTGTCCCACATAAAAGGGGTGAAATGACCATCACCCTGCGAAGCAGCTGAGGAACTCCATGGAGCATCCCACATCCCCTGTACAGGGGCATGCTGTTCTCCTGGGTCACACCTGCTAATGGCTGATCCTCCATAAACAAATGCACGTGGCTGCAACGGGGCTGTTGAGTGTAAACACCACTGGCTGTGTAGTATGGAAACAAATTAGTCAATTATACGCAAGCAGTCCCATCACCACCGAACATCTACACAACGGAAAAATTTCTCTCCTTGTTTCCATCGCTGAATGACTAATGGCTTCTTTGCAGTCTGTAAATATGGAGTTATGATTGGCAGATAGTTAAACAGCGGGCTGAAAGTTGGAAAGTGCCCGGCTGGCTTCAAAACGATGGCATCTGGCTGTGCAAACAGGAACACAAAAAGCCTTGGAGATAGAGAGGAGCTGGCCTGAAATGTGCTATGAATGCCATTTGAAAACACTTACATTACATTATTGTCATTTAGCAGATGCTCTTATCCAGACCAACTCACACAGGTTTTTTTCCATGACTTTTTTTATTTTTTAACAATTTTTACATTATCCATTTATACAGCTAGATATTCACTGAGGCAATTGTGGGATAAGTACCTTGCCCAAGGGTATAGCAGTGGGGAATCGAACCTGCAACCTTTCATTTACGAGGCCTGCTCCTTCCCACTATGTTACCCTACCACCCCTTATTCACCTTTAGCCGGTCCTCCCTCCCAATGTGCATTGAGTTTTACGAGACTGAAAGTTCGCAGCACCCGACTTAAAATCCCATCCTTCAGCAGGGTCAGTCAGTGCTAAATGAAGGTTTCTTTTCACGATCAGTTCTGTATTTGGTATTTTAATGAATAAATCTTTCACAATTAAACAATTACAGCCTTAACTGAGCCTAATCCTAAAAGCCTCTTGAACACCAACATGATATAGGGTAAATACATGTGTATATATTTGTGTTGCTTGTGAAAACAAATCATGAAATGTGTTGATACAACCAGTATTCCTTGTGCAAATATGACAAAGAAAGATTTTGTTACCTTGTATATGTAATCTATCTTTAAACATTTGGAGGGGCACAATCTTTTAGTGGCAGCCAGGGAGTTATATAATTTTGCATTTTATGCAACATAGATGTGAGTGTCCAGGTCATTTAGACTGAGCACAGACCTCGGTGACTACTAGCACAAATAAAAAATATGGGCCATAATGGTCATACCATATATTTTCAATGAGTGTAAGCTGGATATTCCTGCTGGATTGCATTATGTCAATTACACACAAGGGCTCTATTATACTGTTCTTTTGGAGCTGTATACACTACAGAACTGGCAGGACTGTTATCCCTTATGCTCTTTTAGTGCAATAGAAATGAATGTTCAGTGTTCAGTCAGTAATTAAGAGGACACACCCACACTTTGATGGCCTACATCCCTCATCTGTCAGGTGTCTTTTATTTGATTTGATTGTGTCACTCTTTTTTTTATTTTGTGCTCCTGTCCCATGAAATAGGCCAAGTCATTTTCTCTAATCTTGTGCCAAGTTTATTAGGTCAGAGCTGTTCATGCCTTCAGAGGTTTCTGGGAGGGTTATGTTTTTTTGTGCTTTTTAATGACACACCTTAGATCAAGTTGCATTCCATCGTTTTGTATTTTACACAAATGAAATGACATCCACACTCTTTCCTCTGTTTATTACTGTTGTCTGTACCTGCGACAGTTTATCAGATTGATAGCACCGTCAGATTTGAACATGCAAGTTGTGCGGTTCATGTCTGATGACAACAATATGTGAGAACATTTTGCCCGGCAGAGTACATTCAGTTGGTGTTGCCCTTTTGTGGCAATGGTCACCAAGTTCAATGTAGATTCTCTCTAGATGGTGATTTGCAGGCTTGGAATGGAATATGGCTTGTGGATCTGACTCTGTCTATTCCAAAAGAGAGGCAAAACACATCACGTCTGTCCTGCTTTAACAGGCTTAAATGGCATATGGATAAGTTTGAACAGAGCATTACCTTCTGAATGCAGCAGGAATATTTTAGAAGATGCACTCACCGAGTGTGAGGCCCTCACAGTATCTGTTCTGATAAACTGCTCCGCGGAGTTTTCATTTACCATACTGTGTGACCTACATAGCCCCCAGGCTTTGCCCAGGTAAATCTGTGCTGATATAATTTACTTTATGTTAAACCTCCTTTCCAGGTCAGACCAGGAGAAGTGGGCCAAGTGCTGATTATACCTGGGAGATGGGTGAGGAAGACTGAAAGGTTTAAGTCACTGGCACTTATCTGACTGTTCAATAGTGTATTGTTATACTGAATTTTATGTAACTGTATGTTAAACATTGCAAATTAGTCTAAGTGTCTTGAGTTTATACGGACATATTTTTTACACTTAATCTTACAGCAGTTATATTCATTCTTTACTTAGGAGTTGTCCTTATCTGGGTTGACTTACTTAACATATGTTTATTATGCTTTTTTCAAATATTATCCTTTTGTAGAGCTGGATATTTACTAAGATAATTCAGGTTAAGTCCTCAAGGGTACAGCAGTAGTGCCCCGCCTAGAAACTGGACCTGCAACATTTTAGGTTCAGTGCACCGTTCAAACCCTATCTGTTGTTGCACATATTAAGCAGACTGCCCCTGGGAGCCCAGTTCTTGCCTTTTTAGTCAATTCATTCATATTTTAATATATTTACTGTGCATGTTACAGCATATACTACAAATTTGTGTATACACATCCATTTAAATACATTATGTATATATGCATGCATTATGTATAAGCGTATAAAAGTGGTAATACTTTATTACTGCTGTAAGAAGTAGTAGCTGAAAATACTAATGTTCTGCCAGAAATCAACATATGGTATATTTATTTTTTAATGACGGTCCTCCTGCAACCTTTCTCCACACGTGTTTACCTCTTTCCACACTGGAGCCCCTGTCTTCACAGACATTCTGCTCACAGACATGGACTTTGTGCATTTGTCCCGTTATGCCCGCTGTGATGTTCACCATCGGCCTTCCTCACGTGCGAGGTCACGTTTCACGGGCTGGCATTTACGCACGCGGCTAATGGTGTTTAAACAAAACATTACTATGACCGAGATAAGCGTTGGACGCTAAACAGACGCAGGCAAAGGCTTGCGTATGTGTGAAGGTTAGAAGGGGGGGGAGGCGGGCGGGCCCTCCATGAGCGTGGTGGGCAGGGTCTTGGCCCTGTCAGGGAGCTGTAAAAAAAAGGACCACAGGACTTGTCATGAGAGTGTTTAATGGAAACTATTCCTAACGTTAAAGTGGCTAACACTGCAGGAAAAGGAGTCTTGAACACACAATGGCATTCGTCATATCAATGACTGAATAACTTAAAGGTGTTATCTTGAGGTCCTTTCAAAATGAAACAGGTAAAATCAGACTGGTCAGGTCTAGTTTAATGGTTTATGGCACACTGTCTCTGACAGCTAGCTTGTACCTTGTCTGGCCAACTACTGAAACTTGGTCATTCAGCACTTATACTATTGTGACTCCTTGTATGGCTTTTGCTTGTGTTGTACTCTGCCTCACTTGTGAGTCGCTTTGGATAAAAGCATCTGCCAAGTGAAGAAATGCAAATGCAGATGTTATGTAAATGTATATGTGCTATTACATTATCTAAATCTTACAGAGGTATGGCTTTACAGCACAGGGTTTGTCCCACTCCTTACCCTACATTGGGCCAGTCCTTTGTACTTTTTCAGTCTTTGAGAGACCTTCACAAAGTTCCTTGCTCCCAGCTTAAGCTCAGTGGCAGTTTAATGCTATGCTTGCTAGCCAGTTGGAGAAAGAACTGTTGAGAGAACCACAAACAAAAGAAAATGTTGTCACAGGGCTTAAATCCCATTTCAAAATTTAATATAATCAGATAATACTGCATTCCCAGTGGTGAATTACTGGCCTCCAGATATATCAGCTCCCCCTGAGATCAAGTGGCATTATTGCGACAATATCATAGTCACGTTTTCAGAATGCCAAACTTTGCAGTCGTATCTCTTGCCAGATACCAGTCACCTCGTACACTTTCTCCATGTTTTGAATATTAGGTTGGACAACACAGAATACAGTTCTGATGAATTAAACGCAACAACCAGCTCTAGGTCTTTGGGATTCCTGCATTGGTAGGTTTCTTCAAGATCCCAGCGCTCGTCATGAATATGAAAATGTGCCGCCACATGAAGGGCTGATTTGAATATATCATTTTAAAGTCGTCGGGACACGTGAATGCTCGGTGCGTGCCTTGGAGCTATTTCAGGACACAGTGCGTATGATTTGCCTTGGAAAGAAAGAGCTATGGGTGGGGGAGAAATTCCTAAATACACAGAGTACTTCTAAATCCCAGCAAGAGCCCTTCCCACCGCTGCGCCATCCGCCTTCAGCCTGATCCCCCACTGACACGCTGCTGAAAATTGCCGTGTGATTATTGTCTTTCTGAAATGACTGTGAGGGCTTTGGTTTCTCACATGATGGGCACTCTAAAGGGAAGAATGGTATGAATGCAGAGTTATGTTTTTTTTTTTTTTAAGGCACATCTGCTTTCAGAGAGTGGTCAGCTGATGAAGGGCCATATGTGTTTCGGTGCAGTGTGTGTGTGTGTGTGTGTGTGTGTGTGTGTGTGTGTGTTTTTGTATGTGTAGCCCCTGCTAGGTATTCTGACTGGTCAGCTGGAGCTGGAACTGAACCGGGGTGATTTCAATGCATAAAATGAAGGACTATTTTCAGTTAACTGGAACTGAAATTGTAGCTATATGCACACGAATGTTGACCGATTCAACATTAGAAGAGATGGATTGTAGGTAATGACCCTGCAACGCACAGCCTGATAGACAAGGTGACATCAAGGAGACATGATCCCAGAGAGGAGGGAGTCCTGCTACTGTTTGTCAGGTAGAGAACATGCAGACATGTAAGACCCCAGGAAAAAATGGGATCAAGAAAAATTTTACACTACACTAGGAAGCATCAATAAGTACCTCACTGTTCTGGCATAAGTGATGATTGCTGTACATCATATGAAATCCTCTTTGTGCTGACACCGGCATGCGTGTGTGTGTGTATGTGTGTGTGTGGTTGTGTGCGTGCACGTGTATGCACGTATTGATGATGACCTTGAGTCACACTGGTGGCAAGGGGTCAGGAGTTCAGCAGTGAGATATCTTCATCTTCATCAGCACTGATCATTCACGCTGGGCAGCTTCTCGACAGTTGAAATGGCACTCCACACACAGAGAAAACAGCCATATGTAGGGTGAAGGCACTACATTCAATTTACATAATGCCCCAACGGCACCATTCAAAGAAAATTATTGCTGAAGCTTTTGTGCAGTGATGGAGGGTACTTATACTCAATTCATGTTGAACATCTTTAGGTCGTTGACACAAGGTCAAAATGATTGCTGTGTATGATGTCTTCTCTATCTTTTTTTTGTACATGCCACTATAGCCGGAGTACCTGTAAAACATGCTCAAGAGTTATTTGAGGTGAATGGCACATGTACATGTCAATTCACTTCTTACCACGAGATAAGAATGCATATTAATATCATGATTACATGACTAATGCACCTTAATTTCCCAAACAATTAACTAAAGAAACACATCTTTCAAAAATACCACAGTCACAATGTTGCCTTATTCAGCTTTATTGCATATTGTCCTTGGAATTCTTTTGTCATTTTTGTCAAGGTACTGTGGATGATTTTTAAGCATTCCGATTCATCACAGAACATAAGGGCCCATATAAATGTAATCACTGGTACATTACAGGCTACGGGAGTAAATGGAGCAAGCACTTATACATTATAGCCCATGGGAGCAAACAGAGGATGATACAATGATACACCACAGACTGTAAGAGTAAATAGAGGAAGCACTCATACATTGCAGACTATAAGGGTAAACAGAAGATGATACACTGATACATTAGTCTATAACAGTATTCACAGGAATACAGTGAACGCAGTGCGGTCTGAGATGCAGCACAGCTGTCCTGGCTGTGCAGTGCCGCTGCTTCCCGCCGCAGCTGAGCATGATGATGTGGCAGTGTGTTAGACAAACTCAGAAACACCCCCGCCATTCACATGTGGCCACGATACTGAGATGTGCCTTTGCATGCACATGTACACACACGCACACATACAGAGAAACACATATGCATGTACACTCATACATACAGACGTACATACACACGCATACACACACACACACACAAACACGCACACACACACTCTCTTTTTCTGTCTCTCTACCTACCTTTCTCTCTCTCTCTCCCTCTCTCTCTCTCTCTCTCTCTCTCTCTCTCTCTCTCTCTCTCTCTCTCTCTCTCTCTGTGGACAAGTCTCTTCAGCCCAAGATTCCAGGGGAGGCAATGGGTGGTTGATGGAAACACTGATAACCTAGTGATAAAACTGTTCAGCACTGATAGATTCATATTTGCTTAAACAGAGGTGACCCCTTTCGTAATGCTGTACGGGAGGCCCCCTGTCATTGCTCAATGGCTGAGGAAATAGTGCGCTCTAGACCCGTTTAAAATATAGATTTTGTAAATTACGGGTGTTGGTTTTCAAATTCCTGCGCATATATTTCTCCTGTTTCAGGCCACCTGTTGTAGTCCCAGCTGACAGTGCTCCCTGGGAGTGCGGGGTATTTGATCTCGGAGATTTGAGGGGAGAGAGCGAGTGAGAGGGCGACGGGGCAAGGGGCCAAGACCAGGCCTATAATAAACATTCCTGCTGAGGCCACAAGCCTGAGACGTAGACCACGCCCTCACTGCATGCTGGGAAATAGTATATATCCCCAAGCCACAGCCCTAGCCTGTACTTACTGCCTGCTCAGTTCCCTCCAGAAATATTTCAGAGCTATCCATTATTCAGCATTCTGGCTCAGCCTTTGTATTTCTTGCTATATCAAGGTCTCTGTGCCACCCTCCTGCTGTGAAGTCATGCTCTCCTATGAGGGCAGAACTCAAGGTGTTGAAGCTGAGGAGAGCATTTAGCTTAATTCATGGCATTCAATGCTTTTACAGATGCTGTGAG
Source organism: Megalops atlanticus (assembly GCA_019176425.1). Taxonomy (NCBI): domain Eukaryota; kingdom Metazoa; phylum Chordata; class Actinopteri; order Elopiformes; family Megalopidae; genus Megalops; species Megalops atlanticus. The sequence continues at coordinate 10,515,283 of CM032897.1, forward strand.
ATTTTCCACAGAAACCAAATTGAAAACATTTTCATTTTAAAGGTGTAGCTAAAAGATGAGTGCATTTTTATTTGTGATATGACGATGATGATTATTATTACTACTGTTAAGTGCAATTTTTAAAACAGTACCAGCATTTAGACACTTTTACAAAATACAGTTTTTATTATACCACAGCAGATATTTTTCAAATCTATTAAGCTTTTTTTTAGAATTAAAGACCCATAAAACACATTTCAAAAATAGCACAATGTTGACATAGTAGTGTAATTCTGTTGATGCCATTTAAATGGGATTTGAATCCAAGGTCAAGTGTTTTTATCTTGTGATCTGGATTCAGATTTTGATATGAACATTTTCATTTTCTAAAGCAATCTTGATACTTGTCATGGCCCATGGCATTATGCACTGCAATGGTACGCCATGTAACGCAACTTAAGTGCGAAAAAAATGTTGAACAAAAGCTAAGCATACATATGAAATAATTAAAAATAAATTATGCAGATATTATGTATGCAAAATACATTGGTATGCCTCTGAAACATCCGCTTCCCGACATGACAGTCATCCGTGTAGCATTGTCTTTTGACACAATAATTAAAATATGGGCGTGGCCTTATTGCCCTCAAGCAAACTGGTCTTTGTCTGCTCCATTGTCTGCTTCATTAGAGAGACTTGTCACATTCACTCCTTCCATGTCACCGCCGTATGGGTCTCCGATGTGGCACCAATGTGTCAGAGCCCGTGTGGCGGCATCTTTACGAGGCTTCTCACACAGACGTGAGAAAGGCGCAGAGAATCAGTGATGTGAAAACACGGCACAATGCAACGCGGGTCGAAGCACCCGCTGTTTGTTTAATTCATAAGATAATTAATAATTAAATTAATAGTTATAATAAATGACACTCAGTATTGTTTTACTACACTGCTTTTTGGCTGTTTGAGTGTTTGTGCTGTCATTTTTAGCATTGTTTTCAGAGCTTTGGGGATTGAAGAGGCTGTACTTACAGAGGGTTGTTGGGGGGAGTGAGGGGGTACTTGAAGGCACACCAACAATTACATTCATTTGTTTAAAAAAATGAGTGCCAAGTCTAATTACATGTTTATCATGTACTAAGACAAACAGCAAACTTACTCTCTACAAAATATGATTTACTTAAATTTCACATTTGCTTTTTAATTTTATACTTCATTAATGAACTATTTATACTTAGGAACAGAAAAGTATTTTGTATATTTTGTGTACACAAAAATATTTTGTATATATTCTAGCAGAGAATTTCTTCCTGTACCATGACTAAACCTTAAAGTAACTATACACATATATCTGTTGTTATCTTTCACATGAATGCATATTTTGATTTAGGAGTGAATAATGTCCCACGGGACTGCTTAAATCATTTTCAGATTGGCTGGGTTGAAGAACTGTGAGATCCAAGGATTTTCTGCAAGCGTACAGGAACTTTTCATAAGGGTGTCATATGGCTGTCTGTTAGGAGCATGCAATCATTTTCTGTACAGAGTGATTTTTCCTGAGCGTACAAAAAGACTGTCTCCTTTCTTTTCATTTCAGTTAGAACAATCCACAAAGATCCAGTTTTATTTTCAGCAAAGTAAAATACTGAGATTAAAATATCAGATCTGTGTTTGGCTTTTCTTTCATATTTAGCTTCTGAGTGAAATATAAATAACCACTGATTGGAAATATCACATTTACATGCAAATTTTCACTTCGCTCCAGATGAGAAATGTCGAGGTCATTCTGTTTGCGGGGTATCCATCTGGAATGATCCCAGATTGCACATTCATTGCTCATCACTGGCCTTTTTGCTCAGCTGAAGTGATCTGTCATTGACCAAGCTGCGCATCTCACTCCAAAACCACAGCTCCCTCACGCCCCCCCTTAGCCAAGTGGAGTTTGATCACAGAGAGTGTCTCACTGTAAAAGGCCTCATGGACCCAGCCATTCCCCGAGTGCTCATACCATTGGCCAACATGAAAAGCCAAGCTGATTGGCATTCAAATAATTAATACACAGCTGACTTCACTGAATGGATTTGGGCGTGGTTTACATCCTCCCAGTCAAATCCGATTTGGTTCCTATCAGAGGGGCCAGAGATGGACTTTGCTGCCTCAAACCAGACACTGGTTGCAGGTAACCTTCTTGCATTACTACAAAGAAGTTGTAATATGCTCTTGTTGATTATTAAACACAAGAAATGGTAACAGTAAATTATTTATAATTGTAGGAAAGTTCACTGTTACAGATTTTAGATGGCGATATTGCCAAATCGTGATAAGAAGCTATTCTGGCATAAGCATAACAGAAAATAGCACAATAAGTATAAGAAATGATCTCAGTCTGACGCATCACGGAACTCGGAAAAGACTAATCAGAATTCCTGTGGTTGCCCACACTGCTCCCCTGATGTCTGCAACATTTGCCTTTTGAAGGTTTCCATGTCGGGAGCTTGTTTTTTTTCATGCCCAAAGTGATCTGCCCCTCGCCACCTGTGAAGAGTTAGGAGATCAAAGTGGGGCAGAAACGCTGGCATCCCAGGATCACGCCCCCAGTCCCCGGCCCCTGGCCCCGCGCTCCTTGTGTTATTGTTTTGACTGAGAGGCTCGGTCACATGACCCTCTGTATTATGTCTGGGCGCCTCGGAATCTAGGTCAGCGGGGCCTCCTTCTCAGCAGGAGCCGAAAAAACTGTCCTCTTTAATCTCTGGACTTGCGGTGCACTTTAATTTCGCTCCTTCAATCGATGGGCCATTTTGCTAGAAATTCCAGGCATTTATCAGGTTTAAGCCTGGCTCTTAGTGGGAGAGAGAGTTTGAGAGAGGGGCCGCCAAGTGAGGGTAGTCCATCAGGGAAATTTTCAGCTTACCCCTGACACATACACATGCGTACCTCCAGTCTACCTGCTCCACACCTTGCAGCTTCAGTGCCACACAGGCCTTGTTGAGCTCTTCACACACCTGGCACGGGCTCTGCAGAGCCATCATACAGCTGTGAGTGTGTACTTTCTGGATTTCAGCAATGAATGAGAGCAAGACAGAGAGAGAGAGGGAGAGACAGACATCAGTCTTCTTACATTCCTCAATCAGAAACACCTTGTTCTTTGCCATTGCAACACACAGCCCTTGCGCCAGCTGACAGAGTGAAGCCCAGACCTGCATTACCTCACTGTATCATCATCAAAGGTATCCGGGTGTCTGTGTGCTGAGCAGGGAGCGTGCAGCTGCTGTGCACCGTCCCGGGAACGCACGGCATGTGCGTGTTCCTGTCTCACAGCTGGGGCCGGCTCAGCAGCCTCCTCTGAAGCCCGGGAGCTTCTCTCTCTCTCTCTCTCTCTCTCTCTCTCTCTCTCTCTCTCTCCCGGGCCGACTCCAGGAAAAACACATCACCACGAAAAACAGGAAGGCCAAGGGAAAACGATGCAGAGGCAGAGTTTTTTAAAAAAGCCATTAGTGGGGGATGATTGGGTGTTTATAATTACCTGGTGTCTGCACCTGACTCGTTAGCGCAGCGAGCACCATTATCTCTCTTTACTGAGAAGCTGAGATAAGCAGAAACCCAACTGTCGGTAGAATATCCTTTGACGCTCTTTTTTTTCCTGAGAGAAGGCATTGGGCAAGGCAGTATTGCCTTTTTGTCTTAGACGCTTGCATCTGTTTATTGAGTTTCTGTTAGCCCACTTTGACAGTCTGCTATACTGACAGTTTGGTTGCATCTGCCCCCCCTCCCCTCATGGCCTCTCAGTATGTGTGTTTTCAGTCTCCTGTCTCAGATGTCTTTGCTACCGTATGTTCTCAAATAGTATTTGTTATGGCACAATGCCATTTGGTTTCTTGTATTACCTCTGTGTAAGATGAGCTAAGCTGAGCACTGGAGCTTTTTCTTGGAGTTCTGCGCAGGAGTTTTGCACAGGAGTTCTATGTAAAAAGCACTGCTCAGAAGTTATTTGCCAGAGCTTCTAAAGGCCATTACATCAGAGCACTGTGCCCTGTGGATGATCAGATGATGCTACTGCAATGTATAAATCTTACATGTAACCTGAAAGAACGTAACGTGAAAAAATTGGATTTAAAAAAAGGGATTTGGCAGCGGAGCGGTCCGTGATGGCTGTGCTGTGTCTGCCGCAGGTGTTCGACTGGTAGAGCAGCGTTCTTTTGCGGTACTCAGTCCTCCAGGGTGGGACAGCCAGGCAGCCACAGCTGCACACGCTCAGAAGAGGTCCCCTGGGAAAACGAGACGCATTGTGACAGTCACAGATCAGCGGTCTTATTCGCAGGCGATGGAAGCCCCCTCGCCAGGGCTGATCGACCGGCAGTTACCTGTCTTAAGCGCTGGACCACCTGAGTCTCACAGTCGTCTTTATGCTGGAGTCTGAAGGAATCACAAGGTTCCTGCTTTTAATAATGAATTTTGCCGTCAAAGTACTACATGCTACCTCCTGTTTGTGCAGTACCATAATCTGACACATTTTATACAGCCGCGGCAGATATATAGACAGATTATGCATTGATAATGACAAATGATAAATGGCCATGCTGGCCACATTATCGTGAAATGCGTTGTAGGCACATTGACTTAGATTCATGGTAATATCATACATAATTAAATCCATTCATTAATTATTAACCTCGTTTTCAACTATGTTTTACAAATAGGAGCAAAACACTGCATTTGAAAGAAAGAGAGGTGTTATAGGAAATGACATTGTGGAGTCAATGAGGAGAAAGGAGGAGGGGGGTCAGGGAGCTTTAAGAGGACCCCTGGTATTTCGGAGTAAACCCCCCAGGCCAGCAGCAGCACCGAGACCCTGGCAGGCTGTCAGACCGGCTTCACACACATGTCAATCAAGCTGTCTGTGAATATGTAAGCAATAAATCATCTGCATTAATTAGTGATCAACAGAGATATCAGATCACTCCCAATTATGTCAGTGCAATGATAGCCAATATTCCCAGTGGCACTGAGCTGTATAGCATTAAACCCAAGGTTATCTCTGTATTTGTCTTGCGTTGATGGTATTTCAATCACAATATGCAAATGACATCACAAGGAATAAGTAATGTTTCAGTCTTTATTGCTAGTGTACCCAGGCCCTCCCCCCTATTGTTATGAAGAGAGGAAGGGAGGGTTATTATCATCAAGTAACCGCGACTGATGTCCCGTGCCTGGAGTTTGGGACCACCTGATCCTGTGCTCTGACTGGGCAGCATCAGAATCAGGACCTCCTGATTGTCTGGACAACACTTTGTCCAGTTCAGACTGGCAGGGCTTTCCAACTATGGTATTTCAACCTTTTGGCTTTTACAGTCAGAAATCTCCGGCACATACATGGCACTAACAGTAAAACCGGTGCTAACCACTAACAGGCACACAAGATGAATTGTATCAATTTTGCACTCAGCGGCTTTGCCAGGCTCCTCTTTTTTCCTCCCCGCGGAACCCGGGATTTGATCAATAGTTTTCTCAGCCCTGCAGCCGTGTTTACACTCCCAGAGCGGCTGAGCGGAGTCTGCAGTGGCTGAGTAATTGTAGGTCACCTCTATGATAAATACGACGACAAGGAACAACATTAATAACATGCGTCCATGCGGTCTCCTCCTTTTGTGTGGGCTTCAGATCCACATGGGCTGCATGATTAGACAGAGAAGTCATCTCTGCTTTCGCTGTAGAACTTTCCCTTAAGGCTCCCTTGTTTGACACAAACTCTTCCTCTCTGTGGGAATAAGGTCACTCTCTCACACAGTAAGGGTCAAATCCACCGATCAAAATCATCACGAGGACACATTGCATCCTGCTTACTGTTCTTCTTTTGCATTTCTTTTGTTCCCCATCTTTCTCTCTTTCTTCCTTTCTCTCTCTCACTCCCTCTCTATGACTTTCTCAGTCAGTCAGCTTACACACCCCCTCTGACCACGCCCTCCTGAGGGGTCAGTGTGATTGACAGTCCCGGGAGAGGTCAATGCCCTTGGCTCATTCATCTTGCTGCCTGTTATTGGATAATGCTGGAGTCCGGCTTCCTCAAAGCCTGGGAATGCCGGTCCTTGCCCAGAGCAGCCATTCCGCCTGCCAAATCCTGACTGGCGCTAACAGGGGTGCCTGCAGTCATTATAGCCACATGATGAAGATGCTTTGGTCCTCAGTCTCTGACCTCTCCTCTGCATCCCACTGCATCAGTGGTCGAAAGGGGGGGCTATTTCAATCTCTAAGAACTGGGTAACTGTGTCTTACACAATTATAAATTCACCTGTTATCATTATCATCATTGTTATTATAATAATTATAACTATTAGTCATAGTAGTGGTATTAGCAGTGCCTTCATTTGCAGAGCTATTATCACGGTGAACATGGAGACAGTGGGATTTCAGTGTTATCAGGTCAAGTTTGTTGCGTAAGGGTTTATTGTAACCATGTTATGGATGTTATAAAAGAAGTAGGTCAGCTGTAACCCTCGCAAAAGTCAACAAATACAACAATGAAAGGGGAAAGTACTTTTACAAGTGTATCATGTCACATTACAAATTGTATCTGGCACCGATAACAGACAGTGCTGTGTGAGAGACAGGCAGAACGTGTTTGAGTATTGTTACATTGGATCGATGCTGTTTTTGTTTTTGGCTCATCCTTATCGGCAGGTGCATGTGAGCTCATGTGGTGAGTGCCCACCGTGAACCTGAAGCGACGTGGCCAGCAAGTGGTTAATGAAATGTGAGCAATATTGCGATGAATCATTGTGCCATTTTGTCCCTTTGAAGCAGCGCGTGTCTGGTTGTCTGGGTTCGCGGTGTGCTTCCTGTCGCTGTGTGATAAGACTGCCGCATCGTTTCTCAGCCCTTCATCGCCTTCCTCTGGGATTTCCAGAACACTCTGTCCTCGTCTGAAAATGTCACGCTGCCATGACAGCTCTCTCTCTCTCTCTCTCAGTCTCTCTCTCAGTCTCTCTCTCTCTCCTCCTCTGCTTCCTCTTCCCTCAATCTGAAAAAAAGCTGGCCTCATTACACTGGCAGGAACACAGAGATCCTCCATGCAATATTTAATTCAGGTAGTAGGAAAAAAATGATTTCCTCCAACTCATAAAAATGTTTTTTTTTTAAATAATTTTTACAATGACTATCTTTGTCAAGATGTTCTCCACAAAACTCAACATGACAAAAGAGAAAGGAAGCTTTTTATTTCAAATAATTTATTTAAAATGGTTGGCATCACACAGCTGTTCTTGATAGTCACACTCACACAGACACAGACACACACCTGCGCACACACAGACATCACACACACACGCGCACACACACACACACACACACACACACACACACACACACATGCACACACACACACACATACACACACATGCACACACACACACGCATGCACACATACTCACATACATACAAAACATACCAACATGTACTGCATACTTATACACATATACACTTCACGTACACACATTCAAACACATGCCACTCACAAAGGCACACCCCACACACATACAAGCATGCCCACACGGACTCACAAACACACAGACATACACTCCTGTGTGCAAGCACAGGTGTGTTATATTCCCAAACACACTCTCATACACACGTGCACACACTCAGACACAAAAACACACATTTGAAACAATCTTATTATTACTAGCCTTCATCAGTTTCAACAGCCCCACTGTTCTTTAACTTGTAGTTTTGGTGTTGTTACTCGTGTGTCTCTTCACAGTGTAGATGGTTGGCCAGTGCCCACCTCAGTCAGCAGGGCAGTGTGTGAATAATGCAGGGGCCATGTGGCGGTGACTCACCTCCTCTGCCCTTCACTGAATGAAATAACAGGCTCTCCACAGCAGCGAGGAAGCACACATTAAACAGACTCACTCTCTGTGGGGAATTACGGCTATGCCGTCTGACTCAGCTTTTGTAGCATATCACGAAGCAACTATTCTCAGTCACTGCTCTCTCTCCCTCTCTCTCTAGCTCCCTTCCCCTCCCTTGTACACGTTTACTGTCGTTCTGTTACGCTCTCATTCTCTCCCTCTCGTTCACTTCCTCTCTCACTCCCTCTCATTCCCTCCTTCGCTTTCTCACTCCCTCTTCTCCTCTCTTGTTCCAGAGGTTTCCTCTCTCTCCTCTCCTATGCCGGAACTCCATTCCTGAGATACATTCAGTGATTCATGTGAGACGCCCCTGACGCTAACCCAAATTTCAGCATGCAGTCTCCCTTCACCATCTCCTCCACCTGTTCCCCTTCATCCATCCACATACAGCATTCCCCCCATCCCTCCCTGCCCTGTTCAGCCATTCCTCCCTTTCTGCTGTGTCCCATGACTGCTTTTGCATGTCATTAGATTACACAACCCCCCTAACCCCCCCTGCTGGGTCAGGAATCCTAGGTCACCCTCAGGGAGGCCACATGCTGTGTATGTTTTTGTGAGTGTGTGTGTGTGTGTGTGTGTGTGTGTATATGTGTGTGAGAGAGAGAGAGAGAGAGAGAGAGAGAGAGAGAGAGAGAGAGAGAGAGAGAGAGTATGCGAGCAAGTGAGTGTGTTTGTGTTTGTGTGTGTCTGTACAAAATGCACGGAAATGTGAGGTGTCATGCTTTTGACTGTGAACAAACACAGTCGTGTTAGGGAGTGGTCACATCACTGACTTAACTGCTCAGCACCAGTGACGATCCATGCTAACTCCTGGCCGTGACATCAGCAATCCGCCCTCTGGCTATTTCTCCACTGTGTGTGTGCCTTATACGCATGTGTATGGACCTCCCCTATCCATCACTGTGAACAACTCACAGAAGCTTGCATTCTCACACTCATTTCATCCTTTCTGCACAGGCTTACTGCTGTCCGGCACGCGCATGTGTGCGTGTGTGTGTGTTTGTTTGTTTGTGTGTGAGCGCGTGTATCAAGCATGTGTTTGAGCTTACAGAGACGCGCTGTTAAGAAGTACAGCTTAGACACAGTTAATACCTTTCTAAGTGCCTTGCAATGTTAATATCAGTCTGTTTGTGGCCATTCATTGAGTCATGTGGCATTGTATCTTATTTACCCCCATGAAGGGCTGTCTTTGAGATGGATGGGCTATTTATACTGTCACATGCAAAAGTTAGTAAGGGAATCCATATGGTTTTAATGATCAGTTAAAGGTCAGTAATTCATCTGATCTCATGAAACATGATCAATGATCATGCTGAGTTTAGCTGTTCAACATGTGTCTACATTTACAATCACAGAGCAGAATATAATGGGATGGTAATCGCTGGAAATTCTCTTTAATGGCTTAATTTCAGGGTTGAGGATTGTCTGCATCATTGAAATGATAGATTACCTCAGACATTGATGATGGTACCATTGCCTGTGTATTTACTTGTCTGCCTTTCTTTTGAAGGTCTTTCGCATCTAGCTGTTTGTGTGTCTATAGGGACATGTTAATATAATTACTTGTTGGGCCGTATATTGGTTGATAGAGAGTCTTTAGTCTCAGCTGTGTTAATATCCGTACTTGTTTTGTGTGCAGAGTAGCATGGTGTTCCATAACCTCGGCCCCTCATTTAAAATGGATCTGGTGTGAATTATCGGTTCACGCCAAGCCCTGCAAGCAAACGCAAGGGCAGGAGTCCGCAGCAGCTTTCAGAACAGACTCCTGACACAAAAGAGTTACGGAACAGAGTGCAGTCCTGTCCGAGACAATCCTGCAACCCAGCGTGAGTAGGACTCTGGCCAGCTCCCCGGACCATGTGATCACAACACTGAGATCACATGACCCTCCCCCCTCCTGCGGGACCGCCCACCATGATTCAGCAGTTTTTGTGCGGCCGCAGCCTCTCCTCCTCGTAGATCAACATCTTTCGTAACCCGTCATGTGGCTGACAAGCAAAGGTGATCAGCCCTCCCTGCCGGTCGGCTCAGGGCCTCTCTCGGAGTTCTTTGGCCGCTCCAACATCCTTGGAGCTGCCCTCCTGAACTGTTGATGCTCTTGGTTATTTAAAATTGTGAAACTATGGCAAGGAGACAATACTGTACTCTGGCAGCAGTCGATTTACACATGTGAGCAGCAGGAGATATCTGAGAGATACTGACAAAATTTGATAGCACCACTAATTTTTTAACATTTTTCCCCAGATATAATTGCATTATACACATCTTTGGATGACATGAGAGATCTCAATTCTTTCAATTATTGAATACCAGTTATTTATTACCAGTTTACACTTATTGAATATTTCAGGTATGGTATGCAAAATTACGCCTACATTCTGATTTATACTTGAATTGCTGCCACCCAGACAGCTGTGTGGTGCGGCTGAGCTGTTAAGTGCATGTGACTGAGATCAGCATTGCAGTCAGTGCCAAATGGACTCTTCAGTTCTGACACTGTCATACCTCTTCTTAACATACAGTAGTATTTTCACAGGTTCAGATGAACAAAAGTTTGGAAATTGATGAGACTTTCAGCTGAGTTTCCATGGAAACTTCTCTGCTAGCACCGGCCAGGCCACACCGTCTGGGTGACTGGGGCTAATTAATCTCAGTAACTGTGGCTCTTTGCCAAACCAGCCAGGAGAAGCAAGAGCCCACATTTTGCAGTGTGATGTCTGCCTAGGCCTCTCCCCCCACCCCCCCCTTGCACCTCCATAGCCACAAGACAGGGGAGGACCATTGCCGAAACAAAGAAACTGACCTTTGCTCACATACAGGACCAGCTGGCTTCTTTTGCATTTGATAGGCTTTTTTTTCAGAGAATCGTCTCATTCAATTGTTACCCTTAGTTCTAAATTATAAAGAATCATCTTATTTCTTAGAAGATACCTGTGATGTTTACAGTGGAGGTCTACTTTTCTGCCAATGAATATTCTGAATGAAGACATTGTCGAACAGTATAGCCATTGTTGAACATCCTGACCAGCACATAAATTAATGGCGAACAAGTGGTCAATTGACGATGCCATGATGGCTGTGCACCTCTAATGACAAATGTCTCCAATAGCAACAGTCAGTTCTTCATGCAAAATAAAAAATGTGAATGTCACCGCCACTGAATTCATATGACCACGAGCCTGTGGCCACTAGAGCCGACTGGATGTGGAACAAATCAATTAATAATGTCTTTTTTTTCCACGAACATCCCTTCCAGTCATGAGAGGGAAGAAAGCAAAGAAGAAAACTACAGTAACAGTGCACCGCTGGAATACGGAATTACAACAGTGCTAGCAGAAAGAGTTTCCTACACTGACAGGTACATGAGCAGGAGAATACTGAAGAAGAAGTCTGGGAACAAGATGTACAAATTAAGGAGAAAGCAATCTTTTACAACAGAGCTAACATTTTTGTCATTGTGGATAAAAATACAAACATACCCTGCTACTAGAGCTTTCATTCCTTCTGTGCTTTCAGGGATATATGGGTATTATACATCAAAGTCAGATTGGGACTGTATGCAGTACTGTTCATCCAAATGTAGCACTGTCGCCTGGTGATTGGGGGTGGTTTGGAGTCTGTCTGACGTCTGTGTAGGAAGAAAGTATGTGGCTGGCTAAATGATGTTCCCTCAAAAGTGACGGGGACATCCCACCCCCCAACACACACACACACGCGCACACACACACACACACACACACACACACACACACACACACACACACACACACACATGCACACATAAAAACTATGCCTCTGAATAATGGCATATGTACATTATGTGTATACGCATAATTGAGCTCCCCCACATACTGGCTAAATAATTTTTTTCATAATACATACAATGGATATTTCTATTTGGAAAACCGGTTTGCCTCCCACCCTTCTGCCATCATACAAAATGTGTAAATGTAAAAACACATAACACTGTTGGTGTGAAGAAACATTCTATCAGCCTCATGTAAATCGGCTGCTCCCCATAGGGCCTATACTGCCTTTGTAACTGTAGCCAAGAGCAAAATATATGTCAGCGTTATTTATTGCAGCGCAGTAGAACTGGGATCTCTCTGACCTTCCACTCAGTGAAATTTTTTTTTTTCCTTTGACCTCTTACTGTATTAGACTTTTGTCACAGGTCCCACTGCAGGAGTATCTGTGACCGGCGCTATTTATAGAGTCGGCAAGAGAAATGAATCCCCCCTTGAAGTGCTTTCGGCTCGGTGCCGACACAGCTCCGACTCGCCCACAAATGTGCGGGAAATGTCTGAGGGAAAGAGCGTGAAGCGTTCCCGATTTCTGCACCGGCGAGTTCCGCGTGTGTGCCGTTTCGCCCTTCCTCCGTTTACGTAACGGACGCCGCCGACGAAGTTATGGAGCCGAGCAGCTGTGGCCGGCCAGAGGTCAAAGCGGAGAAGCGGGATCACGGCCTGACACTGGCTGCGCAGGCAGCCGATCTGAGAGTCAGGGTGGAAGGGAGTGTTTTTACCGTGGACAGGGCTACGCTGGCGCGGGGCAGCGAGTATTTCCGAGCTCTTTTCCGGTCGGGGATGAGGGACTGCCAGCAGGAGGAGGTGGATTTAAAGGGACTGAGCGCCCGCGGCTTTGCGATCGCGCTCCGTGTCCTGAGGGGCGAGAGACCCGTGCTGAACGACAACGAAATCGAGGAAGCCGTCGAGTGCGCCGCGTTCCTGCAGGTCGAGCCTCTGGTTAAGCATCTGCTGGATGCGGTCAATTCTGATAACTGCGTTCTCGTGTATCACACCGCGGCTGCCTACGGGCTGCTAGAGCTTTACCGCGGTGCCGCTCTGTTCATCCGAGACATGTACCGAGACCTAAGAGAGGACGTGAAACATCTGCCAAAGGATCTCATTGAATATGTGGAGTCCTTGACCCCCAGCACGTTCGTAGCAGTTGGGACACACGCCAGCTGCACAGAATCAGAGCTGTGTCACGCCGCCACAAGGACCGTCTGCTACTTGGACGAAGATGAAGAGGACTGGAAAGTTCTGACTCACTTACCCATGGAGGCCAGCACCTCTATGGCAGGCGTGACGGTCCTGGACAACAAACTGTACGTGGTTGGGGGCGTGAGCGGGGTCCACAAGCAAGCCGTGGAGTCGTGCTTCTGCTATGACGCGGCGACAGACACCTGGAGCAAGTTGGCCAGTCCGCAACAGCTTCGCTACAACTTCTCTCTTGTGGGCCAGGGGGATCACCTCTACGCAATCGGAGGAGAGTATGAGAGAAGAGTCATGTCTTCAGTGGAAATGTACTGTGTCTCCACGGGCGTTTGGTCCTTCGCCTCTCACCTGCCTCGGCCGGCAGCGGGCATGGCGTGCGCCAAGGCCATGAGCAGGATATTCGTGTGCCTGTGGAAGCCGATGGAAACCACGGACATCTACGAGTACGATCCCGGCAGAGACGAGTGGGCGCTCGTCACCACGCTGATAAGACACCAGAGCTACGGGCACTGCATGGCGGGCCACAGAGACAACCTTTACGTGATGCGGAACGGCCCCTCGGACGATTTCCTGAGGTGCATGATGGACTGTTACAGTCTCACCTCCGGCCAGTGGACGGCCATGCCCGGCCACTACACCAACAGCAAAGGCGCTCTGTTCACCGCCGTGGTGAGGGGCAACTCCGTGTTCACCGTAAACAGGACAATGACGCTGGAATACACCATCGAGGACAAAAAGTGGAAGCCGAAAAACCAGATGAGGGGCTTTCCCAGAAGCGGATCTATGTGGACGTTTTTGCTGAGACTACCAAGGGCAGGCAAACAGCCCGTGGGAGACGGTGTGCTGGACACACAGAAAGTCTGACCATCATCCATCATAAATCCACTTTACTGATTTGAGGAGTAATTAAAGAAGTATGATGTTACCCAAATATGGTTATACATAAGAGCAATGCGACTGCTACCCCACACATTATTGCAGTGCCAAAAAATATATACAGTATATATACTGGTGATGTTGATCAGGGCATTTTGATTGGTTCAAGGAAATTATTTACTGTTAGGGAAACACCTGGGAAACAAGAATAATCTCAGTCCAAAGACCACTTCAAGGTTGCTTGGATGGGACTAAATGGAAGCAAAGTGAGAAGAAAGGGGCACACCAGTGCAGGCGGAGTGTCTGTGCGGGACGGGAGGGAGACACACACACAGACCCGCTCCAGCATATGCCAATGAATATTCATGTGTGTTTTTTTTTTTTTCACTGTGGCAACTGCACACTTTCCTTGAAAGCGAGAGTGTGCCCCCCTCACAAGGGGGGCGATCTGGCTCCCACATCAGAAAGGTCAACCTTTAAAAGTGTGCCAGATCTGTGTGTGGCGGCGCCCGCTCCTGCTAGTAACGAGACAGACACGCGACACATTTCTCTTGTAAACATCTTCCCTCTCTCTCTCTGTCTGTCTGCCTCTCTCTGCTTCTCTCTCTCTCTCTCTCTCTCTCTCTCTCTTTCTCCCTCTGTCTCTCAATGTCAAATTGCATTTTGAATGCTCTTCACTGGCATGACATCAGACAGATTTCTCAAAGTAAAGGTAACAACGTACAAGAATGGACCCCATGTAATTAAACAGCCAAACTCTTTCTCACGTTTCTGAAAACAATTCTGCTTTTGTGAAAACTAATTTGGAAGATATCCCTCTCAAAAATGTTTGCAAATATACGGTGAAAACATTTACAATAAGCGTCTTTTCAAAGCACCACCAGCCATTACTTTCTTGCTGTCAGAAGAGAAATAGTTTCTTATGAAACTATTATTGTTCCCACAATTTAATCAGGCTGTCTCTGCATTGATTAGAACTCTTTTATGGAATGAACATTCATCAAAACATCTGCCTCATCATAAATCGCAAAAATGTCATGTTTTCTGGCCAATCAAGAGGCAAATAAAGAAAGCTGTCCTGCAAGAGCTGTTGGGGTAATAAAATTTGCTAATCTAATTTATCATTATGGAATGTGCTATTTTTGCTCATCCTCGTGCAAACTCGGGGGACATTTGTTATGTTTGTTTTTTTTTTCCAGTTGTAACATTTGTTGTTAGATTTGCTTTAGTGTCGCAGACAGATAGAATGATATACACAAAGTTGTTTGGGATGGAGTACAGCACTCTGTGTAACAACTGTCATCAAATTCTTTTAGAGTTCACTTCCACTCAATAGTATCAGTGACCCCAAAGGTATATGCATGGGGTATATCACTGGGACCTGTGTCTTTGATCTCAGAATAATTCATTTTCTCATCAGATCAGGGACGGTATGCATGAAGTCGCTTAGAGTGAAAAGTTGAACTTGAGTGTGATTTTTTTTTTGCTTTGCCTTTATGTTGCATTGGTTGATTTCTTGAGGACAGCTATCTTCTTTCATGTGTAGGAAAAACCATTGTGACAGCACTTCTGACAACCCTTTGATACATAATGCTCAGGGATAACCTAGCATTGATGCTAACAGCTACTGCGCCCCATGTTGGTACCTTTATACCATATGCATGGACTCAAAGTATAAATAAAATTAATTTACTCCTGGAGTAACCCTGCTACTAGTTGGCTTGCTTTCGGGTATAGTTGGGGTGTCCTCTGTTGGTCTTTTTAACCCATGTCTAAAGGAGATTTGTAATTCAGAATGCCTATCTTTAACGTGAATATATAAACAAATGTGCTGCTTCAATTATTAATAAATTAATTTGGTAGCCATTCCCTTTCACTGTCCAAACTATACTGTATATATTCCTGCTTGCTTTGTTTAGTCTCACTGAAAAATATCCATGAAACAGATGAATGTTCACTAGCCTATGAATTTATCTTGATTGAGTAACGATTCTTTCATCATAATGTTACGCTTTAATTACAGACTTTCTTGATGTGAGGTACAGCTAATACAAAAACGATCAAACACTGTTATATCAAATGAGCAAATGTAATATTCAAATTCTTGCACAAAAGAAAAACACTCTTCACAACTTTATTCTGCGAATGCAGCAAGGCCAATTTGCCATTTGCAAACCACCTAGGTGCAAAGAATCATAAGTCAGCAAAATTCTACATTTGTGACGCTTGCAAAGCCATAATAAAAGGTAAGGCCTACTCATAAAGATTCATGGGTATTCCTCATTAAGGGTTCTCCCTGCCTTTATGAGGATGTCTAACATGCATCTCCCAGGCAAATTTTCTTTAGTCTGTAGAATTTTTAATAGTTTTTCTCAGAATTTTTTACGTGTGCCGTCTTAGGTCCACATTTTGTGCTGGTCGACACTACGTGAGGCATCGTCAGTGGGATTTTTTTCTGAGAAGCAGCGCCGTTTTATCGGCACACTCGGCTGCGGGCAGCAGTCCTGGCTCCTGCTTGGCAGGGAGGTAGCCGGCGAGTGAGCGAGATGGCGCGGCCTGAGCGTGCCAGGCGCTGCAGGAAGCAGTGGGCGTCTGGGTGCGTGCCAGCATGGCTGCTAAAGATGTTCCTTCTGGACCGAAAATAAATAGCGAAAGGGGTCAGCCCAGGACACCCTCCGCACGCTAGCTTGTGTCCATTCCAGCTGCCTGCGGACGCCACCGCCCACAGGGATGTGAGTGTAAGAGTCTTAGCACGCTGCTGCTAGCCTCATGCACGCACGGAGACCAGCACTGCCAACCCAGACTACCACAACTGACCTTTTACTGCCAGCTCTGAAGCACTTTCATTATTATAATTACCATTATCATCATTATTATTACTATTTGCTCAGCAGTTATCTTCATAAACTTACACAGATCTCATTCTACATTTTATCATTTGTACAGTACAACTGGGTATGTACTGGGGTCAGATCAGTGTACCTGCATGTGTATAACTTATGTGTAAACACATGGCAGTTTTGAAACTGGAACTTTCAGCTAACATGGTCTGGTACCAACTAAAGCCCTGTGAACCTGACAGAACTCAATGAAACATGTTGAGTTTGGACCTGGTTTGAGCGTATAATTGCGTTACAGCACTCGAGCTTGGTTCAGGTCAAGTTCAACGATGTCAGGTTTTGAATTCAAAAATCCAAAAATCTGGGCTAAAATCTCATTTTGAATGAATGACCCATACACAAAGGGAATTAACATTTTTAAGGCTGCTGAAAATATAAAGCTTTAATGGATGATTAATTTATTTAGCCTACTTTCTTATTTAGACAAGAAGAACTTATTCTCATCTAAGCACCCTCCATTTTCGCAAAAAGGACGGTTCGTTTTGTTGAACCGCTGAGCTGAATTTTTCAATTTTAATTTGTTTACTTGTTCAGACTTTATTCATTGTATAGTTGTTTTACAGACAAGGATGGACTGCATTGTGCTCATTTGTTAAGCTGCTGAAAGGTACATACTGTGGTATTTATTTATTTATTCTTACGGATCTTTAGTGTCCTGGGTCTGCTGAAAAGAAGAGGTAAGATAATTTGATACATGTTTGCTGCTGAATATGATTTTGATTTGTTTCATTATTGGAGCAACTGGTTTGGTAATTACTAGCATTTTTTGCACTAGCATCCCCTGTCCTACATCAGGTCAGGCTTGGCTGGGTAGGGAAATAGGTAAATAGGTAAACTTTGGCCTGCGTTCTCACTTATTAAATCACATGGGTTGGGTCAGGCTCTGGTTTCAGTTTCAGGCCTTTAGTACCAACCACAGTACCCCACTCTAGTTACAAACCCAGTTCATTAATCACAATGATACCGTACATACCAACCAAATGTACCTGTCTCCATAGTTAGTGATGCTAAGTGAAACGTTCAGGAACCAAGGGACCTGTGCAGCAAACGAACATTCTGACAGTGATATGTAATGTTTTATCATTTTAATGCTGCTAAAACTGCTATTGCAGCAATGTTAAAAACAAAGCTGGCCAGACACCACCCTAGCCTCCTCTGCCCTAAACCATTAGTGAAATTACATGTGGGAGGAATGCAATATTAAAAATAATGCATAGCTTTCTAAAAACACGCAACATTAAAAATATGCATAGCTTTCTAAAAACAAACAAAGAATGTGTTTATAATCACATTCTTTTATTTTTTATTAGTTGTGACACACACTTGTACACAAAGTCCACTAATCATATCTAACTGATACAAGGCAGCCCTGTTTCCAAGGACTTCATCACTTATTTTGCTCATGGCAGCCTCTCCTCTATACTCTCTGAATAGAACCGTTGTGCTGCCTGGAGCTGATATGCTTTTCCACGTGGCATAAAATAACAGCATTAGTCAGTCTAGCTTAGAGGGGCTTCAGTGGTGATGGATCTCTTCTGAGGACAGGCCTCTGTCATTCTCTAACATGTTGCGTGCATTTGATTCACATATGGTAAACATGTGTTTGCGTGAAGCGCGCCATGGTAAAAGGCCAGGTGAGGGCAACGGTTTAGTCAAGGTCAAACCGCGGACAGCCTGACGCTCGCGGTCTTCTGGATCTGCGACGGAATCCGCTGGCATCTCCGTGTGCCTGACCTCAGCCGTATCACATCGAGGGCTCCCCTCCCCTCCCCTCCGCTCCGCAGGGACGCCATCACAGCTATTCCATATGCGCTGTCAAGCGATCGCGATTTTTCAGCAACATCGGGAGCCCCACTCAATGCCCTTGACGGGGAGAGAGCGCAGGCCCCGGCGCTCTCATGCGGGGCACGTGCCAGCGTGTACGCAATTTGCATTTCGTGCATTCGGAAAGGGGGGGGAGGGGGCGAAGGGGGTCATCTCTGCCAGCATGGCGGCAGCGCCACGCCCCCCTTCCTGACGCCTCCTTCTCCATCGTGATACGCTCTCGCTCTCCCAGCAGCGGAGGGGCTTTGAATTTCACTGAGTCAGTGCTTCATATCAGAGACTGATGGGTTTTTAACAGGCAACAGAACAATGGGTGCATGTGAGGTCAAGCAACATTGTGTAATCTGAAGGGAGGAAAAGAGAGGGCTTCGATAAATATAACACCGTGAATAATACCACACGGGGTAGGCCAAAGAACTGTGGGTTGGACAGTGCGGCTTATCATTTATTGATCTAAAGTAGCCTTGGGCTCAGCGAGGAAAACACACGGTTCTCCATGTTTATTAATATGTATTTTTTCTTCATATAACATCCCCCTATATATGGCTTCTTTCTCCTGCCCTGAGGAGAATGCATATTTGAAAGAGGTTTGATCGCTGTTTTTCCAGCGTGTTTTTTTAACATATTGTGCAGGCTGTACATGAGGACAGTTTTATGTGTTTTTTTCCCCTGTTTTACACCTTCTAAAATCGTATAAAGTATGCTCCACAGCTTCTTTGAGATGCCAGGAGTCGTGATGAAAGATAGATACTGACAGAGGAATGTTTCGCTGAAAGATCTGGGTTCGCTGAGTCTCATCAAACGGTTCTAATTATACCACAGAGGAAGCATAATTACCTTCGTCAAGGACATATTTCAGACAGACACTGACAGGGACAATTATTTTAATCGTGGGACTGTGAGCAGCGACACATCAGGAAAGGGAGCTCCCTTCCCAGAGACAAACTCAAGCTGGTCCAACCACCATGTACCGCATCGCCTCAGAGCTCTACACAGGATGGATACCATGTAGCAGAACTGCCAAGCAGGCAGACGTTGGACCTCAACCCTTGACCGGATGTGGACACAAATGCCTGCCTTCTGCTACCTCACAGATCACACGGTGAGAAAACAGGTTCCAAGCACTCAAGACCTCCACCATCCTTATTTGTTTCTTGGGGATGGTTGTGGGTAGGGGGGTACCACAAACTGTGGTAAGTGACTACTGTATAAGACAGGCATAAATTGAAAATCTTGCATGGGGAAACTAGTAAATAAAAATCTGCTCTCTTTGCTTCAGACCTACCTGTCACACAAGCCACAAGCACCCAGAGGTCTGCTCTCCCATCAGGAGACCAGAGGCAGAGAGGCATGGGTTCTGTTTTGGTTTCGGTGTTGTAACCCCCCGAATGCCCATATATAGGGTTATGTTTACTACTCAGCTCCGACGGAGAAAAGGGTTCCGTCCAGGAAACCCGGCCGGCCGGGGTCCAGCTGCAACAGACGACAAAAATAAACACCCGCGAGCAGAGTAGAAAACAGGAAGACACGGGGCGGTTGTGGTATTTGCTTTGGAAGAGCGGTTTGCCCCGTCTGACCGCACTGAGAGTGAGGGGTCAGCTTCACAACAGGAAGCTGTGGGGGGAAGTCGCCTGCATTGTCAGAGCCGATTGTTTTACGGGTTTGCTGGGTTCAGTTATGCCGGTTCTCTCCAGAACAATGCTGTCAGAGCTATTAGATATTACCAACTGACTCTGGCGGAAAAATGACAAAGAGCGCTCAGAAATGGGCATTATTGTAGACATTATAAACATCAGTGCCATGCTTTTTCTCTCCCTCTCTGATTATGTCTGTTATGTCTTGTTATTCAATACTCTTTGAGGCAAATTAAATGCTGTGTTTGTTATCTTTATTTACAATGGTGAGAGTCATGTGTGTTATCAGGCCACTGGCACAAAGTAAACCAGAGGAAGAACGAGTCTGTCCCAAAAACAACACCGCTGACATGGGGAGAGCAGATTCCATTGGCTGCGGTGTGGCACCTTGGCCCAGTCGCTCTCTGTTCTCCCATTCTCACTCATACTCTGACCCCACGGTCATCCCACTCTGACCCCACAGTCAGCTCACTGTGACCCCACGGTCAACTCGCTCTGGCTGACAGAAGTGTAGGGTCAGAACTACCAGTGCACTTCACAGCAGAATGAACTGTGGGTAAGAGATCGGTGTTGCCTCATGGACACGCAAGCAATCTTGCATTGAGATCCCCGTGGAATTGCAACTCACACAGGTGTACGCATGATCACGTGTTTCGTTTGGTTCCACTCATTCATTCTCTGCCCAAACCTCACCCCACTCCTCACTCCTCCCCCGGATGCTCACTCCTCTCCCGGATGCCCCAAACAGAGGAATGGGAGCATCTGTCTCGCAGGTGTCACACAAGCAAAGCATCGTCGGCCAGAGTGACGGAGAACAAACGCACAGTGGAGCCGTAAACAAGCCCCCACTTCCTGTGATGGGAGGAAATCCTCCTCCTACGCTCTGATTCGCAGAGTGAGGTATGGCTGCTCTGGAACAGAGCGGGTTAAATATGCTTGTTTATTTTTTAATTTATGATTAATTAAAAACTACACTTTAAATGAACAGAGCAAAATTGAATATTTAGTAAACAGTTATTCATCCAGGGTGAAATGTAGGCTACATGTCCTCGTATTTTTCACATTATCCATTCTGCTGGATATTTGCAGGAGCAATATTTAAGTGCATTTCTCAAGGATACATGCAATCACATTTCATTAGGCAGAGCTGTCTTCAATACCGCCAGCGTTGTCACTAAGTGATTTTTTTTCCCTTCTGTACGATCATTCAGCTTGGTGCCATCTCTGTTTTTTTCTCGTTTGCCAATTCTTCCCATTTGTGGAGAAAGAATCCATTCAGCTGCAGTTGAGCTGCACCCTCCAGCAACAGCAGCACAGTGCAGCTGCTGTGGCCGTCACAAATGAAGTGACACTGTCAAACTTTGGTTGTGGAGGCGAGTGACACTAGCTATTCTGTGAAGGACATAAAAACTGATTAAAGCAATGTCCCCCTCCTCCCCCCCATAACCCCCACTCCCAGCCCCCAGTGCCCTGGCTAAATTCCCAATCAGACTCTTTCAATCTGGCCATCTAATAATCCTCTAATTTAATTGGCTAAATAATTCCCTCCCTCTTCACCTCATCTGAAGTGTGATGCGCATTCTGGTGCAAAATGGATGCTGTGTAAGATGCTGTGTCTTGGTAGTTGAGGTGAGTTCCCCTCTTCACTGTAAAACATTTTGTGAACCTTAGCAAGCTAAGAGGTGCTATATAAATGTAATTCAATATAATAATAATGATAACAATAATACTAATACTACTACTATTACTACTACTACTATTACTACTACTACTACTACTACTACTAATAATAATAATAATAATATGTCATTTGAGATTGTCAATAACAGTGAAACAGTGATATTAGGTACAACTTCCCAGCACAGGTCCTCAATCCACGTAACATGAAGACAGGAAGACTGGAGTCATTTTATGACAAGTTGAGGTAAATGAATTGATTGATTATTATTATTTTGTTGGCTTCCTCCAAACAAAGAGCAGGAGAGAGAAGGAGGCGCTGCAGCATCACTGGCCCTTTGATGTGTGTGTGCGTGCGAGTGTGCGTGTGTGTGTGCGCACCCGTGTTTGTGACAGAGGTGTTAAAGGTTTTAACCAGGGGCGGGCTGGTCTGGAGCAGCTGTGCGGAGAGTATTGATTCCCAGCTGCAGGAGGGCCCCTGACAGGCCGGGATTAATGAACTCCGCGGATGTGCGAAACTCAGGGAATGCAGCGGTGGCGGCTCTGCTCACTGCTCCGGGATACGAGGCGACCGTGTGTTCCAAAGTGCGCAATTAGTCAGTTTAAACATTGTTTTATTTTTCTGAATCTTTATATCGACTCCTGGCTCCAGGCTTGCCTTTTAAAACTGAGCAGGAGGACAAGGTTATCAGACATAATATTCTGAAGTGGACTGTGCCCAGAGGTTTCCATTGACAAGGGCCAGGCATTTTGCACGCTAGTGTGTTTTCTTCCAGTTTGTCACAGTAGAAACTCATGTACTTGTATGTTTTGTATTATTAATTCTGAATTCCTTATTATTTGTCAGGGTCCCACTGAGGGGTAAATTTAAGTTAAAAATGTATCAGGATGAGGAAACTTGAAATTTGAAAATGATAAACAAAAATGTCCACATACTGACTTCTTCAGCAAAATGATAGTATTCCAATTGCACTTACAGATTTATTTCTGTTATGCAGCTTGAATATGACACATAAATAGCTGTCACATGCTGACATCCTGTTTTCTCTAGATTCCAATTTGCAATTCAGCTGCTTCAATTTGTATTAAACTCTGAGAATGATTAATGATTCTAACACCTGATAAAGGACATGTCTTTTAACTGAGTATTATTTAATAATTCTGAAATTATTGTCTCACACATAGACTTGTAGTTTAAGTTCAAACTTTAACTTAGGGACAGGAACAGGGGAGAAAATTATTATTTTTTTTTTTCAATTTTCATAGAGCTATCGAAGATGATTCAGGAGGCACAAATTACCCAAATGTGAACAATAATGCATCAAAGAAAGCCATGCCAAGTGGACATCTTAAAGGGGTCAGTGTGAACCTCATTTCAGGGACTTAAATCAGCTAGATTTATGTGGCTGTTACCCAAAATAGACAGATGGCCTAGCCACAAGTCCTGAAACATTATACGTTGTATCAGTAAAAGCGATTCACTTGGGGGAAAAGAGAGCCTTAGCTTTCGTCCTATAGTTTATTTACATGTGATACGTAAAAGAAAAAAAATGTACAGTCTCTGAAGCTGCTTTGAGTTGACTGTAGTGCAAATCACTGGGCTTCCATTGTGTTCAGTGAATTCTATTTATTTGCATCTCAAAGGAACTTGTCTTCATCTGGCTTCATGTAAAACAATTGAACGAGACGGTTGTCGCAATTAGCATCATTTCTGTAATCTCACCAGACAGTCCAATTTGCATTATTGGATTAATTTAATTAATTGCATGTTTCCCCCATTCGGTATCTTTCATGGTTTATAGACTGTGTCGATGAGCTAGATGATTGTACGGTCTCCCCGGACCTGTCAAGAAAACATCTTTTTGAAATCACCAGAGACCTGCCTATAATCTCCCTCGCTGAATGTAATGAGATTCTGGACACACGTGGCAGTAATAATTTCAAGAGATTTTAATACACAGACACTTAATGGCATCCGTAGGAACGAGGAGGACAAATTGCCCCATTAGGACTCACTGGAATCTGAATTATATTAAACTTGGTGCGAGGAGGAGCTGAAGGAGGGACGTCTGTGGGGGGGAGGGTTAATGGATGTGATGGGTTGAATACATTTTCTCTGTTTTACTTCATGGTTCATTCCTGAAATGTATGTGCTCTGCATGTTCCCCCAGTTGATGAGTTGCGCACCCCCCATGCCTCCGCCCCCTCCTCTTCTTTTCATGCTTTTCGGGAGGCAGCATCATTGGGGCTGTCGCTGGGTGGATCAGGAGAAGAATGATGGCCTCCATAACTTTAAAGGCTCTTAAGTATCTGGAGAGGAATTCCTCCATCACTGACCTGTCAGTTTGTGCGTATGTGTCTGTGTGTGCGTGTGCATGTGCATGTGCCTCTTGTGTGTGTGTGCGTGTGTGTGTATGCGTGTGTATGCATATGCTCAACGTGGTCCATGCAAGCCTGACCACGGATGTACACTCAGACAACCAGGATCAATGCAAGTATAACTGTACAGGCCTATTCAGACAAGTATGGTCTATATGAGTATGACCACAGATGTAGACTCAGGCAAAAACTGTAAATACAAGTCTGACTCCAAGTGCATACTGAGACAGCCATGGTAGATATGAGCCTGAGACTGTAGATTCAGACAAAAGCGGTCAGTTCAAGCCTGGCTGCGGATCTATATTCAGACGCATGCATTTGAGCCAGTGCTCACTGCCACAGAGCCATGTGTTATTTGTGCTTACAGCTCCAGCCAAGCCCGGCGATAACAAACACTAAGCACACACAATAGAGTTGGGATTAAAAAGACACTATGCCAAAATATTTCTATAATAGGTGGTGTAGACCTTTTCTTTCATGTCTTGATTGGATTCCAGACATTCTAAACCACTACAGTGCCCCATGGGGTTTCTGGTACTCAGAGCCTAGTTCTCTATATAGGATTGTAAAAAAGAATAATGACAAACTCAGGCCTAACAACCCACCTCAGCTCAATATTTCCCTGTATTATATGACTCCTTTCCATGTGCCCCATTCAACTATGGTTGGACACCGGCCATGTTAAAAAGACAGTTTCCACATAGAGCTAGCTGTAGGTGGGGATGAAAGCAAGTTACTCCAGGTACTGCTAGCTCCGTAGAACTCAATGTAGCCAGGGCATCTGTATACTAGGTCTGGCAGAAGTAGGTGTGTTCATGGATTTAACAAAGAATGAAGAAGCCTACCGTAAATAGTGAATGATAAATATCCATGAATGATAAATCATTTTAGGAGTGTCTAATCTTCAAGTCTTTCTTTATATGGTAATGCATGCTCCACGTGGTAAAATAACAAAAAATCTCCATAAACTGTTATGTTCCAATGTACAAATACACAAAAATTATATAAGTTGGATTTTGGTGACCATAATTTTTTTTAATTATTAGTATTTTTTTCAGTGGGATTTGAGTGTTCCTTATCCATACCGTATTTCTGTGGTAGGTTCCTGTGATATTCAGGGTTCGTGGCTGTGCTTGTTTGTCTCTCTCTGTGAGAAGGGGCTGGATGGCGTGGCGCTGGTTCTGGTGGCTCCGGGGAGACAGTGACAGAGCGCTTCGAACCCCAGCACCCGTCTGGGCTCCGT
Source organism: Megalops atlanticus (assembly GCA_019176425.1). Lineage (NCBI taxonomy): Eukaryota > Metazoa > Chordata > Actinopteri > Elopiformes > Megalopidae > Megalops > Megalops atlanticus. Next base: position 10,540,696 of record CM032897.1, read on the forward strand.
CCCCCCCTCCGTCCATCGATCTGCGACCGAGGCAGGCTCATAAATCCATCGGTACCGACAACACAGCAAATTGCACCTGGCTGCCCTGCACAAACACGGCTCAGTAATTCTAAATCAATGGCCGGGATACTGCAGCTCCGGAATACGCCCGCTTTGTTCACAGTCCCGGTCTACTGTTAAAAATTCTGAACCGTGTGTCTGCTGTGTGTATGCGTGCTTGTGTGCTGAAGATTTTTTCTTGTGTGTATGTGAGCTGTGTGTGTGATATTAATGTCTGTATGTTTGTGGGTGTGTGTGTGTGTGTGTGTGTGTATGTGTTTGTGTTTGTTTGTGTGTGTGTCTGTGTGCGTTTGTTTGTGTTTGTGTGTGTGTCTGTGTGCATGTGTGGGTGTGTGGGTGTGTGGGTGTGTGTGCATGTGTGCGTGTATGTGTGTGTGTGTGTGTCTGTGTGTGTGTGTGTGTGTGTGTGCGTGTGTGCGGGCGTGTGTGTACCTGAGTGTGTTGTTGGGTTTTGACAGGTCACAGGCTTCTGCTGTCCTCACAGCTTGTGTGCTTTTAGCCCAGTTCATCTTTTGAGAAAGGGGCAACAGTGCAGATCTGAAACACATAAATTACTATTCAAATTCATTTTGGCCTTCAGTGTTTTTTTTATTTCAGCATTCACTGAAAAAAAGAAGAATGCAAAGAAACATTACTGTCTAAGTTCTGGCAGTGCGTCACTCAGTTGGCAGATAGTCACTCACTGTGGAATCTGCCCAGGCCTTAGAAAAGGCTGATGAATTCAAGAGAAGTTTCACAGGCCCAGATAACAAAGCGCCGTCGTTCACACGTTTGCTCTGCTGCGTCCCATTCTTTATAAAAAAAAAGAGTGGTGTTCTTCGTGTAAAGACAGCGACCAGTGTTTTTTTGTCTTTTTTTGCCTCTTTGTGCAAAGATGCAGCTGTGCTAGCTGGTCAGACCGCACCAGGCTGTGACACACTCGGGCCCTGGGGCCTCCAGTGCAATCTCCCCCGTCAGACCCCACCGTCTGCTCTTCCTCTCCCCTCTCCAAACACAATGATCTCACGCCGGAAACTCAGCTTTCTCCCCCAAGAAAGAGGCCTTTTGTTGGGGGAAACAGAGGGCCCTTTTGCAGTCAGCTGGGAGTATTTCTCACCCTGCTGTGAAGGGAAGGTTAGAGAGAGAGAGAAAGAGAGAGAGAGAGAAAGGGATTGTGGCACTGTTTGGACACAGCTCCAGAAATGCTTCGTTACCTTTCAAGCAAGCTCAAAAACAAGCGTTCTTCTGAGGTGGCCTGGGATGACATCACCCGCTTGAAAAATCAGGTCCGTCGGCCAGATTTTCGCACGCCGTATTTTTTATAAAAGAGGGGAGCGCAAAACTCTCCGACGGGGCCAGACACGATCCCACCTCGCTGGAGCCAAGAAGTCTAGTTAATACTGTGGGAGAACAAGAGGTGGCTCTCACTCGACAGGACCTGTCGGAGCTGGGAAATAAGACCTCCCCATCAATCACACTCTCCCTTCCCGGGATCCCACACACAAGACGGGCGTTGTTCACAATCGCCCTTGTCAACAATACACTGACTGTTCCCGTCAGCCAGATTTCGGCAGTACCTCTGCAAGTTCGTGGTCATAGGGTCTACCTGAGGTCATAGAAAAAGCAAAAAAAAACACGAAATGCTAACACAAATGCTGCCGTAAGACGCCATGGTGGCATTTGGTTGATATGTTTCAGTCTTGGACCCTTTGCCCAGACGCCAATCCATCAATGCTCTCGAAAATCTGCCAGCGCCAGTTCTCAATGAAACCCTGCACTTTTTATATCCTCACAAAAGGTTCAAACAAAGGTTGCCCTCTCCTCCTTGTTGGTTGTGATTCCCGGATGGCTGGCAGACTGCAGGACTTTAACACTTGTCACTGAGAGCCACCATGGTGTTATATGAGTGCTCCTGCTTTCATTGTCATTATACTACCCTCTCTGAACTCAGTAGTATGCATCTTAACATGGTTGACCTATGACCTTTGCCACACATATCCACGTCACCCAGAAGGCCAGGAATGCTTGAACTGTGCGACTTGTTATTGCTTAACATGGTCACGTGTGTGTTTGGGTGGTGGATATGCAGGGTAGACAAAAATTGGACACAGCTGGGAAAAATCCCTGGCAAAATTCTGTAAAATCCTACACAAAATCCTATAAAGACTTGATCCAATGAGAAGTTTCCAATATATGTATATGTATGTATCACAAGCTGTTCTGGCTTACAAAAGGGAAGAATAAATCTGTAACAGGTCAGGCTACACTTACTATAAGGAATGTGTACTGTGTATACTGGCGATGTTCTTGATGCAGGTACAGTATTTGTTTCACTTGAAACAAACAATTTCCACAATAGAGATGTACACATGTTGACTATAAATAAACTGTAATAATCACTGTGCCTTCATTTCAAATTTGATGATAATTATAACCCAGTAAGTAACCTCCAGTATGTTAGCATGCCTAAGGTTTCATTGCCTACTGTCATACGCATACACACACACATGCAGTAGTATGTACACATGCATGAACACGCACACTTTCTTTATCAGCAGTACAGTGCTCTCACGTTCAGGATGGGCCCACAGTAACTGTGGCCTCCAAGCCTCCTCCCCTCCTATGTGGAAAAGTACAAACGCTCACCACTCTTCGTGGATGGGACCCGCCATCTGGGAGCGATTTCCCTGCGGAACAGCTGGGAGTGGTTTTTCATGTCTGGGAGAGGAATTCTGAGGACCCGACAGACCGAAGTCCACAGTCACTTAATTACAGATTGCGCCATTCATAGTATAGTATATCGTGCCGTACATAACTGGGGGAGAAAAATGCCATAAGCTTTCTGTAACGGCTCAGGACTGTATTACAAAAAAATGACTCACCGCACTCCTTTTTCCCTTCCTTGAATCTTTTAAAGATGTGAACTTGCCAGTGCAGTTCCCGAGAAGTGTCAGGTCCCTTGTGTTGCATCAGCCTAGCCCACCAAAGAAGAGGATTCAATGTAATAGAAGACAACACATGAACCCGGACCCTGGGTCTGGGGTAACTGGGGTTGCAGGATGGGTGTGTTTAAATTACTCCTCTTGTCAAATTGTGCACTCGACATTGATCGTGGTTGAACAGAGAACATCAACCTCTAAAACTGCGAAGCTACAATGTGGTGCATCCCGGTTTTTTGGTATCTGTAATGGAATAAAGAAAAATTTATGATGCAGTGGCCTTGTATGGTGCTAGATTTTGCTGTAAAGGATACTCCTGTGTGATATTTATTGAACTGAAGAACTTGCCTTTCTTTGAAATGTATCTTTTATTTTACAGTCTATAAAATTTTTTCAATATATGCCAGCAGCGTTCTGTAGAGTCTTCTCAAAGAAATGTTTTTTTAAGGTCAAAATAGGTGTGAGGTCTTCAATTCTGCATTGCTGAAGGAAAAAATAGCATTGTTTAAACAGGATAGATATTTTTTCGCCCTCTCTGACATTGCTTTTCTTCATTATATGGCACAATCATGTTAATCCCTGTTTAGTAGCCTAGTTCGTCTATATTTAGCACATTCAGAGGGTAAAAACAGAGGAGGCAGTCAGGAAAAACAATGGAATTAATATTGATCAGTTGCTTGCATAACTGTTGCTCAGGTTTTTTAAGACTTTGAGCCTCCATGGGATTATGACCAAAGCAAACTTCCCGTATTTCCTTTTTCAGAGTTTGATGAGCTATTGTTAAACCAACCATATTTAGACATGAAGACGGTAGCTTACTGGCCAGTCGGAATGCATGTTAAGTCTACTTTAAATATTTAGCTCAAAAACACTACAAAATGGCTTATATAATGGGTGAATGGGTGATTGGCGTTTTCAAAGTGGAGCCAAGGGGCTTTGTGTAAAAAAAATCCTCTAGTTGCAGTAATTACGTTTGTACAATTATAGGTTTGCATTGTGGTGTTTTTGTAACATAAGCACACAATAACGAAACCGCTGTATCTCTAAAACACTGTCATAGCCTTTTGCGCTGCCCTTTTTAGACGTCGTTGACAACAGCGTTTATGGAAAAATACATTTCAGAAAAGTAAAGTTAATGACCCAATGCTTCACAGGAACAGTCTAGTGCTGAGGAACCAAGCGCTTAATTGTATAGGCATTTAGTGCTGACCCCAGTGGTGTTTAGAGTCGTAGTGAGAGTTTTCAGTGTTACAGGAAAAGTGTCACGTGTGGTAGTGTAGAGTGAGAGCTTAGTCACATGCTGTGTCTTTGTGCGGAGCATTACACTGTGTGAGAGAAGCATTATGTTTTGTGAGTGTAAAAGCATAGTAAAGCTATGCTCTGCGGAGCACTGTGCTGTGTATGTGAAAGCACAGTAGAGCCATGCTCCTTGGTGGAGCTTTGTGTTGCATCTGTGTAAAAGTGTAGTAGAGCTGTTGCCCGTATGGAGCTCTGTTCTGTGTCTGCAAAAGCGTAATACAGCCATGGTCTGTTTGGAGAACCCCTCTGAGTCTGTGTAGAGGCATAGTAGTGCCATGCTCTGTGGAGCATTGTGCTGTCTGTGTAAGAGTAGCAGAAACATGCTGTGTATGGAGCTCTGGTCTGTGTAAAAGTGTAGTACAGCCATGCTCTGCTTGGAGCACTCCTCTGAGCCTGTGTAAAAGCAGAGCAGAGCCATGCTCTGTGGAGCATTGTGCTGTGTGCGCTGTCTGTACAGTATTGCTGCTGAGCGCTGAATCCATGCCAGCGTGTCCCTGTTTCACCCAGCCTGCACTGCAGCAGAGCGATGCTTCGCTTTATTAATGTAACACAAGCCCGCCACCCTCCAGCTCTCAGGAACGCCGGTTCCGCAGACCGAGCCGCTGCCTCCCTCTGCACCTGGAATCAGAAGCACCTCTTATCAGACGTGAGTCATCCGGTCCGGAGGGACACGCTCACCGTACCCTCAGACTGAAGCGCCTGGCTGACCCGGGATTGGACCAGCGTCTGTCTGATATCATCGCTCATGAACTCGCCACAAATCACCAGGAATCTGCAATCTTTCAGCAACAGTGCATGCTCCTCTGTAGCTTCATAAATGACCGCTTCTTGAGACAATGTGGTTGTGCGAGTGTGTGTGCGTGTGCATGTGTGTGTGTGTTTGTGTGTGTGCATGCGTGTATGTGTGTGTGTGTGTGTGTGTGTGTGTGTGTGTGGGTATGCCTGTGTATGTGTGCATATAAGTGTATGTGAACATACGTGTATATGTGTATGTTTGACATGAACAATTCTGCGCTCTTACCCCCCAACCCCCTCCATCTGAATTGTAATCCAGAGCTCTGTTGAACTGATCTAAAAAACAAAGCTCGACAGAGTAAACAGAGCTGATGTTTATAATGAGTGTATTGAGCGCACAAACAGAGCGCCTGTGTGGATTTGGAAGAGCTGCTCAGTTCATCACCACATGGAACTCATTGACCTGAATAAGGAGCCGCACCCTCCAGGATGACCATGGGAGCCCCCTGCTGGTTAGGGATGAACTAGCCCTCCGGTGTGGTCCTCTCTCATCCACTCTCCCTCTCCCTCTCCCTCTTCCCTCTTTTCTTTTTCTCTCTCTTTCTGTGTTCCCTCTGCCTCTCTTTTTCTTTTTCTCTTCCCCCTCTCTTTCTGTACTCTTCTCTCCCTCTCTCCCTTCCTTTCTTTCTGTCCCTCCTCTCTTTCTCGTTCTCACCCTCTCTCTTTCTCCTTCTCTGACTTCCCTATCTCCCTCAATTCTTTGCTCTTTCTCTCTCCTCTCTCTCACTCTCTTCTTTTATTTCTCTCCCTCTCTTTCTCCTTGTCTGTCTTCCCGCTTTCCCATAATCCTTCACTCTCCCTCTCCCACACGGAAACCACAGTGGCAGTGATGTGGAGGACGAACACAGAGGGCCCAGTGTGTGAAAAAAAGCTTCTTCCAGAAACACAAACAGGGCTTCTTTTTTGGACTCTGTGAGTTTAGAACAATTCTGGTCCTTGAGGACAAAAAATATCTTTATAACCAGCCCACTCTGCCTAAACATTCCCTATTTTTGCAGAGCTGTACGGTGCACAGATCTCATCAATGCCAACCTTCAGTTTAGCTTTCGAGGCAGGCATCTATTCAATCAAACAGTATCGCCCTTTGTTGTGTCCTGCATTTGGCTATTGCTGAAATGAATTAAAAAAAAATGTTGCATAAAAAGAAGAAAAACCATAGGGCTCGATTTAGTATGTTTCTCAAGGTTAAGGACAAAGCACATTGAGCTTGGATTTAATAGAGGCCTCAGAAGCCTTCAGCTGTCAAATTACCAGATTCAAAATTCATCTTGGCCAATCCCAAACTCACTGGAGTGTGTTAACTGTACGCAATGCTATAGATAGAACACAAAGATAAGATGATACACACGGTACTCAGGAATGTACTCCTAAGGTCACCAGACCCCTGGATGAACCTGCCATTTTTATAGGATTACAAGCAATAGCGCTTATCTCAGATCAGGCAAGCTGGATTAACCCATACCAACAATATGTGCACGGTTTAAAAAAATTTTTAAAAAAAAGAAAGGAAAAATGCTGCTTGCTTCATCACCGTGTATTTTTAGTGACCTGAAAAGAAACACACGCTAGAGTCAGCAGATTATGGCCAGCACAGCTGCACCAGGACAGAGCTGTACAGGGCAACAGCAGGTCTGAGACTGCTGAATTCACTCTGTCTGGATGTTTGGTCAGCTTCTGGTAGATTTCCCCCCCTTCTTCTCCATCCGAGACAGTTGGCTCGCTCCGAGAAACACTCGGAGAAACAGAGCTCGTCACTGCAAAAGGTCATTTTTAATCCCTTTCACATTCCAAACATGGCTCACCTTTTGGTAGCTGTCAGGCGATCGCCGGCAGGTAATATTTTCCCTGCGCTTTGCACGTATGTCTGTTCACTAGCACTTACATGCAGGAGACATATTGACAGGTAAGAACTGCACGCAGGTTATCTCTTTGGCATTTGCATTTCTGAGAGCTGGGGAATGAGGACATTTGAATTTTACAGGAAAAAAAAATACGAGTCAGCACCGGATGTCTCCCACAAAAGCTCTGAGGGACTCAGATCACACCCCCAGGTGGGTGACTCACCTCGGAAAGCCAGCAGAGAAGACCGGCATCGTCTGCCTTTCATCTTCAAGCAACGTGAAAATTGAGTTACACAAGAGCCCTACAAATACCAGCACTGATGTGCACACTCATTTCAAGACAGTAAACTGGTCATGATATCATCAGGTTTGTTTTAGTGTGCAAATCCAAGGCGTTATTTTTCAGATAATAAAGTGGGATATTAATTCATTCTGCGTTAATCAGTGTAATCAGTGTATTGTATATGAGTTATGTCAATGGCTATGGTAAGGGTAGCTCTGGTAAGAGTAGCATAGTGCCCTTTTAACGCACAAATCCTCATCACAGATCCTTCGTGTTATTTCCTGCTGTTGAATATTATTAATATATTATCAATAATACAGTGTATTTTCTTGGCTGACATCTTCATCCAGCGTGACTTACATATCTCACATTACGCATGCTGTCCATTTTCACAGTGGGCTATTTCCTCAAGCAGTTTAGCTTCAGCACAGCGGGGGTCCCTCAGGGGCTTGACGGCAGCACCGCCCAGGACTCAGGTTCCCTGACCACTACTCTGCCCTGCTAAGCGTGATGATGAGAACATGAGATGCACCCTTCCAGCACAGCTGTCTGTGCCCTATCGAAAGGCAGGACGAGAGGGGGCTGAGGCCGTTTGCACTCTCTGCCAGTGATATTATGTAATGTGTGAGGAGAGTTGTTCTCTTCAGCAGCCCTTTTACTATGTGGAGACTTGGACGGGGGGGGGGGCGGGGGGAGGTGGTTCTGGTTGGCATGACCAGCTTGTTCTCACACCAGGGGATTCAGCTGCAGACACTGGGGCCTGACCGCGCCACCCCAACGCCACCCCCTCCACGCCAGCCACGCCCACCTATGGAAAAGTAGCCTTTGTGCACTGGGACGTGAAGCGAGCTCCACACTTTTGTGGGTTTTGAGAAAGCGTTGTGTAACCTCGTTATTGCTGGAGTTTTGGAGCCATGAGCTAACGGGAGCGCGCTCTGATTGGCTCCTGTGAAGAACTCCCTCCTCAGAACTCCTCACTTTGGAACAAGGGGTACTCAGACACACATACAGATACAAATACACACACACATACGCGCAAGCATGTGCTGGGGTCACCATGGCAACAGCTTGCCCTGCAGGAAGCTCACCGCCAGAATTCCAAACTGAACTATGTCTTTCCCACGGAGCAGAGGCTAGCATGTGTCCATCAAGCATGCTGTCATGACATCCAATTAGGTGCCATTGTGGAAGAGCCCCATGCCATGCAGCTGTTTAATTTCTCACTATGCATCATATGTGTCAGGTGTCTGCTGTCTCCCTCAAGCACACACACACATGTTTACAAGTAAAAATGAAAATGTCAGCCAGTCAGTACTCAGTACCATTCCTGTGTTTGGGCTTTAAAGGGACTAAAGCACCTAACACACACTGTTTTCATTTTTGACCTTCTCAGATATTACTTTAGCTTTAGTGAGCTGTATTGTACATGTAAAATTACATTCACCTCAGCAATACTGCAGACAATGCTGACCTTTATGACTATTATTTCCATTTGTCTATTAAATATTTCCCTACTTGAGGGAGATTTATCCTAAAGCTCAGAAGCTGGTTGCCTGCTTCCCACATTTGCCGCTTCTTACAGTTAACGTCTTTGTGTGAAAAAGCTTTTATCGATAAAGTAAGCGGTGATTTCATTTACTGGATGAGATGTCAGACGGCAATGCGTGTGGCTGGCTGTCCTCTGAGCGGTGACTCATGCATTTGAACATCTCTGCATCGGAGTCACGCTCCTTACTGGAAATACGACACTGGACCTTTAACGCTCGTTTCCCCACCACCGCTGAGCCTAGTGCTTTACAGGACCTCCGCAGCAAAGGGTGATGTTCAGTTAGTGTTAAAAATACATGAAGTGGCATTCCGTTGCAGTCCCGGGGTGAGCTGTGCACTGTTGCGGCTGTTACTTTGCAGATTTCCCACTATTGGATGATTGAATCGCCTGGGCTGATTTTAGCTGTGACATGTGGTAATTTTTTCGCCTGCTAGAGTAGGCATCCATCAGAGGCCTCATGAATCAGCACCCCAAACCCACCCCAAAAATCATTTGCCTCAGGCAATTCCAGTGTGCACATGCAGTGTCAAAATCACTGCTATTGTGGAAGAATGGCTGCAGGAGAGCAGCTGATACTTGGTCTGGAGGCCACGTCAGACATTATGGCCCCAGTTACACTGTCACACCCTCCTCTGCCACCCTCAGCACTGACCAGTCCTGTGGGTAGAGGATACAGAAGCGGGGGAGGCGACTTGCTGGCTTGTAACTGCCCATTATTGGCAAATCAGCGTGTTCTACAGGGGCATCAATCAATAATCATTCAGTAGTTAAAGCAGGTGCAAAGAGAGAAAGAAGGAGAGGGGGATGACAGGTGGTCAGCAGAGATGAGATGGAGGAGGAGGGAGAAGAAGAGGAGGTGGGGGGATGGTAGAGAAAAGGTGTAGGTGGGAAAGCAGAGAAAGAGGGAGAGCAGAGAAGAAGGGAGGAAAGGGGTGTGGGTGGGGAGTGAGTAGAGCAGGGAGGGGCTTGATGCATCCCTCTGTGTTTGTGTAAGAGATGCACCCCGCCCCCGCCTCCCTGCAGAATGTCCCAGTGAAGGAGGACTGTGAGGACAGGGGTAGCCCTCCATATTAACGTCTCATTTATTAACCCTTAATGAATAATAAACATTATTAGCTGTTCCAAAGCAGCCATCAGTCACCCTTTACAAATGGCTTTATGACAGGCACTTCAGAACAAGGCAACTAAAGCTGCGTAACAGTGATGCTTGATGACCATTCAAAAGTCATTTATAAGGGCCGAGCAGTGTTTACTTTAGGAGAGGCAACTGTAAAACAATCCATTAACCTTTACAACAGGCATTGCAAAACAATGAGCCAACATTTAAAAATTTTAACTATGCTTTATCTCTGATATGTAGGACCTTAACATAAACTGTTACCAAGAAAGGTGAAGAAAGAGATTAAGCAGGCAAGAGAGAGAGAGAGAGAGAGAGAGAGAGAGAGAGAGAGAGAGATGTAGAATAAGGAGAGAGAAAGGGGGAGAGAGAGAATGAGAGACAGAGAGAGAGAGAGAGAGATGAGGAATAAGGAGAGAGACTGAGGGAGAGAGAGAATGAGAGACAGAGACAGAGAGAGAGAGAGAGAGAGATGGAGAATAAGGAGAGAGAAAGGGGGAGAGAGAGAATGAGAGACAGAGAGAGAGAGAGATGAAGAATAAGGAGAGAGACTAAGGGGGAGAGAGAGAATGAGAGACAGAGAGAGAGAGAGAGATGAGGAATAAGGAGAGAGACTAAGGGGGAGAGAGAGAATGAGAGACAGAGATAGGCAGAGGAAAAGAGTCGGGATGCACGGCTGCAGAGAGGGGAGGCCCCGCAGTACAGTTCACACTGAATTATTCATCTCCTGTGTGCATCTTCTGTCTCACATACAGAGGGGGAGCCTGGCACTTTGAACTGGCTGTCTGTCCCTCATCAGAGGGGTCACATTCACACTGTCTGAAAAATCTCCCCGCGAAAAAACAAGATTAAATCTGCATGTTAAAAGAAGAGAATCACGCAGGCTCTTTGATTCAGCCTCAAGTGGTAAAACATAACCGCATCCCTTTAATGCGGACAGGCAGATAAGCCAACCACAATGTCAACGGGGTGAGGTTAAACATGTCAAAACTAAACACATTCACAGCTCCAGATATCATATCCTCTACTCACAGGGACTACACCCAATTATTGTGCGGGCCATTTCCTACTACACGCCACTTGTGATGAGAGGTACTAATGGTATCTTATGACCCATACTATTAAGACCCATATGTGTAAGTATGCTGCACATAATCATAAAAGAATATGTATTCACCCAACCCCAGAAGTATTTAGGAAAAAAAAAACAGTGTGATGGTCAATGCGATGTCTGTGTTTTTTAGCCCTAATAAGCAGAAGCGTAAGTTTTAATCTTGGATTGTTTTATTTCACCTGTATTGTTACAACAAGTAATAAGGAATGTTATAAGTCATGTTATAAACTCCATGTTTGCATTACCATGATGTAGGTATGTTGCTCTTAATCACTACGTTAGGCCCTGTGTATATGCTAAAACAATATGTCATCTTGATGCTCATGCACTGTGTAACTCTTCTGTATCTATGATATACATTCAATGTGTTTTTTCATGATGGCTTTGCACCAGAGAAGAAGCTCGAATGAATGTGAATACATGTGGCTATACAGACAGCAGATGCTGCTAGTGGAAAGCTGCAAACAGGGGAGCCATGTTCTCATTACTTTTCAGAGCAGAGATGCAGGCAGCGCTCCAGACAGCAGTGTTGTCAGAGGGATTTTCACGTTACAGTTGTGTTACCGTGACCTCGCCAAAGCCCTGGATACGCAAATACCCTCCGAATGTGGGAGAGTCTGGAAGTGACGCGTCTCTTTTAACTGAGTTCATCTGTTCCTTGCCCTGACGCAGTTTTCCTTTCAGATCACATATCAAACCCACAGTGGGATAAAAGGTGTTGCTGTTCAGAATCACTGTGCTCTGCTCAGCCATGTTATACCGCCATGCAGGCCAACTAATTAAGACAAAGCAAAGGTCACAAAGAGGTGTGTGGTTCATGCCGCAGTTCTTCGTCTAGATAAAGTTCAGAGGTGATATGGAGCCTTTAACAATCTTTATATGATCTTTGTGTGATTTATTTTATTTTTTAAAATGTATTTAAATTAGTCATATCTCTCCTGTTTAACAGTGTCTGAGTCTGAGCCTTCAGAGGTTTATAAACCTTGTTGTCACATGTCTGTGTATTTGAAAGTTAATGTTTGAGTGAAGCGAAGAGGAGGATGCAGTCAAATGGAGAAACAAAGAATTTTCATTCATTTTCATCTTTATTACTCATTGTACCCACACTAATACTTACATCAGTATGCAAATGATCATCGCCATCATCCTTATAAAGTCAAGTGTCATCCATTTCACATTTGCAACCTTGCTTTGGAAATACTCTACGTTGTGAAGAAGTCATGCATCTGAAGCACAATGTGAATTTGAGTACAATCGCTGCCAGGAGTCCTTCTCCCGGGCTCCCAGCATTACAGCGCGTTGAATCACGGAGCCTGGATGTTTTCCTGGAGGATCCCGCAGGTTGGCAGCAGGCAGTGTGAAATTTCACCGGTGTCTCGGTCACGTTTTCCATCGCTCATAACCAAGAAAGGACATGTTTCCTCGGCCCCATGTCTCCCAGGGAACCATAGTGCGTTTTAGGCGCAGCTGACCAAATAGGGCACTCAGGAGGTAAGGTCATCCGCCCTTCTCCAAAACAACAGATGGTCCTTATCACGCTGTCTTTTGAAATATGATACATTCCTCTTTTTAAAAAAAGAAACACACACGCACACATTCACCTACACACACAGAGGGATTTGCTGACCTCAAATAAATCGCAAAATGCTTCGTAACAGTGAAAACGTCCCTCAGAGGCAGAAATAAATTAAACAAAAGGAGAGGTCTTTCATCACAGACGTAAAGTTTGCTGCTCTTTCATCACAGATGTAAAGTTAGCCACTCCGAGTTATTTAAGATAACACAGTGAGTGAGGCCACTTGCATAACTAACCTTAGGCTGGCTTGCTATTTCGCATGACCTTTATGAACTACATATTGGGAGACATGATATCATTATAAGAGGACATTTGGGTAACACTGTTCACAATCCCATATTTAGTTTTTCACATATGTTGAGGAGACTGTTGGTTATTGGTCAGTGAATTAATGCTACATGCCTGTTATTGCGGGTAGTACAACAGACGACTCGTAAAGGCCAGCTGTAAATACACTGATGCTATTTACAGTATTTATTTAATGGTATTGTTGCATGATATATTTTTTATGCATTACCAGCCTTGCTTTATTAACAAAAATGTAATTACCACTATTATAATTAAGAAAGCTGTTTCTCATAGAGAGCAGCTGTGTTCTGATTTTGGATTAGAGCAATGCTCCAAAAAATTACGTTCTGTGGATCTTAGGTCGTAGGGATGCTACAAATTAATCTGCAGTGGATATGACCAATGAATCATCTTTGAAATATGGTCACATGTCTGTTGCCTGCTGCTCAATGTGACCACAATGCAAACCCCTGACTGGACTGACGACCTGCACAGTAACATCATGGGGCCAGCCTCCAGCGGGCATCACTGTGCAAGAACTAATCACACATTGCATAACATTTTGTAATCGGTGTTGAAACAGTAATGACATAATGTGAGATTAATCACGGGTCCAGGACACCACAACTGTTCGAGGGCAGTGTTTTGCTGCATGTTGATGGAAAATGATGAACTCATAATGTTTTGCTAACTGTGTGCCCTGCAGCGTTGTGTTTTTCTGTTTGAGGGACTTTCCAGGGCATCATCCACTTCCTGTTTTTCCACATGGCTCCGTGAGGGAAGCAAGGATGATGTTGTCATGTTCACAGCAGACCCCCGACTGCCGCACAAAACAAACTACAAATCCACTGTTGCGGTCAACGTCTGAAGGTTACTACGGCAACAAAATGAGCAGTCTCACTGGCTCACCATGTCACATCTGGCCCTAATGGGTTTACGGACACAAACACACGCTCACGTACACATGCGCATAAGTGTGCATGCACAGACTCATGCAGACACACAAGCGCAGACATGCGCACTTGTACACTTTAACATACACATGCGCACACACACATAGACTTCCCCACATACATACAGTGATATACACATACACACATGTTCTGTACATGCACAGTGACAATCAGTGCACACACACACACACACACAGTTACGCATACACAAGTACACACATGCCTGATTCATCCTTTCTCAGCACGCACAATCCTTTCCAGAGCTCCATGTTTCTGTCTATGGGCTATTTCAAGGATTTTATGGGGTCATTTGCCATTCATATGCCACAGCCTCACTAATTCAGGGTGATCAAGTATAAGACAAGTCCCTGTGAACCCTGTGTTTCAACCATGACAGACCAAAGACGGGAGCTTTTTAATACTCAAGGGTCACGCAACAGACACAGCCGAGGTTTCGCTCAACTATATTTGGCACAAAGATATTTTTACAAGGCCTCGCATAATGGCCATTTCAAAGGAGAAATGAGGATTTCTGATCACTCTTTAGGAGGTATAAAAGGTCTACAAAGTACTCTTTTGCAGCTGCTATGCCTTGTGGGAATGAATGCCACAATTCAGTGACATTCAAGACAGAGTCCAGGCTCAGTCTTTTCATGTTGCTCAGCTGGGGTGAAAGGTCATGGCTGGACAGCGGGGATGGAAAGGGGGGAATCTAAGAATCCAACAAGCTGGTTGTGCTCCATTGTTGTTATTTGTATTGACTGTATTGTTCTTCTAGATTTGGAGAAGTAAAAGACACATATATGTGGAGTATCACCAGCTACTGAATATACCATATTGATTAATTGAAAAGGAAGGGAAAATATGTATGAAATACCCCCTTACACCAAAGGCCTGGCTGCAAGTAGGCTCTTTGGGTATGGGGGTTGTTATTGCTTGTGATTTGTCTCTGTGATCTGATTAAATCAAATAGCCAATGAGGCAAAGAGTAATTTATCCTTACATCAAGTTTTATACTTTCTAGTTTTCAAAGTTTTTATTTGAAAGTGTGTAACAGTACTGATATTCATAATTTTTTGTGCAGCCCTCACTGCGGATACAAACACTCCCACGCTCATTGACACAAAAGACCGAAAATAAGTTGCGAGCTGCAACACCTCCTCACACAGTCACTCTGAGGGCTGAGCGTGGGTGGGTTGTGGCCACGTCACACCAGAAGCGTATTAGCAAGTGAGTGAGGAGCAGCAAGGGAGCTGGACTTGTAACCAGTCAGCTGCGGGTTTGAATCCCAGACGGAACGCTGTAGTTGTGCCCTCAGACATACAGCCGAGCCCGCAAGCCCAGCTGAATAAGTGGAGAATTTAAAATGCTACACATGTATGTCACCCTGGATGACGACATCTGACTGGGAAATAAATGATAAAACGGTGATGTCATTCGCAGCTGGGAGATCTTCCAAATCCTGAAGCCACACACTCTGGTTGGTAAAGGTCCATGCCATGATAGTTTTTACAGTCTGCAGCCAGGAGCCAGACCAGATGGAACCTCACGCAAAAGTGCAGTTATTGACTTATGTCTTTCTCAGGCTCTGCTCTTTGACCAAGAGGCCCCCCGAGCTGACGTTTCACGTAAACACTCACAATGTAAACACACACGCACACACAGAGTAACTGGACTCTGGAGTCATTCTCCTTTCAAACCTCTGTGTTCAGCCAAGAGGGGGAAAAGTTCAACCGAAAACCACATCATTGGAAAGAAAAAAAAAGAAATGAGGTCAGATTGTGTTGGAACGAGTTCCACTACTATCTGCGGTAAATATTTCTTTTGGGCTAACCTAATCACTACAATAATAGGAACTTGGTTGGTGTCAAAGTGTTTCTTTTATATTATGTTATCAATTTCCCTCAATTTTGAAGAAGTATTTGTATACACAAAAGCGGATAGTGTTAGTGTTACGGAGGGGTGGAAATTCCAGAGAAAACGCCACGGTTGTTGTGGTTTCTCCACTTGACCCTGCAGAGTCATGCAACATAAGCTGAAGATCAGAATTCACATCGGCGGTGGTCCAGAGGTCTTCAGCAAATGTCTCAGTCCCTGTTTTCAAGACCAAGTTTGCTTCCTACGGTGTGCATGTGCCCCCTGTTGGTTTTCAACTAAACAAACAAAAAAATAAAACAATCAGTTCTAACCAAGGCCAAAGCATGTGAAGCATTAAAGATGGTAATAGGATTATGGGGTACCAATGGGTGAGTAGAACAATCCCATATGTGGGGTGTATAAGCATTGCAAAGTTGTGACTTAGTCTTCATGATCCTCTAAGTGGATGGAACCAGAACGAGTTATCCGTGAATCACTGCGTAGAACCAATCACACTGTTTGATTGAACTTATTGGTTCAAATGATTCATGACTGACAGCACATGGTAGCTTCACCCATTATGGAGGTCACGAAGCTTCACTCTCCTGTCACTATCATAAAGTTCCACCCCTCTCTGCTAAAACAGAAGCTTCAGGTGTAATATAAAGCTGAAATAACTCACCACACACACGCACACACACACACGCGCCCGCGCACACACAAACACATGCACACACAAGAAAACAAATGGCAATGCTAAAAAAAAAGGTAGCTGGAGGCTGCCTCTCTGTCCAGCTGACCCCAGCCAAATGAGTGGAAGCCAGGGCAGCGTTACCTCCTGAGAGTCAAATGGAGACTAAATTTACTGTGACTGACGCAAAACCCAACAAAACTCACCTAAACTGACCTAAAAACTTGAAGTGCTCACCCTAGTTGACCTGAATATTAAGAATAAATATAACCAAACAGACCCAAACCATGAAACACTCACCCCTGCGGACCACAGGACACATTGCTAAACTGCGGGGCGCATTGATTCCATCTTATCCAAACCAGGTACAAATGATCAATTCAAGTTTGCTGACCCGTGGTACACTCACCCTGACCGACCCAAATGTAGGTCATCCCACCCTCCAGTGCAAATTCCAACCATGTACAAATACTATCTGCACCCAAAACCCGGGGCTGCAACCCCTCGGCGACCCAAAATACAGCATAAATCATCTCCTCACCTCAAAAAAATGGGAACAAATTCACCTCTAACTGAACTGAGCAGAGAACAAAGTGTTCTCGTCTCGCTCTGAACAGAGAGCAAATTCGCCTCAGGTGCCCTGGACGCCCAGAATATCTTCCTCTCCTCAGCAGAACCAGACTGTGGAGTCACAGAGTGACCCCGCGGCTGGAGACGGACATCAATATCTATCAGCAGGAGAAAACGCAGCGTCTGGACTCTGGCAGACTGGCAGCACTTATAGCCCAAATCATCAGACCCCTCGGACTACTTCCTGTCACATCCATCACTCACTGTCCCCTCGATTGATTCAGATATTGATTCTGGCATGTCTGTAGATGGCTGCATTCGCTAGAAATGGGACAGCCAGCTCATTGTTTTATAGATTCAGGGTCTGTCTGTCTTTTCTGAGCCAAATGGAAAAATGGAACATTTCCCTTGCATAATGATAAACATTATACATTATCCTATAATAATATTACAATACTGTAATGCTAATAAGCCCAGCACCAACCAGTAGAAACTGAAAATAACTGCACAGAGGAGATGGACATGGAGCTAAAAATGGACATATTTCAACATAAAATTCCAACAATGTGGAGGTCTAATAGTACTAATAATATGAACTAATAGTAGTGGAGATTGTAGAGACACTAGTACAGTAGTGCCATATGAACTGGTGCTGTGAAGCTAAATAGCTGAGTTATATTGCAGATATATTGCTATTGTAGAGCACTGTGGAAGACATCTTTGTTCTACATTTTTTTGGTGATCTGTGATGGGTATTTTTACCCAAATATGATACATTGTATTTTGTATATCTACTGGAGGAAGTTAAGTGCTTTGTCCCACTTGGGTTTTAAACCGACAGCCTTCAGAACCAGGCCCCAATGCTGAAATCAGTAATGTCTCACATGCTGGAAAAGTGACCCTTCTTTGCACACAGGAACACCTTCAAGCTTAATGTAAAGTGAGTGATCTTGATACACTTTACAAACGGGGAGCTGCTGTTGGATCAGATGAACATTAATATACCTCAGTAATTTCCTCGTGTTCTATTTTCGTCCGGCTCAAGTTTTCGGTTTGCCGATCGCATCTTTTGATCGCATCTCTCCTCCTGCACGGCTCTTGCTGCTTCTTGCCGCACTACCACAGGAAATGGCTCCCAGAAAACAGCTGCTTTTCGTTGGCACACAGCGTTCTTTTGAAATAGGTGTTCACTGGCTGTTGGCATTCCTTCATGACTTGCAGCACCTGACACCGAACAGCATTCAGTAACTCACGAGAGCAATTATCGTCTCTGCTATGCACATGACACACGGCACAATCAAAGGTGTTGAGCCAATACACGATTTCAGCATGCGCATAATAAATTTCGACAAGAAGCATGCCAAATTGGAATCAAACTCAAAACAGCCATCAAAAGAGATAAATCAGGGCTGAAATCTTAGACATGATGCACAGCTCAGTTGAATGCTCCTTCCAAACATGGGTGTGTAAACATGTGGGCTGTGGTCACACAGCAGCAGACTCTGGGCAGTGAATAGACCACTAAAGCTGTCAGCCACGGCTCCCTGTTACATCCAACCATGGCGACACGCCGTCTCCAGCCCTGCTGAAAGGGGGGCATTCTCACATTAACACTAGGGTGTGTGTGTGTGTGTGTAGGTGTGTCTATGGGTGTGTGTGTGTTTGTGTGTGTGTGTGTGTGTCTATACAACATGCCTAACTGAGCGAGCAGGAGACTCAGAGTGCAGGGTGCTTCGTAGGGCTACAGCATTTGGTCATTTCATGCAGAAGCTGGACTTTAATGTCAGGTCAAACTGTACTTTTTTGTGGAGAGGAGGAAAACAATAAAATATTTATTATTGGACTGCCAATGACTGACCTTTGTCATTTTTGACTGAAATACTTTACAATTACCATTCACAAAAGGTGATTCATCATCAGTGTGACGTATACACATGTTAGATAGAAATGATCGAGCTGGGAATTTTGTGTCTGGACAGGCAAAGGTGGAAATATAGCTAACGAGGCAAAACAAGCGACGGACTGTGAGAGTGCTGGACATAGGGACACACATGAAATTTATCATTTCATCCAGCTGGAATTTATGCTTTACAATCTGATAGATGATTTAAGATGTTTTGCAGTAAAAGGTGGAGTGCTAGAAAAACAGAAAGTTGTTTTTGTAAGAGGGCTTGTCTTGAATGTGTGATGGAATTTTTTCTCCAATTCAATCCAGTTCAATTCAATGCTGCTCTATTGACAGGAAAAAACGCTGCAGTGTCACCAAAGCAGTCAATACAACACAGATATGCACATAAATCTCTCCTTTTCACTTCAGAATGTTATCAGGATCTTGCTAATGGGACCATGTTAAAGTGTGAAAGGAACTTGACAATGCTGTGCTGCTCTGGTTGGGGTATTTAGGTTGGTTTGTTTTTTGTTTGCTCTTTTTTGCTCTTTTTGACCTCTCTCACTTTATTTCTCTCTCTCTGTCTCACACTCACACACTTACACACATACAGACACACTCACACACACAAACACACACACACACACACACACACACACACACACACACACACACACACACACACACACACACACACACACACACAAGCCAGCTTTTCTCTCTTGCAGCCCAGGTTTTTAGCCCTAAAATGGAAATGTTGTACCATATGTCTCTGTTCACAGTGACCCATGTTGTCCTGAGAAGCAGGAATAATGGGCCACAGATTTATTGTTTGTCGGCCTTTTTTCTCCAGCTTTGTTGTACCTTTGTGTCTGGATAAGCTGTAATGAGCCATGGCATGTCAGAAACAAGTTGGAACACATCCACGGTGTGAAGGAGGGGAGAGTTAACTTATTCTCCGGATCATAAAGATGTATGGCAATATGAATTCACTTACTCTCATCAGGGTAATCTTAGGCTTTGCATGCCAGTCTGTCTTATGGGTAGATAATAAGGGGGAAAGATAGCTTTACCACATTAAGGCATGAAAGAGAAAGAGTCTGGAGCAGAGGTGAAAGGGAAGAAGAGAAGAGAAGAGAGGAGGGAGGAGAGAGGAAGAGGGGACAAATGAAAAACAGGAGCTGAGAAGGGTGGGAGAGGAAAGAAGGAGAAGTATTCATGTACTGAATACTTTTCCTCAGTCTGGAATTCTTGAATAAACCCCTGTGTCAAAAACTAAAAACCATAACCAATTGGTCTGCTACAGCATGAGAAATCATTGTTCTCTTTTCCTGTGTCACCTCTTGCAATGTGTCTCACCTCCCTTAGCCAGCGGCAGCTGAGGTAGGAAGTGTTGAGCTCTCCTTGTGAAGCATGTCACCCACTTTGTGTTTAGGACGACGCATTGCCTCCCCCACATACTGATAATCTGCTGCGGTGACACTGATGGTAGTGGGCGTGTCACTCCTTGCCCATATGTGTGAGGAGCAAGTGACAGGTTACATCATGCACCTGTCTCTAGCGGGATAATTAAGCTGTGACAGCGTGCTCTCTAACCCCCTGAGGGGCAGGGGGGAATGATGGAGTGCTCCTCTGTGACCCCTCCCCCCCACTATAGTCCCCCTCCTCGGGGCTGCTGGGAAGGTGGGGGAAGGACTTCTGGGGGACCATCTGTTCCGGCTCCTGACCCTGTCCCCCAGGGTCCCCAGGGATTTAGCCCCTCCCTTATTTCTTGAAAGCACAGGCCATGCAGACACACACACACACACACACACACACACACACACACACACACAGGTCCTGATGTCTTCAGAAAAGCCCTGGCCCACGATCACCCCCAGAGAAATACGCACACACAATGCCAGGGCCTGGAAACAAGTGTCTGCTCTTTTGTGTCCCACTTGTGTGCTCCCCCATGCTGAAACAAGATGCTCCGCCTCCTCCCATGAGCAGCAGACCAACGATGAGTGAGATGCATGAATATCAGGGGATGATGGGATTGATCCGGTCTGCAGTTGGTTCCACATGGTTCTCTACCGCTAACACCAAGGATTCTGTGCCTCCTTCAGCTGACAGAAATGCACAGACTTGCCAGTTACCTTTTTTTAGCTTATATTTAATTGTACTGTTTTTGGCAGGATCTAGTGTTCAGGTACAACCTTCTGTTAATCAGTTTCCTAATTAGCATTTCAGTGCCTTTCAGTTAGACAAATGTGATTGTGAGGGTAAGGAAGCAATTCTGAAAACCTGTTGGAAACTTTGTTCTTCCTCTAATCTGCAGGTGGGTTGGAGACAGTGGGGTGGGTGTGCATTTCTGTGGTGGGCCCTTGTGTAAGAGAAAAGCATGCAGATATGCATGAAGATATTTTGATCTAGACTCTGAAATACTTTTCGTCAGTTGTGAGTGTGATTACTGTTATGCTGACAAATTCGATTTCCTTGCAAATCACTGTTGATTATTGGTGAAAACTGTGTGATTCAGCCAACAATATTCACTCACACACACACACAAACAAACACATAGGTCCTTATATCACACAACCCTTTTTTTCCAGAAAGGCTGCATATGAAATTCTACATTCTGATTCTGATACCCCTCCCCCACCCTATATCGTTTCCATAGCACTCATCAGAACTCCATCACTGATTTGTGGCATTAAGTGTTCCTGCGGCCCTCTGGGAGTTGTAGGATTATTGCTTTTGGGTCCCCCTGAGGTACCATTGAGATTTTCGGGTCAAAGGTCACCCTGAGGTATTTAAGTTCATGGGGTCCTGGGACACCCCCAGAGTGATGTGGACATATCTAAAGGGCCACAATTCAAAGAATACACAGTTACATAGGTGTCACATGAAACAGCTGTTTTCATCTCAGAATCACTGTGCTGGAGAAATTATGGATGGATGGTAAAATAACCCTAAAAGGAGAGCTTCTTCTGTATCTTTCTGCATACAGTATTACATTAACACACAGAAGTGAATGAACTGAGAAGAGCAATGCTCCATTTATGTCATTTCATAACAATAGTGCACGCTGTAATTGAGAATAACTCATAAAAGATTCAGCATCTTACAATAGTGTAAATCTCTGTGCTACATTTGAAAGAATCCAGTGCATATAAGAAGAAAATTGTGTTGGACAAATGTGAGTGTTGTAAGGGGAGGGAAATGTTTATGGATGAGATATGATTTAAAAGATGCTTCTGTGGCTGATATATTTTCATTTCTGAAGCACTGATAATTACATGCAGTGCATTTGGTTGAGGTGTAACAGATAAATATATATGTCTTCTTGCAGTGGGCCTTCTCTGTACTCCCTCAAAGGGTTCCAGACGTGGGTGAGTTTTGCCAAGGAATGCCATTGTGAACTGGCAGCAGACAATTCTGTGAAGCCACGCCAAGCACCAGGCAGCCATTATCAATCATAGCCAGATAGCCACAGTGCACTCTGGTGTGCGGTCTAGGACTGCCCTGCTCCACCCAGACCAATCTGTTCACTCTGAGTGTGTGTGTGTGTGTGTGTGTGTGTGTGTGTGTGCATGCGTGTGTGTGTGTGTGTGTGCGAGTGTATGGTGTACAAGTTGGGGAATACTGATGAGGAGATTGGTGGGTCACACCGATAAGTATTATTACATATCAGTACGTCTCTGTCTGTTCATGACCTTTTACAGGAAAAAGGAAAGTAAAATGCATTCTGTGCAGGTCATAGCCACCTAAGCAAGTCCAGGCATCGGTGCCATGCCTGCTTGGGTCTGTTAAAGTTGAAGTTTGATTTGTTTTCTTTTAATCATGCTGCTGCGGTTCTTTTGAAGGTAGTGTGAGATTTTAGCCGTAGCCACAGGAATCTTGCTGGGAAATTGTAATGCAAAATGATCGTCTTTGCTGTCCTCATTTGACCTGCTCCGTGCACCATCTCTGTAGTTATATAAGTCAATGAGAATTATTATACTGTGATTTTTTTCCATACGTCTGATGTCTTACTCCTGCTGAGTAGAGGAGAATACATGGCAGCTGCTATTTCACTCTCTGACCTCGACATACACGAAAAATATCTGTTCTTAACATTTGTTCTTTGTCCTACACCAGACAGATAACAAAACCCACTTTCCAGCTTATTAACCCGTTCATATAATCAGCAGGTCAGCCAAATCTAAAAGGACTGACTGGTATGTGCCATGACATATGTGGACAACTTATAAGAGCCTGAAAAGCAAAAACATTGTTTTCCTCACGAGAGCTGACCTCAGTAGAAAAGGCCAGTTATGGTTTCTGTGACCCTTGACCCCTTTAACCCTGACACACGCCTCACACCTCTGACCTTAAAGCTGTGTTTGTTGTCGTGTTTGCTGCACAAGCGCACAGTGACAAATGTACTCACCTCCGCACTCAAAGCAAGGGCTGCTCCTCTGTTTAAGGTCACTGTTTGACCTCTGGGTGGCTGAAGCTAAAGTCCCCATCACACATTACCAGGTTAGGGTCTGTAAAACAGTCTGAGTGAAATAGAGAGAAAGAAGGAAGGAGGGAGTGGGAAAAAGAAAAGGAAAGAAGGAGCAAGAGAGAGAAAGAGCGTGAGAGACAAACGGGATGCTGATAGTGCATCTTGCTGTCCTCTGCAGAGACCAAAAATACAGGCAAATACAAGCGCTGGCTCACACATGCGCACACACACACACACACACACACACACACACACACGGGCATAGGTTTGCATATGGACGGTAGGGACATGTCCCTACCAATATTTGAGCGAACTCGTTCGCATTATCTTTGGAGTGAAGTCATATTAGATAATTCCGATGTGTCCTCGGTTGTTGTGTCCCTACCAATGTTGAGACAAAACCTACACCCTTGCACACACACACACACACACACTACTATTAGGGTCTAGAAACAAGCGTCTGTATTTTTGTGTCCCTTTGTGTCCTCCCCTATGCTAAAATGACACACACATCCCCTTACACCCCATCTAAATGTACAGTGTCAGGTACGGACAAGGACTCAGCCGCAGACCATGGAGCTTTGATCCCGAACGGGGTTTATTAACGGAAGGCAAGATCGTAACCAGAAACAGGCAGGGTCGAAACCAGGAAGACAGTCCGTAGGGGCAAAACCAGGGTCAGGAACAGGTGCAGGCAGGGTCGAAAACAAGACGAGCAGATCTCGGGCAAACAGGACAAAGCGGCAGGCAAGAATCAGGTCGGGGCACAAGCGGAAGTCAGAAAACACGGAAAAACAAGCAAGCAGAAAACCAAACACGGGAACGAGACAGGTAAAACACACTGTAACGAACTAGCAACGAGACAGGAACAGGCAGGGCATTATAAAGGGCAGAGCAGATGAGGCGATGGGAAACAGGTGAGCTAGTGGGCAGGTGGCGGCGATGCAGTAACGAGGCAGGCGGGGACCGGGCGGGGAACGGGGCAGGGCTAGAACACAAGGAAAACAAAAGCACATGGACAGGGGAAGAACACAAACACACAGCTAGGGGGGCGGAGTACTGACAGTACAGTAACAAACACACACACACACACACACACACACACACACACATTACATTACATTATTGGCATTTAGCAGACACTCTTGTCCAGAACAACTTGCATCAGTTAAAGGTTTTGTTATCCATTTATACAGCTGGATATTTACTGAGGCAATTGTGGGTTAAGTAA
The DNA here is from genome assembly GCA_019176425.1 of Megalops atlanticus. Classification (NCBI taxonomy): domain Eukaryota; kingdom Metazoa; phylum Chordata; class Actinopteri; order Elopiformes; family Megalopidae; genus Megalops; species Megalops atlanticus. Next base: position 10,565,200 of record CM032897.1, read on the forward strand.
CTTGCCCAAGGGTGCAGCAGCAGCACCCTTGTGGGGAATTGAACCGGAAACCTTTCAGTTATGGGTCCTGCTCCTACCACTGTGCTACACTGCCACCCAATGCATACACATGTTCTATGCATACACAGTGACAGTTAGTGCACACACATAAGCACACGCACACATGCACACACATGCACACACACGCACACACACACACACCTCCCTTCCCCAGATCGCTCACCCCTGCTGGACATCAACCCCCATTGCACTGCATTCTGGGTAACTAAAACTGCACCCCATTCCCCATCCCTATGACATCAGTGGCTCAGCACGCCCATGTTTGTGTAGCGTAATGCTCTTCCGCCCTGTATCACTCTGTCCGCTGTTTACCACCCGGGAATCATGGCACGCTGGAATGTCTGGTCCCGGAGCGGGAGACGCCCACAGACGCAGATTAGCTCACGCCATGTTGTTTCTGCTCCATATCTGTGATTCTTTTCCATTGTACGGGCTTACTCCATCCAACAGGAATGTTGCCATCAGCAGAGTCTGACATGTTATCTGCTGCTTAGCCCAGCATGTCATTTGGAGAGGACTGAGCTGCTGAGCTACTGAGCACATGTTTGGCTTAAACACAAACATTTAAACGTTTCATAGAGCACTGCGGTGGGCTATTGATCATAGACATGTTATACATGTATCTCAAGAAAAGAAGTAACAACAAACCTGGATATTTCTAATCAGCAAACAGGTAAAAACTTGAGATCTGCGTGGCAGTTGCGACTTGTACACACTAATGGACCACCTCTTAACTTCGGTTTGCACACACATGCATATACACACTTATATCTGTAGACATGCAGAAGCACAGGCACATGCACACACGGATATGTACTTGTACTGAAAGATGCACACATAACTACACATATTTGCAAAAACAGAAGCACACATATGATCATGCGCACGCGCAACAACCACACACACACACACACATGCACGCATGCACACACCTGCCAGACTCTTCACTTGCTTATTTGACACAGCAAGACCCGGCTTTCAAGGTGACAAAGTACATTCTTTCCCACAAGCACTGTGTTAACTGCAAGATTTTCTATACACATTGCAATGCAAAAGTGGTTAATATTTTCATAAATAATTTATTTCACATTAGCAAATTTAATGACGAACAACGCCAAATCGTCTCTATACCCTTCTTATTTAAAAATAAAATAAATAATAGAAAAACACGCAACATTATCATCTGCTGGTCAGAAACTGTCATGACATGGGTCATGAGGAGAAAAAGAAAAATGTTGCGCACCACTAAAAAGTACCACTAGATGGCACACATACTAAGAAAACTCGGGGAAAGATATATAAACACGCGCTCGGGAACCCGCAGAAAATATTCAAATCCATATAGCCTAAGTACAGCGATCCGGTGACCTATAAAAGATTTCCAGTCATTGTTTACCAAACAGACGCACGCATTTATGTTGACCTACTTTTCACAACTTCCTGATAAAATTGTGTTATTATATTCCTGGTAGCTACCATCTTGACACCAAATCTTTGCTTTGAAGATGTAGCTGTTTGTTGCAAGGCTTATTTATATGTGTATTTTCGCATTTATTTTTGACAGTAGAACCGTAGTGTTAATTAAATACCGTGATGTTAAATTTTGGAAGGCTAATCTAAGTACTGAAAGTATCAGTGCGCTGATATGAAGATGTCTTATTCAGTGTACAGGACAAAACATTTCGCGTTTTTGATCATTTTGTTTGCGGTTTCTTGTGAAACAAATGAATGACCTATTTAGATTCGACATATTATTAATAGTAGTTTTGTTTGTTTGCTTGTTTGCATTCAGTGAATTCAGCATGGTCTCCGAGAAATACCATATAGGCAACAAGGAAACAGCATTGATCGGCATCAATTCATAGCCAACAGGAAGCTTCGTTGTATCTAGTTCCCTTTACGTCTGACAGTAAATCCCATCACTGATGGTTTTGTGGCCGCGAACGTGGGACAGCGTTCCCTGAACGTCACCGTACACATCACTCTCTTCCTCGTGTGGCAGGCACTTCTGCAAAGTCATTTGGTTACACAAAGTGGACGGGACTGATAACACACAGAATAATTATGAGCTCCAGCTCCGTGCTGACACGAGACACCTGGCTGTCGTCAGCATGCCGTCATTTCGGCGTGATCAAACCGGGCACTTCGGTGAGAAAAGGTGTGCGCTTGCGAAGGTGTTTACGCTGAAGTGCTTAGCTCATGCATTCAAAATTAAAATTCAAAAATCCGGCGGTGCTCTTGATTTGCTGAGCGATGCCAAAGCGAATTTACCAGGTGGCACACCTGCTACGTCATGCTGCTTTGCCAAGTCACAGTGACAGATCCTCAGGTGATTAAACTCGATATCACTTAAACTCGACATTCTCAGGGTGACTCATATTGACTATTTATACTTTAAAACCACAAATAATTATCGAATGGCATATCGCTTTGATACCATGTACAGAGACAGAGATGAGTTAAAAATGTCAACACGATATAAAGTGTCGATATAAATATGTGACGCAACTGGTGTGTAAATAAATGACGACCACTAGCGCTTTAACGTGACAATAGAAAACTTTATTGCAGAGTTATTTGAGTGAACAATGGCAGTAACGCAAAGAGCTTCAACACTGAATTTAAATAAGAGGTGCATAGTTCAAAACACAACAGTAATTTTATACCAGCGAAATCAAAATAAACATACATACAGTACAATATTCAGTGCGGTGGTGGGTTTGGTAGTGTGCTGCAGAGCTGGTCTCTCAAACAAAGGGTCGCAGGCTAAATTCCCTGGAAGTACAATGCTGCGTCACCGCAAAGCAAGGTACCCAACTAAGGTAAATGTTAAGATACACAAGAGTCTAATATGTACAAAATGTAATCAAAGTCTCCCTTTGTAGCACCGTCAACTAAGTAAATAAATAATGTGACATGTATAGCATTTTAACACATCTTATTTATGTACAAAGGGCAGGTTGCTGTGCTTTCAGTCTAAGGAAAGAAATAGTCATGAAAGTGATATCAATTTTAATCAGCACTTTAACAGACTTAAATAAGCAGAATGTGGTTGGAGGAAAGGATTGATGTGCACATGAGTGTTTAAAAATGGTTATAATTCAGTGAAACAGCTGCAACGAGGATAGATATGACACAATGAGAACTTTCCCTTTCCCCTTCTTTAAATTCATATTGCTGCATTTTTGCTTGCACATATTCATAAAATCTCACAGTAAATTTACTTTCTCACAGCTTTTAAACTGGAGAGCGCTTTGGAACCTGGCTCTGTAAACACCTGGATGAAGGAGGCCAGGCTTGTGGGGTCGTGTAGGCCTGGTTATGGATCTGGGTGAAAAGTTCCCTCAGTTCCTTCAGAGGCACGGCGGTGAGCCAGGAAGGCACTTCTCTGGCGGTCGTGGTCTGGCTGTCGTACGTGACAACGTCCACCCTCACTGTCTCTGAGGCCTGGGTTTCCATCTGAGGACGAGTGACCCCGCGTTGGCCTCCAACGAGCCTGCCCAGGTGTTGGTTACATCCTTTTGACCAAAGGAGGACAGGCAAAGCATTGTGTGGCTCCACTGGGACCGCCTCCTGCGTGCACGCTTCACCCAAGTTGACAAGCTTTACTGGCACTCCCACACTGAGGAGGAATTTCTCCAGGTCCCTGGCCTGGGAGGCTTGGCCATTGTCATCCGCCACATGGAGGAGCGTGACGGCAGCCGGGGGAAAGACCGCTGAAAAACATCAGTCCCTCTATCAGTCAGTACGTGTTCTCCTCCAGGACCCCTCATAATGCAACGATCTTGAATAGACTTACCTGCGCTGTGTTGAACTGGATGGTAGCTTCCCCAGTTTTTCGGGCACCTCCTCTGATAAACTGAACAGACATGCACAGAAAGGTTAATCCAGCTCTATCATATCATCATGTCATGTGACCATGTGATCCCATCCCAGGCCAGCCATCCTAACTGCATCTGGGCTTCTGTCGCACACACCCCTCTTAAATGTCTTTGTTCGTGACATTCAAAATCAGAATCAGACTTTATTGCTTTTACACATACAAGGAATTTGACTAGGGTTCCAGTGTCCCTTGTACTGCTTTCATACAATGTCAAGGTGACAACAACAAATACCACCCAACAGTAGTGATACAACAAACAACAACATTGGTGCAGGACACATACATGGAATAAGGATGGAATGAATGATATATAAAAATAAATAAATTCCCCTGTATATTATTTATATAAAAATAAATATGAACAGCCACTGTACAATAAGTTAACAGCTACTGCACAATAAGTTAAAGTCTATATGAGTGCAGGTTGTGGGTCTGTACAACTATTAGTTATAGACAACTATTGCACTGTGTTATATACCACCCTTCTAGCTGCAAGGCTGCCAGGAGAGAACCTACCTGTCAGCATGATGTTTCCCGCCAGCGCCGCCACGATCACTGCGGTGACACAGGCGATCGCCAGCAGCAGCAGCCACTCGACCTGCTGGATGTCTCTCAGAACCTTGGCCGGAGGCCAGTCCGCTGTGGGAACAGAGGGCGAACCGCACGGAGAGCGTGAGGGGGTAGGCTCAGCAGAACTCTCAGACAGCCATGAAAAGTAGTCCCCCTCCACTAATTTATATCAGTTGTAATACGCAGTTATGTTTACAAATTGTTTTATGAATGATTCACGAATGCCATTGTGAGGTGCTCATACGGCATCATGTTCTGTATGCTCACGATCACAACTAAAGGTAGTTGGAAGTTTTCCTTCTACTCATTTACCACTCTTGCACACAGGTGTTCACTTCGGAAACACAATTTCCTGAGTGGCGAGTGTTTGAGTGTAATTGGGGGGTATTGTGGACAAATGAGTGGGTTTGCAACCAAAAGTCTGCAGGTACATATCCATATGAGCTGTGCAGCTGTTTAACCTTATTCCAAATTGACACGCTTGTAAAATGTGGAAAAGAGTAAAAAGAAGTTCATGAGGAACTGTCTGCCTCCTGACCTATCACTGCGCTTTTGTTCTCCCTGCCTCATGTCCTCTGACAGCAATGTAGAAACTTCTACAAGTTATTTCATCAGCCTTTAGTTTCTTTTTACGTCAGACAGAGAGGAATAGAAGAGACAGGTCTGTTTTACTTTTGCTTGTGAAGGACCAACAACATTCTGTAACATTAGGTTACTTAGGTGCTTAGCAGACACCCATATCCAGGGCAAATTACTCATCTCATTCATCTTTTTCAAGTGTGTGTAGGTGTGAGAGAGAGAGAGAGAGAGAGAGAGAGAGAGAGAGAGAGAGAGAGAGAGACAGGAAAGACATAAAAGGAAAATGTGCAACTGATGGATGCAGTCTCAGAAAGGGCCATGTATTAGTGTGATCACACAGTAAAAGACATTTACAATACAGCGCTACACACGACCCTGTTCAGACAGATAAAGCATAATGTTATCTGTCTGTCATAAGGTTATCCTCCCCCCCCACCTGGGGTACTGTGAATCATTTAAAATCTTAAAATTGAGTTTAACGTGCAGCTGTACTCACAGCATTGGAAGTTGCACTGAAGAAGAGAGGCTGAGAACCGCACATCAACCCTCCTCACCTACGAAAGGGAAAAACAGGGTCAGCGTTAATTTCAGAATGTCGGACCAGTTTTGCTGGAGATTTAGTTTTGTGTCACCCCACGTACCTGGATGCAGACATTAGGCTGGCATATGTCTGTGGTTAAGTTGACAGTTACAGGTTTCATTGTCTCCTTAAAGGCAGGAACAAGGCAAGAAAAATGAGTAACCACCCAATATCATTTATTATTATTGATGCTATTACTTTACTCATGTATTGTTATAAGTTTTGTATGAGGGATTGCATTTTATCTTTATTTGTAGACATGAATGGGTTCACTATATTTGCAAGAAAAAAATCTGCAACTTCTTTGATTACTTGCTGAAATTGAAGAATTTGTTTCTGGGTGTTCCTTAAAGGAATACCTTTATGCTTTTCAAATTTAGAGTGAATATTACAACTGACTCATAAAAGGCTTCATTCTCTCTCACATGAAAGGCATAGCTATCTGACTGATGGTTACCATGGGGACTGAGGCGATGTCACGGCACGTCAGGGGCTCACTGTTCTGGCACACCCCCAGTGAAAGCTTGGTTTTGATCCGAGATGTTAAGGTGACTTGCTGCTGACCTGCCCCGGTTGTCACTGTCAGACCCCATGCTGAAAGAGCATAGGTATTAGAACTGAACAGTGACTGGGTTCTAAAGATATATTGTCCCATCTGCACTCTTATCTGTTGAATTCACACTCCAAAGCAGAGTTTGCATACTATCTTACTACATTTAAGGTGTTTCTGTAGGACATCTCATGAACTGTTTGTATGGAATAGTCTCTGTAAAGCATTGTGTGACAATGAATGCTTTAAGAGCATGATATCAAATCCAGTTTGACTTATTGACTGAATGAGTTGTATTCCACAAAAGGGCACCACTGCTGTACTCGAGCCAGATATATAAATTGAACTGGTCTAGTAAATAGATTAAAAGATCGGGCTGTATGTATGGACAATGTCAGCTGTGTAAGGTACTTTGGATACGAAAATTACATTTTCAGATATGATAATGCATACACATGACTTACCTGGGAGAGGCATGTCAGCAAAGGGACATTTAATCCAAGATCCTGCTTGAGTGGTGAACTGGGGAAAAACAAGGCTTAGTCAATACTCCATACCACTGAACAAGAGAACAGTTCCATTGGGACAGCAGTGTTAGTAGAGTAGTTAATGACCTGCTGTTATGACCACAACATTTTTGAATTTGCATTTTTGAATTCCAGTGTTTGGTAGGCTGCTGTTTTACCCCTTTTCCAGGTATTTAAGATAAATTGATTAAATATCCCCTCATATAAAATGTAAGATGGACCAGTTGCCCTGGCTAATGGTGTGTACCCACCAATTAAATTAGATCTGGAGTCTTTCACCAAAGTCACTGTTACTCTTCATTTGAAGGAAGAATAAAATTAGACCTAAGCAGACACTGTTCAAGAACAGCTACGGCTTTGCTGATCTTTCCACTATGTAAGAGCCACTCAGTCACTCAGTGAGCCAATCAGACAGTGAGGAATGCTAGCATTTCTGGAACAGCTTCTCTTCCTCAGCTGCAGGCAGAAAGTACAGTGTTTCAGCCATATGGCACAGTGTGATGCTATTCTTAGTTTTGATCATTCTGGGTTATTAGGACAGGAAACGTGAGCCTTTACAGGACGTAAATGGAAAAGGGAAGCGACAGGCAAATAATGAAGTGATCTTATCTCTCTCACCAAGCGTATGGAGGCAGCATTTAAAATATATTTACCTTCATGCAAAGTGTCGGGTGTGGATCCACCTTAGTGTAGATTACCTACAGCAAAAAGTTAATTAATAAATGAAAAAGCGTGAGTCTGAAATGTTAAAACCATTATTCAAAGTATTCAAAGTGACTTGTGACAATCATGATATTAAGCAAATCCTTTTTAGAAAGCACTAAATGAAAAAGATGAGCAGCCAACCTTCATCCTGCCCGCAGTCTGAGTGGAGTTGACGAGATCCGCACAGATGTTGTCTCCCACTCTCTGGCACAGCGTGATTACTGCTCCTACCGGACATGCCGGTTCCCATGACAACACCTCCTCCTCAGGGTCAAAGATCACCCCAGACCACAGTTCTTCTGTGCCTGAGGGGGGAGACATCGAATGTCGTTTGAGTCTCTCACATCCTGTATTCTTAAATACTGCAGGGCAGTTACACTAAAATTTCACTAAAAAATGTCAAAAGACCCAGAAGCTCCCAGATGCTCCAGTCTGGGAGTGGTGGAGCAGCAAGAAATAACTGCAAACGTTAGTGGAAGAAAGTGACCAGTACCACTCTGTACTGCATCTTTTACCTTTAGTGTACTGCAGTACAAATAATGCAAATTATTATTATTTACAGTAATAATAATAGTACCAGTAGTTGCAGTATTAGTAATAGTACAAGCATTAGTTTAAAATATGTTAGATTCAAGGATCTCTTACTATCAGCCATCGCTATACTTTTAGACCTCGACATACTCACGGTTTCTGAATGGACAGACTTGAACTCTGGGAGCATCGACCATGGAAGACCAACCCTGTGGAATGGCACCATTAGAACAGACACTGTTTAATCCATACAGAAATGAAATATAGTGTAATATATTGATAAATGTGTTGTTCAGCCCCAGAACATATTGAAAGTGCATTTGAAATATATTAATGCAAAGCAGAAATATATTGCAATGTACCAAAATGGTAATAATTTACATATTTTAGCTTTAAAAATATATTCTCTAAAATATATTCCCAGTATATATTTTTTTCTGAATAGGATGTCAGTGTCGATTTGCAGACTAAAAGGAGTGTCACTTTGGTGCTCTTTCCTACCTCTATGCACAGGCAGGGTAGTGGTCTAGGGAAGTGAAATGTTGTGTTCTTGAAGGGGTTCTCACGTTTGATCTGTGGAAATTAAAATTCAAAAATCACAGGGGATGAATCATGTCCCTTTCAGGGATGAATTTTTTCTGTGTCAGATTTGATTCATTTTTATCACATACATGTTGCATAACTTGGGTGGTGTCTTATTTTCATATTTGTTTAACAGTGTTAGCTAACACCATTCTACAGACCAGAAAGAGCTTGCAACATTCTGTTTCATTGCAGGGAGGGGCCCATCTTGTGAGATGAAAGAAACTTGTGTTTTAGGTCAGAGGTCAGGGAAAAGTCTTTGCCACAGGTGTAACAAAAGCCTGACCCAGTTCTCCTCTGTTTGTAAACTTCTGTTTGATTTCCTCGAATCATCACTAACAGCTCCTGGGGAGTCCTGTCATTGTCATTGTCACATACTGTGTAGTCCAACAGGAAACTGCAAGTCATTGCAAAGGTCAGTTGAAAATGGTCCAAGCCCTGCTGTTAAATAGCCTTTTCTATATAACAGAAACTTTTTTAAAGGCCTGCTTAAAATGAATGTTGCAAAGAGCATATATAATTTCACACCCATGCTGATGGGATGCAATCTTGGGCCAGTTATCAATGATAATTTGATTCATCATAAAATGTGTTTAAAAGTCTAATGTAGACTGCTGTCATTCTGGTTGGATGTGGTTGTTGCTCAAAATGAAAGGGAGCTCTGACCCGTCGGCATGCACTCCGCTGTGACTCAGTCAGACTGGGACGTGCGCTGTGCAATGTGCACAGTCCGGCGCGGCTGACAGGAACACGCGCTGTGTCACTGGTGTGTTCCTTACTGTGTCTCACTCTCGAAGTGAACAAGCCCATCGCGCTCATCGCTCTCTTTCACCACAGAGTACTTTCCTGTGTTACGTTCGGATGTGAATGTGGGAACCGCCGTCTTGCCTCATCTTGTACTCTTCCATGAAGTGTGTAAATAGATATTTTAATTTAGTGTCTAGGGGGCGTGGATGGGGTGGTGTAGACGTTTGTAGATGAATGTGAATGACCGACGCGTTCTGTCTCACCAGCGTGTGGGCTTCGGTCCCGCTGCAAATGCTCCATTTGTGACACAGTCTCAGGTGATAGTCTCTGTCCTCCAGCATGTCCAAAACGCTCACAGACAGCTGCTGCTTCTCCATGTCCACCACATAGGCTATCTTTCCAGCTGTCACAGAATGCAAAGGCAAAGTTTTAGGACCTTGAGGAGATGGCAGAGAAAAAGGCATAATCTACTGGAATGCCAGTGGATGCTTATACAGTAACCTGATCTTCTACTCTGCAGCCTGCCAGCTAACACAGAATGGCAGTGTCTGGTTGTTTTCCTTACCCACTGCAAGTTTGGACTTGCACTAAATCTCCTGAGACAGATTATAAATTGAAAAAATCTGAGAAATGTTTGTCAGAACAATATTTAACTCATTTGTACACACATTTGTACAAAAGTGGGAACATGACAGCTTCTGCAAAAATAGATCAATTGAATCTGATGAGACTTACTGATACATTCTGGGACATTGCTTCTCAGGTCTGCATTGTCACAGCCTGGTACGAAACAGGAAAAAAAAAAAAACATTGGTTACAGTCATCCACACACTGAGTTTTATTCCAGAGTAATACTGATGCCTGATGTCTGATTGCTGATGTGTCTGTAATCTTCTGCGTAGATCTCTAGGAATGTCTGTGTGGGTGGAAACACTCAATTGATAGTATCCGGTAGTCCCAGTAAATTCTGATTCTGCCTTTCAGGTGATCATCAGGCATGACTCGAGATTACTAAACCTTATTGAGTAAGGGCAGCAGATTTGCCGAGTTGTTTTCAGGTGAATCATATTTGTTCAGTGTGTATCGTGGCATGCAGACACCAATTGGGTCATACTAACTTAGGGCAAGACAAGTCAAGTTGATCCTAGTGTGTATGTGATTGTATGTGCGCGCACGCGCGCACTCACACACACACGCACATACACTCGTCACCTTCAACACGGTATCTCTGAGTCCGGGATAAATGGCAGTAGTTGGGGACAGTTTTCAGCATGACCTGTACATCCTGGCTGGGTCCCACATGAAAGCAATCAGTCTTCACTTCTACCTAGAAAGGGCAAACAGAAGTATGTTGATAGGTGTTCAAAGGTACATAGTGCTTTGCAAGACTGTGTGCTGGTATGTAGAAGTGTCTAAAAACTTGCTTAAATAATTTTAGAGATGTGGATGTTTATGGGTGTTTAGAGGTGTGTCTGTAAGCAACTGTGTAGAGCTATACATAGATGTGTATATATGTGGAACTGTTACAAAGATGTGAATTTACATAATGGTGTTTAGTTATGGAAAGGTGTGTTATTGTGTGTAAAGGTCATGAAGGAAGTTTGCAAAGCAAATGAACGATGCAAAATAATTGTGTGTTTGCGTGCATGTTTGTATGTGCGTGTGTGAGTGTGTATGTTTGTGGAGTGACTATACAAGTGCAAAGGTGGTGTGTAGAGGCAGCATACGTTTCCCCTTGTACAGGTGAAATTAATCCAGGTTTGTATATATAGTATGTGAATGTTTGTAGAGGTTATGCTGATATATCCAGGGGTGTGTGTGTGAAGCAGTGGTCACAGGTGAATGACAAACAGAAAGCAGACAACATATAGTCATTTCATGTTTTGCATGATTAACTAGCCTTAACTAACCTGTTAAAAACAATTGGTTATAATTAAAACTGATATCTCATATCTTAAACAAAAAATGACACCATATCTTTTTGTTGTATTCAGATAACCTTATCTTTTAAAGATTAATTATTTAATGCAAGGTGCACAGACATAAACACCACCACATAAAGCACAAATAAGTCAAAAATCAGCCACTGATGCATGATAGTCACTAAAATTAGCATGCTTATTAGTCGCAAAAGGCTCAGGACTACTATCAAATACATATTTTTTTGAAGGTAAGCTTGCTGATATGGAGAAATCACACTTGCACAGGTATATATAAATGTTTATATGGGAGCTGGTATATCCAGTAAGTTTTACAGGGAAATACAGGTGTGTGTGGAGGTTTGAGGGTTGTACAGTTATGTTCAGCTGTCAGTGTGGATGTGCAGTTGGTACAGGTATGTGCCTATGTGCATGGGTGTGAAGGTCATATAGGTATATGTAGGTGTGTGCATGTATTTACAGCTTGTCCAGATACATACAGGTGTTCATATGAATACACAAGTTATACAGTTAGGTACAGGAATATGTGTGAGTGCAAAGATTATACATGCGTGGAGAGGTCAGTACCTGCTGTCCAGCGAGCCTCTCTCTGGCTGCTTTCGGAAACGTCACCACCCTGCAGCGGTCCAGCATTCCGGGCGAGACCGTGCAAAAGGAGACACCCTGGAGGAGTTCTGGGAAACAACAAGTATGGCTAATTACACTCCAGCTGCGTCAGAGAGGTTGACGCAGAAGTTGAGTGAGGTGTGATAAGATCAGGAAAATGACGGGAAAACAGGAAGCATCTGTTGTGAGTGACTGGAACCAGGGAGGGCGCAACACTGAGCTCAGTGGGTAGAGTCAAAGAGCCGGATTCCAGTTAATCAGACGCAGTTTTCCCTCGGAGGGCCATTCCGGATACAGCACAGGGCCAGGGACGTGACAAGCCGCCCTTGCTCATTTGCTGACCAGAACTGGACTACAACCTTCTTCCTTACATCCAATTTCACATCAGTACTAATTTATTACATGCATCAACAAAGTACAGCACCATCAGATCCTCATTGATGAAAACATATATATGACATATATAAATCATATATATATATAAATCATATATATGTATAAATCATATAATCAATAATATTATCATTATACATGTGATAAAATGATAATATGTCATATAATATGATGCCAACAGGGAGTAACACTGACGAGACAAAAGACACAACAATGTTTTCTGTGATCTGTAAATTGTGAGTAAATTTAAGCATACCATCTAAAAAAATCAGGAAACTAGTATAATTTAATTTTTGTTTTGTGCAATGTGTTGAGAAAATTAAGTAAAAATTAGAGTGTAAGGATAACTAAGTGCGCTAATGTTTAGACCATCAATAACTGCGATGCATACCACTCATCTGGATTGTGCTGGACACCTGGAGGTGCAGAGAGCATTTCTGCTTCCTTTCGCACTTCATCGCCGTGGAGACGGTCACGTTTTGGAAAACGGTGCCGCTGAGAAGCACCGACTTCCGTTTGCATGGAGCAAAGGATACTGGGATTGTCAGAGAACACAGGACAAAAGACCACTCATGAGTGGGACAACTGAACACATATAACCTTAGCTGGGGGTGTTGATGTGGGTAGTTCTTGATCATGCAAGAACTCATACTATGGTTTGAGGTGTGGAGAATGACCATCTGTTGGTGTCCTGCTGTATAGGAGCACATCTGTGAATGTTCAAATGTTACTCAAAAAGCTGTTCCTTTTGCATGCACCCCTGGATCTTTCATGATTTATTCTTATACTTTTTTTTTTCAATAATTAAGATCAAAGCTTGTTTATTAGTTACACTCATCATAAATCCTTCTCCAGCTGGCTTGTTGTCTTCTCATTGGCTGGCTAGCCTCTTATGGTTTGGCGTACATTTTAATTGTTGCGGAGAATATCTAGTTAGCTGTCTGCTTGGCAGCTCCCCTTGTGCATGGAACTTCCTGCATCTGACATTCTGAATGTTTCTCGGTCATGCACTGCCAAGCAGCGGAGGAAGCCTGCCTTGGAGGTCATTAAATCTCACCGCTAATGAGCTTTGTCTCTGATTAACCATAGTAATGAGCACTACGTTTATGTGATCATTACACAGGATCATTTTAATTTCAACTACAACTGAACATGGTGTGAGTACCCCAGAAATGTAGCACTTGCTTAAATGGATTACTCAGATATGGACAGATTGGCACAACGGTTAGGTTATTCTGTCACTTTGTGAAGTATCCATCTGTAATGTACATTTCATACAAATGGGTATGAAATGATTCCTGGAAGCAGTATCAGTTTAGAGCAAAGCTGAGTCATTCTTTCCATTCTCTTCTCATGCATTGATAAGAACAGAATTACCAGAAGTGTTGCTTTGCATTCAACAAGCCAAAATCTAAAGGTCTTTTCCCTGCTGTGCTTATTCTAGCTTTCCCCCTGACTGCACAAAAATACATACACACTCACAGGTGTGGTACAGGTTCATATATGCCTAACAAAATAAAACTTACTTGGGATTGCTAATGGGGCTGCAATGTTGTGAGAAAGGCATGTGTAAACTTTTTAGGTTCAGTTAACCAAATCCACACCTTATGTTTTGTATTTGCGTCCTCACCTGACAATATACACCCACAAAGACCCCCTCACACACACACACAAATACACAAACACATACAAGTATATGAAGAACATATACTCACAGTGGTTTTTGGCTTTGCAAGGGAGCCCCTGTTAGAGAAACACAAATAAAACCGGCAATGGGATTAGCGACAGTCATGCCGTGTCGGGTCATCATTACACATCGTCACAAGGTGGATTCACTTAAAGTGAAACGTACACAGATATCCCCCGCTACGCTTTGCCTCTGGCCGAATGAGTTGTGAAACTGATAGAGGAAATGGCTAACGGGGAGAGAAGCAGGGGTTTCCCAGTCACCCATAATGGGAATACTTCCTTCTTCAGCTCGTCAGCAGGCTGAGCGCTTTCGCATCGGTTCGATTACACGTCCCCTTGCCAAAAAGGTTTTTGCATATTTCTTTATCTGGCATTCTGTTGAGCCGGTGCTCTCCTCCTCTGTCTCTCCCTCTCTCCCTTTCTGGGCCCCTGCCCTCCCAGTAAACCGGTATTTCACCCAGGTTGCTCACTCGGCTGTCTGCCGTCAGGAGGAAATGCCTACGCTCTACTATGTACAACTCTGCTGAGGTATTCTCAGGAATAAGGATTCCCTCCCTCCCTGCTGCTGCTGCTGTTCCCATGACTCACACAGTCATACTTATTGGTTGTTAATGTTGTATTCTGTGTTCCTTGTTCACAAAAAAAGGAAAAACTGCATCATGGTAAATTCCACATCAAAGTAATATATGTCAAAATTCAACTATTTTAAACTGTAACTTCTGACATAAATATATGTAACCACTGAGAACTGATATGAAGTCACTCCTCTTGTGAGGATTTTGTAGGTTTACTGCTAATTGCAATGTCTTTATATCCATAAGCAGACAATGTAACAAGTCAAATGCATTGTAAACTGAATAGATAAGTCTACTGCACATGCACCTGCTATTTAGTCTCAGCCTTAACACAGCTTTTTATCAGGAGTGGCATATTTCTCAATGCTTGCATCTGAGCAGTGAGACAGGGAGAGCCTTTCACACCTGCACAGGTGCACCTCTCTGGACACCTGCTCAGGAGGGTTGAACCCAAGTTCATTACCATAGAAAGAGAATTTCATTGCCATGACAAAAATGATATTATGATATCATAAATTAGTTGACTAGTACTAATAGAATCATGGAAATAATAGTAGCCGAGGTGGTGTTATTGATTATAATACGATGATGAAAAAGAAGAATTACCAAAAATAACAATAATAACAACACAAAAACAAAACAACAACAACAACAACAACAACAATAATAATAATAATAATAATAATAGTCATCATGACAACCATTATTATTACATCTATACTATACTATCAGAAGCATAACATTAAAAGAATGCTCAGTCATTTGCTAGTCATATTTATTGTGATATAAAATAACAATTATTATTTTTGTTATTGCCTTCATCATTCAAATCAGTATGATACCTGAGAGCAGTGTGTCCCGCACTCCTGCATCCTCCGGATCAGGTCGTTTTGGGCCAGAGCCCCGCACACCGTGAGGACCAGTAACAGAGCAGACCTCATCTTCGCCTAGTGGTTGATCCGCGGGCCGGCACCTGGTTCCGACACTGCTGCGAGCACAGTTCTGATGTGCGGTCGGGGCTGGTCTGCGGTTCTCAGCCTTGCTTGAGGATTGCAGGCAGTGACCCACAGAGCTCCTGGGAGGTAGGGACTTGGGTTTTAATAGCGGTGCAGTTCCCGCCCCCGGCACTGCCTCTCTCTCTCTTTGAATGAAGGTGCTGTTTCTCCAGGAGGGAATATGATCAGAGTACGAAACTCAAGCCTTCATCTATGGGCGAGAGCTCCAGTACCCTAGCCCAAAAGGTCCAGAGCCCCAGCACAGGCACAGATACACTGCTATTGCAATACTGTTGTGGCACTGTAGTAGTTTGCTGCTCAGCAGTTCAGGCAGACAGGTACTGAGGTACAGGGGGCCTAACATCGGCATGTATGAGGCTTGATTAACACTGACTCCATGAGCTTAATTTTCAGTTATAAGACACAGTAACAACAGAAATAATTAATTTCATGTGTGCAAGTGGTGTGCCACAAACTGATTAATAATTACTAAACACAATAATTTGTGCTTGCTCACAAAAACTGTCCCCTCTACTAGAATCCTTTCTCTGCTTTTATTAAAAGTCAAACTGCTAGCAATGTAATGGAATGCTGAAACCTCAGAAATTGGAGCATAATTTTTTATGGGAAGGTTTATAGGTATCATAAGATGTCATAGCATTTGTAAAAAAAAAAAAAAAGTATTATTTTGTGCCCCTTTAGAACCAGTTAATAAAGATAAATACACAGTCTGTGTTGTTCAGCTAAGGGGCTTACAGCTAAGGAACTTACAGATAATAATTATTTTAATTTTTGACAAGTCTTATTGGAGAAGATAAATTAAAGGAGTACAAAAACCAAATTGTTTAACCATTTAAGGTTGAACTTTTGGCTGAGAGAGAGATAAGCCTTATTGGCATTTGAACACAGCTGAACCTTCCTTTGAGCAAACAATTCTAGGTTCAGTTTTACTGAGGAAATAATGATGGAATAGAGAACTTTGTAAAGAGCCTTTTTAATAGGTTTCCTCTTATCTGATCCTGTTTTTGAATGCCACCATAATGAGTGGCTGTAAGCTGTTGTCGCTAGATGAACAGGGCCTTGTTCAAAAATACTGCCATAAAAAGAAAAAAAGTCTCAATGAGTGTGAAACTGGCAGTATTTTATATCATGTGTGTTAAACATACAGATGGCAATAAATAAGAGACTGCTGCCAGGGCTTATGGGGTCTGTACTTTCTACCTCAGTTTTCATCTTTTTGTTATTTTAATGCATGTGAGTATGTGTATGTATTCACGCGTGTGTGTATATGTGTGTTTGATCACATGTATGTGCATGTGTTCATTGGCATGAAAATGGTGAAGGTTTAGAATTAAATACATTTAATTATTTTCAAATTCAAATACATATAATGTAATTTCTGTCGTGCAAATGTTTTTTTTTCCAGTTATGTTCTGCGGTTGTATTTCATAATTACATTAATTACAACTATTACTTAATTATTAAAATGTAAACACATGTAATCTTTTACACAAGAATAATTCATACTAATACCCTGGTTTGGCAAGATACAGCTGCTGTTTCCCCATATCTTAAGCTTGAAAGATATAAATTCTGACTAATTCCTGTAAAACATGGTGCAGAAAACCACTGAGAGGGACCAACCATAAGCATTTTGACTTTTGCAACAGTTTACCAAAAAAAAAAAAATTCCACTGAATTCCGGAAAAGGCAGAATTTTTGATGAGTGAACAGTGGAAGGAAGCCGTGGTAAGCATGCACAGAGACAGACAGGACAGAAGTGTGTTACAGTAAATTAAGGGTATTTTGGCGTATAGAAAAGCATCTTCACTCACTTCAATCTGTGTGTCTGCAGATGGTAACATCATAGAGAAACTATACTGGCAAAACTTGATTTCACTGGCAAAACCTGAAGCCACCTCATACAGGAGCTGGATAAAAGGCACATCAGAGGACTTGGGACTCAAAGTTTACATCAACAATGCTCCAATTTAGAAATTAGAAACTTTTTATTTGTAAATTTGTGTTTCTATATAACCTGCATAGAGTGGGATGTTATTAAATCTCAAAATGGATTGACTTTAATATTCAAAAGAGAACTCAAAAGCAATTTTCATTTTTATAAAGTACATCAGATTTGTATATATTTACATGCCCTCACAAGCTGAAATGATGTTGATCAGTATGCCTTGTGTACTAAGAGGTCTGCCTCTATATAATTGTGCATTAATAACAATGTCTGAATACCACTGAGACACCAATCGCTCTTGTTCTCTGAAAGAAGAGACAGGTTTGTTATTAGTGTTTAACAGGTAGCTCACACTTACTACAAGCTCATCAAGGGTGACATGGGAGGTGAACTGGGTGGTTGATCTTTAGGACCATAGCTGGAAACCACAGGTGTGAAGTTATCCGGTGTGTTTCCCCTTGGTTCCCCAAAGAGAATATTGATCGTTATCACAAAATGATCAAGGCCAGAGAACAGTGCTCATACTGTAATTTTACATTAAATCAGCTTGTTCGCTCTTCTAAACAAAGGCCTCATTTTCTGCCTTGTATATTTATAACAGGGTGGTGTGATTCTGTTTAGGGAAGAACCCTTCCTTGTCACCCCGCAAGATGAAACACATACAGATGACACATGTATAGCCTCAGCCACTGCTGACACAATGTCGGATTTTGAGCAGGAAGACTTCCAATCAGATGTGTGACACACCATTACAGAGTGTCATTTTAGCATCCCACCTTTCATGTATACACACATTCAGTCATGTACTCTAGGGTGAAAATGCTGACAGAAAGTAACAGCAACATAAAACTGTTCATCAAAATAACTTGACCAATGCTTCCAGCAATATATGAGACATATGAATTCTTTAATGCTTGTTGATAGTCACCATAACTGTCAATATGAAATATACTTTGTATACTTATGCAGTTCTACTTATGTATACTTGTCCACAAAGTTTAAATTCTCCAAACGGTATTTCTTATGTTTTTATTCATTAAAGAAATAGACTCTGCCTTAGCTATGGTTTATAATCGAATAATGTATAATTAATTTATTGAGCTGATTATTCCTCATTGGGCATAGTTGCTCTGTGTTGTGTTGAAATGCTGAGCTGAGCAAGTTATGAGAGTGGCTGTTTTACTGTTTCTGTTGTGCAAATATTCCATCTAGTGGCAACACAGGAGCATTACATGTAAATATTGACTGAAAGTAAGTAGCAACATTTTTCTGGTGTGTGGTATTGATTTATCACTACAAATAATGCATTAGCAAAACTTTGTATATACTGCTCATAGGATTTAAAAAAACTTGAAAGTGAATTTATTAAAATTGTCACAATAAAATAATGATTATAGTGTGAGGATTGTTTAACTTTGAACCAGCTTTGCGTTAAAACTAGCAAAATTCAACATCAAACATCTCAGCCATTTCATCCAAATTTTTTCCCAAGATTTTATACACCAACTTCACTAGGCCCTGACTGCCCTGCTCACACCACTGCTTTTTCCCAGGCAGCCCGCTATTAAGCCCCTTCCCCAAGTATTCTTCCATTTACCCTGGCAAAGAAACAAGGGGCAACTGGTCACCCTCACAGATGTTGAGCCAACAGCGTCCCCGCCCACCACACACAATTTAGATAACCACCTAATAACAACAAGTAAGTATTCTTCATTCATAAATAAATCAGTGTAAACAAGATTTACACATTACAATGACTACTATGTCTCCTAGATCTAGGCTAGCTAGCTCGATAAGGTAGTCTAGCTAGGTTGACAGACTAAATCATATTATTCCATCTGCCCAAGCAAGCAAACAGCTGTGTTGAGCATTTGAATCCTCTCACTTGATGAAAATGCATCACTCATTGTTCTGCATTTCTGCCTAAACATAAGAAACAATCACATCAACCACAAAGAGGAGAAAGGAAACATTTAGGCTACAAGTTTATGAATGGCCAACGAGTGTGTCACTGTCTCTCCCTCCAGTCTCTGTCCCACTTGTGGCCTGAGTGGGTGTGTCAGACAGGTCAAGGTGATCTTCAGGTCTGTGTGAACAACTGAATATGTATGTATGGAAAAGGCCCAATTTACCTGAGGAGTTGTGTCACAGGTCAAGGTGATATTCATAGCTGTGTCTACTTCCTTGACCAGGTGTGTCAGGCAGGTGCAGATGATGCTTGTGGCTGTGTGTATTCACATGACCGGGTGTGTCTCACAGGTAAAGGTGATGCTTTGCTGCAGTCCTGAACATGTGTGAGATGTGTGAAAGTAGCTCCTCCTGCATTTGTCAGTCAACTTCATTTCCATTTAGTTAGAGTACTTTTCTGTGTGTGTGTGTGTGTGTGTGTGTGTGTGTGAGAGAGAGAGAGAGAGAGAGAGAGAGAGAGAGAGAGAGAGAGAGAGCAAGGGAGAGATCTTACTGTTTATGTGATGAATATGGGTTTAATATAAGTTTGATCATATTTACCTAATATGTTTGTGGTACATTTTTAAAATTGTTCTACATCATAGCAATGATTTGAGGAGAAGCTCATGAATAACCTTCTAATCACTAGAGGGCAGTATTTCCAAATTTCTTTATTGCCACTGAGAATCATCACATGTAGAATCTGTCAAAAATCTCCAAGACCCGCGGTTAAAAGCAAGAAAGAAAACACCCAAAGTATTCTACAAACACCTACATAAATTACTTGTTGTTTGCTAAACTGGAACACAACCAAGAGCCTAAATATTCTTACAGGTTCCTGGAAAGGCAAGTTTTTGCAGCCAAGCCTCTGTGTGGCAGCTGGCTCTATACTGCAAGCTTTAAGTGTAAATAGATTCTGCCTCCCAGCACTCACCATGGATACGTTTCAGTCATTTTAACATAATGGCTGTGATTAAGTATAGGGTGGGGTGCTCTGATTCTGATTGGTTTGCTGGAGGCAGAAAGTAAGCCAACCCAGACCAGGGATGGCTACAGCCTTACAGCCCTACAGGCTGCACTCAAAGATCCTGTATTATTTTACAAGGTGTCTGACACTTAACACATTTCCTTGTTTCGCTGGTGGGGCTTATGGGAAGTGTACTTGCACACTTCTGTGTGTCTGTCTGTCTGTGACAAAGGAAGTGAAGGAGGCAGGGACTTTTTGTTGCAAAAAACCAGAGGAAACAGCATACAGTTCCAATGACCTGTTTTTGGCAAAGAGGGAATACATCAAGCAGACCTCTTACTATAGACAGCAAACATGGACAGCAAAAAATGATATAACGTCAACATAAGAATTTTGTTGTTGTTGTTGTTGTTGTTGGTTTTGATTTTTTTTAAATTTTGCAGGAAAAGTCGGTTTCCTAAATCAAACCAATATAGGATATATTAACCACCTAAAGGAGCAGGACCCTCTCTGTAAGACCAGATAGCGCAGTAGCAAAGAAAGTAGTTTTATTTACTGTCCTGAACCTGAGAGGTACACTGTGAAGATGAAGCAATCTTCACAAACATAGACAAATATTCTCTTCCCTGTTCTTCATTAGAGTGAAAGTGTAATACTGGATAAGGACCCCATGTTTCATCATTTCACAAACCAAGGAATAAGTATATTTTTTTCAGTAGTTTCCCCTTAGTCAGTGTTGATGAGTATGAGAATCTGAGTCTGTTCAGGCATTGGATAATGGGATTATAGTTTTAATTGATTGTCAACACCTCCTCCTGAGTACCAGGTGATATAGAAGGATGCTGGAAGGAAGAGAGAGGGCAGAATGGAGAGGATGGCTTGGGAGGGTTCAAATGACTCATTTAAACATCTTTTGGGTTTTTTGGTCCCTTTTACCTTTGCCTGTTTTGACCTGTTTGGTTATAGTTTTGATATCTCTGTTTGTGTGTTAACGAATGCCTTTCATACTCAAAGCAATCAGCCAGCTTCCTCATATGGACAAAACATCTGCAATTCTGCAACATTAGACACATCTGAGTAGAAAATAATTCCTTGCTGATGAGGGATATCTAGTTGAAATGGGGAACTTCATATTTCAAGGAGAAAAGTAAAAGTTTTGAGAAAATTATCAATTTAAAAGTTCTCGTCTTCCACTGTATCTTGCTCACCAGCTGCCGTGTACGTGTGTGTGTGTGTGTGTGTGTGTGTGTGTGTGTGTTTGTATGTGTGTGTGTGTGTGTGTATGGCATTGCTCAACAATCCATGATCTATGATTGTGTTCAGTAGATAAGTGTTTGATGTGGTTAAACAAGCCATGGTGTAGTTGTAAAGAAAAAAATTGTAATCAGAAACAATCTCCAAATCAGATTAGAAGAACACTCGAGCTTTATGTTTCCAACATAAAGCTCGAGTGTTACCCTAAACAGGCTAACATCAATGTGAACAAGCATTGGCTGTCTGAAGTGTTTCATAAGACATTCATTATCTGCTAATGTTTGAAAAACTAATATTATTACTGCTCTTCATTTAGCAAACCTCTTTATTATGACTGGCTTATGATGGATGTTGCTTGATGGTAGTTAGTTAGTATATATATATATACATATATACTACTGGATGCTTCATGACTTTGTATGCAATGTAAGAGATGGTCCACTACTTCATTTGTGAGAGTCCAGTGCTCCCTCCTTCACCTGTCCTACCTTGACCACCTCTCCCTCCTTTCCCCTCTCTCTTTTTCCTCACTCATTCACTTTTCCATCTGTTACTCCTGTGGTGAACCTTCTTCCTCACAGAGTAAGGGGATATAGCAAGTTGGGGAAATTATATAAACCCGAAAGTCAGAGTTCCTTCTCCTGTCAGAACACTGCACCTCAACTCCAGTTGGATGTAAAAGATAGAAGAGGAGTCCTGTTAGAATCCATCTCCCACTGGAGGGATAAGAGTGAAGGGAATCCCCCTTCCCCCTAGAAATTAAACCCACTGGAGAAAGAAGAGCAAAAGATCACTTAGGGTCCCTTAGCAACCCACCAATTGAGAATGCCTGGTAAATACAGCTTAGAACGGTGAATGAGCCTTCTCACTGTGGCAGAGATGGTAGCCAAATGCAAAACCTATTACTTTGAATTCTTCAGAAATGTTGCAGTATAACCTAACTATGGGGGTTGCTGGGCTACATTAACATTGCAATCACACCTGTGTCCTTTTTCTTTGCATCTTTTGTGTGAGAACAAAAGGTGATTTCTCAGGTTTTCATTGTTAGACCACATGAGGATAAGTGATCATGTGTGTCTCTATGGAGATGAGTGTGTGTATATTTTTAGAGAGGTTTCACTTACTTTGGTGGGACTGGTCACTCAGTCTGCAGACTATAGCCCCCCCCAACCCCGTGCACTCTACCTTTCTACAGTACTGTGGCTGGGACTGATATACATAAATCAGACAGAGATATGTCAGGTTTGAACGAAACTCAATCCTCTCGCCCCACACACCCCCTGGGGGAACATTTCTCCCTCTTTCTGTACGAAGCTCAGGTGTGTCTTTACATGCCGAAACTCCCAATGTCATTACAGTGCAAACCACAGCTCAGCACAGGTAAGACCAGCACGGGGAATAACTGCTCTTGAGTGTAATCACTTAACATTTAACCATCAGAACCTGCTGAAGCAGCACAACAGTGGCTTGTTTATCTCTGATCTTATGGAGCATCTGAATACATGGGATGTGACTGAATGGAAGGTTGTATGAGCTATTTGTTCTCTTTTGGAATTCTTTGCAGATATACCACTCAATGCATAAAGATAGGAATTAAACATGATCAAGTTTAAGTATTTCTGTCTCAGGGCTTGAAACGCTGGAAGTGATTTGTATGATTCTTTATAAATTACCTCTGCAGTAGCATTGGGGAGGTGGGCTAGCTGCAGGTAAATCAATACAGCTCCAATGACAGCCCTAGCGAGCTGCAAGATCTATCCCACAAAGTTGCTTTTTTAAATCAATGTGCTTTCTATGTGGAAAAAATAAACAGTCAGCTTGACTGTGCAAATGCTTTGTCATACATGCTATTATCTAGTTTATTATAACACGTTTAAAATGGAGAATTGAGAGTATACTGTGCCAGAAAGGTAAACAATTTCTTTCTTATGGTTATGTAATAGAAATGCATTATGCTGTTTTGTTAGAACACTATTAATATTACCAGTGGTAAGCTATGATTATATAATTTGCTTTGGTGAATTCCTTCTGATCAGTAGTTTATGAAGGCATGTAATCAAAATAAAATTGTTGTTTTATGTCTAAGTAGGTATAAAGCTCAGACATTCTATAGTGATGTGCTTCCCAGAGTGTGTATTTAACTACACATACCATTCTCCTCCATTAGACATGTTATGTTGCAGCCATACATTAAGGGCACACAATATGAATGCATTGTACAGTGAATGGGGTCAAATTACCATCTCTCACATATTTGTTCTTTCGTGTGAAATTCATTCAATAGCTATACTTTTCCAATTTAAGGCGATTACAACCCAGACAATTTTCAAGATTATGCATAGGAGTTTGTGTGTGCCTGACAATTTGTCAGACATTGTTAGCTGTGAAAGGAAACTCCACTCAAAATATGGATTGATATGAAACTATACCTAGTTTCAAAAACCTTAAAATGGTCTTGACCAGTGAAGGTGTACAGTTTTTTTAGATTGTATGTTTCTGAATTTCCACAAACTTCTGTTTCGACAGGTGTGTTGTGATATTGAGGCAGTCTGTACTGTAAGAATAAACCTCATGTCAGTTTGTGCTGAATCCGCTCTCATCTTAAATCATTGACACTGGCAGACCCATTTTTCTACCATTTCCTTGAGTCAATGCCCTTTGGACTAAGTGGAGGGTTTTTTAGGCTGAGATGGCAGGTTTGAACCTCTAGGCTTCATTCCAGCATGAGGGTCAAGCTGGAGGTCAAAGGTAGAGTTCATTACAACAGACATAATCGGTCTCTGTCATGTAGGTCACTTTGCTTAACTGTGCTGAGAGGGGTCCATCAACGGCTTTTCCCCATCACATTTGTCTTTGTGATAACAGTGTAGCTGAGCCTGAATTTGTCTAGATTGAATTCTTTTTTTTGTCCCCCCCTCTCTCTACCTCCCTCATTTATTCTTTGTCATTTTCATTCCTATTTCTCTCTCTCCCTATTTCTTTCTTTCTTTCTTTCTTTCTTTCTTTCTTTCTTTCTTTCACTTCTCCGCCACTCTAACCCTTCTCTCCCCTTGCAGCCATGCCTATAATACCCAGGGTAGAGGCCCCTCTCTTCTTGCTCTTGTGTGAGTATTATGGACGTCTCACTGACATGACTGTATTTCAGGCTGACAGGGAAATTGCATGTAAAGAAAATTTCCACAGAGCTGCTTGATTCATCAGAGGCAGGATTAAAATGCCTGCTTTTTCCAAAAAAAAAAAAAAAATCTTTGCTTCATTATTGCCCATGACAGCACATATGAACAGGCATGTGAACACTTGCTGCAATTGCAGAGAGAATTTTGCACTTGCAGGCACTTGCTTTTTTCCACTGAAGACATATTTCATATACATAGTTTTCATATGTGGGGCAACATTTTTAATTGCACTCATAGTTGTGTTTTTATTTACATTCATTTATCCCAACAAGGAGATTTTGATGTTTCATCACATTGCTAAAATCATACTCATCATACGATCATGTGTCACTTGTAATGGAGACAGGTATTTACTGTGATGCTTACAAGCAAAAAGTACTACCCTGAGTCCAGCAAAATGCTAGAATGAATGTTATCACAAAAATGGTTCCTTTTGCCCCAAAATATGTCCTTCAGAGGTCTTGAGTGTATGATAACAATGTTTGCAGACAGGATAATTAACTCCAAATTGAAGAGAGCATAGTACCACAAAACACTAGGTACTACATAATGAAATTATAGGATGGAAACATTTCATCATTGATATAGGTATACAGCTATAAGCAACTGTATAGGACTCAAAGAAACCAAACCATACTGTACAGACCTAATGCTTTAAGTTATACAGAGATGAATTACTGCATGAAGCAGCTCACAAGGAATGATTGTGGAAGCACAGTGGAAGCATAATCTTAAAGTGTTCAAGACCAGTCTTAGCATGATCCAGTCTAGACTATAGGGAAAATGATGAGCCTAGATTGTCTGATTGGCCTGTTCTCGTCATTAGATTTTCCTACAGTCTTGCATGCTTATTTATTCATTCCATTTTGAGCTGCATCTCAAAGTCAAACATGATCAGATCATTTTAGATAAAAAATTTTAGTACAGTACAGTGTAGTGTGTAGTGTATGTCAGATAATGTGATAGTATTATAGTGTAACGTGGTAACTGATGTGGTGATGTAATGTATTGACTCTGAATGAAATGTGATTTTGTGCATTCTCTGTCCCTCACTGCCCAGCTGTGGTGGCTGTGGTACATCCCCAGGATGAGTGTGATGTCACCTCCTGTCACCCCCAGCTGGGTGACCTAATGGTGGGGCGCAATAGTCAGCTTTCAGCAACCTCTACCTGTGGCCTGAATGGACCTCAGACCTACTGCATCATAGGATACTTGGAGGTCAGTCCTAAAAAGGGAACAATTCTTTTAAAAATAATTTTGTTCACCAACAGACTGAGATTCTGTGCACAAGTGATCAAGTCTCTTTTTTGTCTTTAAATAGAGAATTTGCATGCTTTTTTTAGTAATGTCATTATTGCGTTTTGGGTTACCATTACTTACATGCCATTCTGCAGCCTGGGGAGCAGGATATGTGCTGAAAAATTGTTGTAATCTATACATGAATGAGCTCTAATGATAGTGCTCACCACTGTTTGATCTGGCCTTATCAACACCTCCAGACCCTGAAGCTATGTAATTCCTGTTCACAGTTGAGCCTATATACAACCACAGTGTTTTACACTGCAGCTAAAATATTTCCATGACCAGTTTCAAGTTGTAATGACCAGTTTTCTCTGCAATAAATAGACCCACCATTTTGTTTTTAAACGTAAACACAAAGTGATGGCATAACGCCACTGTTGACTGATGTGAATGTTAAAAAAAATAACATGGCCACACATTAAGACTCAGAGGACATTTTATTCTGACATACCAGCTCTCTTGATGCAAAAAATAACCAAAAGAGTTATTCTTTGTATTATTTCATTGCCAATCAGTGATTCTAAACATCAATAAACTCGCTTGCCAAATGTGGTGAAGTAATAAAGAAATGAATAACAGTGCTTAGATTAATTCATATTTAAGAGTTAATGAGTAGCGAGTAATGAGTTTGAGTAGTTTAGATCTGACGTCAGAATGAGAGGTCATACTGTGTGAGTGAGGCAGACTGTACTGGGGGGGCAGTAACACCATACTGTGGACTGATAGGTCTCTTCCTAAGCTTCCCTGATGATTCCTTGGGGCTTAGGCAAACGTGTCTCGATCTGCCACCCTGATAGGTCATTGCCATGGCATTGCCTTAAAGCTCCAGAGACTAATTTGTGTTCTGGCACTGCTGGACGGCCCCTGACTCCCACTCCCTTTCCTGTGCTTTTCCCCCCTTAAACACACATACAGCTTCTGACTGGCATGTGGGTACCGCTGCTTTTGTAATTTTAATTGGGCTTTTATTGGCCTGGGGGAAAAAAAAAAGAAAGAAAAATATTTTCTGGGGAAAACTGTTGACAGTGAAAGCAGGTGAGAATAACTTTCTGTACGTCTGGTATTTTAATGGGATTTGTTTAGTTTTGCAGGCTCGTGTTCTTACACGCCTCCTTCCACTTTATGCATTGCTACTCGTTGCTGCCTGCTCCTTTCTATTGTTGCATTAAGTTCCAGAATGAACTATGTACTGATGATCTTGGTTCAGCACAAACCAGACATTGTGCGCTTTGAAGAGGCAGAATCATTACTTTCTGACTTTTACCCATTGTTTGTGCACTAGGATGAACAGAAATGCTTCACCTGTGACTCCAGGTACCCCTACAATCTCTACAGCAACCCCAACAGCCACCAGATCGAGAATATCATCACCACCTTTGAGCCCGAACGCAAGATGAAATGGTGGCAGTCGGAGAATGGTGTGTCACAGTGAGATATGTATCCTGGGGGTTAACAATTGCTGAAGATTTCATGTTTTTTATCGCATACTAATAAAACATCACCTGTTCTGAAATTGCAGGTGTTCATGAAGTCAGTATCCGACTGGATTTGGAAACACTCTTCCAGTTAAGCCATCTGGTTCTTACTTTTAAGGTAAGGATTCTCATCCTCACAGTCATTACACAGGAGTGCAGCTCACTCCACAACAATGAGGTTACGGCCTTCACGCTGACCTGCACAGACAAACATGTACCACTAGATCTGTTCTGCATACCTAAGAGAATCAAAGTTGTGTGAACATATTTTGCACTTTCAGGGAACTTTGGGGGCTTCCCTGCACTGTCACTTCCTGTTTGAGCATGTCACTTCCTCTGTCCTCTGAAAGAGCTTCCGCCCTCTCGCCATGCTGGTGGAGAGATCCAAAGACAATGGGAGGACCTGGAAGGTGTTCCGTTACTTTGCAGAGGACTGTAAGGCCTCGTTTCCTCGGATCCCAGAAGGACCGGCTGACAGTGTAGATGATGTCATATGCGACAGCAGATACTCTACACCAGAGCCTTCCACAGATGGAGAGGTACCCTTGGTCTAGTAATAAAGCTTGCCCCACTATCACTTAAAAGAACACGTTTGCAATGTACAGTATCAAAATCTTTTGATGACCTTGAAATATCAAAGTTGAGTAAGATGCAGATTGATAGGTAACTTGAGTTTTGGTGTTTCAGGTTGTTTTAAAGGCCTTGGATCCAAATTTCCACATAGAAGACCCCTACGCTCCTGATATACAAGGTTCGCACAAATCATTTACATTACATTATTGCCATTTAGCACATGCTCTTATCCAGAGCGACTAGGTTACATTTTTTTTTAATATAATCCATTTACACAGCTGGATACTTACTGAGGCAGTTCTAGGTTAAGTACCTTGCCTAACGGTACAGCAGCAGTGCCCCAGCGAGGAATTGAACCAGCAACCTTTCAGTCATGACCTCTGCTTATTACCACGCCACACTGTCGGTCATTTAATTTCTCATTTGTAACAGTGCAGTTTTTTCCTCTGCCACCCCCTCACACCGTGTCTCCCCCCTCAGAGCTGATCACCATGACAAACCTGCGGGTGAACTTCACGCGCCTCTTCACCCTGGGTGACACACTGCTGGGACGACGGCGGAGGAACCCAGAGGACAAGTACTACTATGCTCTGTATGAGATGGTGGTGCGGGGCAGCTGCTTCTGCAACGGGCACGCCAGCCAGTGCATGCCTGTGGACAGCGGCCGCGGAGACGTCTTCAGCGAGCCAGGCATGGTGAGAGCTGTCGGTCACCTCTGACGCGCACTTTACTTTTGGTTCCTGGGCAGCAGTGTAGCATGGTGGTTAAGGAGCAGGACTGGTAACCGAAAGGTTGTGGGTTTGATTACCCACTGGGGCACTGCTGCTGTTCCCCTGGGCAAGGTGCTTAACCCACAATTGCCTCAGTAAACATCCAGCTGTACGAATGGATAACATTGTTAAAAAAAAAGAAAAAACTGTACCTGACGTAAGTTGCTCCGGATAAGACCATCTGCTAAATGCCAATAATATAATGTAATTTCTGAGTGTCAGTTTTTACACTGTTGCTTCAAAATAATTTTTTCTTGCTCATTATTTTTGTTTGCTGTGAAAACAGGATTGTTTTCTGTGTGTGTAATTTAACGATGGAGGTAAAGGAATGGTTTTTCTCTCAGGTGCACGGCCGCTGCGTTTGCCATCACAACACAGTGGGGACCAACTGTGAGCGTTGCCAGGACTTTTACCATGACGCCCCCTGGAGGCCAGCAGGAAAAACAGACACAAATGCCTGCAGAAGTAATGCATTTATCTCTGAGTTTGGGGGTGTTGGACTCAGTGCCTGGGGGCTGATGTTTTTCTCATTTACTGTGTTTTGTTTAATTAAATATGGCTGAAGATTTCACATGTGCTTTGTAACACTAATCACAAACTGGAAGAATTATGTGAGGTCAATTGGTTTGAACTAAAAACTAATATACGCACTGCACCCCCCAGGAATTGAGTTTGTCTCCCTTTAATTAACTGTAGTCTGAATTACAGACAGATAGTTGTAGACAGTGTTATGTGCATGCCCTTTATTTATTTGAGTAGATTACTGCAGTAAATACAATTAGCTGGCGTGCAGTGGCATCCTGATGACTTTGCCAATTGTTTCTCCAGGGTGTAACTGCAATGGTCACTCAGACCGGTGCCATTTTGACATGGCAGTGTACCTGGCCAGTGGGCAGGTCAGCGGAGGAGTTTGTGATGACTGTCGGAACAACAGAATCGGGATTCACTGTGAGGAATGCAGCCCTTTTTACTACCAGGACCCCCGCCTACCCCCGGAGCACCCCAACGCCTGTATCCGTGAGTTCACACCTTTCCTGCACGTTGCCCTCTTCTGGACACAGACCCCCAAGGCCTCAAACTTTGATGTTAATTTAGCTTGTTTATCCATGGTGACTTTCATGGTTTACATGTTATGGTGTCAGACATTTAAAGAGTCATACATTTACTGAGGCAGTTTAGAAAGGTACCTTGCTCAAGCATAACATAGCGGTGACCCAGCTGGGGATCAAACCTGCTCCCTGCCCCACACTTTTTGTGGTGTCCGAATGATTTCACAATGGAGTGGCCTCCGACGTCCCATGCTGATGATGCGTCCCTGTCTGTCTCCAGCCTGTGACTGCGATCCGAACGGCTCGCTGAGTGGCGGGCTGTGCGATCCCAGGACGGGACGCTGTGTCTGCAAGAGCCACGTGGCGGGGGACAGGTGCGACAGGTGCAAATACGGCTTTTACGCGCTCAGACAGGACAACCCCACAGGCTGCCAGGGTAAGACCGCACCTGAAACCTCTCTGAGAGGAGGTCCCGTTAGTAATACAGCAATGGAAAGGCGTACAGTGCAGTAACATGATCTGACCACATGGTCAGAGTGTAGCAGTCAGCCCCTTGTGCATGTGATTGTAAGTTTACAGTGATGTCCATGTTTCTGACCGCGATCACACAATGTAACGGTCAGCCTCTTGTCTGTCTGACTGCATGTTAGTAAGGGCACTCATTGTTTTCTAACTACATGCTTACTGTGGTGCTCAACTGTTTCTGGCCATTTACCATGGTGCTTCAGTTGCTCTAACCACATGGTTACCACAGCGCTCATGTTTCTCTGACCGCACGTTTAGGGTGTTCTTCTAGCTTCTCTGACCCAGCAGCTGCAGTGCTCTTCTGACCATTTGTGCTGACTCTCCGCAGCCTGCAACTGTAACCCCCTGGGCACTGTTCAGACACCGTACCCATGTGACCAGGCGACTGGAGCCTGCTTCTGTCGACAGCTTGCCACAGGACCCTATTGCGACCAGTGTGTGGTAGGGGCCCAGTCTCTAAAGTAACCACTGACAAAATTTACCATACCTGCTCTGCTGTTCATGTAAAACACTGTTTCTTTCTGCAGCCTGGTTACTGGGGCCTGGGAAATACTGTGTACAGCTGCTCTCCCTGTGATTGTGACATTGGAGGAGCCTACAACAGCATGTGTGTGAGACACCTCACCTATCACCACGATCACCACAGGGTGGCGCTCTTCAGACAAACCAACAATATAAAACGAAATAGTTAACATCCTTCATGTTGACATTTTGTAAGACTAATTGATAGGATTGCACGGAAAATGATAAAGAGCAAGTGGCTACAAATACTCATCATTTATGTTTTCATTTACATTTATGCATTTGGCAGACGGTTTTATCCAAAGTGACTTACAAGTGAGGCAGAGTACAACACAAGCAAAAGCCTTATAAGAAGTCAACAATATTAGAAGTGCTGCATGACCAGGTTTCAGCAATTGGCCAGACCAGTTACAAGCTCGCTGGTAGAGACACGGGTGTTTTAAACCATTAAATCTGAAATTTTTTTAAAGAAAAAGGACATAACACATAAGAAATTGCTTTAGGTAGTAGTGTTTCAGGTGATCAGGTGAGCGGGGAAGAGATGTGTCTTCAGATATTTCTTGAAGGTAGTGAGGTAGGATGAAGTGCTGAAGTTCATTCCACCATCATCAGCTATGAAGATGTTATTAGTAGTTGCTCTAATGCACTGTTATGCACTGGTATTTGTTATATGGATACTCATGCGCTGTCATTTCCCTGTGTTTAGCTGATAGAGGTTTTTTTTGGTTTGTTATGCCCCTGGGCCGACCTCTTTACAGGTGCAGCTCAGCAGACGGTCAGTGTCAGTGCCTGCCCAACATGGTGGGCCGCACCTGCGGCGAGCCTGCCCCTGGGCACTTCCTGGCCCCCTTGGACTATTACCTGTATGATGCAGAGCGCGCCACCCCTCTGGAACGCAGAGGCTCTTCCTTGGTAGGGGTAAAAACGTGACCTTTGACCTCATGGGTCACAAGTTAAAGGTGATGACCTTCAAGAACTTGTAAACCCACCAGAGACCCATACAGCCACTGCTGCTTTTGGTCATTTACATTTTTTTGCTTGATAGATGCTCTTGCATGGACTTACTTTACTTACAGTTACATTTACATTTTCATTTATTCATTTGGCAGGCGCTTTTATCCAAAGTGACTTACAAATGAGGCAGAGTACAACACAAGAAAAAGCCATATAAGGAGTCAACAATATTAGAAGCACTTTTTTATATATTGCTATATTATTTTTATATATTTTTATGTTACAGATTTACATACCTGGATATTTACTGAGGTAATTTTGATATCTTGCCCAATTCCCAACAGCAGTGATCCACCTGGGAATCTAACCAACCCCTTTTTGGGTTATGAGCCCTGCTCACAAAATGTGGGTGCAATCTTTTACCGACATCATCTTTGTGC
This sequence comes from Megalops atlanticus, assembly GCA_019176425.1. Classification (NCBI taxonomy): domain Eukaryota; kingdom Metazoa; phylum Chordata; class Actinopteri; order Elopiformes; family Megalopidae; genus Megalops; species Megalops atlanticus. The sequence continues at coordinate 10,597,635 of CM032897.1, forward strand.
AACAAGAGTGTCAGGCAGACACAAAGCCTAAGTATTGATGAATGCTCCCAGTACACATCATCTGCATGTCCATTGATCTGCATGTCCATTGATCAGAGTCAGTTAAGTCTGACACTGATTTTGTTCATGTTCACGTTGTCTCATCCCCAGCTGTATCCCACTACTGCAGCCCCTCCCCTGTGTGATGAGTACTTCAGACAGAGGGGCTATGACTTCATATACAGAAACGGGAATTTCGTCCTGGTGAAGAGGGCGAAGCGCAAGGCTCGGCGCAGGAGACAGGTACGAAAACCCTTACACACACTGTGTTACTACATCTTACAAGAGGATTTTCCTTTAAATCCAACAGCCTGTAAATATCTTTAAAAAGTAGAGAAAAATGTACACTACCATGTCCTGGAGAGGGCTCCATTTGGTCAGTGTGGTGTGCTGTGTGAAGGTTTGTTTCATGATATATCACAGTCTGGAAACTTTATTAATTATCTTTTTACAAAGGGCTGTGTCATCTCTATGCAGACAAGATGTATTGCAATGAAATGAAATCAGAATTCTTTCAGCTCGATTTTATTTAGAGTAAAAATACTGCTGACCTACTTAAGTTTATTTCGATGTTTGTTCCTAAAACATGTCATATGTTCTGTTTGGTGAGATGTAGGCAATAATTTTTATCATTCTTATCTTCTATCTGCGGCTAATTACATACCATTTGTGGTTACAGTGCAGAATACCAACACTAAATAGGGAAACGACAGTTTATGATTTTACCTCTCTTGTGTGGTGATTCCTGACTGATGGTCTTGTTGTGTTCTGCTGCCAAAACAGTCCATTCCTCTGGAGCCTGGCTCGGCGCATCAGATTATACCCCGTGAACGGAGCGCAGACCGTCCCGTCACGTGGACCGGACCCGGGTTCGTCCGCGTTCAGGATGGGGCGGGGCTGAGGTTCTATGTCAACGACCTGCCCGTCTCGCTGGACTACGCCTTGGTCATCCGCTTCGAGCCTGAGGTGAGCTATAACCCCCCCCCCCCCCCCCGCCGCCCCCCCCCAGCTAGAGTACCAAGTGACAGATGCGGATCTGCGTCAACATGAAAACAGGGTGCTAATGTGTGTCCCTCTGTGCTCTAAAGACAACAGATGACTGGGTAGCTGTCATCAAGATCATCCCTGCAGGATCACCTGGAGATGGGGTCTGTCCCGACAACCTGACAGAGACCAACACACTTTTCCTCTCCGGTTCCGACAGGTGAGACATACCTGCGCATGTCTGGATGGGCATAGGGCACCAGTGTGATGCCAACAGCAGTAATGAAACACGTTCCATATTGACTTATTGTCTTATTTTGTAGCAGTACAGTAGCCTACATCTGTGCAGGTAATACTGTTATCACTTCTGAGGTTGGGTTGCATTAATAATTCTGATTATTAATTAGAGAGGAGATTGGATTTCATTTAAAAATAGTTGTTTTCAATCATAATTAAAATGGACCCAGAGGTAACTATTCAATACAATATATTGCATCTCTGTCTCCCTTATTTGGAGTTCACCAGTTGCCACAGGTTGATTCATTTCCTGCTGTAGATTTTCCTGAGATTCAGTATACATCACATGATAAGGCCTGGCTGCATGACAATGTCTTGGTAAAATTGAGGCCCCTCAGCATCATGGGAACACTTGCATTCCCCCTTGTCCTCTAGAATGGCCATGCTGAGCACGTTTGCATGTCTGAACCGTGGAGGAGAGTACCATGTGGACATCGTCTTCGAGAGACGGACAAACAATGACCCTCAGCCCACCGACTATATCCTCATAGACTCGGTGAGCCTACTCATGCATACGATGCCAGCACACTTTAAGATGCTTGTCTCAAAGTGATTTTCCCTTCATCAGCCTGGTCCAATCATTATTATTGGAGTTCTGTGAAACAATAATAACAACAAGATAAAAAAGTATTTCAGTCTTGTAAAGGCACCCTGCTTGAATTTGTTTCCTATTGTCTTACAATACACTTTACCTTGGTTTTCTTGAGAAAATTTAACTGAATATTTATTTAAATGATGGTATAGAGATGTATATCAATTATCCCTTCAGAGAATGTCCCCCTTGTGACCCTTCAGTGCCATGTGTTTCCACAGCCCTGACAGATCCCTGCGAGTGGCCAACATTAACAAACTGTGCTCCCCTTCTAGATGGGCCTGGTCCCAAAGATCGATTCCCTGCAGAACTTCTGTTCGGACCACCAGCTGGACGAGTTCCGCCGGTACCGGTGCGTTGAGATCGCGCTGGAGGTGGGGCTGCAGGTCCTGCCGGAAGTGTGTGAGAGGCTCATCAGCAGCATGTCGGCCCGGATCCACAACGGTGCTGTGCGTGAGTACCCCACACTCTGGCTTCCCTCGCCGTCTTTGCACAACACACCCCTGCCCCTCTTCATATACAGAGACAGAATCAGGCCAGATCTTGTTGTTGAGGCACTAGGTGCTCCTTCTATCTTTCCAACCATGTCAGAAAGACTAAAGTCAGCTAAGACTGATTGCATTACTGGTGCATCCTAACATGTGAGCTGTTGGAGAGTCACCAAGTTACATTATGTTCTTGTCATTTAGCAGATGCTTTTATCCAGAGCAACTTACATAGGTTACAATTTTTTCATGCTATCCATTTATACAGCTGGATATTCATTGAGGTTACTGAGGTACAAGGTCTGGGATAAGTATGTTGTCCAAAGGTACAGCAGCAGGGCCCCCCATGGGGAATCGAACCAGCAACCTTTTGGTCATGAGCCCTGCGCTTTACCACTATGCCATACTGCTGCCCCTGCCACACACTTATGTAACTGTGCTGTTTTAGTTGGTGCTAAACTAGGGAGATTAACATGGAAGAGAGAAAGGCACATTTTCCCATTGCAGATAGTAGTAATTTTGGAAACCATGTAAACAAATACTACACACAATGAAACAAACAGCAATGAGTGTGACATGATGTGCCACAGCTGCAGTTGCAGGTAACATTAGAAGAGAGTAAAAATGTTGCACTAGGGCAGCCAGCTGTGGCTGCAGCTCCTGATAGCCTGTTACCAGCTCTGGAGTGGGAAAGAGATTTTTGAGATTGACTGTGTTTTAATATCATTCATTGCATGTGTGCTTGTGCCTGGTTGTGTGTATATACATGTCCCCTTTTGTGTTTATGTTTCTATCTGTGTGTGTGAGCATCTGTTTTACCTCTGCATGTGTGGATGTCACTCTCATCTCTGCATATTTGTGCATGTGTGTGTGCGTGTGCACATGTGTGCGTGTGTGTGTGCGTGTGCACATGTGTGCATGTGTGTGTGTGCACAGCCTGCAGGTGTAACCCAGTGGGTGCGCTCAGCCCCTCCTGCAGTAAATTTGGTGGACAGTGTCAGTGTAAACCCAACGTGATCGGCCGCTGCTGTGACACATGTGCGCCCCAGACGTTTGGCTTTGGACCCAATGGTTGCACACGTAAGTCACATGTAACACGTAACACGTTTCTTGAGTGACACATAGCTACCTGACCACAATAAATGAACTGCACTTAATGTTAAGTCTATGTGAACCAAGTACATTATGAGGTCAGTTAACAAAGTTCTGTTGTCTGTTGTGTCTCATTTGTCAATGTAAATCACCCATGTTGGAGATAAAGTATTGCACAGTTTAAGAACTCTATTTCCCAGATTGCATTGCTCTCCTTAAATCGACCAGAATCCACTGTTGATCTGTATTTTGCCCTGTGCGTTGTTTAGCAGCGTGTTTATCAGCACTGACCCCTTCCTCCCTCCTTTCTAACCCAGCGTGTGACTGTGACCCCCGCGGCTCCATGGAGCCGTTGTGTGACCAGGGGAGCGGTCAGTGTCCGTGTTGGAAGGAGATGACCGGCCGGCGGTGTGACCAGTGTCAGCCGGGGTACTTTGGGTTCCCTCAGTGTCAGCCGTGTCAGTGTAACGGGCTAGCGGACCTCTGTGACCCTGTCACCGGAGAGTGTTTGAACTGCAGAGACCACTCTACTGGACCTAACTGTGAAAGGCAAGAAAAAGCATTGGCTACTCATTCACTCATATATTCATGGAACTACCTCCATTTACCTCCGTTGACGTTTATCAGTTTAGTCATTCCTTCAGTTTCCCACTTGACTGTGAATGTGCATTTATTTATTCATGCATGCTTGTACACGTTAATTTCTCTTTTTATACAGAATACTATTTCATTTGGCCCCGTAGTTCCCAAACGAATGACAGCTTACTCTGTCTGTTACAGGTGTGAGGAGGGTTACTTTGGAGACCCAGTCTTCAGGGAGCCATGTGAACCCTGCCTGTGTCCCGACTCCAAAGACAGTGCCCGCTACTTTGCGCGGTCCTGCAGCAAGGACCCAGACTCCGTGAGGGCTCTCTGCGAATGCCAGTGGGGACACACAGGTCCGCATGCAGAGGCAGCCATTTCCAGGGACATCTCCTACCGTGCTTCTCAACAGAGGTGTGTTTAACCGTCTCCCGCTCTTGCCCGTGACTCAGGTGCTCGCTGTGATGTCTGCTCTCCCGGTTTCTACGGCAACCTGGCGTTGCCGGGCGCCCGCTGCGAGGAGTGCCCCTGCAACAACAACATCGACCCGCGGGACGGGGACGCGTGCGACTCGCTGACGGGCGAGTGCCTGCGCTGTCTGCACAACACCCAGGGGCCGCGCTGCCAGAGCTGCAGACCCGGCTACTACGGCGACGCCCTCGCCCAGGACTGCAAAGGTGCACGACGCCAAACGTTCCGGGATTCGCTCCTGCACTCCTACTGTTCCACGGGAGCATGCCAGAGAGATGCACGTCTCTCTTGACGTTGTATTGCTGCTCTCAAAGAACACAGAATGTAGCTACTCTCTGTCCAGTGAGTTTTCAGTGAGAGTAGAGAGGTGGGTGTTTCTCTTTAGTGAAAGTGTAGAGAGGTAGGCCTCTCCCAGGGATGTAGGGGTAACAGAAATAGTGGTAGAGCAGTCTGTAAACATCATAATTTTCTTAGACCTACATTGCTGGCATCATGTAACAGGATTACAGGACACCTGATAACATCTCCCTCCCATGGAACTGCAGTTAGTCCTCATTCTAACCCTGTGACCCTCTGTGACCCTCTGTGTCCTCTGTATGACGTCACATCCAGCGTGTTCATGTGATCCCCGGGGGACGGAGATCACCCGGTGTCCGGTGGGAAGCCCGTGTCTGTGCGACCAGGTGACCGGGCAGTGCATCTGCCGGCTGGGAGTCATCGGCACCCTCTGTGACGAGTGTGACGACGGCTTCTGGAACCTTGGGGGTGTGGCCGGGTGTCAGCCGTGTGACTGTGACCCCACCAACTCTCTAAGCAACCAGTGTGACAAGGTAGGGGCAGTGGGAGTTCCCCTGATAAACTGACTGCAGATTACCTGCTGATGACCAGAGGGAAACACAGGGAAGCCATATTAGATGAATTGCTCTGAACAATAATGGCATATGCTCATGATTTGTCCCTCTGCAGCAAAAATGATCACTTCCATGTTCTGTCTTAAATGTGCAAAATATTATGTAGAAATATATAGGTGCAAAGCAGCAGGATGGTGTGAAACAAACAACTGACTAATAGCAACTTTACTAATGTTTAAATCTAATCAAAATCACCTGCTGGTGTGGAAACCCTGTTGCACCCCTCACACACATATGCACACATCATCTCTCCCTTCAGCAGCTTAGGGTTCTCAGCTTTCTCACTCAGCTTTTGCATGCACAAACCATGTAAAATCAGAAACATTTCACACACAAATCCAATCTCACAGAACATTTCACAATGATAATTTAATCACTCAGAACACTTCACGTGAACAATCTTATCACACAGAACATTGCACACTCACACAAATTCAATCAGAAAGTGCTCTTCACATTTACCACACCCCCACCCTCTGTCTCTCTCTGTAGGTTACGGGACAGTGTCCGTGTCGTACCGAGTACGGAGGAAGACAGTGCGACGAGTGTGGAGAAAACTATTTTGGGAACCCAGACCTGCAGTGCATCTGTAAGGGGGGCCTGCAGCCTACCACACGCACACACATATAGCCATCGGGTAGTTGCCTGAAATCCATGCGACGGAACGGGGGTGAATTCTCTGTCTCTTCCCATCTGTCTTAAACTATCACCCCACCACACACACACACACACACACACACACACACACACACACAGCTATCATGTATTTCCAGTCCCGGTGCCAGGAGAAAATACAGAGGGGTGCAATTACAATCTCCACATGATGGAGGGGGGCACAAAAAGTCATAAATACTATGTAGACATTGGGGTACAAGGAGACAACTGGGGATGCACTGAGGTCTGTCTGCCTAACCACCCTCACACTCCTAAGCACCCCCATAGCGCCGGGCCTATGGGTAGTTCCCTGAAATCCATGCGACAGAATGCCGGGATGAATTCTCTCTCTCTCTCCCTCCCCGTCTGTCCTAACTTGTACCCCCTCCTGTCCCTCCCTCCTCTAGCCTGCGACTGCAACATGGAGGGCACGGCCCGTCCCGCCTGCGACCCGGACACGGGCGAGTGCCTCTGCCGGCCCGAGGTGACGGGGATCTTCTGCGACGAGTGCACCCCGGGGCGCGACTCCAGGTTCCCCGAGTGCGCCCCCTGCCACGACTGCGCCCTACTGTGGGCCAAGAACGTGACGGACGTGCAGCGGGCGGCGGCCAGGATGAAGGAGCTGCTCCCCAACCGCACCCACGACCTGGAGCCGGGCTACGCTCGTCTGCTGCAGTGGATCGAGAAGAAGCTGGCCGAGCTGGGCTGGCTCGTCAACGCCACCGGCCTCTCCCTCCCGGAGTTAATGACCGCGGAGCAGCTGTGTGCAAACATCTCGTACGGTCGCCCTTAACGGCTTTCAGTAGCTCGTCCGCTTGTGTACGGCTAAGGCTGAGTTCTGAGGTTAGGACTGAAGTTAAGTTTGACCTGATGGGGAAGGCCAAAGATAACCGCTATGCACAAAAGATACTGATGCAGGTAGCTTGTGCAGTATGATTCCCCACATGTAACTCATGGATAAATGTTCGTTTATGGCTGTCACACGAAGCACCATGCTGTTTTAGCATTCATTCAATCATACAATCAATCATTCAATCAATCAAAACCGTTTAGATATTTTATCAGATTTCTGAATGTCTTTCATTTAGTTTGTTGTTGTGTTTTTGTTTTTTCCCAGGATGCTGAAAGACAGTATCGATCCGAACATAATTATAATTGACAAGTCTCCACTTCTGAACACTGAAATTGATAACATCAGATATGACTTCAATAAACTGCTGGCTAAATTGATTGACTATACAAAACCAACACCCCAATCCAATGAAGACACTGAGACAGGTAAGATCTATTTAAAACTAGAGAATGTAATTCCAGGGAATTATGAGTGCATGAAAATGCAAACAGTGTAATTTTACATAGATAAAAGTATATAGGCCTACATCAAACAGATGTAGGTGGTCAGAACAGCTGCCACAAGATTCTAATTGCTTAATGGCTCTATTGTGATGGCCAATGTTAAGGCCAATGTTAAGTCTATGGGGAAAATTTTGATAGTTTTTAATTAATAGTTTAAAAAGTATAAATGTTACAAAAATAAAAAAATACATAGCATAAGTGTCCTTTGTAAGACCTACGCAACACAGTTTGAATGAAGTTTCTACGTTAAACGGTTGAAGCTGTATTAAACGCACAAAATTGGTTAGAAGAAGAAAAAGAAGAATAAGAAAAAAAAATTCGGATAACAATAGAGTGCATTTTCATGCACTCTAATAAGAAAAATTCGGATAACAATAGAGTGCATTTTCATGCACTCTAATGATCATCACGTTCTTTTTGTGACCAGTCTAATAAAACTGCATCTCATTTTTGTGTTGTTAACAAAGACTGTCATAGAGTTAAACTTATAACAACAGACGTGACATAAAGTCAACAGGAAAAGCTTATCCGCAAAGGTTAAATGGATATAGTAGGATATATAATGCAGATACAATGACAAACACAGACCCATAGTAATACGTAATGAGGTGGATTTAAGCTATGCAGGCATTCAAACAAAAAGGAATCCTCATGTAATGCCTGACATTGTTAGACAGTAATATGTTGTCCAAGAATAAGCCACAGTAAAAACCTCCTTGGAGCAAAGACCAGCAGAAACAGCATGTTCACAGGGTCATGGCCAGGAAACACCAGAGTAGATGGAGAAGAGTTAAATTGTATAGATGTGGTCTGCACTGATGGGTGATCACAAACACTAGTATAGATGGAGGCAAGAGAGAATTTAGACCGGATCAGTGGGTATGGACAATCAGAAACGGTGGTACAGATGAATGACGGTGAGATATCACAGCTCTGGTCTGTATTGATGAGAAACAGCATTGAAAGCCATGGAGGAGATCAGGAAGCACCATGCAAAGGACAAGGAGTCAGAGCAGCGCGTCAAAGATGCGAAAGCGATGCTGGAGTCCTCAAAGGCCAAGCGGCAGGAGGCCAAGGAGAGGCTGGACAGCTGTCCCCAGAAAGACTGGGACAGCCTGGAGAAGAAGATAAAGTCGCTGAGCGTGGCCGGTCTCAACGAGGATGTGAGTGTCAACCTAATGTTATGATTTCATCCTGCATGGCATGGAAAACGCCGAAAAGCATCAGTGTTGGTTTATGCTCAGTCACGTATTTTACGTAGGGCGCACTCTGCAGAATCAGACATTAAAATGTGCGTGTTTTGGTGTGCCTATGAACATTGGTTAACATCAAGCCTATGCATGGTTTCAGGGCGGCAGTGCAGCATAGCAGGTAAGGAGCAGGGCTCATAGCTGAAAGGTTGCTGGTTCGATTCCCTGCTGGGGCACTGCCGTTGTACTCTTGGGCAAGGTACTTAACCCATAATTGCCTCAGTAAATATCCTGTTGTGGAAATGAATAACATGACAAAAACCTGTAACCTATGTAAGTTGCTGGATAAGAGCATCTGCTAAATGATAATAATATAATGTTTTATCCCTCTTTTTTTAGTGCCCCACCTGGGATTTGAACCTGCAAACCCACTAATTTATGTTACAGTGCAGTGATATGTGTGTTCATTCAGCATTGTCAGCATGTTGTTGTTGTCTGTTACAGTCACTCCATAGTCCTGATGATAGGTCTTTTTGAGAGTTCATGACTGGGGTCCTTCTGATCCTGCTCTTTTCCTCTCAGATCTGTGGCGCTCCCGGCGACGCCAGCTGCACGCAGGCAGAGTGTGGGGGCGCACTGTGTCGAGATGCCCTGGGGGCTCGCGAGTGTGGGGGTCCCACCTGCAAGGGCAGCCTACCCGTGAGTCAGAACGCCTCGGAAACCGCGGAACAGGCGGACAAGGACATCCAGGCCCTGCTTAACAGCCTGCGGGACTCTGCCACAAAGGTTCAGTCACCTGGCACCCGTGCACTGCTTTCATTCAAAAAGGACAAAAAAAGAGGTGCAGCACATGACTGATGGAGCAAATGCTTTCCTGATCACTTGATCACAGATCAATGAGGTGAAACAGATGACCCAGGACACCAAAGATGAGGCTGAAGAGCTGATGAAGAAGATCAATGACAGCAAGGAGAAATATGAAAAGGAGAAGAATACCACCAAGGATCTTATACAGCGTGTCAAGGATTACCTCAGAGGTAAATGCCATGTGGCTTCCTCACAGAAACACATTGAAACCTACAGAGATAGGCTGATTCCCCTACTTGAACACTCTGAATATGTAAGCCAGACAAGGGATAGGTTGTATATTTGAATAACCATATGGGAACATGAATGTGAGTTTTAGCGATGTGAGTTTGAGGAAGTGTACAAGGACCCACTGAGAAGGCATTTCAGTTTGCTAATCCAGAGGTGATTTTCCTGTTAGGGTGTGACCATGTTTTAATTACACAATCTTGTAATGATTAATTAGCCCTTCCTTGAGTATTACTGTGCAAGAGTTTTCAGCATTTTCTGATGAAAATCTTAGATTTTTTGCCCCTATGCAATGCATGTGTATGTACCTTAAGCTGATCTGTGACGATTTGAAGACAGTTGTTGATGAGCTTGTTACTGGCGACAGATGAGTTGGTGAAGCCAGAGGACATTGACAAGGTGGCCACAGCCGTGCTGGCCATCCAACTGCCTGGATCACCAGCAGAAATTCAGGACATGATCCGGAAGATCCAGAACATCCTTGTCAACTGCACTGACCTGCATGAAGACTTGAATAAGTTGCAGGACCAGGTCAAAACTGCTCAGGATTTGCTGAAGAGAGCCAAGGAGGTCCAGTAAGCACTGCACTTTCACTCTATTTTCAGAAACACAAAACCAATCAACACTTTCTCACATACAAACATGATCTCATCAGTACTTTCTCACACACAGTACTGATTAGACCATAATCTTTTCACACACAAAACCAATCACACAGCACAAATTTATCTAATCAGCCAGGAGGAGGAATTCTCCTATCTCTCTCAATCAACCCCCTGAAACACACACACACACACAGACATATGCACTCTGTCACACAATTCAGACCAACTCTGTCTTTCTCATACTCAGTCAATCATAGATAACAGTGGGTGGGGATATCTTTGTTTGATAATCTAATGTCACTGATTTAAAGACTGGTTTAAAGAAAGCATTTGGTTATTAGGAATATTGCATTTATTTAAGAATTTCTTCATTTAAATAGTTTAGTTTTTTTATTTGTATAGGAGAGATTTTGAATTAATGTCTCTTCATTAAAATGAAAATATCAGTAGACAATTAGAAATTCAGAAGACATTTCAAATATACTAAATGGAAGAAAACATACCTCCAGACAAAATAAATGCAAGAATAAATACCATGTGCACATACACAGAAAATACTGCCTGACCAGCAGAAGCATGCATATGTTTTAAGAATGTATGAAGCCAAAAAAGTTATAATGTATTATACTGTTGCTATTTCAAGGAACAAAACTAAGGCAATCGATGTCAGTGAAATTAAGAAAGCAATGGCGGATGCAGAGGAGGCACAGTCCAAGGTCAGCAAAGACCTGGAGAAAGCGAAAAAGAGCACGGACACCATCGAACAACAACTGAAAGCGGTAACGTTTCTGACCCTCAAAAATATTTCATCTACATGATGCATATAGATGGAGTGATGATAGGAATGGTTTTCAGACCGGCGCATTTTCCCTTTTGCCAACAGATTGAGGATAAACTGAGCAACACTGAGATCAGTTTGGATCCCCAGAGGATCAAAGACCTCCTGGAAGGAACGGAGGCTTTGAAAAACAAAACAGAGATGAACCGACGGCAAGCGGAGGAGGCAAAGGCTGCGGCCGACAAAGCTCAGGATGCAGCCAATGGCCTCGACGAGGTAAAGGGTCCTCCTCTGCTAGGCCTCCTATTCAGTGATACAGCCTCGTCATTTAAAATGAAGTGGTCAAATCCAGAAGTGGATGGGGTGTCAGGCACCCCACCTTTAAACTCACGCTGATCCTGGACCTGTTTTTGATTGCTTTGCGCAAATAATAAGCATTTCAATATACCTAAGGTCCCCGATATCAGCTTATTCGTTTTTGCACATCCAATAGCATTACCTTTTTGTACTTCACATGAAATAATTTAACTTATAATAAAAATATAATCCAACCTACCAAAGAATGATTTACCATGAGTCAATCTGTATGCTATAATTAAAATAGTTGTTGTATACAAAGGTACTGTAATGCCATTAGGCATTATGTGTGTATTATGCATGAAGACTCAGTGTCTGATTGGTTGGTTTATTTTAGTGCTTAATATATGTTTAAAGACAATATAAAGATACAAAGATGTACTGCCAAGCTGTCTTTGAGAGCATGGAGGAGAACCTTCACCTTTCCCCTAAAACAGTTTATTAAATTGTCACTTGTTGATTGTCTAAGGATTGTTGTCCTCCATTTCCAACCTTGTAAATAACTGAGCTCACTGATCAATTCCATTCCATAACAAGTTAATTGTTTAATTGTCAAGTGTTAATTGTCTGTCTATGCGAACCAGCCCATTGGTTAATGAGCCACACCTGCCTAATTAAGGGCCACTTAAATACAGGTGTGTGGCTGGAGAACAGAGAGCTCATTTTCTGCTGACTGCTTGCTTGTTTGTTTGTAATGTTTGCTCTGTCTGTTCTGTTCTTCTGTGAGAAGTGTTGGCCAGCTTCTCCACAAACAGTTGATATGGTGCAATGCTGTAAAATACCATGTTGAGTCCATATTCTCTATTTTAATACCACCATCAAATGTTTAACCTGGTTTTCTACCAAATAGTGTGTGCATCATTTGCTTGAACTGGTTTAACTTGCTTGAACATTTGCTTTTCTAGGTTTAAATGAATCCCTCTCATGGCTGTCTGCTAGCCATCCTGCTGCATTATCTCTTGCTAGTATTTACACAGCTGATGATGCAGAGTAAGGCATCCATATAAGATATTTTAGATCCAGGTTCTGTTTTGTAATCGATGACATGCTCTTTGACAGGATCTGAAAAAGACAATTGAGCTGTTTGAAACTTTAAAGATGAATCAAATGAACCAGAACTCTTCAGAAGAGGCTAAAGAGAGACTGAAAAACATAACGATGGAGGCAGAAAAGTTGGCAAAGGATGTTCAAGACAAAATGAAACAACTTGAAGGTAAACATTTCAGGTTTTTGAACTGTGTTTTTTAACAGCGCATGGGTCACCCAAAAACCTTACAAAAAGTTTGATATTTTTTAAACAAATGTTGTGGCATTGGAGGGGTGTCCTGACAATCTTTCATACTAATTCACAAATACATCATAATTCTTCCAGATTTTCTTCTGATTCTCAAGTTTCATAAAAAATGTATTGTCCTTTTTTAGACTTGGAAAAAAAAATTGAAGCGTACCTCAAAAGAAAGGATGAACAGGAAGAGGAACTCGCCAAACTTTTGGTTATAGCTGACACCCACGGGAAGGAATTTGTAAAAAGAGCGGAGGAATATCTCACCTGCAGCTAAGGGATGGAAGAATGAACTGCCATCTGAGAACTCGACACTGGAGTTGCATTAATTAAGCTTAACAATTTTACTAATATGGTCTTGTTGACAGTATGGATAATGTGATCTTCTTTTGGTTACTAGATGTCATTGTGTCTTTGGTTACTAATATCATTGTGTCTCAATTTATTCATACATTGTGATTAATGGATTCAATTAAGTGTCGCAAGAGGAAAGCGTGCATGTGTGTGTCTGTGCTTTTGTGTGTGAGAGAGAGAGGCAGACAGAGAGACATGTAATATTACTGATGAGTGTACCTCTACATGTCACATCAATCACAGATGCTTTACTCACCCTCAGATACACAATTCTGGTAATCTGTACAGGAACCTCTGAAGTGTTTCTAAAATGCATTCTGAAATCAGTTCTCCATATGACCACAAGAGGGAGTTAAAGATTCATAAGATCATACTGCTGTACAAAGAGGAAAAAAAAAGGAAACTGGCGTGGGGATATTAGTTAATTTAACCTGACAACACATAGCATATGTTTTTAAATGTATATGTTGAGGGATGGGGTGAGAAGCGGGTTGTTAAACATTTTTTTTGTACAGTCTGTGATTGGTTTGTCTTTTTAATGAAACTGCCCAAGTGCCCAGCCAGGTTGTAAATGTAATGAGATTATAACAATAAGGGAAATGAACACCTGCTCATTCATGATCATGAATGCGTCCATTCACTCACTTGGGACTGGAATGTGCATTCTCAAATGAGTTTTATGGAATTAAAACTTAAAGCTGACTGTATTGTTCTCTCTGTCATTAATAGCTAGTATACAACAGTTTCTGTCTTCCTTCCTTTTACTTATCAAACATGTTGCCCAACACATCTGACCTCAGGCCTCCTCATCACTCCAGCACTTTCATACCCTCACTCCCTCACCCACTTCCTGTAGTCCATTTTCAGTGGTGACTGAATGTACTGCATAAATGTTTCAAACACACTGACCTTATGTTGACACAGGCTCAGAACAGGGCACCACTCTTTACAACCAAGTGTTTATAGTTCCTAACGTGTTTTTGTGAAGCTGAAATCAGCAGGTGTGAGAAGCTGGGTTTAAACTGACGTGCTAGTTCCGACTGGTCCTGTTTGAAGATGCAACCCACAAGCCTTCACACAAATGTTTGGGTGCTCTGAGGACATCTTACAGGAGTAGAATGTAAAGAGTTACTTCTACTCTGCATCTCATGACTGCAATACTGCTGCATGTGCACCACGTTGCTGCACAGGGCTGCATTTTTCTGAGATACTTACATTGTTAAATGTTTGAATAGATATATTGATGTCCTTAGGGCTATATATCTGACCCACTGATGACCCTAATGATCTGCTGCCCTACAGGAGTGATCATCTGTTCTCTTTGGAGACCCACCCAGGTAATGAGGGCTCACGTCAAACCACCCATCAAATAGTGGGAACGCGGCTAGCACCCAGGAATTCAGCCTCCAAAGGCCTCTTCTTCAAAGGGCCTTCTTTGTGAAGAATACTTGTATTTGACTTTTGATTTTTAAATACCAGCATCTTAAGAAACTCTTCAGCTCTGCACATTCATATTAGCTTTCTTTAATATAGGATATCTGTCAGGTAACGGTGGTTACATTTACATAGCTAATTATGTGATGCATTGATCCAGCCCAGTGCTTTGGTCTTGGTGCAAGCATACACATCTGTCAGTTCCAGGATGTGTGTTTCTAAATATGACAGTATGGCACTGAATCTGGATCCTCGGTTCTTGCTGTTTCATTGCAGATTTCCATGTAAAAGCTGCTGCCGTCCGTTGAAAGTTGAAAGTTGAAATTCTCTGGTAAAATAATCAGTGGTGTAAATTGACAGCATGCCAGCTGGCCTGGGTCGGTGTATCTGCAATTTTAATAAACATGACAAGGCAGATCTTTCTCTCAGATCCAGACTGTCTGTTCAATGTAACGCAAACATGTTGATACAGTTGATGCTCTGATTGTTGTAAGTCTTATTGCAAAGCACGCCTTAACAACAACCGACAGCTTAATTTCAACATCCATTAATTCACACCATTGGGTATTCATGGTATTCATACATACTATAGTGTTATAGGAATGAAAATTAGACATGGTTATGCTGAGAAAGTCACTCCCTCTGAATGTAATCTTGTTCAGGTCTTGTTACCTGAAAAGCTGCCGGTTTGATTCCCAGGTGGCCTGTCATTCAGATACCTAAACTGTACCCAAGCCATATATCCTGCATTGCTCCAGGAAACATCCAGATTTTATGTGAAATGTGAGCAATTCAAGTCAACCACTATAAGACTAAGCAAATGAAACAAAACATAGTGCATACCAGTCTATACCGAATGTAATTATGAGACACTAGAAACATCTTAAGGCATCAGACTGTCTTAAGTAACTTTATTTTCTTGTGCCTTGGGCGTCAGTCACTTTTGTTTGCGTCTGGAGGATTTTCTTTGTTCTAGATGAGTGGTGTGAGGTGGGGGCTGGGCCTTCAAAAAAAGTTCACTAATTGGTGTTTCAGGTATCTCTTGTAACATGAGCAGTGCTGAAATGTATTCTCACTGGGGCAGTAAGATGAACACAAAAACACAATTAAATACTTGTGTAATGCTTACACCATGGTAAATTCATTTCTCACTGAATATACTGGCCTAACAACATTATTCCAACACGAATCAAAGCGTAACAGCAGCGAGCATAACTTGGCAAACACAGGGCAAACTATAATAACGGTAATTGTTCACAATGTTGTAAACAAATGTGCACTCAAAAGAGCTATCAAACCAGTAAGTAACCATCAGCAGCTCAATTAATGCTGGATGCGCTTGACTAGGTAGACGAATTCTCAAGGTAACGTTGCGGGGGAGGGTGAATCGCGTTGTGCGCATGCCGTGGGGTGGGGAAAAAAATTAGGGAAAAAAACTTTGGTCTGCACAGCCCTCCTGGCTGCAGTTGTACAAGGGTGGAAGCTCGTGGGATGCGGAGTTGGCTGGGGGGCTCACCACGACCTCATACGCACGGAATTACTGTCGCTCCCACCCAATCGAAGACGCACAAGAACGGAGCCAGAAGAAGCACGTCGATGTTTTAAACTTTGAAAATGTTGATGTTACAAATCGCGGCGGTTTTGTGTAAGTTTTATTGCATATGTTTATCAGCCTTTTAGAGAAATTTTCTTACGTTGGGATGTTTTAGAGAGCTTCGTTTGAAGGAGAAGTTAATAGTCGTCCCTTGCTATTAGTAATGTGTAGGTTATTTGTAACATTCGTGGTAGCAGTTCTGCTCGCGTAACTTATGTATGCAATTCACGAAACATTTGTTGAATGCCTACACTGTACGTTTAAAAGTATTTGGACTTCTTTGACGTTGTTCGGATGGAAAGAAACTTAACAATGTGAGATTTTTCTTACACGTTTTCAAACTAGCTTTCAGTGTCTCTAGACTTATCACTGGTTCATTCAAATTTCCACTGCTCTGTCTGGGGCATCTGGCTCATGTTAGTATGTCCTCGCACGAGCCCGATTAGGCAGCCGCTACATGTGATTCTCATTAAAATCAGTAAATACGCTGTGGGAAGTGCAGTGTTTTGGTCAGTGTTTTCATAGAGGGGGAGAGAAAATAATTTCATTGAGCTCAAATATTGATATAATACTTCTGAAAAATATTGGTGAATTTCAGCAATGCAATAACGAATCCACGTTACGAATGAGGACCTTTGACGTCAAAAAGTAGAAAGCGGATCATAGTCATGTCATTTAACCGTTATTTGTGGGCTTGCCAGTGACTTGCACACTTTGCATGTGTTTGATTTACTAGTAGTATATCAACATCAATTCCCAAACAATAATCTGCAACAATGGTTGTGAAAAACTCATCTAATGCACTTCATTGTCCATTGTGTAGCAGTAGGGGCGTGCGCCCTTGCCCAGGTACCCGAGTTCAGCGACGTGTGCACGGAGGGGAGCTGCTACCCTGCCACGGGTGACCTGCTGATCGGTAGAGCTCACCAGCTCTCCGCCACCTCCACCTGCGGACTGCTGCAGCCCGAACCGTTCTGCATAGTCAGCCACCTACAGGTAAAGAGCCACTCCAAATGCGTACGTGACCGGTGCGTGTTCTGCGTAGCGCCGTGACGACCGTTAACATATCAAATCTGGAGCCCTGTCCCTCTTAAAATTTTCCTTTGTTATGCATTGATATATGACTCGTGTACTCGATGGTAATTGAAAAGAAGTAATTTGCCCTTATTTGCACAGTGCGAGCAGTTACAGAAGACATGGGAACAATAGCCACTTAACAAAGGTATTTGAGGAATTGCCACCCACCGGCCAGCTGTAAGAAGTAGGGGAATGGAAAAGGCCTCGGGGCGGGCCGGATAGCCTGTGCTCAGAGTGAGTGTTGGAAGACACGATTCATTAAGTATGCTATGCCAGGACTTCCTGGTCTCCAAGAGAGGGGACAGAGTGCACAAAGGAAACATCTCCAAAACCTGAAGAAGAAATTCTCTCTTTTTACTCTGTTTGCAGCTCTTCTTCTGCTATTCTCTTCCTTTGCTGTTCTCTTTTTATTTCTGAACCAGGATTTTTTTTTCTTGCTTGCACTTAATGAATGCTGTGTATCAGAATTCACATCCTGTGGGCGAATTGGCATTCTGGTTGATAATAACTACTGTAGGGTTTACAATCCACTTTTTGTCCTTTGGGGGAGGAACTTACTTTTGGGACGTCGTCCAAAAGGCCCTTGGGGTTCCGTTTCTAAACAAGGAGTTCTTTTGAGGCATGTTTGTTTAATATCTGTTATTTAGTGTGGTGTGGTGGAAGGAGGTGGATGCCTTCTGCACCATCTGAGAGTGTGGGACAGATGAAGACCGGATTGGATACACTCCTCCCTCTGGACTGTCTAGACCACTTCCTGGGTAGTTCACAGAACCTTCCAGATTTCACTGAGGTCCAGATGAGAGTTATACGCTATGCATTTATAAAAAATGCATCTGAAAGTTCTCCAAAGTTTGCACATTTCACAAGCTCAGATTTTGATTAGGACACACACCCTCACAAGGTCAAGTGTCTGTAGACTTCATGCATGGATACACTTGGTAAAGTGTTAAGAACTTGTTCTATGTATAGCCAGAATGCCCACAATGCAGCTCACCATTTCAGTTCAGTGGATCTGTTTCTTTAGCTGTTTGATTTGAAATCTGAATGGACAGTAAAACATTGCATAGTCAAATTTGTCCTATCACTTCTTGTTTGCTGGACTGCACGGTATCAACCAAGCATGTATTTCTCCATTTGCTTTTCGTGCACTAAAGCAAAGACTTGGGCAGAGAGGGGACCCCTTCCCCCTTCCCTCTGATGTCAGGTTTTAGGGGAGCCTGGTTTATCAGTGTTTAGAATAGCCGAGAGTTCCGTTCAAGGCTTATCCAATGCCAGTGAGAGACAAAGCTGATCCCGGGCTGGGTGAGGAGTCTAAGCCCCAGGGTCCCAGTGGGGGTTGTGTTGGACATGCAGCAGGGGCAATTGCATAGCAAGAAGAGGCCTGTAAAGTAAACACACCTGACCAGAGGGAAATGTGGAGGGGCTGCTTTGTTGTAAAAAAAAAAAAAAAAAGGCCGAGCTGTGTACGCAACAGCAGCAGTTGGAATGAAAAAAAGTCCTCTTCACAACAGCTTAATCACTTCAAGGGCTGCAGTGGAAGTGTCTCTCACAGCGACCGTGGTTGTGGGAGAGATCTGTGAAGTGGGCGGCACATCTGGGGCACAGACGTCCCTTTGTTCCGCTTTGACTTAAATCGGCAATCACCACGGAGAGGGGGCGAGGTCACTCACCCCCCTGGTGTAGAGCATCTCGTTTACTAAATCATTAATTACAATGTGGCGAGCTTTTGTGCGCAGTGTGATGAAAGACTCGGGTTTGGGATTAGATAATTGGGCTTGGTTTCTTCAAGCAGTCTGTCCTGTAATGACATTCAAGATAATTGAATGTAATCCTAGGAATTCCACTGACATTGAAATTGCTCCCCCCCCAACCACACATCTGCGCTCTCCCCCTTTCAGGAAGAGAAGAAGTGCTTTGTTTGCGACTCCAAGCAAGTCTATGACGAGAGGATGAACCACACCACCAGTCACAGCATCGAGAACGTTGTGACAACGTTTGCCCCCAACCGCCTGAAAACGTGGTGGCAGTCGGAAAATGGTGAGATCTCATGAGAAAAACGGGACCTGGTAATGTGCACTTTCCAACCCCCAGTTGAATTAAAGGTGACTCTCTCTGAATGCTTTAGTTAACCCTTTAATCAGTCCATTAGTGCCAAGTAGGGTGCACTTCAAAGCAGAGCGGTAATGGTCGACCAATCAAGCCCAGGATCTACCCTTCCACTTTGAAATTAGAAGGTAATGATTATCCAACAGGTCTCAAAAGGCCAGCTGTGTTCTGCTCCTCAGCCACCGTGTTATTAAAATAATATACAGCAAATTAGGAAAAGGAGAAAAAAAAGGATGAAACCGTAGCTACAGCTGTGATGGCCATTTTGGGCTGAGTCCATTTGAAATAAGAGAGGCAGTGAAGGGAATTGGGGATGTTGACAGAGGGGTGCAGGGCTGAAGGAGCAGAGAAGTGGTGGGAATGTTTCTCAGGCGGCGAAGCAGAGTGGTGACTCATTTGAGGGTGGGTGTCTTTTGCCGAAGACGGGGCCTGGGAATCCGGTTGGATGAACCCATGATTTACAAGATCCGTGACACAGGAAGCTGGCTGCTCTAGGTGTTCCATCAGCTCTCTGCTGGCAGAGCTTTTCCGTCTTTACAACCATGTTAGATTGATTGAGTGTGACAGAGTCTGTGTGCGTCATATTCAACCTCCTTGTTACACTCCAGTAATTTTACTGGAAAAAAGAAAACTCATGGCTTTATAGAGGATTCCTTATAGCAAGTGGTCTGGTCTGTCAACATCCCAGCTGCCCAAATGGTTACTATGAAACTTGATAAAGCTCTTTTTTTGTAGCAATAAAACAACTGAATGCCTGCTTTCTGATTGCCATGACACAAGCGGCACTACTCCTGCTGTGAGTTCTAGAGGTTTCCGTGAACATCTGTTTGGCAGCACCGAGTATTGCGGCGGCTTCCTGTTAGAGAAAAGCCCTTGTTTGGATAGAAAGAATGCATGTGACCCTGTTGGATACAAGCTCATTGAAACAAAATGCTAGAATCGAAAGAAACGTAACTGGAGATGCAGCTGGTCTTGTAGCATTACACCCAGTTTTGTGTCCCTGCGGGGGCAACATCAGGGTGATAAGAGTTGCAGCTTGTGTTTTAGTTGGACGTGGAGCCGTGCTCTCACGCAGATGGTTCTGTTCCCCCCCCACGCTTTCCCCTGAAACTCCCTGCAGGTTTGGAGAATGTGACCATCCAGCTCAACCTGGAGGCGGAGTTCCACTTCACCCACCTCATCATGACCTTCAAGGTAACCATGGCGCGGGAGGCGGGGATTGGGGATGAGGGGGGGTGGGGGGATTAGCACAGACCCCTGTGTAATCCACATGCCCCCAGCCGTGTTTTAGACAAAGGAATGCGGAGTGTTGTTCCACAGTCTGGGTCTCGGGGTGACCACAGTAAAGGGCTGGTTATTGGAATCTTTCAGTAGAAACAGAGACTACCTTAACTATAAACTCTGTAAGTCTTCTTAGATAAGGGTGTTTATTAAGCAAATAAATACTGCAAGGCAATGGTGTACTCTGTGGGAATATGAACCACAAGTGTATGTGTATTCAGTAGGGGCTGTTGACCGCTGTCTGCTGTGCTTGTATATGTGACGACACTAAAGCATGGCTCTTCCGCACCAGACATTCCGGCCGGCTGCCATGGTGATCGAGAGGTCAGCTGACTTTGGGAAGACCTGGCAGGTGTACCGTTACTTTGCGTATGACTGCGAGGCCTCCTTCCCCGCCATCTCCACCGGGCCAATGAAGAAAGTGGATGATGTCATCTGCGACTCACGCTACTCAGACATCGAACCCTCAACGGAGGGAGAGGTGCGTGCTCCTGTCCACCTGTTTTAGCTAGGAGGTTGTACTCCCATTGTACTGCCATTATAGCCTTGAACATGGTAGTTAACTTTAACCTGAATCACCTCTGTAAAACTTTGAAATGGGATGATCTGTACATTATCCATGGAAGGAACCCTGCATGAGGGCAGCTATCATGTGTCACAGTGCCGTACAGGAAAGCATGTGCTCTGATTTGTAGAAAAGGCGTAGAGGGTTCATTGCCAGAATTCTAGCTCCTCTGAATCCTGTACTCTAAATCCCACCACCTTTTGACCCTGCAGGTCATATTCCGTGTTTTGGATCCGGCCTTCAAAATTGATGACCCCTACAGCCCGAGAATCCAAAGTAAGCTGTCGCTATGATGCGGTTTCACTGGGTTGAGTGGTGGTTGATTGCCCACCATGTGTATGTATGAGTAATGTGGTGGTTTCTGGTGCCTCGTGTGAAATTTCATGTATGGGAGTGTCTTTTACTGCATGTAATGTCTGTAGGTCAGTCTTTTCAGTGCATGGCTGTTTATAGTCACTTTCAGGTCAAATGAGGGAGTACTTGAGAAGTATGCTGTGAATGTGTGTGTGGGGCATGGGAGCAGAGTGGGAATTTCTCTTCAGACATAGCTGGGGTACAGTGATAGGCATATCAGGGTGTCAGTCCAAGAACAACCATACTGGCTCCTTCTCAAAACACTCTGTTAGTGCGTTCTCAGGAGGCTTATCTTTAGATTCTATCACGCTGGAGCTTTTTGGGCATCCCCTTCAACAGCTGTGCTCATATGTAATTTGTGGAGATGTAATCTGGTGGGCAGGGTCTCTATCAATCTGAGTGATGGTCGTGAGCTGGCTGTACTGGGTTCAGACCTCTGCCAGAGCTGACTCACTGTCCAAACATGCCCAATGTATCAAGATTAATTCTGACCCCCGAATTCCTTGAAGGGGAGGACATCACTTCATTTTGCAGCCCATAGCATTTCTGTTTGAGTGTTCAGGGAACCGCTGAATGTACGCCTTGCCCCCCCTCCTCCTGCCCCCCACCCTGTTTGCAGACTTGCTGAAGATCACCAACCTGCGCGTGAAGTTCACCAAGCTGCACACACTGGGGGACAACCTGCTGGACTCGCGCATGGAGATCAAGGAGAAGTACTACTACGCCGTGTACGACATGGTGGTGCGCGGGAACTGCTTCTGCTATGGCCACGCCTCCGAGTGCGCCCCCGTGGACGGCGCCGGGGAGGGTGTGGAAGGCATGGTGAGTGCCCCCAAAAAAAAGTACCTTCCCCACACCTGCACAGATACGATGTCACAGCTGCGGTCACAGACCAAGGGTCTCTCTCTCTGGCTAACAGAACCCAGACCCGTTTTGGTCTGAATGACTTAAAGAAGTCCATGCAGTAATGATTTGTCAATGAGAAAACCCTTTTAGGCCTGAGGCCGAAAGAGGCTTAATACTGTTAGTCTGTGCTTTAGTTTGCTTTTAAATACGAGTCGGATGAAACTTTGACCCACTTAGATAAATTAGGTTTGGGATACAGCTAATGGCCAGATGGGAACTTGTATGTCCTCCAGCAAGGTTTGGAGTGGGTGGATGAAGTTTTAATTTGTTCTACCCAATATTCTCAAATCGTGTTCCATTTTCAGATGTTTTCATATATTAAATCCATGTTCTCATCAGAGCTGTAATTCTGTAGGCATCTGTGTGTGTGTGTGTGTGTGTGTGTGTGTGTGTGTGTGTGTGTGTGTGTGTGTGTGTCTGAGATAGAGAGAGAACGAGCGCATGAGAGAGAATGAGCGCGTGAGAGGAACAGGCGAGTTCCTGTTTAGTCTCCACTCTGTCGCTTGGTTTTGTGAATTTCAGCCTAGCCTCTTTCACGAAACAAGGACGAATAAATATTTAGACATAAGCTCACCCTGTCTCTCCTCTAAGAGTCTGGTGAGGTTCAGTTTGACCGCCTGCATCTAGAACATAGTGCTTACTCTATAGCGATCTCAGCTGAATCTGTGGCTTTTAGTTAGCTGGCATTGGTCCACAAGCTTAATGAAGACCAGACTAAAGTTTGCATGCAGTGTAAACACTTACAGCATTGTCGGACCTTTCCTGAAAGGAGTTTTTACTTTTTTCTCAATTTGCCAGAAAAAATACCTTGATAGATTTTCATTCTACATTTCATTCTGGCTGACTATTGGATATCAGCAAGCAAATGAAAATGTCTCATTCAGGTGATCTTCAGCTTGATAGAATCAATGAAAGTTTATCACTGGAGCTCTGGGAGTGTTTGTGTTTGTGACCTGGAGAAGCCGCTGTAATTAATCTTTCAGTGTGATGAAGTCCTGCTCCAGTACAAACAGCATGGTTTAGGCTCTCTGCACAAGCATTTCCCAAATATACAATCCATTTAGCACTGTGAAAATATCCATTGTGTTTGCATTTCCTCCTGTTTCCATTTACACAACTGTTTCCATTTATGTACATTAGATCTGCATGAGGTTTACATTAGACGTGCTCATACACTGCACACACAGTTATGGCCCAGAAGACTCATACATACAGATTATTATTTCTACTAGTAGTATTACCAGGCAAATCAACCAGCTAGTCTTCTCCAGATCCGTGCTGCCTGCTAAACTGCATGCATTTGAAGGGTCCTTTTAACCCTGATTGTGTAATTGGCAGGGCACACAAAGCTCAGGACTTTAAATGCATGCGACTAATTAATGAGAGATGCCTCTATATATGCAGTAATCTTTCCTAAATGTGGCTGGGATGTCTTGTACACAAAGTGGCCTTTTGAAGTGGTCTTGGAACCGGTTCTTTAAATCTGGTTTTACAACTACTTCCATATGTTTGCACCCCAAAACATCTCATTTTGTATTATAGTTATCAAACCATTTTTAAAAATTGATGCAGCTTGACACAGGCGCTTGTGTAAAAAGAGCTATATTCAGGCCCATGCATATTTGACCTCTGATGTGTGTTTTCAGGTTCATGGACACTGTATGTGCAATCACAACACAATGGGTCTGAACTGTGAGAAGTGCCAGGATTTCTACCACGATTTACCCTGGAGACCAGCTGAGGGACGTAACACCAACGCATGTAAAAGTATGCTTATTTTTTTTAAAACCTGTCTGCTTATTTAGCAAACACTCTACAGATGTTGAGCAGGATACAAACAAACTGTGACTGTTGTCATAGTTTCTCTGAGATATTATGCAGATGTGTCCTGTTTAGTGTGTATCTGTCCCAGTGTAGTGTCTAACTAATCCTCTCTGTGTTCTGTGGCTATCCCCTAGCAGTGTGTATGACTGTAACGCCAGGCTTGTGTTGATGTGTCCCCCTCCCTGCAGAGTGTAACTGTAACCAGCACTCGAGCGCGTGCCACTTTGACATGGCGGTGTACATGTCCACGGGGAACGTGAGCGGCGGCGTGTGCGAGGACTGCCAGCACAACACCATGGGGCACAACTGCGAACAGTGCAAGCCCTTCTACTTCCAGCACCCCGAGAGGGACATCCGCGACCCCCACATCTGCGAGTGTACGTGCCTTCCCATCCCCCTGGTCCCCCGTCCCACGCCGGCCCTTTGATCATCCCCGAGTCTCGGGGACTGAGGGAGCACCTGGGCTTTCAAGTGTTATCTGTGAGAACGGAGCTGTCGTCCTCCTACCCCCTACGCTCCCTTCTTAGGTTTCCTCCTCTTTTATGTGTGGAACTTGGGTCGCGGTTTGCCTGCGCGACGCTTGTTCTGTCTGACGCTCAGCTAGCTGCGGGCTTCCCTTTGTGTTTGCGCTTCTTCGTCTGTCTGGAAAACTGGTTTATAGTCAAAATCAACCTCCAAACCGTCATTATAATCTCCTGTTGATCAGAACAATCTGATACAAGCACTCGTTGGAAGCACAGTTGTCTAATGTTTAGTGCACAAGGGAACTTTGACGCTACAATATTAGACAATCAAGTAAAAAGCAAAAAAAAAAAAAAAAAGCCTGTTGATGAATAAGGTCATCCTTTCCTATACTGGAAAGCTCATTAGCCATGAAAAACAGTCTGGTACCAGGCCAATTGTCAATTTAAAGGTAATTTCTTTGCCTCCCCTGTCTCTTGCTCATTTGCCAGTGGTGGCAAACACATCCTACCCCCATTGCTCTTGTGGGATTTCCTTTCTCTGTGGCATATTGTGTGACAGTGGATCTCCCCTTCCCCTCCCCAGCCTGTAACTGCGATCCCGTGGGCTCTCTGAACGGCGGCATCTGCGACCGGATGACAGACGTCTCGGCGGGGCTGATCGCCGGCCAGTGCCGCTGCAAGCCCAACGTGGAGGGAGAGCGCTGCGACCAGTGCAAACAGGGCTACTACGGAATGAGCGAGGACCCGCTGGGCTGCCAGCGTAAGTCAGCCTTCACCACCGCACCCCCACCCCCCCACCTGGAGTTACCCTGTTTCCAGTCCTGGTTCCAATAGTAAATTACTGTCTTGTGAAGTGTACAGTAGGGTTAATGGACTTACCAGAAGTTGCAGATGTGATTTCCTGTTATTTTTTTAATCCCCCAGAATGCACCTGTAACCCTCTGGGTACAGTGCCGGGAGGAAGTCCCTGTGATACAGACACAGGAAACTGTTACTGCAAGCGTTTGGTGACCGGCAGGAACTGCGACCAGTGTCTGGTAGGTGACCCGCTCCTCGTAGTGCACATGCCATCTGGAAAAGCCTTGGCCTCATACGGTTGGATTCATGGCACAAAGCTCTTTTTCAAAGAGATGTTTTTCGAAGTGTTTGGATTCACGGCACATACCTTGTTATAAAAAGGATCTTTTAAAAATTGTTTTCTTGTTTGCAGCGTCTGCAGAAACGCGTAGTTAATTCACTTAGCCAGCAGTGCCCCCTTGTCTCTTTGTCTTTTGTAGTCAGTGTTTCACTCCAAAGAAAGCACCACCGTGCACCACCCCCCATCAAAGAGTTAGAATGTTTTGTCACCCCCCACCCCAGCCCCTTGTTTCTTGTGAAGTCATTAATGACCTGCTGTTAACAAGGTGTTGTTCCACAGCCCCAGCACTGGGGACTCAGCAACGACATGGACGGCTGCCGGCCGTGTGACTGCGACCAGGGCGGAGCCATCAATAACGAGTAAGGTCAAAGTTCACTCACAGCTTGTTTCTCTGCACTCTGCTTATGAGGATGCTGACTGCATTAGTTTATGTCTCTACCACAAACAGACACACAGGAAAGTCACAACAAAAGGCCTTGTACAGTCCCACACCGAGTGTGAAATGCAGACTGCAGAGTGTCTGTGACAGCAGGAAGTAAACCACAGTCTTCATTAATATGACCCAGACTCAGGAGGAATGAGTTCCAGCCCCACATCACAACCCATGTCACATTACATTACATCTTCTTGCAGTATTTATTTGTTTAGCTGATGCTTTTAAGCAGGGTAACTTGTACGCTTGTATCCCACATCTGTTTTACATGCCACCCATTTACATCCTGCTGAATATTTACAGAAGCAATTGTTACAACAGCCCTCAGATTACAAGGCCAGTTCCCTGAACACTATACCACACTGCCACTGTCATCCCTGTGTCATCCATGAGTCTGTCACAACTATCAGTAATAGCTCTGTTCAGTGGTAGAAATGTACTGATGTTAAACAGCTTTCCCTTCCAATGTTAGAACCCATCAGGTCCCCTCAAAATCTTGACTCTTTGAAGCAAGAAAAAAATCTTGACATACAGAGGAGGCACGGAATTGGAGTTGTGTTTCAGAACAGGACTGGTGGAGAGAAGGAAGAGATGTTGGTGTCTCAGACAGTCTCTGTATCCCCTCCACAGCTGCTCCGCAGAAACTGGACAGTGTCAGTGTAGGGAGCACATGTTTGGCCGTCAGTGCAACCAGGTGGAATCTGGCTTCTACTTCATCGCCCTGGACCACTACACCTACGAGGCAGAGGACGCCAAGTTTGGGCCTGTGAGTGTCATTTCCTCCTCTGCGCTATAAATTTGTTGGACGTTTTTTTGGCAGGGTCCTATGTTTTTTTTCCTGAACCTCTTAATGCTCTTTGCCATCAGGGCGTGACTGTGGTCCAGAGACCATATCCCCAGGACCGCACCCCAACCTGGACCGGTGTAGGGTTCGTGAACGTCCCCGAGGGGGCCTACCTGGAGTTCAGCATCGACAACATCCCCCTGTCCATGGAGTACGACATCCTGATCCGCTACGAACCTCAGGTGAGGAACACACTGCAGACACTGTCCTACAGGAACTCGGCATCACCCACCCCATGATTTCGTAGTGTTTTTTAATGTGTGTATGCGCACATCTGTTGCCATAGTTACCTGACCAGTGGGAGGAGGTCATCGTTACGGTGGTGCGACCCAGTGTGATCACATCTGACAGCCGCTGTGCCAACACCATGCCAGACGATGACAACCAGATGGTGTCCCTCCACCCGGGCTCCAGGTGAGCCCACCTGTCTGTTTCCCCTGCCTGTCTCTCATCCTGCTGATGTGGCCACCTGAATGTTTACCATCATCCCTGTTCTCGTTTTTCCAGAAACGTCGTCCTTCCAAGACCTGTGTGTTTTGAAAAGGGTCTGAACTACACCATCCGCCTGAGCCTGCCTCTCTATTCTGCCTTGAGCGATGTCCAGTCTCCCTACACTCTCATCGACTCTGTGAGTCTACCCAATAAGCAGACCTTTCGCCTTTGATCCATTTGTGGCTCTTAAATGACTGACGCTATAAGTTTGCTTTCATCAAACCAATATACTATATCTTGGTGTAACTGGAGTTTTGTTGGAGAACTTTAAATATCCCACTGGTTGTGGGGCTCCACTGTGATACAACAGTTAAAAAACTGGGCTTGTAGCTAGAAGGTTGAATCCCAAGTGGAGCTCTGCGATTGTAGTACAAGTGAGATACTGACCCTAAATTAATAGATTATGTACAATGTAATCTGTGTGAGTAGCACTTTTTGATGCCGTCTACCCTACAGCTCATATGTGAGTCATAGTAAGGAATAATAGTAATGATGTTATGCTCGCTGAGTCCTGTTTGAAGTGAAATAAAGAGAGAACTCTCTCGGGTCTCCTAGATTGTGCTCATGCCGCACTGCAAGAACCTTGAGATCTTCACGGGGTCGGAGGGTGGCGACGTGGTGACCAACAGCGCCTGGGACACGTTCCAGCGGTACCGCTGCCTGGAGAATAGCCAGAGCGTGGTGAAGACGCCCATGACCGACATCTGCAGGAACTTCATCTTCAGCGTGTCCGCCCTGCTGCACCAGGGAGCCATGGGTAGGGGCCCGTCTCGTGCAGCGCTGTGCCCAGCCGCCCGTGACACTGCAGTCACATGACAGTCGTTATGACAGTCATTACTGCATTCGGACCTGTCAGTCATATTGCTCATTTCTTACTCTAAACTGCGGCCTTGTTTCGTCTAATTGCGTTGCACTTTGTCCTTAACTTAGTTATGGAGGTCTTAATGCTAATGTGGGAGTCCTAAATGTAATTTATTTAATTTTTATTCTTAAAAAAATTACGAATTTATTAAATAAATTTAATAAATAAATTAATAAAAATATTAAACATATTGTTTAACTGTCAAGAAAAATGTTAAATTGGTTGTTATAAAAGTGTAAGGGCAAAGCTCCAAAGCGGTTACTTTGAATGGCGGTAAAAATGTCAGTAATTCGGTCAAACTGGGATCACACCACATGTCTGACGTGTGGCCTAAAATAACATTACATAAAACAACGTGTGTGACAGTCGTATAGAAGTTGGATCCAGGCTTTCTGTCTGTCATATTTGTCATTACTGTTGCTGTTACTGTCAATCAGAGACCCTTTCATCCCTTTGTCTCCTCCTCATCACTCACCTCCAGTCACCTCTCTGCATGATCTGCATGTCTCAGCGTGTGGCTCGGTACCAGGCCTGATTATAGACCTCGTGCTCCTGGTGTGTGTGTGTGTGTGTGTGTGAATGTGTGTGTGTGCACGCATCCAAAAGGAACTTTCCCATCTGCGCAGTAAATCTGCGGTACATTCAGAGTGGATCAGAGCCTGTCAGTGCTTTCCTTTTAGTCACTCCGCAGTCTGCACTTATTTTGTCATCTGAAATAGAATTGTCAAGCCGAAAGTGCTTTTTTTCTTTCAGTAATGCCATTAGAAGGCAGTGGAATTGGGAGAAATGGTTGCTGGTGAATATAGAGGAATTCTTCAGGACCGCAGACACTCTCAGGAAAACCGATAGCCCTTTTGTTGAATTCCTGTGCTCTGCGGTATTGCCATTATCTTGTCTGCCTCCGTTAGATATGTATTTTTGGAGAGTTTCGGGTCCTCCTGAAGATGTGGGTGTTTTGTCACGCACCGTCATAACTCCCGATGCTTCACAAAGCTACTGTGGTTTAGGAGGAACCTCAGACATCGTAGACATTGTTATTTATGATAAGGATAAAGGGAAGGCCAAAGGCATTTATTCTTCCACCAAACCACTTGAGCATGCCCAAACATGCAGTTCAGGAAGCACCTGGAAGCACCTGGGAGGAGACCTCACAGATCTGAGACCAGCTGACGCCGGTATGTGTCAGATCCCATCACCCACAGACCTAAGGCCACTCTCTGAGGACCCACCTCAGAGCGCCCATAGAACTGAGGCTAGTTCACACTGGAATGATACCGTGGCCTTATTCCAGGAGCGAACACAGAGGATGCTAAGACTACTCAGAGCCCCATAATGAAAGCTATCTTTCGTGGGTGTTTCAGTGATGAGGCAGTTGAGAAGGGGTAATACTGACATGATTATGTGTGTGTGTGTGTGTGTTATAGTAACCATTCCTTTGTCACACCAGTGTAACTTAGCCCAGAGATGTGTCCCTCCCCTTCCTGTCTGTTCCCCCCACAGCTTGTCAGTGTGACCCCCAGGGTTCGCTCAGCACTGTGTGTGACCCCAACGGCGGCCAGTGCCAGTGTCGCCCCAACGTGGTCGGCAGGAACTGCGACAAGTGCGCGCCCGCCACCTTCCTGTTCGGACCCAACGGCTGCCGACGTAAGTGTGGGCGCTTTGACACCCTCCCGCTCCCCAGCAGAAACTGAAATGTTCTGCACATTCAGAGCAGAGGCATAGTTTTCAATGATGTGCTTCTATTTCACACCATGCTGCATTCATTCAACCCAATTATTGAGTTGAGTATTTCAGTGAAAACACCTTTCTCACAGTCATGGCCAAAATTCTCTGTGAAATTTGTACTTAGTTTATTTTTATGTACAATACCAGTCAAAGGTTTGCACATGCTTTTCTTTCTTTATTTTTACTATTCTCCACATTTTAGAATAATAGTAAAGACATCCAAACTATGAAACAATACAAATGGAATTACACAGTGACCAAGAAAGTGCTATAAACAAATCAAAAGTATCTTATATTTTAAATTCTTCTAAATATTCCAAATTTTTTTTTAATTAAAAATGTGTTTGGAAAGAAATTAATACATAGGCATCAGCTTCTTTTTTCATACTTGTCTTAGAAACAAATTTCAAGCATTTAAGCATAAGTCTTAAGATCAAAATGTCTTTGAATGCATGTTTCCCAGTATCCCATTTGTGTGCAGGTTGGGGGAAGCTGATGCAACTGATAAATGATTATTCTGATCCAAAGCTGTATTGGTCTTTAACATTTCAACCCCAGTGTATTCATTAACTTCTCCAGGTGTTGTTGTTTTTCCACTGTTCCTCTATGAGCTTTGCAATTTATTATGCAGCAGACAGCTTCACCCAGCTGCATATTCACTGAAGCAGGTCAGGTTAAGTGCTTTGCTCTAGGGTGCAATGGCAGTTGTGGTCTCTGCAGCAGCAGCGCTAAAATGGATATGGCGTAACTGATATGTTTTCTCACAGTGTTTGAGTATGATCCATGCTCTTACAGAGAGAGAGAGAGTGTGTGTGTGTGAGTGTGTGTGTGTGTGTGTGTGAGCAGCTTAGACAGTGTAACTTGTGTTTGTTCTTAGAGTGCCTGAGAGCAGATTGACCATAACCCCTGTTTCGTTTTCCCGCACCTCCCCTCCTCGAACCCAGCATGCGAATGCAACCCCCAGGGCTCGGCCAACGCTTTCTGCCACCAGGCCACCGGCCAGTGCGAGTGTCTCCCGGGCACCTACGGACGCCAGTGTGACCGCTGCCTCCCCGGACACTGGGGCTTCCCCAACTGTCGCCCCTGCACCTGCAACGGCCACACCGACCACTGCCACCCCCAGACCGGGGAGTGCCTGGGCTGCAGGGATCACACCACCGGGCACAACTGCGAGAGGTCTGTCAGCCAGCGTGTCAGGGAGAATATAAACCCGGGGAAAGTGTTTGGATGGACACGCCAAGCATTCACTAAACTCTGCTGTGTAAGGGACTCTAGGCTTCGCGTGCATAGCGCGTCCCTCACAAATGCTTTCCCTGCAGGGTTCATGTTTAAGTCCACTGCCCCCAAAGAGATCCTAAAATTAATTTCAAGCTCCATTTTGATGTATGTGTTAAATTATAAATTCAAGGCAAATGATTACTTGTGCTAAAGAAGACAGTCTTAGGTGCCCATGGGTAGAGATGTGAAAAGAAGGACTGGGGGAAATGGAGGGCTTTTTCCTGTTAAAATAAACTTGTGTTCTTGCATGTTAATTTTGATAGGTAGTACGCTAAAGTTCCCAGTCTGCCGCAAAATGCTATGGTTGGTTCACATCACCATTATTAGTTAAACCTTTTCTGGAATTCTTTAGGCTTCATTCATCCCTGTCTGCCTGCAGAAACGATCACTCTCTCTTTGCTTGCAGGTGTCTGAGTGGTTACTACGGAGACCCAGTCCTGGGTTCAGGGGACCACTGCCGCCCATGTCTGTGTCCTGATGGGCCGGGCAGTGGACGCCAGTTTGCTGGAGGGTGTTACCAGATTGCCGATTCCTTCCAGGTGCTCTGTGCCTGCAACCAGGGATACAAAGGTAGCAATCACATGCTTACATAACTCATAGGTTTTATATTGTATAGTTTTAGTGCAACTTTTGCACATGGACTGTTATTTACTTTTTATGGACTGTTATTAAGGTGTTTGTATGTATGGGGGTAATACATGGATTTTATTCCATGGCTGATTTTAGAATGTAGCAGCTCTAGTAGGTTATATTGCAGTAGACATACATGATTTGGATGGCATTTACTTGTATAGGATTGTTATAAGTAAAGGAACCTCCTTCTGCCTGTCTTCTTGTCTCTCTCAGCTAAGCTTTATCAACTTTATGGTGCTTTATGGTCAAACCACATTGACAGTCAATAACTACACAGCAAGTCTGTCAGCTGTTGATTCAAAAACTCTCTCTCTTTCTGCCTGCAGGTGCCAGGTGTGACGAGTGTGCCCCCGGTTACTACGGCAACCCCCACGAGGCGGGCGGGCAGTGCCAGCCGTGTCAGTGCAACAACAACATCGACATGCTGGACCCGGGGTCGTGTGACGCGCGCACGGGCGTCTGTCTCAAGTGCCTGTACCACACAGAGGGCGAGGGCTGCCACCGCTGCAAGCTGGGTTACTACGGCGACGCGCTCACCCAGAGCTGCAGGAGTGAGTTGCCTGGCCACGCTTCCTGAGTCCAGTTTGCACTGAGACGATCGTAAAGCCTTGAGTCAAATAGTTGCTATGCAGCAGTGCTTTTGTCTTGTCTGCCTCCTTTAATAGATGTGGGGATTTTGTCATGCACCAGTATAACTCCTCTTACTCCACAAAGCTGATGAAGTTTAGGAGGAACATCAAGTCTCAGATAATATTTTGTGCAAGCATAAGTGAAAAACCAGAAAGTTGCAAGAAAGCACATTCTTTTACAGTTATTAAATGTATTATGTATATTCCTCAATGTTGTAATCATTGAAGTAGTTATGTATTATTAAGTTGCTCTTGCCATTTTGACTTTTCTGTAGGTCCCTGAGTTTCTTTCAGGGTGAGTAAATTTGCTATCCTGTTCTTTGTGTACGTTCCCTCCTCCAGAGTGTGTGTGCAACTACCTGGGAACGGCGAACGAGACGTGTCCGTCGCATGGGGAGTGCCACTGTGACCTGGCCAGCGGGCAGTGCCAGTGCCTGCCCAACGTGGTGGGCCAGAACTGCGACCAGTGCGCCCCGGACACCTGGAACCTGGCCAGCGGGACAGGGTGCGAGGCCTGTGACTGCGACCCCACCCACTCTTTCGGGACGTCCTGCAACGAGGCGAGTCACGGCCATCTGCCCCGCGTTTCTCTCGCCGCTCCAGTCACTGCCCTGAGCAGGATGCCCATGCACTGTGGTCATCCCGTCCTCAAAATGCAATCGATTTATGAGGTGTTATTGCACTGGTGTACTATATGTTTAGCTTGGAGAACAAAAATATGTTCTTCCAGCGCATATCTTGCTGGTTATTTAAACAAAGGGTTTGGATGGAAAAATTCTTTGGAGAATTCCATAAACCCCATTGACAGGTGGGCAGCCGGTCTAGGGGGTTGATTCAGGATCTTGCCAGACTCGTGCTTATCCAGCCTTTTTAGTATAGATCCTATCTGTTTCCTCTGTTTGGTTTTCTTGCTGTTAGGCATTCTTGCACTACAAATTCATTCATGCTGCCAGACAGATGATAGTTTTGCAGATTAGACTGTGCATTTAAGCATTCTTGCACGACACGTTTCATTCATTCTAGACAGACGGGAGTGAGTGAAAGCAGAACAATCTCGGCAACGTCAGGTCGACCTCCAGTGCATTGTGTGTAACGGGAGGGTGGCGTGTTCTCTGTTACAGCTGACTGGTCAGTGCTCTTGCAAGCCAGGATTTGGGGGCAGGACATGTCGGGAATGCAGAGAGCTTTTCTGGGGTGACCCTGAGGTCAAATGCAATGGTAAGTTGGCATCTATGCTGTTATATTATTTATCCACTTGACAGGTGAGCATATTATATTCCCAGCTTCCATTTTACGTATTATCATTTTATACCAAGACATTTCTACCCCTTTCCCATTGTAGAATTGGAGTCAGCTGGCTCCAGCTGGCTACAGTCTTATGGGTCAGCCTGAGGAAAAGTTGTCTGCATATTGGTGTTAGTATTGATGGCCTACTTACAAGTGGCCCAAGGGCATGGGTGGGGCTGGCAGGCGGCACAATTGTGTCACGCCTGTCTGTTTCAGGGAGGAAAACGCATGCTGCCAGCACTGATCTCAGTAATCTGAGGCAGATACAAGTAAAATGGAGTCCAGTCTGTTTTTCAGTGACCTCAGCCTTGGACTGCATGTAACGCGCAGGTGGTCACTTAAGCCTGGGCAGACAGTAGTGTCCAGTATGAGGTCATACAGCGCTATAGCTGCAGTCGCAGGTAATGCAGCGGAAAAGTGATTGTGCTGTATTGGACAGCTGGCTTCAGCTCCAGCTGCTGCTGGCCTGGCTCCAGCTCTGCAGTGGAAAAGTGTTACGGTCAAAGCAATTCTGGTTGCATTCCTTGAGGCATCGCCCCTCTCAGGGTTTGCTGAACAATTTCTGAAGCTCCGTTGTTGGGACTGACTGCCTGCGTTGTTCTCTCTTTGGTGTTTGTTGAAAGTGTCCCTTTTGCTTGGTGGAATTTGCTGATTCTTCCCTCGAGTCCCAGACATCCTGTGTGGGTGGTTTTACTAAAGAGACCAGTGAGGGAAAAGGCTGAAATGTGTGTGTCATACCGGTCAGTCATCGGTCCTGCTCGAGAGCGGCTCGCTTCACTGTAAGCCTGATGAAGGACAGGCCTGAGTGCCAGACGGGTGGTGGCCAGTGGCGCGAAAACAGTGAGGAAATGGACTCCTGTCTGCCTAACACAACGCGCTGGATTCAGTCTAAGAACACTGCGTCTTGAGTTGTGTTTGTTCCCTGTGATTAATTTTCACTGCTCTAAAGGCCACAGTGTAGCATATGAAAGGGAAAAATTGCTCAGATTCATTACTAAAAGTCAGGTGAAAGGCTAGTGCCGTTATTTTATAGAATGAAATATCATACCTGAAGTGGTTACTGAAATCACTCAATTTTACATTTCACAACTGTAATCCTTTTATAGTATTTCAGGGGAAAGTTGGATTAAGCTACACATGTATAATGTAAGTGCAAGAACCCTTTTTCATGTGTTTAATTTCTGATTTAAACAGTATTTTACACAGATTTCAAACTATGCTCTAGGAAACTACTGTGCTCTTCAGTCTGTAGTCATAGCGCAGTCCTCGAAAGATGAGCATAATTCATTCACCGAGTCAGGCAGACTGCCTCAGCCCGGGAACCGCGGGGCGGCTCAGCTGCGGAGTAAGTGCCCCCGGCCGCCCCAGACCTGCGCGCCTCGGAGGATTGAGACCAGATGTGCGCTCACCCCCGCTCGCCGCCGGGCTCCCTGGGAAAACGCGCGGCGGATCTGTCCAAGCCTCACAATATGCCTCCGTGTGACAATGCGCCTGTGTTCCGAGGGGCGTTCCATAGGAGTGACCCGTGTCCGATGGCACGTCAGGCGGCTAAAAGGGCCCTTTGTCTCTGTAATTACAGATCCTACTGAAGGCTCCTCTCCTCTAATGTAAAGGTCAAAGGATACTGTAAGTGCATGGAGTAATCGCACTGCTGAATTTTTAATACATATCTTTGATATCATGGTATGTGTGCAGACAGATTTTGAGTAATTTTGTCATTTTGGCCTAAAACACTGTATTCATACCATGTGATGACATTCGCCCATGTGAATGGCCATAGCCATTCACAGAAGTTGACGGATGTGAAACAAAGTTTAAAAAAACAAATCAGTTCAAGCAAACTCTCCCAGGAGCTGTCTTACCCTTTCTCATGTTAAGTTTGTTGCAGTAGATTCCCTGTTTTTTCTGGGTCTAGATCCCATGCAGCGTGTTTTTCTCTGAGGGCCGTGTTTACTGGCTCTTGGCAGGGGGCACATTTTTTCCGGAGGGACTGTGTGTTTTCTCATGGTGGAGGGGGCTCTGCACTGACAGATGTGGTGGCCGTTGTTTAGAGAAGCCGAGTGGAACAGGAAGATGGCCGTGTTTGTCCAGGATCACATTACCCTTTCATCCCCTTTATGTTTGCTTACCCCAGATCCACTGAATTTTACACAGATACACTTTTTACATCCAGCTCTCAAACAATGGCTTCTCTGTAGAATTCATCCTAGTGTCTTGAATATCTGATTTAATTTTTGAAAAAATTTTCTTAATACAGTAAAAAGCAATGGCAAACTTTGGGAGGAGGGGTGTCAGAATCCAATTTCTTGCAGTGACCATCTGGGACATCTGGTCCCAATTACATAGACAGAATCTGCTCCTAAGCACTGATCCTGGATCAGTATTGACCTTTTAATAAAGATGGCTGGGGAAAAGGAGTCGATTGAGTGAGCTGATCCTGAGTTGACTTGGGAATTTGGGAGTGGCGGTGAATCCCCCAACCCCCGCTACTGAAATGAGAGCCAGATGGGGCCTTGCAGAGAAATTCCAGAAATTTCCCTCGCATGCTTCATTACAATAATCTTGTCTGTGCTTTAACGCACCACAGATGCCTCCTGGTAAAGTGTGGAAATACTCTAGAATTTCACTTATCTTCCACATCAGAGTCGTGAAATGCATGTCACTCGTTGAAATGCTGCATTGTTCCCTCAGATCCAGCTCTCAGAGAAGGGACTCTTGTTTCCTGTTATTTTTTCCAGTGCTTGGTAATTTGTGTCGCTCTTCTTTTTGACGGGAGGCAGCAAGTCTTGTCACTCGACACCCCTGGTGCTGCTTGTGAAACTCAGGGAGCGTGTGCCCCAAGCTTAAAGGCATGGCATGCTTTCAGTCATCATTCACACAGAGGTAAAGATCTCACATCCGCATTAGTTCTGTCTGCTCTGAATCGGGTTTGCTCAGCAGTGGGTTACCCACTGTGCTTCAGCTGCCCAGCAGATCCTGTAAGTGGATGTTGAAAGGGGTAAATAGGGGTAAATATTGACACCTTTGCACCTGGCCATAATGAGCACTCAGTATCCCATGGTAACCTGGTGCACTTTAATGTTGTTAAAGGGGGGCTGGGAATGACGGGGTCATTCTACAGTGGCGAGAGTCGTGTTGGAGGGGGGTGGTGGGATTGACCCCCCCTTAACCATCCATACTGAAATAAAGGAAAGGCGGATCTCGCATTTTCACGGGCGCACTCTGTAAACCTGTTTCGGGTTTTCACGGCTGTAGGCGCTGCACATTCTCTCTGGTATTTCCTGGCTTTCCTCACCTCCAGCCCCCTTTTGTTGGAGCGGAGCTCCGGGGGTGATGAGGTAGCCGCAGTGACTTCACATTGTGTGTGTAAACAGGAGAGAGGAATGTCATGGCCTGGGGAAGGGGGGGGGGCCTGTGCTCTGTTTGTGGAGTCTTGTCCTGCCTGTGCCCCCCCTTTGTGCTTTGATGTGGGGATGTCTCCACCCACTCACTTATTCAGTCTGCCCGTCACCCCAGGGGTCACTGGAAGCTGGTGCCCTAAGTCTGCACCTCATTACCAGAGAATGTGTATTGGTCTCGCTCAGCGAAGCTCCCCCATGATGGTTCTGTCTGAGTGACTGAGCTCCATGATTCTGCAAAGGTGCAGTTTAACCGACACAAATTGCTGATCCAGTCTCTCTTAATACCACACGGAATGATTTAAACTGGACTAAGTCTATCAAAATGACTTTGTCAGGTGATTCCATGGAGGGCAAAAACAGGCTAATACACTTGAGACGGCTTCCCGGAAGCCCTCCCCATTGTTCGTGTGCCAGCAGCGTGTATTTCTTTGCTGAGAGAATTTCCTCTGCTGTCGTAATTATCGGTCTGTTTTGAAATGGAAGAAGGTTGAGGACCTTCTTGGGAAGATTGCCATTAATCTTGCTGAGAACAGTATGGAAAGGGTCAGTCATGACAGGGCTCACAAATTAGAAGTAAACTTGGTTATATGTTTTGTCTCTAGTAGTGCATGAGATGAGATGGGCTGGTTGTGTCAGTCTCTGGAAACCTCTCTCACAGACAGTGCACTTGTTTCACACTGCTCCTCAGGGAGCTGTTGTAGTTTGGTATAGCATCAGTTGGTGGTTGGCAGCAGCTTCTGTGCAAGGCCACTTTTATTTTTGCATTAAAGAATACCCATTTTAGAATCTACAATCCTTCGGCTGTTAAAACAGTTTTCTAGCCACGATACCACATTAGTAGCAGTTTGGAGGCCTCAGCATGACGTGGCTGTACGGTGTGTTTCCAGCGTGCGACTGTGACCCCAGAGGCATCGCCGAGGAACAGTGCAACAAGGCGACGGGCCACTGCGTCTGCGCGGAGGGCGTGGCCGGGCCCAGGTGCGACTCGTGCGCCCGGGGCTACTCGGGCGAGTTCCCCGACTGCGTGCGCTGCCACCAGTGCTTCGCCGACTGGGACCAGGTCATCGGCGACCTGGCCAACAAGACGCACCGGCTGGTGCAGAGGGTGAACACCGTCAAGGCCAGCGGCATCACCGGGCCCTACCAGCACACCGTCGACAACGTGGAGCAGAGCGCCAACGCCATCAGGGCCATCCTGGCCCAGAACCCGGCCGCCCAGCCGCTCTCCGAGATCCAGCAGCTGCTCGAGCAGGCCACGTACGTTCACGCCGGGTTCCGGGGAATAGAGCCGGGCTTAACAGGCCTGGTTCTGACAGCATGACACATGGCTTTTCCTCCTTTACCTCTTCTTTCCTCAAGCAATGTTGCATGGCATTTAGTTTCAATTTATCTTGTTTCCTTCTGTCTGGGTGGGATGGAGCAAAAGACACATGCAATGAAAGGGTGGAGAGCAGCCGTGAATAAGCAGTTTTGCAGGTTTTAGAGTTGGTGAGTTTAGGTAAACCCTGGAGTACTACCCACAAGAAATGAAACTTCCTAACAATAGTTATTGGTTTTCTGCCCAGATACACATGCAGCACACCTTGACTAGCATCTTCTCTTATTTACAGACTTTCTCCACTATTTGATGCAATTTTAGAAGTAATACATATAACATAATTACTCTTCTGGCTTCACCCAAGCGCACATTTCTGATTTTACAATGTTCTCAGCCATCTGTTTTTGTCATAGAGGAGTAAGAAATCTATTCATATCTTTCATATATTTAACAGTGACCTGATGGCCGAAGTGACCAACAAGCTGAACGTCACAGAGGACACGCTGAGCCAGATCTCAGGGGATGACAACAGCACAGACGCCAAACTGGATTCGCTCAAAGAGGATGCTGAGAAGCTGGACAAAACGATCAAGGAGCTGCTGGACCAGGTGGAGTTTGTGAAGAACTCTGATGTGCGAGGTAGGCAGCCATTCTGCAGAGCAGTATCTTGAAAGTACAAGATGAATGTTAACAGGCATTACTACTCTTAGAAACAAATTTGTTTTTAAGATAACCGTAATTGTACACACTTAATTAGAATGTGAAAATAAGATCATATATGAACTGATTGCAGTTTAAAGGCTCATTATTTTGTAAAGGCATTCCACTGTAAAAATTCATATACTTTCCCCACAGTTTTGATTAATGGATGTTTTTTTATTTACTGTGAATATATGTATTTTAGAATGTAATGTAAATGTTTATGTATGTATGTTTGTTTTGTATTTAAAGGAGCAACAGACAGCATCACCAAGTACTTCCAGCAGTCTGTGGATGCAGAAGAGCGTGTGAACGCTTCCACGACTGACCCCGACAGCACAGTCGAGCAGTCAGCCACTCTCCGCAAGCTCGTGGAGGACAAGATGAACGAGACCAAGGAGGCGTTCTTGCAGAGACAAGAGGAACACGGCACTAAACTGGATGATCTCGCTGGTCAGCTGGAAACCCTCAACCTGTCAGAGCTCAGCGAGAAGGTAAAAAAATAAATACGCACAGCGTTCTTCATATTTTACTACTCTGACACAACACTTTGATGAAAGTTGCTTGTATTTAAAATGCTGTGGTGGACTTTAGTCTTCCCAGTGCACTGATTCCTAGAAGGCACCTTAATTTTTGGGAGGCTAGGAGCAACACAGTTAACAAAGTTAAACAATAACTTAAGTCAAATACAATTTGTCAGCTATCAGAAAGCCTACAATGAGTGGTATTCCCTGAAGCCAGATTGCTGTTTGGTTGAAGGAAGAGCCACCACAGAGGAAGAGATGCGCATAGACTTTAGAGCCCGTTTTGTGTGCTTCCTTGCAGACGTGTGGCAGCCCAGCGGGGTCCGAGTCGTGCACAGACTCACCCTGCGGGGGGCTAAGCTGCCAGACCGAGGAAGGGACCAGGAAGTGCGGGGGCGAGGGGTGTGACGGCCTGGTCACCCTCGCTCACAACGCCTGGCAGAAGGCCAAGGACTTTGACCAGGAGATCTTCAATGCCCTGGAGGAAGTGGACAAACTGTCCAAGATGGTGAGCGCTGTTAGTCTCGTACACTGACTGGCAATGAGATACGTTTCTCATGTAGATGGGCTTAAATCAAAGCTAATTTACATTAAAAGGCTTGAATGAACTAAAAGCAACAATTTGACCAAACTTTAAAAATTCCATGCATGCAACTAGCCTTGAGCAATGTTTAGAATTTGACAGCAGGATTTGCTGGCATAGTTTTGAGGTGAATGAGAATGTCTCTGTAGCCTTACTGTTCCTGAAATGTTACTTTCTCTCTCCAGGTGTCGGAGGCAAAGGTGAAAGCTGACGAGGCCAAGCTGAATGCTCAGGAGGTCCTGCTGAAGAGTAATGAGACCAAACAGCGCGTGGACCAGAGCAACGAGGAGCTGCGCAGCCTGATCAAGCAGATCCGAGACTTCCTCACACGTACGCAAGACACTGGCTCAAAATCACATCCTATCCATAGTCAAATTCACACATACACAATTGTCTTACCCGTACATTATATAAGGCACACTCTTATTAGAGCCCCCCTACTTCCTATGCATGTATTGTACGCTTTGCTTTGGAGATTGATCCCGGACTTCTATACACATACAAACTTCCTGATTAATGTGATGTCATGCTCACAGAAATTCATTAACACCCTATTATGATGATCCTACAGATTGAGAGAACACTTCAGAATTTTCTTGATGGAGAATTTGTTGCCTTTTCTCATGACTCATCCGTGTCCTTGGTGATCACAGAAGACGGAGCGGATCTGGAAAGCATCGAGGCGGTGGCCAACGAGGTGCTGCAGATGCAGATGCCCACAACACCAGCGCAGCTGCAGAACCTGACCGAGGAGATCCGGGAGCGCGTGGGTAGCCTGTCCGACGTGGAGGTGATCCTCAACCAGAGCGCCGCCGACATCCAGCGAGCCGAGAGCCTTCTGGACCAGGCCCGCAAGGCCAGGTGAGAGGAGAGGAGGGTGGGGACATGGAGGGAGGGGGGGACGACTGCAGGGGTGGGAAATGGGAGGAGTAAGATGAAGAAAAGGAGTGGGGACAACACAAGGGCCAGGAGAGAAAAAGGGGTGGGGACACAGAGGGTGTCAGGTTAGGAGACATGACACAAACACTAGAAGGTCAGGCCAGAATAAGAGGTGCTTATGCAGGTTTCAGATGAGAAGGAGGAAGGGGTGGGGACATGTGGCGGTCCTGTAAGGAGATGGGAGGGGGGGGGTGGGGCGAGGCATTCAAAGCAGATGTATTTTCTGCCCTCACACCTGCTATAGCCATTGATCCCAATTCCAGCTAAGCCTCCATCCACAGCACACCAAAGCAAATCCCCAACCTTGTGGGAAAAAAAACTTCAGGTCTCGCCTTAGTCTGTCGACTATTGTCCACATCTGGTTTGCACCTACAGCCCCTTTACCACTTGAAATAGGCTTATGTCTGCTCAGCACACCCCAAATCAAATTTACTGCCATTTTTTACGCTTCCTTAATCAGAAAGGTCAGATTGTCAGGCTTATGCCTGTTTGGTGCTCTTTAACTCGTGTGAACAGATGTGGGGATCATGAGGGCCAGGTGAGGAAGCAGAGGAAGGTGTCAGGAAAAGTCAAAAAGGGGGTGGGGGCTTGAGTGTGTGGTGTGAGAGAGGGTAAGAAAGGAGAAGGGTTGAAACATGAGGGGGTGAGAGGAGGAAGAAGGCGTGCTTCTTATCCCCCGACTTTAATCATGTGAACGGCGCTCCGTCTCGCAGCAAAGAGGCCACGGACGTGAGGGACACTGCGGTCCTGGTGAAGGAGGCGCTGGAGGAGGCTGAGCGCGCTCAGACCGCAGCGGCCGAGGCCATCAAGCAGGCCACCACCGACATCAAGGGCACCCAGGACCTGCTGACCACCGTGAGTCACCCCTGCGTGTGGAGGGGGGAGGGGCTTCAGGCCATTTCCATCGCCTGTTATTAAAGCTGCATGTTACTCAGCCTTGTTGCCCGTAACCCTTAAAACATTTACAAATTCCAATTAAGGAATTTAGTGGTGATATTATCTGACATAATCAAGGAGGTGCAAAGGCAGCAGCATCTTTCTGTAGCTAAGAAGGCTAAGCCCTTTCTCTGCAAGTTGATGCACCGGGATGTTAGGAATCTGTACTGCAGAAGGGCTGTATTAAGATGTGTGCACTGGCTTGCAGGTGGAGTCGGAGACGGCGGACTCGGAGTTCAGACTGAACAACGCCACTCGGAGACTGATGCAGCTGGACAGAGACGTGGCCCTGCTCAGGCAGAAGGCCACGGACAACGCTCTCAGCGCAGAGCAGACCGAGAAATCCACAGAAAGCACCAACGAGGTCGCGGAGCAAGTGAAAAAGGTGTGCGCTTCATTCTAGCCTTCATTCGGCCTGTTCACTTCAGAGGACTTGCTTTGCTGACAGCCTTATTTATGAAGTCTCGTGTAGCTTGCATTTTAATATTATCCAGTGTTCTGATGAAATTCTGGTTATTTACCTTGTGAAAAGGTGTAGCTGCAATGCCAGGCCCTTCCAGTTTAAGGCCTAGTTTTCAAACTACTGCAACTGCCCATTAATTAAATGGACAAGTGTAGTCACAGTACACAAGAATATAAATGTAATGTTATTCATTTACTCTGTTCTGGCACCCTCTGGTGGTGAATTTATGTGGTGACTTCTGTAACTGACCGGACAGGAGCTGGACACAGAGCTGAAGCAGAAGTACAGCTCTGTAGAGGATCTGATAGCAGAGAAGGCCGAGGGCGTGGCCGACGCCAGGAAGAGGGCGGAG
Source organism: Megalops atlanticus (assembly GCA_019176425.1). NCBI lineage: Eukaryota > Metazoa > Chordata > Actinopteri > Elopiformes > Megalopidae > Megalops > Megalops atlanticus. Next base: position 10,640,900 of record CM032897.1, read on the forward strand.
CAACTGCAGCAGGAAGCCAAAGAGCTGCTGTCACAGGCCAGTGAAAAGCTGCAGCTACTCAAAGGTAACTAACTACATACTACAAATCTTTCAAACACTGTACGTCAAAGCTGAAGCTGTTGATAGGTAATGCACATATATAATCTACACACCCTTCAATCACTACACATGAGAGCTGCTGTCAGAGGCTAGTTATTTTAAAAGATAACTCACTTTGCTTTCCTTGTGCGTTGTTTTTTTTCCCAGACTTGGAGAAATCTTACGAGGATAACCAGAGAACTTTAGAGGACAAGGCCACCCAGCTGGTAGAGCTGGAGAAGGCAGTCAAAGAACTCCTGCAGGAAATCAGTCACAAAGTGACCGTCTACAGCACCTGTCTGTTTTAACCTTCAGTCTCCACCACCAAATTAACCCCGACACATGGTGTATCACATATTTAAATTTATACCTCACCCAGAAAAAAAGACTAACCCATGGTAAATTGTGTATGCCAAAAATGTGACACTTTACTTTTATACTGGAGGAAAAATTTTAAAAGTATAAATTTAAAAAAAGCTCATAAACCAAAGCCTTTTAGACTGAAAAAGAATGTAAAGACATGTTTTAACCAAGAGACTGCAAATAAAGATTTTTTTACTGATTTTTTAAAAAAATATTTTGTACTATTGTATGCAGAGCGAATAGCTAATTAAAATTGTTGGGACCAAAAAAAAACCCTAAAACATATGATCCAAATTCATTTAAATAAATACATTTACCCTTTTAAATGCAGGCTGTTTTGTCCATGAGAATGAATTTTATTTTATATACAACTTTAAAAGGCTGATATTGTGTATATCGCCCCCTGCTGTCTGCAAACTGCACTGTCAGTAAAAAGAAAAGGTAATTGCACAATTCACAGAATTTCCACACCACTGTACTGTATGGTTGCATTTATTTCTGTAGTGCTCCAATATCAGCATGATTAGTAAACCATGCACTCAATAGCCCACATACAAAAACAAATAATACATCCCCTTTGAATATTACATTTTACAGTTATACACACAGCCCTGGTGTTGAAGTCCTCCTTTCGTTCAGACCACCTGTTCCAATCTCCAAAGATGTGTCCTTGACTTACCTCAGCAGATCTTAAGTGCTCTCGTGTTAGAGAAACATAGAAACTTGGATTTGATCATGATAAATCAATCTCTTAAAACAGTGAAAGTAAGAACATACATAAGGATACCCCATGAATTCTTGGATTTAAGATACTGCATCTAGGTGTTAATGGATAAGAAGGTAAAATAAACTAAAAAGCCACTGTTGATGCATTCTGTCTCATATTGTACATGGACACTGATTCTCAGTCAGTTTCACAGCCCAAACCCCGTTTTATTGTGAATACTTAAATAACATACTAGGTTCGGTACAGGGTAGCGGGGTGTGTGTACCTGCCCCATCCACCCCCAGGGCACGTACACCCAGAATGTGCGCAAGTACAGCTCATGTACAGATTTCAGGATGTAGCTGACAGTTTATGTACACCGATTCATTATGTTTTAAAAGTTAATTGCTTTTCCAAACGAGGCTGCTAGATTGGCTTCCCGGAATGCTTCTGACACAGTCTGAAAGAGAAGAAAGTTGAAAGGTTAGCTGTCTGTGTGGATGAATGTATTGCCGATTAACTCATACATACTGCTTACATGTAAATGAAATACAGAGCTGGAGAATTACAGAAGCAACACTTTGCTCAAGGGTGCACTGCAAGTGCTCCAACTGGGAACTGAGCCAGCAACCGTAAGGTAATGAGTCTGTTTTCTTTACCATGATACTGATATCGAACCTCTACTCCCTATGAGCGGAACGTATGTAAGACAGGGGATGAAGACTTACAGGATGGGCGTGGCACACGCGGGCGACATCCTCACACGACGCTCCGTACTCCATAGCTAGGGCTGCCTCATTGATCATCTCTCCAGCACCCTGGACACACAAGATGAGTTTTGCTCATCACCATGTAGTTCTTAGATCCTGGAAGATTCTTTTTATATCTTGTAAAATGCTGTTTCCTGGAAGCATTTCATAATCCTGGCCCCAGTAAATTGCTATGACAGCTTGTTTCACTCTCACTTTGGCTCACAAATGGTCATTTGACCATTTGACAAAATTAGAAGTGCCACAGTTCCAAAAAAGGTACTACTACTACTGTGCATTGCTAAGTGCTACTGTATGTGACAAAAAGGTAAGTAGACATTAGAGCAGATATCACTAAGTGCTCACAGTGTCATGACAACTGGACACACATGTATACTACTGGTATTGATTAAGAATGAGAGGAACATTAACCATCCAGAGGAAGTAAAACCTTAACATGGAATGCATCGGTCATCCTTGAGGTGAAGACAGATCACTGGTAACTGGAATGTCTCCCTGTGATACTGCCCTCCAGCATTAAGTCTGTTCCTGTTTCTTGTAAATTTGTTGTTTTCCCCTGTGATGGCTTTTAAGTAGGTTCCTAAGAAATCGTATAAGATGACTGGACATCTGCATCGTGTGTGGTTACACAGGCCAGGCTGTTTCCTTTGACTTACGGATCCCAGTATATGAGCTCCCAGCATCCTGTCGGTCTCCTTGTGACTCAGGATCTTTACCATCCCATCAGTGTCTGCATTGGTCTTTGCTCGGCTGTTGGCAGCGAATGGGAACTTGCCAACTTTGTACGGTACACCCTGTGGAGCAAGATTTCCATCAGAAACGAACACAGACATTACACCATCTGTAACATCATTAATTTACTTGAGTATCATCAACATGTATGCATTTATTGACCTGTTTTCAATTTTGAAAAGTTTAACAGGCTATAGCTGTGTGCCACTATAGCTATAGTCCACTGCTTTCCTCATTATTTCCATTCCATTTGAGCTGTTCATGAAGGTGTGTACATGCTGATGATGGAGACTCAGTATGTGCACAGAGCAATGCTTGCAGTCCTGTGTACTAAATGCTGTTCTATTTAGCCAACAGACGAACCCACTGAGGCACCGTGTGATTGGACTAAGTGCAAGTGCTGAAATGGCTTGTTTTACACTTCCACAGATGACTTCTCCCAGAGGCAAGCAGACATGGAAAAGTGGAAAGGCTATATTTCTTTTGTAAACTGAACTGATAAGACTGCATGAATTTGTGTGTGAATCATAGTAGTGTAGTAGTTGCTTGAGATGAGCTGCTTTAGAGGAGTTAGCATCCCTGCCTGTACCCCCTGGGTTCTGTTCTCCTCTGTGCTCACCTCCTCCTTCAGCTGCTCCTCGTTCTTGCCCACCCAGGCCACCTCGGGGTGTGTGTAGATGACGGAGGGGACGCAGTTGTAGTCGATGTGGACGGCGCCGCCCGCCATTCCCTCCACGCAGATGATGCCCTCATCCTCGGCCTTGTGGGCCAGCATGGGCCCCGCCACCACGTCCCCGATGGCGTAGATGCTGCGGGAGGGGGAAAAAAAGGTCAGGGGGTCCAGGGGGTTAGGCCACTGCGACCCAACTCTGTGTTCATCTCCTCTACATGTAGTCCAATGGCAAAGATTTCAATGTGCACCGATCATAGGGTCTTAATTCCCAATGGTCTGAGATGCTCAGAACAAGACTTAAGAAGTAAGGGTCTGGCTGTGGATCACAATGCAAGCAATGTGCATTTTGGGTGTTGGGACAGTGGTTCTACAACAGCTGAATGGCCAGTAAGAAAAAAGAGGGGGCGATGTCAGAAGCACCTTATTGGGAGGTACCTGGTTAGGGTGGGTAAGTAGGCACCTGAACTAAAGTACCTTGCTCAGACCCTTGAGGAGGGGCTTGTGTACGCAGGGGCCTTTATTGATCCATGGTGGAGGGGTATGTGGTGTGCCTGTGTGCTTTAATTGGGCCCTGGAAGAAGGGAGTGTGGCATACTTGGGCACTTTGGTCTGGAAGCGGTTGTTGATGGGGATTCTGCCCCGGTTGTCGAGCTCGATGCCAACGGTCTCCAGGCCCACGTTCTTGGTGAAGGGGCGTCGGCCGATGCAGACCAGCAGCACGTCACAGATGAGTGTTTCGTTCTTTCCTCCCGCCGCTGCCTCCACACTAAACAGGAAACACACAACCAACTGGTGTCAACTGGCAACAGCAAGGGGAAAGCATTTACTTCAGCTTCCTTCCATTTCACTGTACTGCACTGTTTCCCATACCATTAAAACACAACAAAGGCCCGCCAGTCCATAAACAGCACTACTAACAACCTCTTTTTCATTTTCTTTCTTTTATTAGGTTTCTTTTTCTTTTTTTCCACAATGCACTAAGAAGCCCAATTAAGGACAGGCATATTTCACCTAGCAGTCACACAAGCATGCTGCCCCTACCCTGGAGGAATGAAGCTAGTTTTTTCCCCTGTGATTATATGCTCCCAATCACCATCGGAAAATGATGGCTGTACCTGGAGCCAGGCTGTAGGGCTCACTCTGTGCTCAGAACAAGCTTGTTAGCTGAGCTACTCAAGAGCACTTTCTCACCTTTTCTTGACTAAAACCAGCATAGAACCCTCCCCAGAACAGGCCTGACACCCCCTCCCACCACCATTGTAGTCTTAGTCAGCCATTACATCTGATTTTAAAGTGAACTGACTGGAGTACGGACTCACGCCACATCGATTTTCCCATCCGGCCTCCTGGTGGCGCCCAAGACCTTGGTGCCCAGCTTGAACTTCATGCCCTGCTTCTGCAGGATGCGCTGGAAGTTCTTGGAGATCTCCATGTCGATGCCCATCCCGCCCACGTGACCCAGGAACTCCACCGCCGTCACCTTGGAGCCGAGACGCTGCCACACTGAGCCCTGGAGGGCGGAAGCCCGGTCCATCAATTAACAGCATTACGGGTCACCATTTCCACGCACATACTACTGTTTGAGGTTTATAGTGAACTGGAAAAATGTCAGCCAGCAGCTCTACAGGCCTCAGACTACTGTGATGAATGTGGCTGGCTGATAATCGGGGATGGTATTATTTAACCTAACAATGCGCAGTCTGTGAGCATTCTGTGAGGAAAATGTTACTCACCAGCTCCACACCAATGACACCAGCGCCGATCACAATGAGCTGTTCTGGAACCTTTTTCAAGGACAGTGCCCCAGTGGAGGAGACCACACTCTCTTCGTCAATCTGTAGCAAGACAGTTGAAAAAAAGTCCTTTTTACTGCACTGAACAACACAAAACCCCAACCTTTAAAACGATGACTGGATTCAAACTCGCTCAAGCTGACAGCACAAAAGTTCTACAGTTCTTAGAAGAGAGGAAAAACAACATGCTCTCACACTTAACATGGTCACTGATTCAACTAAAGTTGTGCAACTCCTAGTTTGCTGTGAATGTAGTCCACAAATGTGGTCATCTGCAATCAATCTTGGCATGCATGACCAGATCAGCTTATCATGACTATCTGTAGAAACGTAGAAACCCGCACCTCAATCCCGGGGAAGGGCGTGACCTCTGACCCCGTAGCAATCAGGATGTTCTTGGTGTTGATGACCTGCAGACTACCATCGCTTGCCGTTGCCGTGACCTCATTCTTACCTGTAATCTTCCCGAAGCCATTCACATGTGTCACCTTGAAAGATAAGCATGTGGAAGACAAAAGATACCATTCAGCGAAAGGGGGAAAAAAATCAATAAAAGGCATTCACACAACCAGTTTTAGTTCAGAAGTGAGGAATGTCAAGGCCAATGGATTCTAAGGAGTTCTCTTCCTTATAAGACGAAAGAAAAAAAAAAACATTATTTCCTTAGCAGACGCTATTATCCAGTCACTTTTATATCATCCATTTATATAGCTGGATCTTTACTGAAGCAATTTTTGTTGAATACCTAACGCTAGACAACAACAGCGGTACCCCTCTGGGGACTCAACCCAGCAACCTTAAGGTTGCTCCTTTCCTCTACATCCCAAGTTTGCCTTTTAAATTAAACGAACCCAGTCTGTGACTCACCTTGTTCTGTTTGAATAAGTGTGCAATGCCGCCTGTCAACGCCTTCACCGCCCCACTCTTCTGTGACATCATCTTCTCGAGGTTCAGCGTGATCCCTGAGACTAAGATCCATAGGACACAGAGGAAGTCACACATCTCCTGCCAACACCTGGAGAAGCTTCATCAACAGTAAGGGTTGCCATGGGGGGCCAGGGGTTGGGGGCTTAGCTTGAGCTACTGCCAATGCACATTCACATTTCCATAGATGTGTTACTGTCCACTGTTGTCTACTTGCTGATGCTGCCACCATTCTCAGAGACTTTTACAGCATCCTAGCATTTACTTGTACCACCACGTATTTCTTATGTCAACACACAGACTTTGCTCAAAAATATTTTCTTTCTTTACCAGGTTATGAATAACCTGAAACGTTAAATTTATCAATTTATCGTACAAGAGTGCCTAAAGATGCCGGAAACATGCAAAAAACAAGTTAAATTCTCAACAGCCTCCAGTCTTACCCCTAATGACTTCCTAATGACTTCTATCTACAAAGACGGAGGGACAACAGACTATTTGCTCTACAGAGTTTGCAGCAGAGTTCCGTACTCCGCGTACTCAGTCGAACGCGAATCCAATTGCTAAATCAAGATGTCACTTTAAACTTACTTTCTATGCCTCTGTTCTCAAAGTCCTTCCCATGTGCCAAATGATAGAGGTAGGAGTTGTTCAGCAAAGCCTGGAAGACAGGATGCCCATATTAGTCCTATGCTTCCACAGCATATCATATCCCCATCAGGACAGCCAGATGTATGTTAATATGCTACCTGAACTACTGATGGCCTAGCCCATAGAACAGACGACATTCTGCTCGTCAGCAGCCTTCTGAAACAGTCGGTCGGCGTAAGATCTTTACCTTTGAAGGGATACAGCCAACATTCAAGCAGGTTCCTCCCAGAGTGTCATTCTTTTCCACACATACTGTCTAAGAGAAGAAAGTACATGGGATAAAGTACATTATTTGTTTAGCCAATGAAATGGCTTCCGTTACATAAATGAAAGGACACATTATCCTCAGAAATGTTCTTGCAACATAAACATGCATCACTTAAGAGAGAGCACTGTAATCACCACTGCCTTAGCCCCACCTGTTAATATCACTAGCATGCCACACTGAAGTCTTCACATTGTGATTTAAAGTAGTTGTAGTGTCAGCTGTGCAAACCTTTATGACTTCCCTCCACTTCATATTAGATTTCTCCTGAATATACCCTCCTTATGCGTCCGAATTTTACAGTCTAGATGGATTTATTTATTTTTCATCTTTTGCCCAGGAATGCGAGTCAAATTAGATGGCCATTTGACTGACAGTTGTTTTATCATTGACATTCACAAAAAATGATTAACGGAGAAGTGAGACAGGTTTTTTTGTATTTAAAAGGAACACTTGCAAACCTCCTCCAAGGCTGGACTTTGATAATGTCAACAGAAAAAGGAAATATACTGTTTACTTTTACAAGCAGGTACACGGTGCTGTTTTGAACTACTTCCTGCAGTTTTTAAAACAAATATACCATTTCAAATTGAGAAAATTATAACCGTGATACAGTAATAAAGTTTCAATCTGAGATTTTGTCAACCAAGGTATGTCGGCATAAAGGGGGATATCTACTGAACTAATTCAGCTTAAGTATCTCTCTGAACGGGAGTGTTTCCAATGCAGGAATTAAACGTGCAACCTTCTAGCAGCAAGACCAGCTGTCAAATGAATAAATGTTACTGAATTACCTTGAATCCAAGCTGAGCCGCTTTGATGGCAGCAACATACCCTCCAGGCCCTGATCCCACCACTGTGACATCAGCGTCGACTGCACGAGAGATCAAATATCTTCAGTTCTAATTGCATGCAAATGAAATGATGCCGGTACAGTGAGGGAGGGGTAAAAGCCAGTTTAATATTGCACCAAGTACATGCAAAGATTGGGCAAGAGCACAAGTTGTGATTAATAAGGCATCGCGGAAACAAGTTGCCTTACTTTGCGCTTTGTCAGCATATGTCCGCGCAGATAACGCCGCAGCTCCATGGAGTTTGCACGGCAGCTGACGACCCCGCTGACCACAAAGAAATGTCTGTTATAACAAATCACTGCAATGGATCCCATTCGGTTGGTGTACAAGAGCTTATGAAATTAGACTCAAGGCGTCACAGAGCAATTCAGAGAAAGCAAGACAACATCAATTGAGACGTGAAAAGCAGAGTATGGACTTAATCATTAAGACTATAGATCAAATGTAAAACAATGGCATATAATCTACATGCGAATTACTCTGGTTAGTAAACACAGCTGTCTTATTGCAATATCAGATTAGATTCTGATGGATGAAACATGCATTTGGAATGAATTTCGCCAGCTCATTAGGATAAATGCTTTTTGTTCAACGGTTCTCTTTCGTATTGACCCCATATTATTATACTGCTAGCTACTTCTCGCACTATTATTCAGCCAAACAGCAGAATTAAGATTTCACATGAACACGCATCTACTGTTGATGAGTTATGACACGGGACAGCTTTATGACTTCCATCCCATGGTGCTCCTTAAGATGTCCTGCGCAGTTAGGCCGTGCTGCTACGCTAAGCGTGCAGCAGATGGATTCATGCCAGAGTTTTGGACAAATAATTATTTTGGTATCGTTGTGATCGTTATGTTCATAGTAGTAATCTTCCTGACCTCATGCTAAGGTCGCAAAACGCTGCCCGTCCAATTGGTAAAGAGTGAGTCCCATAGCTAGCTAATTAAACCTGTCGCTGATATAGCCAACAACTTCCAGTAGCTAGCAGACACTTCATTTCCAGACGTAATCAGATGAATATGTCCTCTCCTCCTGTCATATTTGCTACAAATTTGAGACAAATCACCACTGACATCATTTTGCCTGCCTGCAAGGTTTGCAGACGTGATGTATTCCTGGAGCTTAGCTATCTGGCTAATGTTAGTTCATGTCACTTTCAGTTTATTCTCTACTCTCATCTGACACATTTAACTAGCCGTTAACTACCAAACAATAATGCTGTTACGCATGCGCTACATGTCTCCCTAAATGGTTCTTCCTAAATTTTACGTTCAACAGACTCCGTGTGTGATGTTACCACAGTAAACGAGGTATAAGTTAGCAATGACTCGCTAGCTGGCAAGCTACAATACTGAGAGGATGTGACACCGGGCCTTACTATGCTAACAGTCAAGAATGAGCAAAACATAACAACAACCATTTCTAACACTCATACTATTAAGAGCAATTTCATCTGAGCGGGCATTTAACGATTATTGTAAGCGCTTACCTTTGCTAAAGTACAATATACCCGGTTCCAACTCTGCATTTTGGCTGTACGTGCCGATTGTAATGGCGTAACCTACAGCAAGAGAGCGCGTCCAAGGACTCCCCCGTCTGCGCTTGCGCATTAAACGTCGTCGCTTTCGTACGACGTAGGTAATTTATGGCTTCTGGGGCCTGTAGTTAAGATGTTAAAAAAACTCCAGATACACGAAACTCTCGATATGCGTTGTTTGTTATTTGCTTATTACTGTACTTGGAAGTGTGTGGTCAAACCTCCAGTTACCCTAAAACCATATATTTCAACGACTTTTTGAGGCCTTCTTTAATCATGCAGGTGAGACAAACTTTTCGTACGAATCCCGTATAAACTGCGCAAGCACATTAAAATATGTTTTTCTGTCAAATAAAAGTATGTGCCGGTCATGTGTAAATGATAAGCCTAGAACTTATAAATTCAAACGACATAACGACATTAAGCGAATACACATTTTTAAGGTCCGCAATCAATGGGGAAGCCAAACAAACAGTGCGTATTAACAATACAAGTGATTTATGTTCTCACGACGCCTGTCGTTGCGATGGAGTTGTCTCCTATTGATGCATAGTCTGCTAAGTAGAGTATGTATTTTAATAATTGTTCAGAGGTGATGGTGGAAGTGGTGTCCACTTCCCTTCATCTTAGACCGCAGCATTAAGGGGTTGAGGGGGGTGATAGAATAGTGTTCTATGCAGAGGGTGTCCTTGTATATCTTCGCTCTGCAGTTACAACCCTGCAGACACTCAATTGCTATGATTATTGTTACCTGGATCTCAGATGGATATTGAAATAGAATAGAAACCATGATTAGGACATCAGTACATGGCCTTGGGGTCAGGACCCTGGTAATACTATAATTTGACTGCAAAGGCAACAGTTATATCTTCAAGGGCACTTGATTGTTAGATGTATTCACATAGTTTGGTTTTGCCAAGGGCTCCCAGGTAAAAGAAAGTGATGTGCATGTATGTGGTTTGTGTGTATCTGTGTGTATCTTTATGACTGATTTATGACTTCTTTGAATGCAGTGTAGCTGTGGTTTGTATAGGGGAGTATGACCTCTTAGAACCCAGGTGTGTGTCTTCACAACATATATATTGAGTTAGACTATGCCCAACTCTAGTTTCTATTCACATTTTAAGATTTCCACTCAGCAATAGAAGCTAGTTTTGGGATCTTGAGTATTTACAGACCTCAGATGAACACTTTGCCTTCAAATGATGGTTCGATTTGTCCCAGGTACAAGTAAATTGTGCAAGTTCATGACCAAACGTTTTAGACTCTTAGACACTCCTTTTCACAAAATCTTAGACACTTTGAAAGGAGGCTTTTCAGTCAACTCACCAAGTAGGCTAACTGCATTATGACTCTGTTTCTGCACCATGATTGGCCCTTGTCTGGTTGAAATCACTTGTTATGTCATCTCTGCTCACTCCTTTGGAATCTTGCAGTGAACATGTCTTTCTCTGCCTGAGATCATAGACTGGACCTCCATAAAGCCCACCCTGGGGTGCTCACTGGTTCTGAATGGGACTTAGAGCGAACCGAACTTGTTGAACTCTGCTGAACTGTCTGAAAAAAGGGCGGAGTCAGTGGGGCAGAGTGAATACAAGCCCTGTGTGGGGCCTGATGTGCTGTTGCCATGGCTTCCACCCCTGCCTCTTTTAAGAGTTTCAGGGAGCTTTCAGCAGTGCAGACGTAGTTACTTACAAACACTGAAGCAAAATTCTCAACAAACTGTAATTATTCCTATTCTATATAGTTTTCTATTGCACCAATCAGAATACAAATGATTAAGGTGGTCAAGTCTATGAACTGTTGTGTAGCGTTGTGATATTCCACTTTGGACATCTGACGTTGATGGTTCAATCAAAACACTTGAAGTGTGTTGATTTTTTCAGTCACATGCACTAGAGGGCACTGTTTGAGTAGTAAAGAAGTGGCACCTAAATTCACGATAGGGTTGAACATACTGTCAACTTGAGCATTTGCACATCAAGACCAAAGAAAAATGATGGATGATGGATATTTTCATTTACAAAGTCAGATCTACATCATGACTGATTGTTAGGACTATGAAGTAAGACTGATATTATGGCCACTGTCAGCTCAGTTCATGTAATACTACACAGTATGAGTCTACAGCATGTCTGTCTTCATGATATGGTTTTAGATAACTTCATATATATGTCTGTATGCCCAAAGATCCAGTTATAGCTGAATGTAATTATAAATTATATATCCCAAAACGTATCACTGTCTAGAATATTGCCAGAATGATATTGTGTAAAAATGACTATGATAAGCTATATTTCTGAAAGTGGTTCTTACAGTTATATCCACGTTCCTCTCTTGATGTTTCAAGGTCAGGCTTAACACACTAGTGGATATCTGGTTTTGCTCATCATTTATTGAGAGCAGTTTTGGTACAGTTGTGAGGGTTAGCTGTGAATAGGTTAAAATGTTATTCTTTTTTCCATTTTTACATGTAAACTAAATTTTGGCAGCTCCCCTAAGGAACTCGTTAGGGAATTTGGGAAAGTGGAGCACTCTGTTCCTTGAGGCTAAATGTATTGTGTGAGCCTTTAAACACAGAAAAGCAAAAAATGGACTATATTGTCTCCATTTGTCACACTGTCCTTTTATTGTGAACTGCTCCCATGATGTGTACATGTTTGCAGAGTATTAGTGATGGACCTATGGCCATATGAGTTCAGGGTCATTAACTGCTGTCTTGCTCAGGTGCTTTACCTGGACTTCTTAGATGCCTTGCAGAAAAGTCCCAAATGAGCCAGTGTGCTTGGGCATATTGTATGACCCTTGGGCACACTGTGAAAAATATCTCGTTCGTTTTATTATTGGCCTCAAACTACTGTTCCCAAAAGCATGAATAATGTAGAAGTCCAGTACAAAAAGATGATGAATTATTGACAAGCAGGCTCCTACCTAGTCGTATATGCTCTTGTTTTAATTAGCCACAAAGTGTAACTCAGCTGGGAGTGGGATATCTACCCAGAAAGTGAATACAGTCTGCTGTGATACAACCCTCCTTAAACAGCTGCATTTAACTTCTAAGAATGAACATATTTTCTGGAAAACACCTTCAAATGGCCAAAGAAGCAACATTTTCAAAAAGCCTTGAAGTTGTTGCATATGCTGCTGAAATCTAAGGATTTCCAAAGTGTACTGGACAGAAATGTGATACCCTGTTAGCTTCTTCTGGTGATCTGGGTGTGTGAACTGCAGAGTTTAACACTGGTTGAATAATGGTGGTGGATTAGTATTTGACATGTGATTTAACTCTTGTCCACTCCTTCTTCCTGTGGTATATACAGTGTTTCCTAATATGTGTTTATAACAGGAACTGGAAAGGGATTCTCCCTTTCCAAGTCAGCTGGAAAGGGAGAAGTAAAACCATAGGTAAATGAATGTGTTATTTAGTATGTTGTACCTGTTTTGCTACTTACTACTTTAAGCAGGAATGACAGTTTTGAAAAAGTATAATAGATGGAGGAAGGTCTCAGCAGGTGACTTTTTTCTTCTTAACAAAGCACAGTAAGTATACCACTTTCTAATTTTTATACATTTTGTTTTAATTACAAGGATTATTGAACTCATGTGGATGTATGACCACCAAAGGAAGTGTGTTAATTAGGACATAAAGACTATAGAAGTTATACTGAATTCTCCTCTAAGATTCTCCTTACTCAAGGCAGTTTTTCCAAAACCTATGATAGATCCTTAAAAACTCTTTCTGGTTTGTGATTTGAAAAATTACCACAGCTTCAAATCTCACTTTTAATGATTTTAGTCATTTTTCCCTCACAGATGCAAATGCACATAGATTCAATAGCAATAACTCCTTTAAAATTGTTTTCAAGTCAAATCTAGATTTGAAAAACAGCTCACAGAAAGCAGATGTACTTTATGAATGTCACTATATTTTTCCCAGAAATGTTCACATGCCTAGACAGACACAAACACATGAAACACCCAGTTAGGACCTAAAATATGCAGTCCCCAAGTAGCACAAAAGAAAAAGAATAAAAATGAGTCTAATTACATCTTTGAAGAACTGGCAAGTTTGTGGGTTTTTAAATTTTTTTTTCTTAAATACATAAACTGGTCGCATTTCTGTGGAGGAATAAAAATGAAAGAAAAGGCGGGATAATTAATGAGATGCCTTTTGATTTGTGGTGTAAAACTGCCAGCACAGATGTACTGGGCAAAGGGATTAGGCCGCCCCTTCTGTGACGCACTCCAAATTTCTTTTTCTCCCCTCAGAAACCCCCCATTGAAGCGGAGCAGTCCTGGGTGTTAAACTGTGCAGATGCCATAGTGGCCGTTGTAATGCATGACAATAGGGCTCTCTGCGGCCCAGACGGACGATGTGAGAGGGGAGCTAATTCTTACCCCCCCAACACACACCTCCTCCCCCCATCACCCCACGGTTCGTCACCCCACATTTGTAACTGTAATATTGGACCCCTGGTCCTCTGTAAAATACCACAATGCATAGGAATGAGTTTTCACAGTTGTTCATACTTTTGATTTTTTGACTATTGTTGCTGAAATTAACTTCGACGCTGGGCAGGGAAGGCATTTGCTGTGATTTACCGTTATGTGGCACTGCGGACGTGCTGCAAAAAAAGAGCATATTCTTAAGTTGATTGAGGCTCGGAATGCCATTGAGTTTGGACTTTTTATGCAAAGTCCTTTGTGTGAGCATTGAGGAAGTCCATTGTGGGGCAGGACACCCTGAGAAAGAGCGTTCAGAGCTGTTGTCTGAGGCCGCTTCTGCAGAGACCCACACAAGTGAATAGCTGAATGCCATCGGAAATAGCTATCCCAAGGTTTGACAATATCTCCCGGGCTTTGAAGATTTAAAAAAAAAAAAAAGGCGCACAATTAAAACTGGGTCCCTGCTGTATTAATTATGCATACATGATTCTCGGGGTTTGGGTTTTTCATGTGCTGCTTTATATTCAAAAAGAGCAAAAACAGCATCTGAATCTGACCTGAACTCAGATACTTCTCACAAGGCTGCTGAATGCAGTTTGAACCTTTTTATTCTGGGTCATTGTGTGGGTGGTTAAGTGCTTGTGTCTGTGGCTGACAATGTAAATTTAGGGAATCCCAGAGTCTTAACAAAGTCCACAAAATTTAGGTTTTCTCACAGAAAAAAATGTACAACTCTCAGACTTTGGATGTCGGCCCTTTTTGAATTACAATGCGGAAAATGGAAACCTTTTTGTTCATCTTTTAATTGTGTGGTTTGCCACCGCTTTGCTAGGCCTTTCCTCATGGCTTGCTTGTTGCTAGGAAACTCAGGCACACTAGCTGAGTTGCACTGGCACTCTGAGTGGAGGAAAGGCAGCTTATGCATAAAACTCAATCAGCACACAGAATGCTGTGTCCGAATATGCAGTTTCACTCATGTCTTTGTATAGTGTCACAGCCCCCTGCATGCTCTTCAGGGGTCCATTTAGACTTTAACCACAATGCAAACCTTTCCTCTAAGCTGGTGTCAGTGTCATTAGAGAGGAAACTCTTACATGTCTTACAGTTAGTTATAAAATATTGGCATTAGACTGATTCATTAAGTTTTATCCTCGATATATAAACACACACACACACACACACACACACACACACACACACACAGGTCTTTTTCCACAGCTTTTATATGGTGGTTGAATGTTTAGAAAATGACTTGATATCTAAAACTGCTCACAGCAGATTCCAATAGGGCACTGCTAGTCTGTGCCCCTAATTAACTAGAACATGTGTTCAGAGCACCAGAGCTTATTGATCAATATTTATTAATTAGGTTGGATGTGGAGTCTATACCTCACAGGCCTGCCCTCAAGATGTCCCCCGTGATCAATCTGTCTCACAATTGTTAATTGCCATAGTTTTTTTAAAGAATTTTTTCTCTTGTTCTAAATGAATAATATTAGACTTTTCACAAAATTATAAATTTGGCAAGGTTGTAATGAAATACTAGCCTCTGGATTCAGTCAACATTAGTCTGTAACACTGGCTTGCAATTAAATGCAAGGGAGATTTGCATGCCAAACATGGAACTTGCTATATTGATCATCAAAATGGAGGACAGAAAGTTAGTGTTGAAAGAGTTACTTTTGCATTCAATAAAAACCCAATGCTAAGAATAAATGTTGAATCTAGTGGTTATTGTTTGGATTCTTAAAAAAAATTAAACTGCATGTATAGTATTTGTAATGTAAGTGTATAAATGTCATCAGAAACTGAATGAATATTTCTCTGGCTTCACACAGATAGCTGAAGTGAGTGTGTTCAAACAGCAGTTTGTATACAGCAGCAAATTGAATGAACTTGAATGGCAGCTCATTAGCAGAAGAGTCTCAGCACATTCCTCTCTCTTTATTAACGAGATCAGTGGCTGGGCCCCTTTCTCTCCTGCTCTCGTGTGTGTGAGTGTGTGTGTGTGTGTGTGTGTGTGTGTGTGTGTGTGTGTGTGAGTCAGGTCGATTTTCTCTCTGTGATTCTCTGAGGCTCATGCAGCTGGGTTTTGGGGTGCAACAGGGGTGCAGATGAAAGGAGCCCTCTCTCTCTTTCTCTCTCTGTTTCTTTCTTTCTCTGTCTGTCTCTCCTCTCTTGCTTCTGAGAACCTTATGTTGCTTTAAATAACTCAATAAGTTCAAGCCACTGTTAGGGTGTCTGTTGGTGTTGGGCTGTTTGGTTCGCCTGGTGGCCTACATAGAACTCCACAATGCAAAGCTATCCTCCTTTCATGCTTTCAGAATGAGTGTAAGAAGACACACAGCCCTGCAAAGAACAAGTGCACTCTGCTATGGAAACAACAGTTCCATCTTCAGTTTAACTCAAGTGGAATCAGTGGTACTGTAAAGAAGCTTTGAATCTGGGTGTACTTTAGAAATAAAACATAAATAAATAAATAATGAATGTAAATCTACATTACAATACCTCTGCACCCTGAAGTCTCTGAAAAACAGGTTTTTCAAGTCAGTGTAAAACAAGTATTTCAAGAATATGTTTTTTGTGGTTAATTGTAGGATATAGATAATGTCAGGCTCAGGTTGCACAAGTGCCATTACTTTTCCATAGACAGTGAGATCTCCAGAAGATAACCTTTCGCTACAGCATACTAGAGGACAGTAGTGGAACATAAAACAGAGAATTATCAAAGCAAAGAACAGTATCTGGAGCCTTTTCAATCTGAGAAACCTAAACTCTGAGTCTCTGAGTCTCTCCTTATGTGTGTGTGTGTGTGTGTGTTTTTCGGGGGTAGGACAGCACTTTAGTTCCCACCATGCTTGAGTCAAACCACAACTGTTTCATTGAGTACTTGTTCTGAGTTTGTGTTGAAACTTTTATTTGACTATATTTGTTTTTAGCATAGCATATGGCATGATTGAGCAAATCTATTCTTAAATCACCCATTAATTGTTGCCATAAATGTGTTGGTGCAAAGAAGTGAAGTGTTGTGAAGAAAACCCCAGACCAAATATTTCAAGCTTTAATTTTGAAAAAAATCCTCCTTTTGTTTTCTGTTCATGTAATTCATTTAACAAGTTTCTTTTTTCATTATTGTTGACCTACATTCAAGTGTGTTCTCAAGCAACGAGGAATATCAATTTGTTTTCCAATGGTGAGACTGAAGAATCTAGTACAATGAATTTGTTGTTTGGCTGAGGAGAGGATAAAAACTGGTCAGAAGTGCATTCACAATTGAAGGGTTTTATACAGAGATTTTGCACTGTTAATTAAATATGAACAAACACACCTAGTGGCAGCTTAGTTTCAATTGCCTGGCTGATGGATTCAATCATGAAAAATACAGAGAGCAAGATAACTTCCCATTTACTACGTCCCATTTCACGTGATTGGCTGTGGTGGATGAAGTGTCCGGCAACAGACATGGAAACAAGTGGTGGCAAGCAGAAACCTGTCGACATAATGCACCGTGATTCACAGTGACAGTGACATCGATCCCATCTCACATCAGTGTTTCAGAAATATTCGTGCTCTGGTGGCCTGGCTGGTGGTCAATAATGTTGATTTCACTCTGCAAATTTCAGTGTCATGGAAACTGTACCCAGGCAGTTAACTGGAGAGAGGCAGACAAGGGAACAGGGGGGATTCAATGCTGATTTTGAGGTTAGCAGGTCACAACACAAATTGGATAAGCACACTCACTTTCTCCCAACTGGTAGCAGTAATGTGATGCCAAATGATATGGAACAAAATTCTGTATCTGTGTCACTTCAAACACAGCCTGATGCAGTGTTGTTAGCTTGATTTAACTTGATAGAATTGATCAATATAGAACATATCTATATGATTGCAATTCTGCCTTTTGAAGGCACTGATTGAGCAGTCATGAATTCAGCACCCACGTAACACTCTATACAGTTTCACAAAGTGGTTAAACTAGAGGCAAAGCACTTGTTTTTTTGGACCAATCCTGTGTATATGCAGCATAGATCGGCTGGTATTATGGACTCAGTGAACAGAGATGTTTGATATGATGTTGATGTCTCAGTTAGACGGCACATAAATGCAGCACAATCGATCCTGAGGTCACTACCAGGAACAACAGCCTCTCACTCTCTTCTGACTTTGGCTTCCCCAGGGATATTTATATGTCTCTCTTATTTTTCTATGTGTGTTGAGTCACTGTTACAATTAGCTGGTAGATAACTGTGGGGGCACTAAAGTCACATGTGGTCTTGAATTAGTACACCAGGCATAACAATTTATTTTCTTCTTTTTGCTAAAGCTGCGTGATTAATCAAAGTTGCACTCTCAGAGCTGAAATATAAATTGCAAGTTTATTGTCTCTTTTCTGACTGTCCCTGGTGGTATTAATGTTATTGAAACTGCCTAGATTTGCTGGTTCATGAATTGACTGAATCTGGGTCGTTACAATGTAGTACTCATTTCATCGACCTGCCTTCTCACGCGATGACCAACTCTTGACTCTCTCCATGACCTCATAATAACCTCTTTTTCAACTCAGCCAATGAAATGGTGTAACATTCACCGTATGTTTTTAGCACTTTGATGATACATACTGAAAATGCATTTATGCGACTCTTGTTTCACAGAGAAGTCACACAAAAAAATTTGAAATGAAAGAAACTCAATATGAATGCTAAACTATGCAGACCACACGTAAGTAACAAATATAATTATTATTCTCCTGTAACACAAACTGTGTCTTTTGTGAGTGCTCATTCTGTGCTTTCTCCCATGGCTCAAGAATGTGTCTGCGGTAACTGAACTTTATGGTGTGGTAAGTGGCCTTACTAAGGCAGCAGGTTAGGAGCATCCTGTGACCTCACAATCCCATTCATTTTTCTCTTTAACCAGCTTCACTCAACTGTGACAGCTACAGACATTCACTCCGACGCAGACACTGGCCCATCAATGATGTTCCTTCAGCAGTTCCTTAAATGCCACATTTGTCAATTTACAGGTTGTAAAAGCTTTTTTCCTGCCCTCACACCCGATTCTAGTATTGATCTACAGTAGAGATGACCTCTGTGTGCTCTTAAAGTGATCGATAATTGGTTTTCCACTTGCTTACTTCTCCTGTGACTCAAAAGACGTCATGAGTTGTCTTAATTATTGTTATCATGCAATTGCTTGTATTTACTCTCACAAAGGAACCTTGGGAGAGGAGTTCCTCTTTAGAATCAAGTCTGTGTCTTGGCTGGGTTTTTAACCTTGGTTAGCTATTTCCTCGTGATTATGAAAAGTCATGGGGAGCTTGTATTCTTTCTCTGCTGAACACAGTGCAGTCCTTTGCCTGTAAAGCCCTCTTGGAAATTAACTGTGCTGTATGGAGACCAGTCTGTCTCTGCCTTCTGATTTGGGAAATCAACATGTTTCCAGTAAAAGCATCCCAGGTGTCTGTAAATTGAGGACTGTGTCTCTTAAAGTTACTCACTACCTTTTACACTTCCTTTTATAACAGGTCATTTCAGGACATGGCACAGTTTATGATGAAATACTCTGTTTTCACTGCACTATATATGCAGCATTTATGATCATCTTTTAGCAAAGTGTTTAACATTAAGAAAATCCTTGAGAAGACTGCATTCAGGACAGACACACACACAAACACAATGCCCATTCTGAGTTTAAAAAGCAGTTGTATCAGGCCCCCTGAAAACATGCAGTCTAACAAGTGAGGAGCAAACCCTGCATAAATTAAAGATAATCTGGGATAAATTATGTAAATTTATTCAAAAGGGTAACGACGGGGAACATCAGGGTAGCATGTTATTGAAGTTAAAAATCCTGCCACCAGATGAAACTGAAAGTATGTGAGCACAGAGCCTGAGGTTGAACTCCTTATAAACAGGGAGGGTAAAAAGTGTTTGTAAATCAAAACTTTAAAGATATGTTTATCGTTTGGTACCATTATATATACCTCCCAGAATAGTGATAGTAATTTTTTGCTGTTTGGCTTTATGGCTATAATGATTTACCAGATGTCTTCCAGCATGTTGACAGCACAGAGACTCTGATTATGCTCCTGGATTTGTGTTTTGGAGCGAAAAAAAAATCAGAATCAATAGTCTACAATATGCAGTTTATAATGAGAAGATATACAGTACCCTGGAGCAGGGCAGACTGTTAAAATTATGCAAATCTCAATGCTTATTTTATTCTGCATAAATGAATGAAGTGGGCAGTACCAAATGATACAAAGGAGGGTGTGTGCTTAAAGAACAACTACCATTTTACACAGAAACTGCTTTACGCTGTAGGTCATTCTGACTTGATTTAACTTACCATATGTATGAAAGTAAAAGGTAAATGTCTATTGTTTTTTCTTTATTTACTGCTGTCAATGAGTCCCCAACTGCCTGCTTACTGAGAGTTATCATAAGCTAAAATGGAAAAAAAAGGATTTAAATTTAGTGCTCATGACAGTTAAGACCCGAGCAGGCATCTGGGCCATTTAGCTGATTTACACATCTGCACTTGACTTTTATTTTTCCATTATTCTGACTGATATCAACATTATTTCAGGGGCTGGTAAAGGTTTTGAGATGCAGTTTGAAAATGAGTTGTGGATAAATTAATGAAAGAACAAAGAACATGTGTAAACATATATCTTTTTTTAGTCAGCAGGAGGAGAAGATGCTTCACACAAGTTTACCAGCCTAAAGTCTGGGAAACACTGAAGACTACACAGCCAGGTCAATGAATTAACACAAACACACATGCACCCACATGCATGTTTGAACAAGGCTGGAATGTGTATCTCATGTGCTTCTGTACATATCACGTGTATGAGTGCGTGTGCTTTGCATTGACTGTCTCAGTAAGAGTGAGTGTGTCATATCCCCACTCAGCCCTCCTTACACACACAGTCCTCGGCCATCACCCCACCCCCGCTCCCCGACCCCCACCCAATCTCACTCCCGAGCCACCCTCAGTCTTCAGGGTCATTGCTGATCTGTGGCTCCTAATATCACCGTCATTTAACCCACTCCCTTGTCAAAAGGTCACTGGCTTTCACCCCACAGCACAAAACATCACACCCCTCCCAGATCTTCTGTTCTTGCCTTTGCTTGCAGACTCCGCTCAAGCAGCTCCACGCTGTTTTCGTGTTATCCTTTTATCGGAGTGCAATGCCTCTGGACAGGGCGTCTGCCAAGGTGCAATGAGATTCTATTCTTTCCTTAATGACAGAGTGCCTCAATTACAGCTAGGACTTGCAGGTGCCTTAACTGCTTTCATTGCTGCTTTTTGAAAAAATTATCATTACTATCACTTGTTTATTTATTTTTATTGATCATCATAGTCTTAGGGCAGGCAATTTTGAAGTCTGAATTTACCAGGCGTCTTTTGTTTATAATTCCGCCAGACGACATGCCAGATTGAGCTCATCATTTTAATCCCCCTCAAAATGAGCGCACCGTGTCAAAACTTTCAACAGCCTGCTGAACGTGCAATCTTAATCTTCACCCGTTATTTTTCGATAGGCTTGCGTGAGACGGTGATTTACTTAAGTGTGTGTGTGTGCGCGTCTGTGTGTTGGGGGGTGGGCGGGGCCGGTGAAATGATTCCGCTCTTTAGATCTGGAATCTGATGCTGGAAATTGCGCGTTTAGTGGTGCCACCGACAGCGCCGCTGCGTTGATGTGGGCTGTGGGCGGCGCGCGCTCCCAATCATTCTGCCCTGCACAAGCTCGCATCCTCGAGTAAGTGCAGCCGCTCCGGAGCGAGACACCCACGAGAGAGGAGCGAGTGTCAGAGAGGGGAAGAAACACCATCGGCATGAACCAAGTATAGCATCCCCACGCACCTCGGGAGTACAGTTCCCCTATTGCAAATCATCTTCTCTCAGACTGTAACATATATTTCTGCACAAGTGCTTAAGAGGAAGACTATGGAAGTGACGGTAACCAGAAGCTTTTTATTGCTCGCACAGCTCGTGGTCATCTTTCAGATAGGTAAGGACTTTGATTGCGTATGATTCTTTATTTGTTTATTTTTTCAAGCCACACTGTCTTCCCTTATGAACTAGAGTGCAGAAATGTTTTTGCACTCTAGTGGCGTTACATCGGGCATTCTCCGATTTCATGCTGCACTAGCGCGGTGTTAGCTAGTCATCAAGATGACTACGTTACAGCCACGAGAACAGCAAGTGCGTGAAGTTCAGGTATCATTGCCGTGTTTTTACACTTCTTCAAGAAAGTCGATATTGCGCTATTCAGATAAACCTATGGAAACTTTTTTTTTTAGTTTTATATAGACGTTGCTATTTTTATAACTGTCAATTAAATTAGTTTTGATTATGGCACGCAGGAAAGCGCGACCGTCACCTTGACGGTGGCTGGGCAGCAAGTCTTACTGCAGTTTGAGTGCGCGGTCTTCACAGTTAAATGAGAAATGATTTTTCTCGGGCTGTTTTACCTAATTGATTTTTCATACATACAATTATCCAATTAGATTACACAAAACAATGAAGCATGCTGTAATCATATTTTCAGTGGAATTTATAGGCCTAGGCTACATTTACTTGTGGTAATTGGGACAATGAGGACCACCGACACACGCACACACTCACGCAATTATCCTATCGTCAGCACATCAGTAGATTCACTGGAGAGCAGAGGATACACATACATACTTAAACAGCATGTGTGAAATAGTCTTCTGATTCAATTAATATGCTTCCCTCAGTAGAGATGTATTTTTGATTTAAGCCCGGCTTTATATTAATTGGTGGGTGGGAATAAGGACTAATTAGGGAGGACGTGCCGCTGTAATCTATGGAGGCCTCTGACAGCCCTGAGGCACCTGTAAACCTGTGATCTGAAAGGAAATGAGGTCAGCAAACTTATTAACGAGCAATTACGAGGGGTTAATTGCTTTAAAGATTTTGTGGACCGTACCCTCACTGGCCTTTATTGACCAACATGTCACTTGCCAAAAGTCACAGTATGTAGTATTATGTTCTTAGTGTTGTGTGGATGGTATTTATGATTTCTCATCACAGAATACATAGGATAACCATAGGCTTAACAGGTACACCTCCATTGATAAAGCTGCATGCTTAACCTTGCGTTACAATTAATATTTTATTAAAGATTAATCATCAGTTTTAATAATTTACAGAGGTTCATGAGCGTATAATGTATTTTATCATTAGGATTACCGTTCAAAAAAGATCAGAATACAGTGATTTACAAGTGAAGTACAGTAAGGGCAAGCAAGAGCATTTCGTGCCAACTCTGATTGAAGAGAGAGGTGTTTTTGTTTCATCCGGTCTGAGCTGTTCTCCCAGATCCGGTCTCTGTATCCAGCTTCATTATTTTACACACGTTCAGTACAGAAGTGCCAAGGAGGAGACTGATATGGTTGGTTTAATCTTTTGGATGCGAGGCGAGACAAAGATTTAAAAAGCTGGCCAAAGCCAGGCTGCTTGGAGAAAAAGGACGCTTTTGTGGCAGGGCTTTTTGAACGGGGATATTTAATGTGTTGGTACCTGCTCAATGCTCGGCTGTATGTTTCTTTTTTTTTCCTTCTTCTTCCTTTCGCTTCTTTCAGCTGAGCACTTTAAATGATGCTTTGATGAATCCCGGAGCACAAAGGAAGTGCCGTTTGGTTGGAATCGGGAGGCAGGGCCTTATGGGGGGAAAAAAAGCCACGCGAGTGAATGAAACGCAGACCCAACACCATCTGTTTCCCAACGTGCCCTGCTATAGATAGCCTATTTTCACTCCGCATCACGCGTCGCGCGGTGCATTTTTTTCGGCAGAGGATGTCCTGGAGTCTTTGGTGGACGTGGTTCTCGAGACAGATGGCTGGCACAGGGAGCCAGTCCGCCAGTCCGCCTGTCTGTCAATCAATCAGGCTCCAGGGGCCATGCCCGTTACACATTACATTTGCCCCCACCGCCCCACCCCTTGGTTTTGTGGTGTCTGTATCAGAGCTAAGGGGACGGACTCTTGCAGATGCAGTATGTGGTCATTTAACTAGCAGCATTAATAGCGCTTTAACAAATCATAGTGCTGTTAAGCTGCTACTATCAAACCACTCCTTGCATACTAATATAATAAGAAAAATTCGGAAATAAAAAGATGATTGTGCCTTGGGATCACTGTAGTAATTGCTTGGGAAAAAGTTTGGTATTTTCAGATAATAATTTGACATGGACTCACACTTACATTTTCACATATCCATTTATACTAGTGGGTATTTGTGAAAAAAATTTACATATGTTGTGTACATACAAGTACATATAAGTTGAGCACAAGTAGAGATGTGAGAAGAGTGGCAGCGCCCCAGTGGGGGACTGACCCTGGAACCACCACAAGACCAGCTCACACCACACCTCTAGCTCAGATATTGGGATGTTGGGAATACAACAGGATGTATGACCAGGAGCACCACCACTTGCCATTTGTTTGCCTTTCACCATCACTTAATGCAACCCCCTCCAAAAAAACATAAAGAAAGCTCTGAGGCAGAAGGCAAGAACAGGCAGAGAAGTAAAGCAGCTTTCTCTTCCAAACTTCTTCCTCTCTCTCTCTCTCAGTCTTGCTCTCGCTTTCTGAAGGGGTGGGATACCCTTCCCAGCAGCTTGGCACGCCTGGCTCTTGCTGTCTCTGGAGCCGGTGAAAGGCGGGGCAGGTTTTCAGTGGACGGCAGTGGGGGTATTTGATGACCAGATTAGTTGGTATTAGGCTCAACGGCATTCACTCAAGCATGGAGAGGGGCACATTGAACCTCAGAATCCCTCTTTCTCCACACCAGTATGGTGGAGGCGGGGGGGAAGGGGGCACTGAATGGAGTGGGAGATTTGGGAATCGAACCTCTGCACTGGGACGGAGGACTTAGTCCCCCCTGTGAATTATGCTGTCAGCTGCGAGATTGTTTTTTTGTGAGAGCTGGCAGAGGGGACGGTGTTCGTGGGCGCGACGGCGACACAGGAAGCCTGGGGGTCCCTTTGTGGGAGGGTATGTGAGTGTGACACTCAAACAGGGGCTCTGATTTGTCCCAGCGGCGGGGTTGCGGGGCAGGATGGTTTCACACTGAGAGAGGGAGAGAGAGAGAGAGAGCGAGAGAAAGAGAGAGAAGGCCCAAAAGCACAGTGTATTCCACCCCTCAGGCGAACGTTGGCTGTGCCAGGGACACCTCAGACAAACGCACCACCCCGCGGTGTCGCTTTTGAGTCCCCCGGCCAAGAGAAACTGCAGTGTCAGCCCGCAGCTTGGGAGGGACGGGTTTCTGCGGCGCTTTGTCCCCCCCAGTTTCCCCTGGCAGAGTTTTGTCCCTCCTGTCTTTCCCAGCAGCACCTTGTCCCACCAGTCTCTCCCGGGCAATACCTTGTCTGCTCGCTCTCTCAGCAACACTTTCCCCCTCTTCGTCCCATCAGTATTTCTAAGAAGCACTCTGCCTCCGATATCAGACTTTTATCCCCTAGTCTCTCCCAACAGCCTGTTTGGTTCACCAACTTCTTTTAAATTAGTTCATTTCAGAGTCACTTTATTGGCAGGACAAAAAAGGAAGTGTTTCCAAAGCAGGTCAAATGCATGAATGATAATAATGCAGTAATAGTTTTCCAATAACTGTAGTAACAATAGCACCCCATTTCTGTCTGTGGAGAGTGCTGGCTGTGTGTCACACAAGATGTGACAGGTGGTTACTGGGTGGGTAGTGGGGCTGTTTGTCTTCTCTCTCGCTCTCTCTACTTCACTTCTCTCTCCCAGACTCCCCCTCTTCCTCCCCTCTCTCTCTCTCCCTCATTCTTCACCTCTCTCTTTCGGATTTTCCCATCTCCCCGCCTGGTGCGACAGACCCTGCAGGTTCTCCTATGGCTCCGGGCCAGTGACGTCCATGCTCATGACTGACCGGTTAATTAATTACAGCAGACGAGGGTGGCCCGTCATGTATCTAAAAGGGCCGGTTGTAACGAGGCTGTTTGGGAGAACAAGAGGAGTTCTATTGAGCGGCTCGTGAAGAATTATCGATTTCTCGCTCCTTTCCAGCAGTCTGTGTGTGGTCCCACACTGCCTCTCATAATGACACTTTCCATTTGAACAACCGAATTTTAACATAAACTGAGGAAAAAAATGTATAACC
This sequence comes from Megalops atlanticus, assembly GCA_019176425.1. Classification (NCBI taxonomy): domain Eukaryota; kingdom Metazoa; phylum Chordata; class Actinopteri; order Elopiformes; family Megalopidae; genus Megalops; species Megalops atlanticus. The sequence continues at coordinate 10,666,853 of CM032897.1, forward strand.
CCCCAAAACCAATATTATTTCCAGAGGAGCACTAATCAGTCTGAAGTTTTCAATAACGTTTTGTGGACGCCTTGATTAGACATTGGGTCTGAAAGTGAACACGTTTACGGCACAACAGACAGGAAAAGTGACGGATAGCCTGTCTGTGACAGGAGAGGAGAGAAGCAGAACAATAATTTCTGTTTAGTTGGTAGAAGCACTGCTGTGAGGATTTGACCTTTTTTCAGGCACCTTTGCATTCTGTGATAAGCCATTTGGAATAAGTAATCCTGGTACTTACTGACGAATAAGGAGTCTAAAATTTTCATTCTCTGTGAGAAATGATTTGCTTAAATGAAATTCTGACAAGATGCTTCATTGCATCTTTGTCTAAACACCTGTTCTTGACATGTTGACAGATCTGGGGAGAAATTATTGTCACAGAATTAGACAGTCTTGATTGTACCAGGTGTTTTTGAGTGTGCAGATGGTTTTCACAGTTGACGGTTTTCTCATGTTCATAGACAGGGCTGCTTAATTGCGGGATTGAAACATGAATGGTATTATTGATTTCTGTTGTTTCACGTTTGAGGGTTTGAAATGAATGGCGTCAGATGTTTGTAATGGCTCATCAGAAGTTTATCTTTGGTTTAGCAGTGGCTTATATGTGGTTTATCTTAATCAGTCAAACAAAGAAGACAAAGTTGTGAATTGCAGAAATCTGTAGATTTCCTGTATGCTGGTCTACAATTCTGTCAGTGTCCTGTTTGGATGTATTCCAAAACATCCTGTGATTAGAAACTTTGCATGCTTTTAAAGTCTGGCCCTTTGTGGCTTTAAGATGGTCACCAGCTAATGTGCCTTTACACCATAAATGAAGCAAATTTTCCAGAGTGTGACAGAACGTGAATGAGATGATCAAGTACAGTTTCTTATCCGATGCATTAAAAGTGAGAAACACCAGGTCTGTTTGTGTTTCACAAGAGCTGCCAGCTCCACTCCTGTGGACTAATGCATCAGTTTCTATGAAAGAGATTTAGAATCAGAGAAACTGGGGTGACTGAATGTGTTGGCATGGTTACTGAGTTGACTGACAGCTTGTTGTTAAAGTGTGTCAGGGTCAGCCAATCGCATAGCCGGCCTTCATTACCACACCCACAGCTAACCTCGTCCTCACGTGAGTCTTCATGCCTCTCACACGTGTCCCTCTCCAATTAGGAAATCACTTGAAATAGCAAGCCACTTAAGTCCTTGGGCCACTAAAGACATCTTGTGATGGGAGAGAGATACCAGAAGTTATTATGTGCCAGATTTTCCATATTAATCACCTTTTCCCAGCTAGATCCCGGAGGAGGATGACAGTTTTGGAAGTCCGGTAAAAGGCAAGTGAGTTTACAAGACTGGACTCTGACATGGGATGGTAGATGAAGCCTTAATTTTAACATGGTATTATGTTATTTTGCTGAATGTTACATCTACAATATTCTTCCAGTAGGAGAACTCTCTCTATAAAGTGAAAGAAGGGCAAATGACATCAGTGTCTCATTCATGAGACTGGGGTTGTGTTTCAGGCCATCATGCTGTGGAGAATATAGAGATTCACAGACCTTAATCATCTTAATGACTCGTGCCCATGTCAGCTGATCTACACTCCTTAAAGATGATTTTATCTGCACAAAATTCTGTACAGAATGACACAAATTCTGTGTCACTCTGTCTCAATGCAGACACATGGTCAGCATTTTATTCTAAGTAAGCTTTCTTTATTTCTACCTCTTAGATGTTTTTCACTCCGGTGCTGTGCATGTCCTAATTGTGCGATGAGTTAAAGATGAAACATATACTGTACTTTCTAATGAAGTTGCTTTATTTTGGACATGAACAGGACACAGGCCAGTTTTCACATATGCTGTAGCACTGCTCGTACTGTGACCTGTACTTTTACCAAGGAGCAGTGTGCCGACCTGCATGTTCATAACAACAATACTGGAGAGCGCTCTAGTTTCTGTATGTTTAGTCACAAGAGACCTTTTAGGTAATAAGATTTCTTTCAGTCTGCTTTGTTGGCTGTAACTTGCCTGAATGCCAGTCTCATAGCTAACATTAGCTTTCAACTTTACTTCACTGTCATAGGTGATGAGCATTGCTGTGAGCGCTTCCATTTTTATACCTCCTCAAGTCACTCTCCTGACTGTGGGATCTTTGCTGCTCATTTTACATTTCAACACAGCAATACAGCGTGCCAAAAAGTAAACAGACACACACCCCATACAGTTTAATTCTTGTTGGCACTGTTGTTATCACAGTAATAATACCTGCCTTATTCAGCTCAATCAGAGGTACTTCCTGCCAAAATGTGAGCCTCCCTGGAGTGCGCCGCAGCACTAGCTCTGGAAACATGCCAACCAGGTGCAATCTGCACTGTAGACCGTGTCCGCGCAGAGCCGTTTTAAGGAAGCCACCAGCCGCACTGCGTTCCGGAGCCTTCCGGAAGGTCTGAGGTAAACCTCAGTAAAAGGGAACTGAAGTGAACTTGGTAATGGAAGCCTTGAGCCTTAAGCCATCTTATCTGTCCAATTTATCATTTGGAATGAGAGCCTGGAGAGTGAATGTGAGGGCAGAACATGATGGCTTGCTGATGAGTTTGGCGAGGCAAGACCCTGTTGTTTCGAAGAGGGGGATGATGGGAGATATTGGGCCCATAGCTTGTGAGTGTTAAACGTGTTTAATTTGCTCTTGACTTGAGATCCCAGTAGCTCCTATTCAGAACACTTGGTTTTGTTTATCAAATAGCCCCTGTTTAACAGATCTTTCATAGGGTGGCACCTCTTACAACACAGTGTCCCCCTCCCCTAAAGGCCATACCGAGCTTGCTGAACGTGTGTATGTGTGTATATGTGTACTCTGTGTCTAAGTGTGTGTGACACAGTGTGTGAGGTTTGCTGGCAGATGAAGGGGAGGAGACCTGGCACACGCTGCTGATCTGGCAGGAAAGAGTGGTCAGGTGCCGCCCTCCGTATTTCTGGACATACGTGCCCCCCTCCCATTTGTGCCAGGAGAGAGGAGTGGGCGCGGGCGTTGCTGTGGAAGCTGCAGAGAGGGCTGGGCAGCACCACGGGCAATGCCAGGCGCCCGCATGCATGAGCATCCTACAGGGAAGGGACGCATGCACGTGCTGTGCAGCCAGACTGCCTTTCACACACACACACACATGCACACACACACACACACACACACACACACACACACACACACACACACACACACACACACACATATACACACACACACACACACACACACACACACACACACACACACACACACACACACACACACACATCACCTCTCACTCACACATGCACACACACATCTACAGCACCTGTGGACTCATGTGCCAAGTGTTTCTGCCAATAGGATTCATGGGCCATTGTGCAAATAATATCAGAATCGCTACACAGTGCAGGGCGTGAAATTGTGAAAAGCATATTTATTGTGGCATTTTTAAGCCAGTGAAATCACGTGGAAGGAAAGCAAGGATGACCTTGTATGGGATGCAGGAAATACCTTTGTATTGTGTTACTCATCACATTGAAAATTCAAAGAGGAAGTTATGTGTATAATATTTTATTAATGGCATACAGTGTATCTAGTTTATATTCTTTGAATCTGTGTCAAGGTCAAAGGATCTTTTACACACTTTTTCCCTTTGGGGGAAAAGCTGTAGTGTTTGGGGGATTTGATTTGAGTCAGATGGAAATGTTTGAACAAAATGTGTACAGTTTTGGATTTAAAATCTCAGTTTTATTTGACTATGAGTCTTGAAATTCTTCTAAAAATGTGCTTTGGGTCACCATGTGAATCCTCCATTTAATTAAGCCAGTGGGGCACTGAGACATTATCTTGTATTTAACATTATTTGTGAAAGAATGTAGTAAATATAGATATGAACGCTGAAAATGTGTCAATTACTTTCACTTTTCAGTGTTTTATTTCTTGTCATCTGCACTTCGAGGACTTGCTTTGTGTCAGAAATTCTCCCTAAAATACTGTGACCTCCCACGAGGTCAGGATGCAGTAAGGATGCAGAACAAGAGGCTTACCATCAGTGATGCAGCTGAATGGGTAATTGCCACAGACGAGAAGGAGAGTTTTCAGCTTAACCGAGTTTGATGTTAGTCCTGAGTGGGATGTCGTTATTACATTACAGGACTGCGGTTCCGACAGGCTCAATTCGTACTACCTCACAGGTGATCTCGGGCACAGGGATACGATTAGGGCTCGCCGCTCTCGGAAATGAGATGCAGGTGACAATAAAGGGCCTTTCTCTGCCGGTGAAATGCAATCAGCTCATTATAAAAGGTCGCTCAATGGAATCCTCCAACAGAACACGGAGTGACCGGGCAAACGGGCGGCCGGAGATTTTTTTTTTAAGCAGTTCTATTTCTGTGGCCTTTTCTCGAGTGCTGGTTTGCTTCCCCATGTGAGATTAGGTTAAGCCTGTCTAGACTTTCATGCCAACTCCCAAACCCCTAGGATCACAGAGTTCTGTATTCAGAAGGAATCCTTTATATGAGTGGAAATCTTGTTAAAACGATTTTCCAAAGCGGTCTAAAGCCCCTCTTTTGAGCGGGGAAAAAACATCATATGCTCATCGTTGTTGTTTGTTTTGTGAACCAAAGGAGGGCTTTGGGAGCAAGGAGGGGCTGGGGTGACATGAGGGGGTTAGCCCTTTTATCAGGGCAATGAGTTTTTATTTTTAGTCACCCACTACTGCCTTGATGCTTTTAAAACTACCACACTGACAAGAATGAATCCAGTGAATTCATTCTTATCTGTTGACTAACATATTTTCTATACTACTGGGCAATTTTCACTGGATTAAAAAATGGTCATTTCCATTACAGTTAGCAGGGTCTTCTAAACCACCCTTGTCACCATGTGCCTTTCTGCTTTTTATGTAGTTAGATTTAGTGTGATTTATGTGGTGTTGCTTGCTGAATTCTGCTCTGCCAGAGTGGGAATCTTCAGTAACCTCATAGACCCACTTACAATCCTGATCCAAAAATCACGTGTACAATTCCGGTGTCGCAAAATTACAGTTGATTATGAAAGAACAATTTGTAGGTGAACTTTGGTTTGCGAGACACGTAATCCTGGATCCTGAATTCCAAAGTCTTTATACAGCAGCTTGCTCCCAGACAACTGTGATTTCTTGAGAGAAAAGTGCTTTCCATCTGTGCGGTGTGTCTTTGTCATGGTAAAAGTTCTGTACGTCACCGTCGTCACTGGGGTCGGCACCATGAGCCCAATGTCACATGCTACAGCAGTGAAATCCGCTGTGATCGAGATGTCTCGGTTGAATCGCCAGACTGTGCTCTCTGGCGTTGAGCCCAACCTTGACTTTTTAAAGACATACAATTCTGAAACTGTTCTGCTGAGAACAGTAGTATCATGTTCAGCCACTTCGCGAAGGATAGCATGAATGAATAAATAAAACCAATCCCTTCATTAGTTAAGGGCTCCTCCAAGGCAATGCAGCTCTTTTATTCTGGCTCATTATAGCCTCTGAGTGTCAAACTGCAAACAAGCAGCAATGGAAGTTGTATGCTCTGTCTCACATCATTTCTTCAACTTTTACTCTTGCAGACAAAAAAATATATTTTTAAACATCAGCCTAATTAGAATTTTAAAGTTGAAATGAAAGAACAGAGAGAGGGTATCTTTTTGTTGTTGTTTTCCTTCTCCATATTACATTATTGGCTTAGCAGGCACTCTTACTCAGAGTAACTTAAACAGTTTGCCTTGATACAGCTGGATATTTACTGAACCAATTTAGCTTAAGTACCTTGGTTAACCATGAACCACCTGGTACTCAAACCATTAGCCTCTGGTTTATGAGCCCTGTTCCTTACCGCTACGCTACGCTGCTTCCCTCTTTGATGGTACATGACTCAGACTGTAAGCTTGTATCCCATTGAGCAATGAATCCCGTCTGCACTGGAGCCAAGGAAGTCTCTGTTCGGAGACTGTAAATGGCCGTGAATGGTTCAAAGTAAATGAGCGGTTTAGGTTTGTTATGGTGAAGTGCTATAGCTCTCCTCTAAATCATCCTCTTTTGTAAACAGTACGTGAAATGATGCTGGTGTTTAAAACATCTGCAGTCCCTCTGTAAATGTTTAGAAACGTTCACCGAGTAAGTAATGGCCGAGGAGGGGAAAAAGGGGATTGGGTTATAAAAAAAGAGAGGCTTTTTTTGTTCCTGGACTTCAGGAAGTCTGTCTGAAGTTACACTGATGGCTGACAATAACAGGGATTGTGTGTGAAGTCACAAAAGATGGTGTTGTTGAAAAGGTTGACTGGTGGACTTGGCTCGCAAGAAAGTGCGACTTCGGGCCGGAGAGAGAGAGAGAGAGGGAGGGAGAGGGAGGGAGAGAGAGAGTCTGGCCATCTGCTCCCCCCTGGTAAAATGATATAAACTCATATGGAGCCGGAGTGAAAGGAGACGGCCTGAATTTGTGTCCATGGTAATGGGTGCGAGACTGGAGGAAGTCACAGTGGCCAGAAGCCATGAGGAGGTCCGCTTGTTCTCCGGGAGTCGGGTTCGATGCGTTCTGCATGCTGATTGAGGCCTTGTTCCAGTCGGATGCTCTGATTGTGGCGCAGACGGAAACTGAATGCCACCACTGGATCGCAGTGGACTCTCGATTGCCGTTTTTCTGTCCCCAGCAGGTGACCGTAGATTGACGTGGCAGGAACACTGCCTGTCTTTGTGGAACCTGCTAGCTGATCATATTTCCATTTTGACACACGTGTGTTTTTGGCGGCGGTCCAGAAAGGATAACTTTGGAAACTGATCACAGAATTCATTATCATTGTTAAATCATTCAGGTTCAGTCCTGGTGTTAATACTCTCTAAAGGCGGATCATTGTACTACACACACAGACACATACACACATACACATTTGCATATGTGGTTGGTAAAATTCAGACAGACACACATATACACACACGCACGCGCGCACACACACACACACACACACACACACACACACACACACACACACACACACACACACACACACACACACACACACACACACACACACACACTCAGTGTTATCAGTCCCTCCCAGAGAGCTGGCATTAGCGTTACATGCAACACTGTTCTCTTTTTACTTTGATATAAACCTCTAGTGGCACTTCCACATGTCTAAGAGATGTCGCTGAACACTTGTTAAAGATACATAATTAGATGGGAAGGTGTTAGCCAGCACATTCTGTTACACAGTCTCTGACTCTGCATTGCTGATATGGGCCTACGCACTGATAGGGACCCATCTACCCTCTGCACTCCCTGTCTGGTATTCTTTTAAATGTATGGACAGTGTATTAATGGTAGAATTCAGCTCAAGAACTGCTTGAAATTAGATCCCGAAGATATTTATGTTTGAATCCATAACTTGCCACAACTAAGTCACAAGCCCATATTAGAATTTCGGTATTAATTGTATCAGAATTTTCATTTTAATATCTTGAAAAATGTGGTTCCTTTTTGTTTAAAAACTGGATTACAGTGCTATGGTGTTAAAACATCAATTCCCTTGTTTACATAAACAATATCTTTTCTGCCGTTTGGCTTGTCGTGCTCAGACGATTCCAGTGTTACTTCTTAAGGGTAGATCACTTACAGTGTCTTACACTGTGATGATATGCATTTCTGTCAGTAAATCCAATCTGTGATGGTGTCTGAAGTGCTTCTGTCATTTCTTCTTGTTGCAGTGAAAGACAGGTCTACATGTTCCCTCTCCTTAGCAAGGAGATGGACCACACACACACACACACACACACACACAAGCATGCACAGACCCACACACTGAAACACATACATGCATGCACACTCACACCAAGGTACACACACATGGTCACACCTGCATACACAGGCAGGTACACACATATACATGCTCACCTGCATATTTTCAGAGTCAAAAGAAAGCGTCAACTCTTGTGAGCATCCTGCTTGATCTGGTCAGTCAGTCATAAAAGCTTTTCCTCTGAGTTATTCATGAGACCTGGCCTGTTTTCATAAAATGCAACTGGAAATGTGTGTTTACTTAAAACAAAGCCCATGTGAATACACCCACATGAGCATCTGAGATTAACAACAGCCTTGTAGTCCATTGTTTACAAGTGCAGTTCGTGCAATATTGTGGGAGTGAGAACTGATCCTAAATGCCCCTCTCCCCCTTCTTTGGTACAGAGCACAATTTGCATTGCATTTTGCAGTTATTCATAGAAGCTTATGGAAAGCTACTGTACAGCAATAGATGTCGAATGCACTAAACTTGGTGTAAGGCCATCTGTCTGAGAGTCTGGGGGAAATCCAGTCAGAAAGAGTGTGAAGGGCAGGAAGTGTGATCTTAATGTTCCAGCAGCGTGAGAAACAGGGATAATTGAATCCCACACTTCACGATCGAGGTGTCCAGGACTGAGTTGAGTAACTGTGTGTGAGTGTGCGTGCGTGCGTGCGTGCGTGCGTGCGTGCGTGCATGCGTGCGTGCGCGTGTGTGTAAACCCCAGCTGTCCCTGTGCATTAACCCTCCATCAGCAGGCAGTTCTCACGGTTACTGTGCCTCACATGTTTTAGGTCCCAGAACCAACAGCTGGGTTATAATGCACCCACAATGCTGTCATTCATTTATTATGACCAAGGCAAATTTCACATTGTATTATACTGTATATAGATATAGTCACAGTCCCATGCATGAGACAATACTCTGCTGGAATGCAAAGAGAAGATACCCCACATTTGATCTGAGCCCCCCCACCCTGCCCCTATTTGTTTTATTTTACAATGATATGCTTTTTTTTACAGTGCTGTCACCCTCGGGGTCTCTGTGCTGTGTCTCAGACTGTCTCTCACAGTTTCGTGGGAATGTGTGGCTGGACAGTCTCTGTGAATCTGAGAAACGCCGGTTCTCTGGTTCAGCTCTGAGAGTGACACGGGACACATGTGGGCTCTGAAATCATTGTGTGTACATTAAACGGCATAAACCACATGGCTCTAAGTGTCATACGCTTCTTCCAGCTTCCTTCCTCAGTACTGACGAATTGCAATGTCCCTGCTACATGCTGACCCCAGTCACCCTTGTGGGAAAGACTTTGACTTAATGCATGACATTCTGATAGCACTGCTTCAGTGTTGTTAGTGTTGTTTCCTTGTGGTTCAAATGTAACATTTTTTATTGTTGTTTAGGACTTATCCAGCTGTAGTAATGGCCAACATATCAAAAGGAGCTACCCGTGTGTGTCACTCTGAATAAGAGCATCTTCTCAGTAACTCAGTAATGTCTACAAGAATAACATTTAGCATGCTTGTTCAGTATATGTGTCAAGATCCACTTAAAGTGGAGTTCCTCCTTGCCCCAGAAATAGCCTTTAAGATGTGGGAGGTTCAGTTTGTAACAAAAATGTAATGAGTAAGTGCATTTCGAGGTGGACTGAATGTGGAAATTTGGGCTTTAGTTTGTATGCAGAGCTACAACGGCTCAGCAGCACCAGCTGCTGTAGCGATAACATGAAGATTCCTTTGTCACATGAAAAACGCATTTTCCCATTTATAAAAGAGGTCATTTCATGATGCAAAAAGGGGTACATATTCCCCATATGATTGGTCACACGTGGAGAGCTCCCAGCCTTCTGCTCGCTTCTCTCAGAGGAGAATTGTTCCTCTTACACAGCAACATTCTGGATATTACAGTCCTTCACTTGAGAATATACAGTGAAGTCCCCCTTTCTGTCTACAGTCTGGGAATGTTTCCTTTCCGCTGGGAAAATAGAGCAAAAACCCCACCCTCAACTGACACAATGTGTACAGAATTTTTTTTTTACCATTTTATGATGGTTATACAGACTAAACACTTTACCCTCAGCACCCTCCTAGGTCCCTCCAACAAGAATCCCTTTCCACTGGCGTCTTTTGGTTTTTCAGTCAAAGTCATTTTCAGTTGACAGAACTTAATTGTTTTGTTTTCCCCATTGATTGCATTTTTGTTGACTTCTCACAGTCTACCTTCATTGACAGTCTGTGAAGATTATAGCTATGCAGACTCTCGCTCTTTAGAGTAGTGATTACGGGCAAACAGCATCCTCATGCAGAGCCTCTGGTGATTATAGAGACAGCATCCTGTTGATTATCATTGTGTTCGGCAAAGGTCATTTTTGAGGTCTCTGTTTTGGAGCATGTTCATTTGGTCAGATTTACTAGAATAAAACTGCAAGTGAACCTTGTAGAGTGTGACTGTACTCTGTGCTGAACATATCGATGCTCTGTAGTGTGCAGCACATCTACACTGTGTCTAACTGAAGCTGTGATCTGTGTATGATGCGTCCACGACTGTGTCGCTATGCTGACTGGGAAAGGTGTTTTTTATCGTGCGGGATTGCTGTGCTTTTAAATGAACAGAAGTTGTTTTTCTCGACTGATTGACTACATTGAGCATGGAAGGTAACCGAAGCTGTATGTTGTATGGATTGTCTGTACCCTGTGATGATGATTGCTGGCGCTGTGCGTCTGAGTGATGGCGTTACACTCTGTTGAAGATAACTGAAACTGTGTTTTTGTTCTGCACGTCAACGCTGCGTGTGGAAGATCACCCCTTTGTTTGCCACCATTCATGCCGACTCCTACTGAATTAATGGGAAACCGAAGACTCAACAGAGGCCCAAACACTGGGCTATGCACAGAGCGAAACACAATGCTGTCTCTGCAAACTAAAACAATTAAACAGGAAGCGGGCCAATAAAAACCGGCAGCTTGCTCCGTCTGGCAGCCCTTTTAAAGATATGATAATCTCTCCTCGATTGTTGCGCTGCTCTGTCTTTCCATGAGATATTGGGACTGCGTGCATGAGACTGAGCGTTAAATGACAAAAAAATGGTGTCAGGCTTTCAACTCCGGACTTTGGGCCAATCTGAGTCAGAAGTCATGATAAAGGTGAAGAGATAAAGCCATCAGATCCAGACTGTTATGGGAAAATGACAGTTAGCGATAATCTTCAGTTCATACAGGGCTGAATAGCAAAGTAGTTTCCTTTCTTTTCAATGGAGATGATCTAATTTCACCTGGAGAACTGATTTAGGATGCTGAAAGCTGTTTATTTCAATCAGCTTTTCACATTTAGTTCTTCACCCAGCAAGATAGGTAAATCCTAGTCATATTTATAAGCCTTTTCCCAGTTTTGCAGCATGTAATAATAACCTAACTACTTCTGCTACTAATATTAATGGATTGCATTATAGAGCTTTTCAAGTATCTCAAACCCTTTTATAGTGAAGACAGGGTGATTCACTTCAACCACCACCCATGTGTAACGCCAACCTGGGTGATGCATGGCAGCCATTTTGTCCTAGAACGCTCACCACACATCAGTGGAGGTGGAGAGGGAGGGAATTATTCAACCAGTTAAACTTGGGCATTATTAGCTGAGTAGATCAAAAGAGTTTGGGAGTGATTGGGAGTGACACCATGGACCCCTCCAAATCTTTGTGGCACATAGAACCATAAGAGAATTATTAAAAAGGTAATCTCAATTCAAATGTTCACATCAATTGCAGGGGTTTGAGTACAACCACATTTCAATGGGGATATCTATAGAGGCACTGAGGAAATATTACAATGGCCATCCTCACCAGTGATGATGCACTAATAGCACTTTATGTGAAGCAGCTGGCAGAAAAATTTCCTTTCCTGACTGTTTGCTCATTCTTTTCAGTCTCATTGCTCAGTGGATGACCCCAAAGCATGATGGGAAGGCGGTTGGGGTGGGCGGACTGTGAGATGCTGAGATTAATTATCTTAGCTAAATGGAGTCACTGCAGGATCAGATCCCCGGTTGATAGAAGAAAATGATAGATAATACATGTATATATAGAGAGGAAGGGAGAGAGACAGAGAGGAAGAGAGAAAGAGAGACAGAGATAAAAACTAAAAGGGAAGGCAAGAGAAAATATCAAGTGTTGCTGCTGTGATAATGGTCTTATTAACATCTCACTGCAAGGAAGTTAAATCTAATTTGCCACTGGCTTTGCTCTCCAATGCAGTAGAGTGGATTAGCACTACAACAAGACAGCTGAAATCGATCTGGTTAGAGAACAGACAAAGTGGGAGAATCACCCCAGCTTTGCTTTTTCAGTATGAGACTGAGGCGTAGGATGTGTGGTAAAGAACAGGATTATAGAACAGCACTGTACAGGTGAATGGCTGACCCTTACCTCAGCATACCGTGTGTTACCTGCTCTGACCTGTAGCTGACCTGCGGGGGTTAAGACATGTAGGTAAAGACAAGCAAAAATAAATCCTTGAACACACAGCACAGTATTGTAAGCAAGCAAACTTGTGAGTGTATCTGTCGCACTATATGAGTTGGCTCAGATTTCTCTCCTCAGAGTCATTGGAGTCAGGGCTGACTTACCACACTGTTACTTAAATCAGGGATTCGCAGTGTGTTAGCGGCACCGAATGAACAGTAGATCAAATAACACTGTCGCCACAGCTCAATAAGCTCCTTACATTCAGTTCCTGTCTTTATTGACTTAATTGGGGCTTGCCAGCATTCTCTCTTTCTTCTTCCGTGGTTCTCTCACTACTTATGTGCTGTTGTAGTGTTATAGGCAACAGTAACTCAATGCTCAGACCCTGAAATTGACACACGGGGTGATTCCGTTTTTTCAGACTTTCCAAAAATCTGAGTGAAGCCGAGCTCTCATTTGCTCATTAGAGGAATTATTGCAGCTAATCGGCTCCCAACACACTACAGCATCTGTGGTTTTAAGATCTACATTTTCGGCAGCAGCATGGTGCATTTAAATCATAGCCTTAGCAAAGTCATTGCAGATTCATGATGGTTAAATTGGGGGTAAAATCACTGCTCTAGGCTTAACCTGGTCCAATTAGCATGGAGGTGCTCAGATAAAACAGGGAAGGGAGAGGGCAGTTTCAGAAGGGAGATACAAGGGTTGGGCACAGGAACGGGAGAGACTCAGAGGCTGAAGTTTTCAAACCAAGTCATGATTAAAAATATGGCATTTACATGTACATGACAACAACATATTGTCATCGTCATTTGTTGTTTTGTTTACAAAGCTAAGGGCAATCTCCCAGATAACAAGGAGATGGCACACTGTGACAACAGCACAGCAGCATTATGAGAATGTCATCATAAGGCTTAAACCAGAGTGAGCCCTCAGGATGAGTCATTCTGCTCTATAGAACCACCCAAGTTTGACACCCCTCTGAATAAATAGGCACTTTGTATTCTATATGTAAATGAGACATTTATATCTGACAGTTATTCTTCCTAATAGTCTGGAACTGACTTTAATTGCTCTGTTTTAATTTAATTATCTACACAAGGGCCAAAAGCAATTTATTTTAATTATATCATTGCAGTCCATTACATTGTATCATTTCTAATTAAAGAGTAGAAATGGAAAGCTTTTATTTTATTAATTTAATTAAGTATCATTGAGACAGTCAGATTTAAATGTAAAAGTTTCAGTTTTTACTATTCTAGCTGGGTAGTGTAATGAATTCAGCTATTAACCACACTTGTGTATGATTCATTCAATTTTAAGCATTTAATGGTTGTTTTACCTCATTCTTATCAGTCTGGCAGACACTGGAATTTACCAACAGTAACAGTGTCAAAATTCTTTACCCATTGTAAAAGACAAAGGGCCAAAATAGTCACATTATATGCTCTCAAAGCCAGCTTTGATCTTCAGTACTTCGTCATTCATATCAATAGTTGAGTATCCTTAAACCAATATGTAATGTGTGATTTCATACTGTAACAAAATCACAATGACTGGTTTTCATGTGGGCTGTGACTGACGGATGTTTCTCCAGTCTATGAGAGTGTTATTATCATTATTATTATCATTGCTGGGTAAGGCCTGAACATGTGACCTTCTTCAGTGCTGCTGGAGGGTACTGAAGTGGAAACACTGACCTGAGCACAGTGCTGTGCAGAGACAAGGCCATGTTCCTCCTGCATGCGAGTGTACATCTCTATATCCTGCCCTTGTCTCTCTGGAGAGTGTGCCACGGCTGACAGGGTTTTTTTTTTGTTTGTCTGGGTGCGAGACTGTCATCAAGGCTGTTCCAAGGCCTCATATTTCTCTATTTATAAAACATGCATGCATTTATGATGGCAGCTCATTCATCGCTTTATCATTAATAGTTATTTATGAAACAAAGCCATGGAGGAAGTGAAGGAGGGAATAGGTGACAGGCTTTGTCTGGCTGTCTCTGAGTGAAGACATGTCTATCAGCCACAAATCCTTCACCCTGTGTCCTCCTTTACTCAAGTTCAATTCAAATTCAAATGCAAATTGACATAAGGCTCTTGGAAAGACCTCATGGTGTAGTCCACAGTATCTCCAAAAAAGGTTTACAGATGTGACATATATGATAGAATGAGGGTAAGAAAAACACTGAAAATAATTTAAATATTAATATTAATTAATATTAGTGCATTCGTAGTAAATATGGAAATGAAAGCAAAAAAATCATAATGATGAAAATAAGAAATCATAAAAACAAATATTCCCCTCATTTCCTCCTTCCCATGAGTAGAAATATATGGAACAGATTATACTTCTACTTCTACTCCCTGCTGTCACCACTGGATCTCATGATGAACATACTGGTGATCATCATTTTAAAAATGCAAATCTAATTCATGTAATTAAATATTCAGATTCATCATTATTACTATTTTTTATTGTAGAGTTCAGTACAGTTTAGTCAACTTTAGTTAACTGTTGTTTAGTTTAACTAACTGTTAATTTGCTGTTTCATTAAATAATGAATACAGCATTCACCAATAATGCATTCATGCAATGTTTTTAAAGTATAAACAATGCCTTGAAATGAAGTTTGACCAGGAACTCCTAATGACAGCAGCTGTGTTCATTTTTATCAGTGTTAAACCTTTCAGAAATACTGGCTCAGTGCACCGGTACTCAGAGTAATTTAATATAAGTTGTGTTTCTGGGATAGCACCTGGGGGAAATCCCATAAAACTGTGTTTTGTTGGAGGTTACTGGAAGTGCTCAGTGTGAACTTGTATTGTCTGTGGTCTCTATGTGGCACAAAGGAACCCTATAAACCCCACCTGTCTTTCTTCTCCTTTTTGTTGTTTCAGCTGATGTGGCTCACGGATACTTCAGAACCCAGCGCAAATTCACAGAGGACATCGACTGGTCCTATGCGGGTAAGTGCAGCTCAGCTGATTGCAGATCAAGTCGCGAGGCCCTGTGTCCGACTTGCCTATTCACCTGCTCTCCTTTGTCCTCACAGTAGATTGGCCCTTTCTTACAACCACTGTCTGGCCCCACTGGCCCAACAGGTGCTCTGTACTGTGAGTTTGTTTTTCCGTGTGAGGCTTTGTGCTCTCATTCAAAGCCCTGTGAAAGGACGTTGAGCTATGCCATTCTGCCATAGCCCTTTTCATCGTTGTTTTTCTTTTTTTTTTTTTTTTATAAATAGCAGCATGCATCGTTTATCATAACAGTCAATCATATTTTACTGACTGTCTGGAATGGCAGACATTTGGCATGTACTAAGTTGACACTCATTTAGTGAAAAACCACTGTTAGTTAATTAGTGGTACTGTAGTAGCAGGTCTGATTGGGGATTTTCATTCATTATAAGCTTTTTGAGGTGTTACAACAGCTTTGAGCTTTTGGAAATGCAACCTATGGGAAGCATTGGACACCCCAAACACCAAGCACATGGGCTTTAACAGTGTTGGTTGATACTGTACAGCACTTTCCTTGGGTTTATATTACTGAGAGAACCATTCTCTAAGCGTTGACATAATTGTGTCCATGACTGGTTTTAAACAGGTTTTAAACTCTAGAAGACATTGTGACAGACATTCCTGGCCCTGAAAGCTACAATCTGGTCTTTAACCAGTTGATTTTAAACCATTGGTGTTAGGAGAACCAGGGAGGGATGTTCAGTTGCAGTGAGGATTGTGATTGGTTGAATTGGATGGTTAATGTTTGGGCAGACTGTCACCCTATACAATACTGTTTCCCAACAGTGGTCCTGCAGGAATACTATGTTTGCTGATTTTTTGTTCCAGTCAAGCTCTCAGTTGATTTGGCTTGACTGAGGTTTTCAATACTGAACTGAAATTGACATCACTCAATAGGTATCAGATATGGGTTTCTTAAAGTGTTGTGTTAACAGAAGAATGCAAGTAAAGCGTGTTTCTGTAATTATATGCATTATATGACCTTAAATAAATCAGAAACTGAGAAAAATGTTTAGTCCATTTATTTAGTAATTAGTTGTTCAATAGGGCCAAGAATGTTTAATTGACCAATAAATCAACATCTGATCAAACTTAACTACCCCAGGTTTAAAATCCATCTCCAGCAGCACATTTGATTACAGAAAAGCTATAGCAAGTTATATGTAAAATTGTTGAATAAAGGGAAGCATTGAGAATAATAGCTCAATCAAACCTAATTAATTTAGAGCTCGGCTGGAATGAGCACCGCCATACACAGTGTGCCCACAGGACCAAGGTTGAAAAACACTGCTCCACACAACTCTTGATCTCCTGTGCCAGGGATGGGAGACTCTGTTTAGAGCATACAGTATTGTTTGAGGTGCCTGAATGAGTGCTAGAATGACTGGCTCCACAGCTGAGATGAATGGAAGTTGTGGCCATAATCCTGCCAGTGCACGCACTGCTGAACTCAAGGCTAGGCTTACCAATTTTCTTCAATCCTTTTAAAATGGAGCTATTATGTCGTCAAAAAAAGGCATTAGACTTGACTGGTCTTGCTCGGAGGGGTTTGTGTGTAAAGCGGACCTTGTTGTGGAAATGTGGTGGTTTCTCAAGCATCTCTCTTCCTGTTTTTCATCCCTCACTACAAAAAGAAAGGGATTCTCTCATGAAGAAGTGTCCTTGACATAGCCATCCTTCCCTTTTGTTGGGTGACAGTCGCTGAGTGTGAGGATGTGGGTGTGGGGTTTCACCATGCTTTTGTGTGTGTGTGTGTCTGTGTGTGTGCACAGGTTTGTTTATCTGGAACAAGCTACTGCACAAGAAAGACCATCTCAGCAATCTTTCTTTTCTAAATAAGTATTTTCCAAGTGTATATAAAATAGACTATTATTAGACTCCATGAATTTCTGTTGAAACCCAAGAGCCAAAGAGGCTGGGAATTAATGGCCTATTTGAAAATATAATTGGAAAGAACATTAATGCAGTTTTCGCTCTCCGTGATCCCCTGAATTCGTTTCAATTTATTCTGTCTCATTCTGGAATTTGCATTTAAATGTGAGGCAGATTTTTTCCCCTCAAATCCATTTTGTCATCATTATAAGATGAGTGGCAGGATCTGGAGTGCTGTGAATTGAAAGAGAGTAGAAAGAGAAACCACTTTACGCAGTTAATATCTATGATATCGCTTTCCTAACATAAACAATTGAAATGTGTGGATTGGTATGGAACGGCCTTAGTGATTTTCAGTTTCTTGTGGCATCAGACAACTTTGTATGGAAGAGCTGAGTGACAATTATCTACTTCAAGAGGGGAAAAGTCAGTGTTTTCATCGTTTCTTTTTGTTTATTCATTTGTAACCGATGACATATTTAAGCTGTTTTTCATCGCTTTAAAACGGAGCTTGGAGAATCCCCTCGGTTTCATTTCCAGCCCTTTTTAGAAATTAGGCCAAATCTGAAACTTAACTCCTGGTTTGAAATGCAGAAGACGGGCTGATTTTGAAAAGAACCGTGTGCCTCGGAGTTTTATTAGACAATTTAAACAACCAGTGAGCCAGCATCATTGCAGAGATCACTGTTAAGTCATTTGTCATTGAACTAGATTGGTACATGGATCTCAAATGTAACACTGACCGAAGCGTTTAAATTGAAATGCTCCTTGGTGGTCTCACCCTCCCTGAAATATTCCTTGGTGGTCTTACGACTTATGAATTAGACTTTTTGATAGTCCCCACTTTATTGGATTAGCTGTAAATTGGCTCGTTTAAAGTTTGAGAACAGGATCTTAAGTGTGAGGGAGGGAGGGAAACAGACAGAAATAGGAAGTGGCGTATGTTTTATGCAGTTCGTTTCTGCAGAAGTTATGTGGGGTCCATGTGTTTACTGCCACTGAAGTTCCCAGGCATTGTGTATTCATGCCACCTCAGATGACCTCAAGACCAGGAGAGCGCCACAATAGACAGAGACGACATGGGCAACAGGAAATAGGCACAATAAATGTGGCATCATGGGGTCCAGACACAGACATGGGGACAAGACAGGGCAGACAGGGGCATTGTTTACCCCCAGGAGCGCCCAGTGTCCCCTACCCCCCATCCCTTACTGACATCTGTTATATTAACTTTAGCATACATTTACACAGCAAAACATTGCAACATTATTATTATTCATTCTCATTTGCATACATAAATAGGGGTTAAGAAAATTAATATTGTTTGAGCATGATGATGATGATTATTATTATTAATATTATTATTATTATTAGTAGTAGTAGTAGTAGTATTATGTCTTTTAGTTCTTCCTTTTACTTTTTAGTATTGCCAGACCTGAGAATCACATCTGCAAGGCAATTTCCTTAAGCGCTATAGCACACTGTCATCCAGTGTCTGCTCTCCATATACTAAAAGTATATGGAGAGCAGATACTGGACCAGTACTAGGTGTCTGAAGGCTTTATTGTGAAGCAGCAGTGTTTCTGAAAGCTGGATGGTGATGTCTGTATTCCTGATGGCTCTGATTTGTCTTGGGCTGGATCCAGGTGTTTTGTTGAGGGGACGTTGTGTAAGTCTGCGTGGGAGCGTGTTTCGGTGGTGTAAACGCGCGCGGCCAGTGGACGGGTAACTGTCACATGTGGAGAGGCCTTGTTTGTCATACTCGGAGTGATTTGTGTGTCAATACAAGCGCTGGGGCATGAATAAGTGAATTTACATGTGAAAGAGATCACTTCAGTATGAGACTCTGAGAGAGAGGCAGAGCAAAATTAAGAGACAGAGTGAGAGGGAGAGAGAGAGCAAGAGAGAGAAAGAGACAGAAAACATTTGGCTCTCACTCACTGCTCTACAGAAAATGCATACCTTGTGTCAGCAGATTTTACGAAGTTCAAACGAAAGCATTCACAGAAACTGCGGGCTGCATTTCACCATTCTTAATTCCAGTGACACTTCTGTGTGTGTGTGTGTGTGTGTGTGTGTGTGTGTGTGTGTGTGTGCGTGCATGCGTGCATGCGTGCATGGGTGCGTGCGTGCATGCGTGCGTGCATGTGTGTGTGTGTGTGTGTGTGTGCGTGCATGCGTGCATGGGTGCGTGCGTGCATGCATGTGTGTGTGTGTGTGTGTGTGTGTGTGTGTGCATGTACGTGAGTATGCATGTTTTTGTATATAATGATGTGTATGTGGGCTAAGGTGTTACGCAGGGTTAAAGCGGCTCTTCCAGCCCAGTCACTGCTCCGTCCTGATCCCCAGGGGGTCCCTGTGATCCTCAGCTCTGGCTTACCCCTCCGCGCTCTCCATCTGCTATGGCTCCAGCTCTTGCCCAGGCCTCGTGCTCTGACAAGCGGGCTGGACACTCAGCCGCAGTGCTCTTTGATCTGTCCTCTCTAGCATGACCACCGGGCTGTCAGTGTTACTGCCTTTTTAGTCCTTGCTGAGGGATTTGCACAGAGGAGAGACTGAATCAGCCCTCCCATATGAAAGCGCAATAACAAACAGGCCTATTTACATATGTCAATATCCAGATGTGTGGGCCTTTTCTTCGCTCAGTAACTGTCACTGTTTCATCTTGAGCTATTTATTTCTAGTTTCTCTCACCTTTTATGGTCAGTAGGTAAAGCTCAGGTAAATAGTTAGTCACTGGGGAGACTACACTAAGTCCATTCATTACATTACATTATTGGTATTTAGCAGATGCTCTTACCTAGAACAACCTACATATGTTACAGTTTTTGCATGTTATCCATTTATACAGCTGGATATTTACTGAGGCAGTGCTGGGTTAAGTACCTTGGCCAAGGGTACAACGACAGTGCCCCAGTGGGGAATCAAACCAGCAAACTTTCGGCTACAAGCCCTGCTCCTTCCCATTATGTTCATTGCCGTCAATTCCATGTTCGGCTGGAGAGTTAAGGGAGTCCTGTGATGAAAGGTTTTCCTTAAGAATGGCAGGTGCAGAATTTTTAAATATGAAGTACATGGCAGTTGATATCTTGTTCCTTCAGGGTATCTCTGAAGCTGGGGACATGCACATCATGGATCGTGGTCAATTCAGTGTGTTTTACAGTCAGACGTGGTGAGAGTGCTGCAATGACAAATGTGGTCAGGGCGTGGGAGGACAGGCCAGTGAGTGGGAGTGATGTTCTCTTTGCACTGCGGGCTGTGGGGTTTGTTAGGTGTAATCCTATCACACAGAATGAGCACAATAGCCAGAATCCACTCTCTATATGGGCCTTTCATCCGGTTCCAGTTCGGCGAGAAAGGAAAACCGCCCCTAAAGAAACTCTCTACATTCAGCAGAGCAAGATCTATTTGTCTTTTAAAGCAACGGAACAATAGCTTAAAAACGAGGACAGACTTTTTTTGTCTTTTCATCTTTACATCGCTGCCCAGTATGACCATCTCAAAGGGTAGCGTTTACTTTGAAGCCCTTTGAGAGAACTGCACAAGACAGAGAATTATCACCAGCTACAGGCTTTCAGCAGAAGCTGCTAAACAAACATAACATCACAATAATTTGCTATGTAAAAAAATGTTTGTTTGGACAAGGTTTGCACCACTCTGGAGAAGCTGTCAGTGAGCACACAATAAGACCAGATGTGTGTAATGTTTGTGTTTATTTATTTTTTTTAACAATGAATGAATAAATCACTCTTTAGATGACTCTTCACTTTTACAAATCACTGTGTGTAACAGAGCCAGAGCAGTATAATTTCAGTCCAGGTTGTGGATTGGAATATACTGATTCCCCATAGTTGTGATATTAAATATATTGATGTGTGATTGACTTAGGAAATGGGGCTCCTGTAGTCACATTGGTTGGCTGTTGAAGGAATGTCAGCACTCATAACAGACTCTTAAAGGGTAGTCATTTGGGTCTGTTTTTGTTCATTGAGAAACCGTGACTAGTTGTTAACAGGTATTTTCGCTGTTGTCTGTGAGCTAAACAGAATGTGGAAGTGGTGAGAAATGTTGCTGCCCTTCAGGTGTTTTTTTGAATGCAGTGAGGAAAGCAGCATGCCTAAGATGTGTCACACACACACACACACACACACACACAC
The DNA here is from genome assembly GCA_019176425.1 of Megalops atlanticus. NCBI lineage: Eukaryota > Metazoa > Chordata > Actinopteri > Elopiformes > Megalopidae > Megalops > Megalops atlanticus. The sequence goes on from CM032897.1 coordinate 10,688,188, forward strand.
ACACACACACACACACACAGGTGCACTGACAGGTGGCTGTTATCTTCAGGGGTTGCTCTCACACCCCTGACAGTGATGGCACCATGCACCTGGGGCATGAGTTCTGATTGGTCAGTGACTCTGGGTCCTGTCTTTAGCTAGATGATGAACACTGACAGAGAGGAGATCGGATTACTGAGGGTCCTCATACAACCCCTTCCTGTACCCCCAGACCCCCTGCCAGAGTGGGGAGCTCAGAGGGGAGTGCACGCCTGGTGCACTTAATCAGTGCAGTGATCCGGTGTTAAGTCTGCAGGCCAGATTAAGAGTATGACTGTGTGCACTATACACACACTTTAGTGTAGCCATTACTATAGTACAGTACACAGTTTACTCAATTTGCTAAGAGACCTCTTACTGCATGTTCTGCTTAGCTACAGGTATATACAAACAATGCAATTTTCTGTTATTGTACATTTAGCTTAATGTATTCATTCCAATGACCAGGGCAGAGTAGCCCTGCAGAGACAGTGTCCCTCCCGGACAAGGGTAGAATAACCCTGCAGAGGCTGTGACCTTCCTGGACCAGGGCTGAAAGGCCCCTGCAGACACTGTGGCCCTCCAGAACCAGAGCTAAAAGGCCCTGATGTTTACTCCACTTACTGTCACTCACTTTCATCTCTGCACATGGTACCCCTCTGCTGTGGGTGATCTCTCTGCTTGGCTTCCTCCAGACTCCCAGGACCACTTGTCACTGTGTCCCTGTCTTGCCTCCACAGCAACGCCTCGTCACGGTTCTCTTGTTAAAAACCGCAGGAGGTAGACGTGGCCCTGAAGGTGTCTGGCAGCATTCATGTCTCTTCTGTCACAGACGTAACTGTGTCATGTTAGGAAAGCAAGAAGGAAAGACTCCCAAGAGAAGAATGTTGTTCAGTAAAAAATGAATTTGTAAATTAGCCAGCAGATTATGTGAGCACATGAGTATCACCACACAGTTGACATCTCTGAAATGACTCAAGTGACAGGGCTTACTCTCAGATTTTGGAACACAAATATGATTTGGGTCTTTATGCTAACAACACAGTAATGACTAAACTCAAAAGGAAATTATAATTGTACTTAGTCAAGTAATTTAGAAAGGCCGAAAAGGGTGTTCAGAAGAATCACAAGGAAAACTTCTCTCAAAAAACGAGTAATTTTGTCAGAACAAGTCAGTCATTAAAATCTTGAAGAGGTTACAAGGTGAAGTTTAGCATGATTTTGTCTTTAAGTTTTTTAATGCTTTTGAATGCTCTAACACCTGCACAAATGTGATGTGGTGTGCAAATGTTTTCTAAATCATTACAAAATGCAGTCTAATATGTTCTGCTGAAGTGGATTAATACGTGCCTGTAAATTTACTTCCAGCTGATTGATTACTTAGTTGATCACAACATTGCAAAACATCTGATGTCATCTCTTTAGAGCAATTTTCCCTGGGGTTTGTGCATATTTTTGCAATTTTAAAATATTAGTAACTGTCAAAATTATTCCATAAAAACCAGACCAAAGTAAATTCCTTTCAGAAAAATCTCTTCAGTGTCATTAGAGTCAGATTTTTCTTTTGACTTTTATTTTCCAGTGCTGGGGAAAGGCTCATGTTAAAATCATCCTTAAATCAAACTGCTGAGCAGCAGACACAAAAGGTTTAGCCACTAACAAAGTCATTTGGTTGAATCCATTGTTCAATGTTACAAACCACACTGCCGTGTAAGCTACAGACAGCTTTGAAAATGTTAAATGTCATATTTGTATCTAGATTCTTTTCTAAAATATTTCCTTACCAGTTGTTTTATGCCTATGGGATGACCCTAACGGCTAGCAAGATGTCACTTGATTATGTTTAGGTTTATAATTTGGAGACAGTAAGTACCAATAACAGAGCCATATATCTACCCTCCTCACTGTTCACTGTAACCATTGACATGCTAATTAGGGTAACCCAGAACAATGGATGACCTCATTCATTTACATTTACATTCTTTTTTGGTGACTAGTGCCTCCAATGTACACCAGGATTGTGAGTCAATTTTACAAGAAAATATTACATTACATGCATTTAGCAGGTGCTCTTATCCAGAGCAGTTTCCAGCTCAAGAGGACAGAAGTGTATCCATCCAAGTTAGTGGATATACTGCATGATATACTTGTCACAGTGCATGTACAGTAATGCCATTGTTTTATTATTGATTAATCTCATGATCTACATTAATTAGAGAGCTCCTACACTCAAAAACATAAAGTGCATGTGACATATTCTTTTTCAATTTATGCTAATTATAGTGGAAATAATTGTATCTGCATATTTTTCCTTTTCACTGTTCACTAACCCAGGCTTATAAGCTTGGAAACCATTAAAGATTCAGGAAGAGGGAGAGAGAGAGAGAGAGAGAGAGAGAGTTCAACTGTTATTTTGTAGAAGTAACAAACTAAAAGCTTGAAGTTCCTATGCAACAATCGGGCAGACTTTTGAGACTGCAGCAGAGTTTTGTTTTTTTTTTCTGAGAATGGCTGGTAAGCCCTCTGGGTTGAGTTGTACGATGACGTTTACACAATTTTAAATCATCCAATATTCCAGATATCAGAGACCAATGTGTCACACTTTTTTGCATTCCCTGCCTCCCAGTCTGTTTCCTCTCCCTTGTCCCTCTCTCTTACTCAGACTTTCACTCTGATTGATAATTGCCTGTAAAGAGACTGAAGTAGCACTCTGTTCAATAACTTGAGTCACTCTCAAACCATTTTCAATTGTCATTTGTCAGTTTTTTAATACATAACCAATGTAAGCAATTCATTTAAAAATAATTTTACACATAAATGTGGTGAATATATGATTATATATTTGTGCTAATTTCTCCTTTTCTGTCAGTTTCATTTCCTTCAAGTCTTGAAAAGAAGCTTACTATATAACATGTCTGATATGTGAATCTAAACTGGCAATTGGCCAAATCATATCCTGTGGCAGTCTTATTATATATGACAATAATACTTCACTATAAAGCATTTGCTGTACAATTTGCATTTGCTGTACAACATGTCCTGACTTATGACTTGCACAGCCTGAAATGTTTCAGGTATGTTATTGTGGGATATATGTGCATTGCAATTAATTGGGCTCATGCATTGGTGGTCATTGCAGGTGGTGAATATACGTTTACTGTAGGTAATTTCTTTTTCATAGGTGGCTTTGAATGACCTTAAAATCTTGTTACTGTTTTTTTTCATTCCCCAGGAACTCTAAACCAAAATAACTGGGCTAAGAAGTATCCGTCATGCAACAGTGCCAAACAATCCCCCATCAATATCGAGGAGGGCTTAACCCAGGTCAAAGTTCAGTTTCAGCAGCTGAAGTTCGAGGGCTGGGAGCAGATGACTCCAGACACCACCACCATCAAAAACGATGGGAAAACAGGTAAACCCGCAGTCTTCTGTTATGCCCCAATCTGTCTCTTACAATACAGCTTCACTGTGGCAACCTAGAGCTACATTATCACAACGCCTCTTCAACGTTACAGTTTTGATGCAACACCAGGCCAGTGCTGTGTGAACGCTTAGCAGGTGAGGGCAAGTGTGAAAATGAGTAATAGGACAGAATGCCGTAGTCCACATGAATCATTAGCTCCTGAAGGATGGGAAATTATTTTACAGAATGACTCTGACGAATGCCTGATAGAGCCTCAGATGCCTGCAGATGGAAAATGATGATGTGATATTCCAGTCTCACCACTGTGAAGAGAGCTTTGCATGAGCACCGAAGAGCAGTAACGAGAGGCCACCGAGTCCAAAAGGGCACAGAGAGAGTTTTAATGACAATGCTTGTCAATGCTTGTCAGATCTTTCTTTCAGACAGGATAAAATGAAACTTGGATACAATCTTTTCAATATGTCTGGGTGCTGAATTTAATCTCTCTATTTCTGTCTGAGAGAGAAAATCATTATAAAGCAATCACTGTTTCTCCTCATTTGTTTCCTGTTATCCATTAAAGTAGACTTTCACTTTTCTTGTGAATGTATGCGCGCCCAATGTTTGTGTAAGTGTATGTGCATGTGCATGTGTGCTTTCTTGTTTGCATGTATGTGCATACATGCATGCATGAAATGTGCTTTTGCATACATGAATACGTGAATATGTGAATGTGTGAATGTGTAATTTTCTATTGAACATGACATGGGAGAAATGCTATAGAACAAAAGAAGAGCTGTAAGTCACTCAGACAAATGAGCTGTGCTTAGCAGGTTTGTAATTCAACGCACTTATTTAAATTTGAGAGCCCAGTGTGGTGCTTGATGTATTTCAGTTGCGGTAGACCTGAACGGCGAGTTCTACCTGAGTGGAGGGGGGCTGAGGTCCAGGTTTAAGGTGGGCAGAATCACCTTCCACTGGGGCAGATGCAACGCTACGTTGGATGGGTCAGAGCACAGCCTGAATGGTGTGAAGTTCCCACTGGAGGTACTTATAGCCCACCACAGCTCACTAGGGTACAGAGTGCAGACATTAGGACAGAGCAACACAGTTTACCAGGAGACAGAGTACAGACCCAGATCAGCACAGAGCAGTTTAGCTGAATAATGAAGTATGAATAATGTTCTTCAGTAAACTATGTTATTTCAAGTAGACAAGGTGATGGAGACCTGAAACCCAGAACACAGTGACCTTAGAGCACACTACTCATGTTTAAAGTTCTGTCTCTCCTATAGATGCAGATTTTCTGCTATGAAGCGCACAAGTTCAAATCTATGGACGAGACCCTGAAAGATGGAGGAAAGATCACTGCTCTGTCTGTCCTGTTGGAGGTGGGTCTGTGCTGTTTTGCTTTTGTTGCCACATTTCCAGCCAAAGTCAGATGTTTAAAGCTGTATCAGTATTAGGATGTAAATTAAGGAAGTGAGCATAAAGGAGGAGCAGACATTCATTTGTGGCTGTGTGTGCATGCCTGTGTTTTTATGTATGTTTGAGTGTATGAGTGCATTTGAGTTTACGCACATGTATATGTGAGTGTGTATTTGTGCGTGCGTGCGTATGTGTATGTGTGTGTGTGTGTGTGTGTGTGTGTGTGTGTGTGTGTGTGTGTATTTTACTGTGTTCAGATGGATAGCCACTGGGCCCTCAGACAGTGAATACATGTGGGTGGCACTGCATGTTGTTGTCTTGCAGTATCAGGGGATTACAGCCCAGCCAAAGAATGCTTCTGTCTATGAATATTTAAACCTCTGTATTCAGTGAACTTCTTTCCTCTATACAGCCAGCCACTGTTTAGAGGTATGTCATCAAAGCCCTTGACAAGCTGACTCTTAGCTGTGTGTTGTTTTTTTTTTTTTTTGAGCAAGATAGCCCTGGAGCAGAAGCGGTTCCTCTTATGTGGCTTTGCGGCGAGGTTGGGCTCAGGGAAATGACTTAGGGTCAGGCATGCATTTGTGTAGACTGCTCTTCAAGGAAGCAGGGGATTCCATGGTATTTCTAAATGGTATTTGTCAGTTGACAGTCCCATTTAGCCTTGCATGTCACAGCGCCCTTGTGAGAAAATGCTGAGATGAGCACAAGTCTGAACACGTTCTCAGAACTGAGCTCTCTGCTCTGTTCCGTGGGGTAGACTGCAGGTATCTTATCACATTATTGCTTAAAACAAAGGGCAGATATGTCTTACATTTTATATACTGTTAATTTTTACAGCTGGATATCCACTGAAGTTATTCAAGTTTTGCATGGGGGTACAGTATTAGCACCCTATCTGGGATTTGAACATGTGACCTCGTGGTTACAAATCCAGTCCACTAAACCACTCTCCTGTCCTTTGGTTGGTAGGGAATTGAATCTGAGAGAGAGCCTCCTGAGGTGCTGTGGCTTTATACTGAAGCCAGTCTCTCAGATTTTGCATTGCATGCTGGGATGGAGGGAGAGAGATGGCTGCGAATTCACTCTGATGTGATGCTGTGGCGACACAGCATCAGGGAAAAAAAGACAGTGATGAAAAAACCAGCACTGCTGCCCTGTGGTGTTGTCATGTCAACACAGACAGGACACCACAGGGAGAGGGGACAGAGTGAGGGACGCGGGGCAGGGGGGCAGAGCGGGGCAGGGAGGGGGAGGCAGATCAAAGAGGCCATAGCTTGTCCTATGCTGCCCATGCAGAACACAGGGGACTCAGTGGTGGCAGTAATTATCCATCAGGCCTTGCAGGGATTACAGGCAAGTCAGACACGGTTGACAGTACGACAGGTCAGCTGTAGAATGCAGGGGGACAGAGCTCACTAAAAATAGAAATGTGTGTCTGTTCAGCCTCTCCGTCACGCCAAACCCATCAGGGCACACCAAGATTTTTACGCTCATTAACAACAGACTCGGTAGTGACACTATTTATGGGACGTGCTTTAGTATGTATTGCATTTCATTTTTTGAGTGATATAATAGTTACAACTACTCATTACAGATACTTTCAAAAGGATCCCTGTTTTGTCCTTCAAGCAGACAGTGTTACAGGGGTAGAGGAAAACAGCTTTCTTTAAAGGACATAATCCTACTGTTGATAAATGCATGATTGTGCTGTCTATTATTTAAGTATGACTTATATTTTAAATAAGTCAAAGTAAATAAAGAGCAGGCAATAAATATATAATAAACTTCAAATTTTTTAGTGTGAAATGTGTTGAGAAATACTTGTGTACTTCTGCAGAGATTTGTTGTTTTGAATTAATTAATGCCAGAATCTATCCTTGGTATTTACAATTTAGTGCCAGTTAGTCACATTCTGACAAGTGGTCTGCCAACCGACTTAAAAATCGTATTACTTGTTTTTAATTCTTGCTTATATCTGTTTTAAAATAAGTCATATTCAATTATTGAGTTGTAACGTATTTATTAAAGGTTATCTAACAGTATAAACAGGATCCTTGACCTGCTGCGGCTTTGGCTGGCATCCTGTTGAGGGAACGTACTTCACAGACATGGGAAGGAGCTGTACCAAACATGGACATAACCTTGATCCTAAGGCTGGGGCTCAGAGTTGTTTGATCGTGCTGATGAACATGGCATAAATTGGAGAGGTCATTTTGTTCTGTCCCGCAGGTCAGCCCGGAGGACAACGAAAACTACACACCGATCATCAACGGGGTCATCTCTGTGAGCCGATTCGGTAAGCGTTTGCAGAGGGCTGCCAATGCATTTTACCTTTTAATGGTAGCAAGTCAACAATAGAACAATCGTTCCAATGATTTGAAGTGATTTAATGCATCCCCCTACCGTGGTACCGCTGAAGTGGTTCGATAATGGACCGTATGTTTTCGAAAGCTCGGAAAGGAGGCTGGGTCAAGTTGCCGTCTCCCACAGTCTTCCACCTACGATACGGTGTGCGCTGCTAATGTGGTATCTGAAGTGTGATAATGGATTTGACTTTCCCTGTCCTCTCTGTGCCCAGGTAAAAGCCGCAACGTGGAACCCTTCTCCCTGCTGAGTCTCCTCCCGAACGCGACGGAGAAATACTACACCTACAATGGCTCCCTGACCACGCCGCCCTGCTCGGAGACAGTGGAGTGGGTGGTGTTTAAGAACACTGTATCCATCTCCGATAGCCAGGTGGGTGTGGTTGACAGGAACATGCCTCTTTATTTAGGTAGATCAGTCAGTTCTGCCCCCAGCCACCCTGCCTCTGCTCGTCCTTTGATGTCTGTGTGTGTGTGTGTGTGTGTGTGTGTGTGTGTGTGTGTGTGTGTGTGTGTGTGTGTGCACTCGTGTCCTTTCTCACTGTTAGATGAGATCAGTGTGTGTCTGTGTGTCTGTGTGTATGTATCCTCTCTCAGTCATTTGAGATGTCTCTCTCTTTCTCTGTCTCTGTTTGTGTGTCTGTCTCTTTGTGTGTGTGTTTGTGTGAGTGGGTTTGTGTGTGGGTGTGCGCAAGAGTTTTGGACTTTCCATGCATACCTGTTTTCAAGGTAAAGGCTTTGAATCCTGTTCATGGTCAGGCCTTTTAATTTAATGACAGAGTGTGCACACCTGTCATTCATTCAGAAATAATACCTGGCGGGCTGAATGACAAACACGCTGAGCCGCCTCGGCGTAATTAACCGTTGACATCCCGTCGGTGACTGTCACTGCAGCTCCGCACGCTCTCTTTCAGTAAGAGTGAGTCACTGGGGCAGACAGCCCATTGAAAATGCAGCAGGGAAAATGCACATTCATCTTTCCAAAGAAATTCAAATCAACCTATTCCAGTATCATGGGGCTTTGTAGCTTTTGGGCAACTCGTCAGACACAGCCATAAAACAAGCTGAAAGCAGTACATTATACCACTGCTCAAGGACTTGTAGTCTGGATCACAATGGCAAAATAAAATATTTATGCAGTTACAAAATTAGCATTTACACAGTTAATATAACTGTGCTAGAGCTGCCATTTTGTGGATGAGTATGTGTTTTTGCTTTTGTGCTTAACTTACTGCATTGTCCTTTGCATTGATATCTTTTTGTAATTACAGTCATCATTTCACTAATGGTAGTGTTTGGTATGTATTGAAAATAAGTAAAGAAACCTTAGCGTGGGTACTAAAAATGAAGGATAATGTGCTTTGCAAGGTAATTTGATCCCGGCCCAAATCCGTTCGCAAAATATTTGCATGCCACAGATTTTGTTGTTGTACCACCAGGTCTTGTGGTGGCAGGTATACGTACGTGTTGGCAGCAATAACCAAATGAGTAATTGTGAAAATTGTCCATTCTCTTCCTCCTTCTAATTACAGTAACACAAAGGGAAGGTAAGGGAAGTGTTTAGCTCAACAGATGAGTGAATTGGAACGGCTCAGAAGCACAAGATTACATGTCATTTCACCACAGGACGTTTAGCCTCAGGTGTGCTGCACCTGTTGAGGTGGGCTGACATAGGCAGGGTGGGGCGTGGGATTAACGAGAAGGGCATGACGAAACACGGAAACACTAAATGTTCTGGCGCCAGAGCTAAAGTTTTACAAACTCTGGGGATGCCTCATGCATGTATGTACCAATGGAAAATGGCCATGTGTGCATGTCCAATAACATTGTAATGGGTTGTAATGAGCTTTGATGTGGGAAAGACAAGTTAGCATGAACTAACAGGGTAAAATAGGTCAGCTGCATTGCTTACTTGCTGTGGAATGCAATTATTACAGATGAACTGAACAGGTTTCCTAAGCCTCCCCACCTGGGCTAGCTGATCTGAGCCAACCTATTTTGGTCTGTGTAAGCCTTCCAGAACCCTCCCAACTGAACAACACTGTATGAGTCTGTCTACCTGAGCTCGTTTGAGGCAGCCAACCTGAACCAGCCCACCTTATGTAGCCCACCTGAGCCATTGTACTATACTTAAGCCAGCAAAATTGAACCTTTCCACCTGAGACATCCTATGCACATCAACCTACTGATCCGCTCTTAGCCAGCCTGCCTGATTTTTGGTACAGTCTGTGATTGGAGTGTATACAATGTAACCAGAAGTGGATTCTCTGAGAGGCAGATGGTGCTCCAGTGGGCAGACTTGTACTGCCTCATCAGTGTGTACATCGCAGTATGGAAGGACATTTCTTGTCTGTAGTTCCTGCCCATGTAAGCTGTCCTTGTTCGCTTTACCCATATCTGCCTATATATTGCCTAGGATTTTACTCTCCAGTTTCCAGTTTGCGGATTATAAAGCTGTCAGGTTCTTAAGATGGGGAAAGTGGGCAGTTTGGGCCAGTTTCAGTTGTGAGAGTAAGCTCAGACGGTAGTACCTTCAGCTTCCCCGGTGGTCCAGCGAGGCGTGATGATCGTACTGCAGTACCTCTTACTCCTGTGCATCTGAGGCTTTCGCTGAATATCCAAAGTTTTAAGAACACCCCAAAATAGAGCTCAGAGCACGTTCGTGGCATCTCTCTAAACCTCATGCAAAGGAAGGAAGGAAGGAACACACCACATCAATATTTCACTGTGTGCGCAGTAGGAAAGTTCATAGCAAAAAATAAAACACGTCGTGAAGGCAACATCAAAAGCAAGGTCTCCCCGCTCCAAAAATGGCTCATTTGTGTCGATCCATCTGCCTCATTAATGTGTCAACGACATTGGTTTATCAGACCAGAGTTCATTGCATGTGTGCTAGTGTTATTTTTTTCATAGCCTCCTTTAAAGCACCAAGTGTTTTTCTGTACATTAAAGTTTTATCACGCAGAAGAACAAGGCAAGGGGAGTGTGAGCTGATGAAACTCAGCCAGCCGTGTGCTGTGGGCTGAAATGTGGTGTGTCATTTTATCATTTAGTCCCTGAAATGTGCAGACGGAATGCTGTAATGGATGCAAATTTCTGCCGGGAGCCGTGGAAAAACTGGCAAGGCCACAAGGACTGGAAATTTGGGGGGTTGAAGTTTTTGTGTCCGTGATGGATTGAATCCCGGGAGGAGTGCTTATCTCACTTTCAGTGCAGTCCTTTACAGGAAGTCAGCAATGACATTAAAACGACAGTATCTCCTGTCGTCAGAAGATTGTCATATGCCCAAAAAATGTCCAAATGCTAAAAAAGATCCAAATCTTAGTTTTCCAGCAGGAGGTGTGAAGTGATACCAGTGTATATTTGTGTGTGTGTGTGCATGTGTGTGTGTATGTGTGTGTTTACCTGCTGGAAGTTTTCTGTGAAGTGATACCAGTGTATGTGTGTGTGTGTTTTCCAGCTGGAGGTGTTCTGTGAAGTGATACCAGTGTATGTGTGTGTGCTTTCCAACTGGAGGTGTTCTGTGGAGTGATACCAGTGTATGTGTGTGTGTGTTTTCCAGCTGGAGGTGTTCTGTGAAGTGATGACGATGCAGCAGGCTGGGTATGTGATGCTGATGGACTACCTGCAGAACAACTACAGGGAGCAGCAGGAGCAGTTCATGGGCCAGATGTACTCCTCCTACACAGGGACAGAGGAAGTCCCCACACCCAGTACGTACCACGCCTGCCGCTTCACCTCATCACATCACACGCACTGTCATTCTGCCCAATGTACACTATATTCCTCCAAGATGGAATACTACTAATACTGTAATTCATTTGCAGATCACTGCTACATGTTTCATTACTCTAGAAATGTGTTTTTGACATAAATGTTAGATTGTAAAACCCAGTCAATATACCATAGGATATCAATTATTTCAAATATGTGAAAATGGATGCATTCATGGCTATAACTTTGAACTGTGTGACTGCCTGCAAAATAGTTTAAGATATAAAAATGTATAGTCTTTTTAAAAATTATTATATTACATATGTATTTATACAAAAAGCTGCCTAGCTATTTTTTCAATCCCAGTTATATTTTTGATTTAGGATATATCAAAAAATCATTAGGAGTTATTGTAGCTCTCAAGGTTGTCCACCAGGATGCTGATGCCGTGCTGGCTTCTGATTGGTTGTCCTCAGTTAGTCCCCTGCTCTGTGGGGGGGTTAGGGGGAAACATGAGGGTGCCCTATTTCAGTCTACTCTGCCACACGCCACCCTGACATGACTGGAGGATTGTTTTCGGGAAAGGTCATCTGTGCCGTACTACACCAGAGCAGGGGAAAACGGCCATCACACCATGTTGCCATAGTACAGTATGGTGTGCCGTCACGCAATGCTGCCATCAATTTCATTCACAGCTTGCAGTGTCCCCTAAAACCCCTAAATTCAGCACCCAATTACCTGTCCATTTTTTGTCCCAGGAGGTCACTGGAAGTCAGCCAGCCTGCATTTCATCATTCCATGGAAGCTAAAAGAACAGCTAAAAATCTTACACACACCCGTGCAGAAATCGCGCACACACACGCACACACACACAAAACACACACACACACACATCTTGGTAAAGTGGCAGTGGCACATCCCTTACTTTAAACCATTGGGGTAAATTTTTCTAACTGTTCAGCTTGGTCAGAAAATGAAAGACCTTGCAGGATGAAATTGTAGTACTAATGAAGCAGTACAAAAGTGCTAATGAAGGTATTTTCTTAATCCCTGGCTTTCCAAAAGTAAGGTCAGTATTAGTATTTTTCTAGTTTTAGTTGGAACCTTTTTAGTTCCTTGTTTTTTTTTCTTTTTCTTTTCCTGACCTGATAATGGTACTGTGTTGCTAGGCAACCCTGTTGTGTAGCTGCTCCTGCTTTTACACATGCATGTTATCGTATCTGGGTTTTGAAATGGAGAGGCTATCGACTGAAACCCAACGCGTTATTCTAACAGTCTAAATAAAGGATTCCCTGACAAGAATAGCATTTATGGGGAAGAACTGAATGGGGTGGCTGTGAACTTCATCAAGCTTTTGTTATTTATTTACTGTACAGTCACTTTGCGCCAATAGAGGACTTCATTTGCCAGAGCATTTCTCTGCCCTCTTGTGTTGGATTATTATAATGTCATGTTTCCTTTTGTTTGTCAGACGTTTTCTCCAGTGCAAGACTCAAATCAGTATGGCTTTTGTTGCTGTATTTACATTTTTTTGTGCTGCATTTCACTGAGTTTTCTTGAGGCCTGTGGATTCATTATTGAAAGTCATTACTGTGATCATGCATCCAGTGTTGTGTGAGGTTAAAACAGTTCACAAAGTTATATGTAACATGCAATTTCATCACAGTTTATCTGTGAAACTTATGGATCTGAGCTTTGTACCACAAGGTCAGTCTGATCTCTGTGCAGGATGCTATTCTTGAGCAAGGTTTTTTAACCTGCAGCACTTCAACTGTGGCAGTTGTCTTAAATGTGAAATATATTTTGCCCTGGACAAAGGCCCCCGAACAAATAATGCAATGGGTCATAATGTAAAGGTCCAACTGTAAAGTCACAACGATCCCACTGTACTGGGACAAATGTGATTGCTGGATATCTCTGTGGTCAGTGTCTCATGTCTAATTTAAATTGGTTCAAGCTGCAGGGAGGCGTAATCTGTGCGCCTCTTAATGTGTCTGCAATCTGTGTTATTACTCAAAGAGTAATCTCCAACACCACACACAGATGGTGGACAGACAAAATGCTTCATGCTTCATTCTTAAGGCTTCATTCTTTAGGAAGGATAAGAAACCGCCCTGCCCATTCCTTATGTTGCATGATGTTCCTTCCCTTTAGTTGTACAATCCAAATATTTATCTTTGCTTTATTTGTTAGGGATTATGTTTCTTAAGTAGACACTGATTTACATTATGAATAATACCAGTCGTGTTTTGCAAAACTTCCTTTTGAGCAGGTGGATTGTCATTTGGACTGAGGTGTGCAACACTGCAGGGGATAGAATGTGATCTTAAAAGGAATATATTGTTAATAGAACCAAACTCCTTTGTACTGAATAGGAAAGCAAATGTGTTGCTCTGTCATAAATGAGACTTTGACAGTGTACTTGGAGGGCCTAAGAGAAGGAAATGGGGGTCCCTGGGGACCCAGATAATAGCATAATTGTGTTCATAATAATTCCAGTTTCGTTTTGTTCATTAATAATTTCACCCTGTTTATTAATAATTTCACCAGGGCCATTTATTAACCAGGGCGGCGTTGATGGACCAGTAAGAAGTCTGTATTTTTCCTCTGTGACATTACGCAGTTTGCAGCTCTGAGCCGGAGAACGTGCAGGCGGAACCTCACAATTACACCAGCATGCTGGTGACGTGGGAGCGGCCGCGGGCGGTGTACGATGCCAGCATTGAGAAGTACTCTGTCACATACCAGCATCTGGACGGAGAGGACCAGCCCAAGATCGAATATCTAACGGATGGAGACCAGGATGTGGTAACGTCGTTCTTCCTGTCCTAAGTGTGTCATCATAGACATGCACAACTTCCCCTGACATGGGATCAGTGGGAAACCCTTAGGAATATTCCCTCTAATGGTAGATGAACCTGTTCTGGAGTATATAATGCACTGCACGTTAGAAGGTATTCATTCTGAGTATACATAAGCACTTTCAAATCCAGTACTTGGCTGTCAGTTGAAAATATGTCTTCCTACAGTCCAAACGTCTGCAATGTCTTAATGAACTTTTGACATTCAGCCACACCACATGTAGTCACTCCTACTGTCCTTACCTCATCCTCATCATAGTTGGTGTTCAAAAAGGAGTTCATGTTGATCGACTGATTGATTGATTGATTGATCAATTTATTGATTGAGTCTGTGTGGTCCTCTCACCCTAGGGGGCAATAATCCAGGACCTGTCTGCCAACACCAGCTACCTGGTTCAGGTGGTCGCAGTCTGCACGAACGGCCTGTACGGCCGTGTGAGCAATCAGCTGATTGTGGACATGCCCCCGGATGATCCTGGTAAGGCCGTCAGCACCTTCTGACATGTTCTGTGTCCGGGGTTTGTCTTCCGTTTGTCCTTTAGTGTCAGAAATAACAACATCCCATAGGCTAATCTTTTGCAAACCAGTTCCTCCTTTTTTCCCATCTTTTATGGTATGTTTCAAGATCATCACAGTCAAAGTCAGGGGCACTCTTATCTGGTGAAATTAGGTTTTCCAAGTCACTTGTTTTCCTCAGGAGACCAAAGGTTTACTGTTTCCATGGTGAAATACCTAGCAAGTGAAGTGGGTGCTGCGGTCGTGCCCAAAATTACTGGACCATCAAGAGGTATAATCACAAGAGCAGCCATTTCTTGTCAAGGGCGTACTCAACACAAAAACAGACCTATTATGGGTCACAGTACAGACATGAGATACGGCTGATTACGACTGCAGTTGTTTTTAGGTATTCTCGAATGTTCCTGAGTTAGTAGTGATGTTCTCTATAAAATCCTCATTCAGCTGCTTCTTCCTCTCTCACTGTCTCTCTTTTTGACACTCTCTTTGTTCACATTCACTTTGTGTGGAATACATATACAGGGTCCATGTGTATTACTTCAGTAAAACTTGAAAATGTCCTGTGTACTCTGTACTTCCTGTCAGTGCTGGTGTTTTCATTTGATACTTTATGTACATTTGAGGTCAGCATTTTGTCCTGTTTAGCTAATTAGTAGAAATCTCCCTGAGTGTATTGTTAAGGTGTAGGGAGGTGAAAGGTGGCCACACTATTTCTGTGTGAAAAATGATTAAACAACATTGGTTTTACTCAGCCTCCCGCTAAAAGAAAGCATTTGATTGTCTGCGTCATTTGTGTGAAATGATTGTGAATACAACAATGAGCAAATCTGTAAGCTTTGACCGCTGTGTAAATATTGATAATAAACTAATCATTCATGTCAAATTAAAAAAATCCTCAGTATCATATTTCATCTACAGTACGATCTCACGGTTACGAATGAGCCTGATTAAACGCAGTGCTTGTATACCTTTGTGTGTCTGTGTGGGTCCGAACACGTGGTGATCAGAAGCATTCTCTCAATGTTGCCATGGTATCACCGCGCTGCAGTAACTTGTTGGGAAGCGTGATGGTTTGAGGCCCCCCTGTCAGACAAGAGTGAATTCATGCCACCCCTCCACCTGCCCCCCATCCCTGCTCCAACTTTTAAACCAAACCCCCAACAAACAAGTCTGATTTGACCACCATAAGGCCCCGGGAATCTTAACACCATTCAGTGTAACTTAGCCCCACCTGGCAGGTAAGAGTCATCATCGTCATCCTGGCTTTGCTCATGTTGTGTGTCAGGGACGGCCCTACCTGCATGCAGCACCCCGCTTCCCTGTGTGACGCTGCACTGTATGCTTACCTAATTCAGCCTGTGATGACCCGGAAGCACTTCCTTGTGTGCCCTGTGCCTGCGCGACCCAGAAGGCCCCCAGAGTGGTTTATCCTGTCGCTCCCTCTTTCAGACCTGATGTTTGAGTGTGAATATTCCCTGAGATTTCAGCTTTAATCAGCTCAGTACTCTGAGTGCCAGTGCATTAGTCTGCCGATAGCTCAACACAAGCAGTCTTTCTGCTCCTTAAAAGATTTGGCTCTAAGTTGTCAGTCACACTTTATTTTAAGTGCCTATTATTACTTCTGATTAATTGTTTTTGAGACTATTAATGAACACATGAGTGCAAAGCCAAAGGAAAATAAATAAGGTGATTTCCATTGTTGTTGTTATTCCAGTTTGTAAGGGCATGACAACTTTGCTTAACTGTAAACATCAATGTTAAAAACTGATGTGAATTCAAACCCAGAAATCTGTACATTTGAACCAGAACATTTTAAACAGAGGTATTTTTTTAGAACAGTGAATCAATTAAATTGTTATGAACAGTGATATTAATATTAAATAATAAACTATTTAAATTATTATCAACATTGATGTCATCTGAAATATTTTTATATATCAAAGTATTTCATGCTCTTAAATTGGAAGTTCATTACTAGCTGTCTGTTTACTAATTACTTAAAAATCAGGAATAATAGCAATGTATGTATCATCACTTTTGTACAGAATAAATAGGCCCTTAATATAAAGTGTGTGCGAGCTGTTTGTTGCTTGGAATGCGAGAAGTGTGTAAGGGCTGTTGATAATATAATCTTTGTGAATGCCATGCTTTTGACGAAGTGTAAAATGCTTGTCTTTGAAAACCAGTCTGTGAATGGCAAGTGTGTATAATATTATTATTAAAAATATAGACAGCTTTCTCAGAGCTATTAGCTGTTAGTGACAGAATGCATTTAAAACAAACTACACAACTGCAACACAGAATGGTTTTCACAAGTTTTCACATGTGTATATGTGCATTCCTTTCACATATTTATTGTGTTTCATATAACTTAGCTATTCACTGCCATTGACGCTGGTCTCAGTTTACAGAATAATCTCTCACATTAGAGAGATTTAAGATCTTCTTAAACTTGCAGGCTTTAAAATATGATTTTAGATTTTGAGCTCACATTTTGAACATGATGACTGTTCACCGCTACATAAGGACTCCCTTCTGGACTCACTTGAAGTGTTCACATTTGTATTCTGTCACAGCTATTAGGAGTTCCATATGTTTCAGCACAGACAAAAACCCTGTGTCATTAATATTTTATTCAATTGTTTTCATTCCAGAAACAGATCCTGATCCTTATTTATATCCTGATGAAGTGGAGGATTATGTGAAGGTAACATCTCCAGAATGTACATCTACTGCAGTTGAATAAAATAAATCAATAAACAAATATCAGTAGTTTCTCAGTTTTTTTTGCATTCCTCTGTGCAAATTTTCTACTGAGTAATACACTATAGAGTAAAATATTTTGTGCTTAGCTCTTATTGAACTGAATATTAAATGTTTTAAACATTTCCCACAGGTGAAAAATCAGGAACAGACAAAGAGCAGCGCGGGTCAGAATCAGCAGACCACATCGGACAGGAGCATCACCAGCGACTCCCCCTCTGTTCGGGTTTCTACGGAAACGGAGGGACCAGGCATCCTGTTCCCCGGCACCAGGACCACAAGCGCCCCGGTCCTGAGGAGGATCACGGAGGAAGGCTCGCGGTCCTGGTACCCTGATCGCACTGAGCGACCCAGCACCAGACGGGCCTCCCCCATCAGCCCCGTGGTATCCGTTGGCAACGGCAGCGTCATCACCGACATTTACTACGAAGACCTCCTGAACGGCACCGCCTACGAGTACACGACACCCACGACCAGGTCACCCCTCGACGACGCAGCTCTCGGCGACGTCACCCCTCCCCCCGGCTTTTCCCAGCACCCCCCCAGCGAGGTGGCCGCCCCTGCGACCGAGGCCGGGGGCTACGAGGTGACCGAGGCCACGCCTCTCCCCGAAACCCCGGTCACAGCCACCCCGCCCCCTCCCTCCTGGAGGTCCCGCTGCGGCCCACGAGCCCAGGTGGCCTGCGCCCCTCCACCTCCACCTCCGCCTCCAATGCCATTCTCTCCCAGACCACACAGCCGGTGTTCAACGGTGAGACCGCGCTCCCCACCCCCCATGTGTGTGACTCTCTGCCCCCCCACTCCCACACTGACCCTGTCACCCGCCTGCATGCAACTCCTGTGTCGCACCCCTCCTCTAGCGATCTGTTGTATGAGACCTTCCCTTCTCTGCCCCCTGGTGGCCGGGACCTGTCAGAGATTTGGCCCGGGCTGGATTGGGGTGTCCCGCATGCTGCTACAGTGGTGTTGTCTGGTGCTGGTCCGTCCCTCGCCCCCTCCCCCACCCTGTCTCGCCCGCCCTCCGCCCGTACTGTGTCTGACTGGAAGATGGACACTGTGTCTAGTGGCAATGGTGATGGTGATGATGATAATTATGATGATGATGATGATGTGTTGTCTGGTTCCGCGTCCGTGGCCAAGGGTGATCCACTGCTAATTTGTAGTGATACTCTACCCCTTCAAACTTTACCTGATTCATCTGCCACTGAGCTGTTGTTTTCTGATTTTGCTTGGGACGGGCTCCACCCTTCTAAACCTCTCAGCCCTGTCTCTCTACCAAAAACTTTCACTACTTCTGTTTTCCACGAACACCTTCAGCCTTCACTTCCTTTATCCGGGGACCATAGTCTGACGGCAACCACGGCTAGCCTTGATGATGGTGTGCAAAGCAGCGTTCAACCAGTAGAGGGCGCTAGCGACGTGGTGGGGCAAGTGGAATCGGTACTGACATACAGCCGGGACGATGGTTTCCTTCAGTTCTCCTCTGCCATCCCTGCCCTCGCTCCTGACTCCTGCTCCTGTGTTCTCACCGACCTGCCATCTCTTGTCTTTAGTCGGGATTCTGTGCATGCCTCACTCCATCTCCTGCAGCCTTCCGCCAGCTCGGCTGCGCCCCCTGGTGGCGACGGTATCGCTGGCTCATTGAGTGACTCTGGTAGTGTGGTAGACCTCCATCCATCTCTGTCTCCCGGCGCTGGGGCTTTCCGCAGCGCCTCTGCCTCTCCCCCTGGCGGTGTAGACACGGACGCCGACACAGCCTTCCTGTCTGTAGACCAGTCCCTCCCCCTGGGCGTTCCCCTGCATTCTCCTCTTGACCACCTGAGTGATCTGTACGTTTCTGTTACAGCTACCGCAGCCAGCACTCAGAGCCCCGTGCCCTTCTTCAGTTGGGCCACGCCCCTCCAACCCCCCGCCCTGTCCCCCACTGTCTCTCCCGACGCCGGCTCCACGGCCCCGCTCTCTCAGGACGGCCAGGTAGACAGTAGCGCCTCGGGCTCCGCCCTGTACGTGGAGTCGCTGGACGATTTAGATCAGGAGTGGGACAGGGGCCAGACGGTGGCCCCGGAGGCGGGCTCGCTGTCGTACGCGCCCACCGCCTCGCCGACGGCGCGGGCCCCGCCGGACGTAGCGCCCAGCGATGTGGACGAGGACGGCGGCGAGCGCTACTCCATGTTCTACTTCGAGAACGAGAAGGGCGCCGACGGCCCCGGCGCCGAGACAAGCAGCGTCGGGACTCTGGGCGGCGGGGAGGAGGAGAGCGGCTCCGGCAGTCTCTATGACAACGAGACGTCCTCAGACTTCAGTATCCCTGACTACGTGGACAGGGAGTCTGAGGAAGCGGCGGAAGCAGGTAAAACTCCTTCACCCGGCGCTCTGGCCCTCCAGTAGAGGGCGCTGTTTTTCCAGAGGGACTGAGGTCACAGGAGATGGAATCAGCAACCAGCTGGATGCTGCTGCCGCAGAGTATCGAGAAGCACCGGGTAATGCAGTGACTAATGCCTGTGTCTCAGTCTCAGTCTGCGGAACTGCAGACGCTCAATCGTGCATTTAAATTCCAGTGACATATGAGTAAGGTAAGGTTTGGGGGTCCTTAGAATAGCTTCATCTAACATACATCAAAAATCCAGTATGATCACCATGGCCTTATTGCTTCGTATTATTTCTAACAATCAATCGTGGTGCTCAAACCAAAGCAAAAGAAGCCCCTGCAACCATCGTCATCCCTGTTGTAATTGTTTCTGTTCTGTTTTGTGTCTTTTGGTATTTCATTGTGCCCATATATACATATGTATACATATGTATACATGCATGTATATATACATACATACATGCAGACTTCATGATGTATGTTTTTTTCAATACTGTGTCAGACACACAATCTGTCTCATAACTGCATTCTGCAAGAAAAAAATACCTAACCTACACTAATCAGCAAACACAGGCTTTATAATTTCTCTCATAATGCAATTTTTCATACACATTTGTGTTTGAAAATAACAAAATAAACATCACTAATCTGGTGCAGTATGTGGAATACAAAGGGACATGGAGGTGAGTAAGGAGGTTTGTGGGGATGTTTTGTGACATAGTACATCAAGGTTTGCACTCCTGGTCCCTGAGCTCAGTGGTTTTAAGGGTTTCAGAGATGCCTTTCAACCAGCAGCTGATTCAGAATCAGTCAGGGGCTACATTTAAAGTAAGTGAAACTTGGGGTTTGAGGGTGTCATGCTTGGAAACGTCTTCACAAATTCACTGATCTTCATTTCACCTGGATGGCTCACCCTATTTACCTTGCCGACTGTATCAGCCCATCCATACACATAATGATTGGTGAATCCATGCAGAATTTTGCTAAGAATAAGGCCCTTAAACATGACCAGAGGTGGACAACACTGACATAGAGGCTCTGAACCAACTCAGGCCAGCCCAGTGATCAGCTGTGTTCACAGGTTGGTGTGATGTAACCATTGGGTAGAATTTACGGTCGTTTAGTCTTTTATCCCATTGGCAAGTTTCAGTCTATGCTTGCACTCACAAATGCTTTGTCAGTTAGCTCACTGATTTACCTCAGACATAGATCACAAGTTATAATAAAGGAATTCATTTAAAGATGAAGATGAATTCCTTTGCATAAACGTGCTCAAATTTTTTACTTTATATAGAACAGATGAATAAGGAACAAAATATTCAGTGCCATCTATCAGAGCTGCAGCATTGATGTATGACATAAGTCATGGCGTAGCATTCTGAAACTTTCCATGGTTTCACAAGATTTTCTTATTGCTTTGTGTCAGACAGAGTCAGCTCAGTGTCCTTATAAAGATGTTTCATAAGTCGGTACAAGGACTGTAAAGGGGGGGCAGGAAGTGTCATGGTAAATTCAGTGTGACCATACCCTGAAGGAAGTTCCTTCTGACTGAGTGGCCTTCACTCTGAGTTTGCTGTGGTTGGTGGAGTAATATTATGAGTGTAGCACAGTGTTTTTCAGTCCTGGTCCTGTGGGCCTATTGTGTATGCGGGTTTTGGGTCCACTGAATTTATCAGTTTTGACTGAGCTTTAAACTGAACGTGGATCTGGACATTTGACAATACTTGACTGCTATAAGTTCTCTGTGAAAGAAATGTGTTGTATGGAGGTGTGTCTCTGCTAATGAAAAAAATAAAAGTAAAGGTTTCTCACCAACTTATTTTTTTATATCTGCCCCTTAAATATATGGCAGGTGATTAAGCTTACTAATTTAATAGTTAATAACCTCTTACTATTAAATGAACAACTAATTTGTTTTAATTACCTCGATCGTAATCTATCTTGCAACATTAAGAGGCATAAATGAGTAAAATGATTTATTAAGTACATTTACTTACATACTTCCAGGACTTGCTGCAGATAACTGTAAAGGAATTTAGAATCTGAGTTCACTTGGCATTGTTATGGATCCTAATTTAAGGGTGTAACCAGCAGTAAGTGTCCACAAGATGGCAGCAGACCTCTTCCCAATGAACTCCAATGCCAGACAGCTGTCGCCTGGATGCTCTGGATGAATTACCAAGATATGCACATGAACATTTATTCTGT
This sequence comes from Megalops atlanticus, assembly GCA_019176425.1. NCBI lineage: Eukaryota > Metazoa > Chordata > Actinopteri > Elopiformes > Megalopidae > Megalops > Megalops atlanticus. The sequence goes on from CM032897.1 coordinate 10,709,833, forward strand.
CTATGTAAAGTCTTCAAAGTAAAAAAAAAAAAGTGTCTTTGTACTATAGTGACAAATACACAATAGAGCGTGGCTGTAACACATCTTTTTTAATCAACACAATGTGACCGCAGCTGCAGTTTGTCTGACGGTGTGTTGTATAAAATGGAAACTGTATATACTATTGTATAATATCTCCATTTCTCCCTTGAATATCATCCGTGTCATCTCTTCCTCTCTTTTATTCTCTTTCTCTCTTTCATCACCATTTCAGTACAGTTGCAAAGAGAAGCAAAATGTTGTCACAATGGCAGCAGTTGTGTGAGTGCAGATGTATTTTGAAAGAATTGCTCTTTTTCAAGTAGCAAATATTAGTAGACTGTAGTGCAGAATCCAATCAGTAGTTTTGAGTATTTCTTTCGCTTTTTGATTTTTCCAGAGGTAAGTTGAAAGCGCTGCTCTTTTTATTAACTTTTCTTTGCTCACTGGTTTGCAAATGATCCAATTCAGAGTAATAAATACTAAAACAGTTTTACAGTTACCCTAATGCGCAGGTCATAAAAACATACCGCACGATAAATACCTCACCCCACATGTTTGTTGTGTGTCTGAGTCTTGCGTGTATGTGTATGTGCTGTATAGCATGCTGTTGTGAGTGTTATGGATTATTGTACGTTGTGTGTGATACGGTGTACGTTGCTCTGAATGCGACTGAACATCAGTGGATGTGTGCTGCTGTGTGTGTCAGAGCTGTGTGAGTAATGACGTGTAGTTCTGAATGAATCCCGGTGAGTGGCAGAGCAGTGCATTGTGGGCTAGGTGTGTGAGCTGTGCTCTCTCTCTCTCTCTGTACAGAGGCCAGCAACAGCAGCCACGAGTCTCGGGTGGGCCTGGTGGGGAGTGAGGAGAGGGAGAGGAAGGTGGTGCTGCCGCTGGCCGTGGTCTCCACTCTCACCTTCCTCTGTCTGATGGTGCTGGTGGGGATCCTTGTCTACTGGAGGTATACCAACCGTGCACTATCCTCTCCATCCCGACACCCACAGTGCTCGCCTTATACTCGTACCCACAGTGTCACTAACTCACTAGAATATCAGATGCGCAAACACACACCTACAGCTTTGTTTACATCTACATGTGTAGCATCTGACACTTGCAATACTCTCCTTATTGCCCCACTTACTATGTCAGTAGTTTACGCCTAAAATATCCTCATCAACACCGTTGCACGTCTGTGATGTCCTCCGCATCTATACCGGCTCACCTACAATGTCTCCCTCATCCACACCAGGCCACAGGAATGTCTTTATCTTAACCCATTCACCCGCTTCATCCTACTCATCTACTGTACAATAGCCTCCCTCAGCTTGAGCAGAAAAGCCAAGCTGTAGTGTTAAATACCAGGAATAACACCCCGGGAGTTGACACTTCATGGATTTGCGCTGTTGGCTGCTGGATCTGTGAGAGAGGCTGTAGAATGTCAGTGGGAGTGGGTGGGAGAGACAGAAAGAGAGAGAAGGATATAGAGATAGAGGCCCCTCATCCCAGGGACAGCTGTTGAGAAACAGGCTGGTGATTCCTGTCATATTGTTATTAATCTGTCAGCCAAATCCTCGGGGGCTGTTACGCTATTGGCTGAGACGGATCAGGGGTCTCGGCCTGTAAGACCCTGATGTTTGTCTGCCTCTCAGGGAGGTATAATCTCTCCCTGCGCTGATCAAATCTCATTCTCACAACGAAAGACCCCCCCACCTACCACCACCACATACACATACATACACATATACACACAGACACACTTCTCCCAAGCAGCTCATTTCCCTCTGTGGGTCCCCTGGATGTGTTCCTACTGTCTCAGCCCTGTGCTGTCGCACATCATATGAAGTGCAAATGCGCTTTTTGCACATATTCTGACCTTTTCCCAAAGTGATTTTCATTTTTGTGTGTGATATACGAGATTCAGTGTCTCTGGTCACAGAAGCATAGCAACTTGGTGCTAAGAGAAAAAAAGGTAAAAGGTAAGCATTTCATTTTTGATGGGGATTTTAACCAGCGCTACCATATACAGTGCCAGCATTGTCTCACATTATTGATTATTTGGCACAATGATAAACATAAGTTATGCAAATAGGAAAAAAATGTTCAAAAATGTGGAATGATCAAGTCTGAGTGAGAGGCAATTTTCTAGCGTGTGACACCGATTTCCCTCTACACAGTGTTTCCTATACACATAAACCCACACTAGATGATTCTGATGCCATGTTCACTTATGCACGGGCTTTATTTAGTATAATGTCAAGGTATAATTTTAATGTCTCTCTGATCATAGCTGAAGCTGATATTAGAGGGGGAGAAGCCTGGATTGATTGACTTATTATTCAAAATATATGACAGGTGACAGTGACTTAATGACAGAAAGCAAACATAAATATACTTTATATATACTTTTAAAGCCATTCTATATAAAAACAAACACACTTTAGGGTGTATTTAAAATTATTTTTGTGAAGAGACTCATTTGGAAGCAATAGCAACGTAGTGCAATCCACCACTGACAGAATTAATCACTCCTCCCTAAATTTAAAGCCATTTATGTAAGGAAAAAACAGACATCAAGCGTAGTTAAGAGCAGTACATCAAAATCTGCCCTGGTGCCCAAGACACACAAAGCCTGAAACTGGAGTGTCTGAGGTGGCATCAGCAATTGAGTATTTTGCAAGTACAGAACCAGTAAAAAGTTTGGACACACCAACTCATAGAAGGGTTTTTCTTTTACTATTTTCCACAATTTGGAATAATAGTAAAGATGTCAAAACTATGAAATAACATGAATAGAATGATGCAGTGACCAAAAAAGTGTTAAACAAATCAAAACTATCTTATACTTTAGATTGTTCAAAGTAGCTAAAAATATTTTTTTTTGGAAATAAATTCATACATAGGCATCAACTTCACTATTTTTATTTGTCTTACAAAAAAATTTCAAGCATTTAAGCATAAGTCTTTAGATCAAAATGTCTTTGAATGCATGTTTCCCAGTATCTTTATCAGGTATGTCCAAGCTTTTGACTGGTAGTGTATATATGCTCCAGGCAGAAGTTACCCACAAGTGTGGATCTAGGACTTGTTTTCCTGTTTAGCTTATAATGGTTAAGGGTAGAATTGTTATTCTGAAATCTGGTTGTAGTTCAGTGCTTACACAGCCTTGAGCACTATACCAGGAAAATGCTGAAAATTGTGAAGCCTCATTTACCATGGTGGCGACTATCGGATCCGACAGTGAAATAACCATCATGGGCAATCCGATCAGCGACACGCGTTAAATTGTAAACAACTTAGCCGCTCTAAGGCTGTACGTGTCCCATTCCCTGCCGATTTCTGACCTCCTCAGCAGGAAGTCTGACATATTGCTCCTGTTTTTGTTCTTATGTCTGAAGATTGTGAATTATAAGCCTGTAATCTTTTGCGAGTGATTAAATCTTAAATGCGGCCCTCTCATGTTGAGAGTCTTGATCCTCTCTCCAAGCTTCCTCGTGCGTTGGCGGGAGGTTGAAAGGAACCCAAGAAAGGGCACGGAGATGATTATGTCCGACATGCAGTCTTGTTCGTTTCTTATGAAAACGGATTTGGTGACAGCAGCTCCCTAATCCGCGGCCGTGTTTGGTCCTTGTTTCCCTCTGGTAACACGGTGCTCATTTTGTGACTTCCGTGGCTGTACATTTTGCGCCCCTTTTTCTTGTGCATAGGAAAACAAATATGTAATTTACAGAAAAATTTTGCCATGGTCTGGGGGTAATCCTCTCTGAGATGCTCTTATTTTGGGGAAAAAAATGAACAAGAAGCATGAGCATTTGAATTATCCTTTTAAATTTGTGTTTTAGATTAAATTTAACATCTTAACAAATAACTTTTTTTTTCTTTATTTGTTTTCTGATGTTACCCCTTAAAATCTGGAAGCATCTATACTAGTTACGGTACAAATGTGCAGTAGCCTATCATGGGGATTAGCCATTACAGTTACACCAAAGTTTCAAAGTAAGCTAAAGGTTTTTAAAGTCTTCACTTGCCCTGGTGACCATAGGGATTAAGAGTCCTTTTTTTTTACCTTTTTATTTCAGGAAGTGCTTCCAGACAGCGCACTTCTACATCGAGGACAACACCTCGCCCAGAGTAATCTCCACCCCGCCGACCCCTATGCTCTTGGCCACAGGTAACACACACATAAACACACAGAAACACACATCTCATGTGTGCTCGCGCACACACACACCCACACACACACAAAATGCACATTTAGAACACACACACTTGTACGACACAGAAATAATCACCAGCATAAACACATGCACATCACAGTCATACAGTCTCTTGTCCCAGGTTTGAGTGTGACTCAGAGGGTAAGATTCTGTTGGTTTGTGTTGTTGGAGAGAAGGACACGCAATATCCATGTGTGTTGCATGAGTTAAAACATTTTGTAGCTGCAGGCGAAATCTGTGTAGGTACTCACATCTGCCTCACCACCTGCCAGAGCAGAATGGCTCTTACTCAGAGCATTAAAGGGAATGACTGTTAATTATTGAGCATCTGTTCATTTCAAAATCTGTTTTACCAGTATTTTCTCAAACTTAATTCAAAATGCAAAAATTGCACAAATGTGTTGGAATTTGTGAGCCCATATTTGCACACCTAGTTTAAGAGCTGTTTTTTATTGTGTTGCTGGTGCGCACACACACGCACACACACACACACACACACATTTGATGCATATTGTGGCTCTCATGGCTTCAGATGACTGCTCTTTGTCCGTTTGCAGATGATCACGAAGCTCTTCCTGTGAAGCAGTTTGTCAAACATGTGGCAGAGCTTCATGACACCAACTCGTTCTCCCAGGAGTTTGAGGTACGTCTCCCAGACATCCCCACTCACCCCTGAGGGCTCTCACACCATCAGAGAGCCCCTCCCCCATACTGCACTTTAATGCACCTGCAAAATGGTATTAACATCATGTAGTGGCAGTGGTTTAGTGTAGCATTAGAATTCCGTACTGTGACTCCACTCCTGTAGATAGACAGAGATGAGGGGCCTTCGTGTCGCAGTCCCACAGTGTTTTCTTTATGTTTTGTTCCAGTAGAATGCTTTATTTCAAGTTGCTCCAGTCTAGAATCAAGAAATAAGAAGAGCAAAAAAGTAACTTCTTGTTTCCTGATTTGTAGTGTAAAGAGTTTTTATTGTATGCTTGTGGCTACAATTTGGTTACAAGAATATGTAGACAAAAGAGCTACTACATACTCAATTAGACACATATTAGACATTCACTCACTAGTTACCATGTATGTCCTTATTTTCTAATGGATGACAGAGAATTAGTCATAAAAGTTGTAATTTGTGATGTCAAGGTTTGATGAAGTCTGAGTTTGACTCCAGGGGTTCAAGAGATTTTTGCTGTTGCCTGGTTATTGTTGGTTGTGAAATTAAATGCAGAATATCCTATACCTGCTCTTGGGTCCCACTGAATATCCTTGGTTTCGTTCCAGTTGAGGTAAATTAATCGGGTACCAAAGCTTTTAGCAGAACATTGATCTGGATTTGAGATTCCTCAACAGTTAACGACTGTAATTCCCACATGAAATTAATGTGCTTTCAGAGGTCTATGGTAATTAAAAAGATAAAAGTAAAGATTTCTTCTCAATGTACTCTTTTAAATATCTGCACTGTGGAAAAATTTAGGGAAATGGTCTCAGATAAAATGAATTAAGATTAATTAGCTGTTTAATTCCTCTAGGCTACAGAACAATTAATCAATTAACAAACTAATTCATCTTAATTTGCTTCAAAATAATCTGTATTTCTAAATTAAGAGGTACATATGAAATACATTAACAAGTACTCTTTCAACTACACTACATTTCCATAAAGGTCGTAAGGCAAATTGCCATAGTATGTAATATTCAATGAAAAGTAAAAAGAAAAATCAATCAATTATTCCTTCATTCAGTTTAAACAATTGGAGCAAAACCCAGCACTAAAACCAGAACCTGAACTGGCAAACACTATCCTAACAACAAAAAAAAAACGGACCTGTTGACAGCTGGTTGAAACCCGTTCTTACACATAAAAATTGTGGCTAGGAGGCGTGTCAAAGGTTTTTTTTTTTATTTGTGTGTTTAACCAGTCACCATGCACCTCATTTTTTATGAAGGCGTCTCATTGTTTTGGTGTTATTGTTCTGGCTGTAATATTGATGTTGTGGTGCAGCATGCGGAGAGCTCTCAGACAGCATGTTGTGAGAGAGGGGCACTGTGTTGTATGGCACTGTGTTGTATGGTACTTTCTCTGTGGTGGCACGCTTGGGGGTATTTTAGGTGATAGGACTGCATGGCCCTTCTCACTACTACAGTGTGATGGTCTTGGATCACTGCTTGCCCTCTTAATACCTGTTCAGCGCATGAAAGGCCACCCCTCAAATTACATTAGTGGATGTGTAAATATACTATTTATTTAATATATAATATATAACCACACATATATATTTATATACATTTGTTCACTGTGTGTCGTGGAATTTCATCGCTCTGCTTTCTGCATTCTCACTCCCCTCATTAGATATTGAAAGAGTTTTATGAGGTAAGACATATTTCCCTTCTTTTTTTAATTTCTGTAGCTGTAGTGGATGTTTGTCTTGTGTCCCACTGCCCGTTTGGTTTTGCATGATGGATACGATCGATGTGCGGTGCAGAGGTTGCTGGGATTGGGCAGGGCTCCCCGGCTGACTGTGAGGAAACCTCTCTTCCAGGAGGTCCAGGCGTGCACGGTGGATCTGGGCGTGACCGCGGACAGCTCCAACCACCCGGACAACAAGAGCAAGAACAGATATATCAACATCCTGGCCTGTACGTGAGACCATTTCCATACGCAAGCACGCAGGCAATCATGCACACATTTCAAACTCTGTTACACACACACACACACACGCATGCACATGCACTTGTGTATACATATACACATGTGCACATTTGTACTCACACAACTACATACAGATGCAGACAGACATACACTTACACAAGTTCACATACATGTACACACACATGTGCCCTGAGGTCAGGTGCTTACTGATTACCCTGTGAGGGTATCGTGACTAATGTCACACTATTTCTGTTTCAGACGATCACAGTCGAGTCCGACTGTCTTGCGGTCCTGACAAAGACATGAAGGGTGGAGACTACATAAATGCAAACTATGTGGATGTAAGTGCATTTCTCTTTTCACCCCTTGTGTTTGTGCTCATACTACGCAGAAGTGGCATATAAGAGCCAATGATGGGTTTGTTTTTGATATAAGATATATAAAAATGTAGTTGTTATTCTTGTAACATTGAAATATTGTAAAACCTGTATCAATAGTGTATCAAGTATTATATTTCATAAAGTACATTTGTTGCGTCTGTGATGGATATTTGCAGAATGATGAAATGCTATAAAAAAAATTCCATGTAATTGTCTGTTAGTGCAGATATGATTCAGGTTGATATTGACCTCTGACCCCTGAGAGTATGTTTCTTCACAGGGATTCAACAGGCCCAGGGCCTACATCGCGGCCCAGGGACCACTGAAGTCCAGCATGGAGGACTTCTGGAGGATGATCTGGGAGCAAAATGTGGGCGTGATTGTCATGATCACCAACTTGGTGGAGAAGGGAAGGGTGAGTGGAGCACTCTCTCTGATAGTATGTTCAATACTCAGTAGCCCCTCCTGTTTTACTTTGCCATACTTTAAAAAAAATTTTGCAGGGTGCAGGAAACCGTTTATTGTCAGCAGTGTTCAGCAGATTTCATTCTGTAGAAGGAAACTGACATCACAATATTGCTCCCTATTGTAATTTTGGCATGATTGTGATGATCAAGATAATAGATGATAGATGAGTTCTTGTGACTGTATCAACATAATGAGTGATTGTGATGCTATCAGGATGATGGATTATTGATTGTGATGTTATCACGAAGTTGGGTGAGTAAATATCATGTCATTAAGATAATGGATGGATCACTGTGATGTCATTGAGATAATGGATAACTGATTTTGATGCTGCCGGGATAATGAATGAGTGATTATGAAGCTATAAGGATAATGGGTGAATGATTACAGTCATGATGGCTGACTTCTGTTTTCTGGTGTGCTGTTCAGAGGAAGTGTGACCAGTACTGGCCCCTGGAAACCCAGGAGGAGTATGGCTGTTTCCTGGTGACACTGAAAAGCACCAAAGTTCTGGCCTACTATACCCAGAGGACCTTTATCTTGAGGAACACCCGCGTCAAGAAGGTACATGCTTCTGTGACTAGCCAGAGAAGGGGTTTCTGTTTTAAAATGGCTCCCTGATAATTATTGATATTTCAGTCATAGCTGTGTCATAGCTGTTCATTTTGTCACATTTGCTTGCAGTTCGCAGAGGGTGTATATCAAACAAACTGTCTTCCGTTTGTGCTGTGAACTTCTGATCCAGTGTTTCCTGTCTTCTGCCTCAGGGTTCCCAGAAGGGGCGGAGCCACGAGCGGACTGTGTTGCAGTACCATTACACCCAGTGGCCTGATATGGGTGTCCCGGAGTATGCTCTACCCGTGCTCACCTTTGTGCGGAAGTCCTCCCAGGCCAGGACGGCTGACATGGGACCCATCGTCGTGCACTGCAGGTAGACTGGCCACACCAACACAAGTATGGCATCACCCCTCTCTGTGTGGTATCTGTCCCGCCTTTTATTGCAAATGTAGAAACAAGGGCACCTTTCGCGAATGGACTGTCTTTTACTGGTCCAATTGTAAATGTTTCTGTGATAGTTTGTCCTCAGATGAGACTTGACCTGGAATACTCCAGATTAAGCCCCTGGTCGGGGTTCGGGGAAAGAGATGATGATAGCAAGAGTGACAATAACATCCAGAACCTCGGTCTGTCTCTTGCTTTTGTTCTTGCAGTGCTGGAGTGGGTAGAACTGGCACTTACATTGTTCTGGACAGCATGCTACAGCAGATCAAGGAGCAGGGAACAGTCAACATCATGGGCTTCCTTAAACACATACGCACACAGAGGAACTACCTGGTTCAGACCGAGGTGAGAGCACACACCCTGACACAGATGAACTGACACAGACTTAGGTAAAATCACACCATCTTAAACAAGAATTGTCTCATAAGCATAAAGGACTCTTTCTGAGATTTACCCACACCCAGAAACTACTTTATCTAAGCTAAACTGCATCTGAAGCTCCCACTGCAGAATCATCTCTGTCATTACATTATTGCACAATTATGGTAACTCTCTGTCATTACATTATTTCACTATTAGGGTACCGTGAATATGTTGCCTCATTGCAATAGTAAAGGCAGAGCATGTGACAGAATATCTGAATTATTGCACAAGTCAGACAACTGAAGAACTGGGAGAGCTCAGCTGACAGTGTGACAGCTGAAGACCCAGGTCCGTATTTCAGGGCTAGTGTTAGATGGCCTCACACAGTTCCCTTCTAAAATCTCAGAATCACTCACTAAGAATCAGTTTGAGGCAGTAGCAAACCCATGAGGCCTTCTCTCTCTCTCTCTCTCTCTCTCTCTCTCTCTCTCTCTCCAGGAACAGTACGTATTCATCCATGATGCTCTAGTGGAGGCCATCCTGAGCAAGGAGACGGAGGTTCCGTCCAGCTGTATCCATGGCTACGTCAATGACCTCTTGACCCCGGGACCCTCTGGCAGGACACGCCTGGAGAAGCAGTTCAAGGTAAAGACTTGGGATGAGCCCAAAAGCTTTACCATGATATGACTGCTCTAATTGCCCTCTCCCCATCATTCAGATAAAATGTTGTGCCATATATAATGGGCTGTAAATTCTATGCAGATTCACTATCATTATTCATATTCATGTATCACACTAATACAAGCACCAGCGCACCCAAAGTGGAAACAACTATTCATCTCCTTCACTACATCGACTGCTGATGCATGATGAGCAATAATCAGATTGTTCTGTGTCCTTGCAGTTAATAACCCAGTCCAATGTCAAGCAGTGCGACTACTCTGTGGCCCTGAAACAGAGCAACAGAGAAAAGAACCGGAGCTCCTCTCTCATACCTGGTGAGCACAATAGGTATACGGTCTTCATTTTGGATCTAAGAAATTTGACACACCAGGTTTAACATATTCTGCCTAAATTTTGTAACTGTAAAAAAGCATGAAGTCAGAAGTCTAAATTCTCTCTCTTTTCAGTTACCTGTATGGAAATAGGTGTGTCTAATGTAAAAATGGCTTTGTTCTGGTGTTTTAATGTATTACCATTAAAGACAAAGGAAAAATTGATAAAGTGTGACTTTTTCAACACTGAAGCACTTTCAGGGTGAGTGGAAGAGGGGGAATATGACACACTCTTGAGTTTTACAGCAGCTATCTTTAAGACACTGTGACAGCATTGTGTCTACATTGCAGTGGAGAGGTCCAGGGTCTCTTTGTCTACTGTGGTGGGAGAGACTTCAGACTACATCAATGCCTCCTACATCATGGTAAGAGCCCAGCCAGATGAGATGCCACTGTACCACTGTAGGGCTATGGACAGAACTGGTTCTGTCTTGGAGTTCACTGTCACGGCTCTGTTTCCAGGGGTATCACCACAGCAGTGAGTTCATCGTGACCCAGACCCCGATGCTGAGCACCACCAAGGACTTCTGGAGGATGATCTGGGACCACAACGCCCAGGTCATCGTCACGCTGCCGGACGCACAGAGTCAGGTGGGTAGATGTACTGTCCCTGAAAGGGTTAACCCCGAGACGGCAGTGTAGCGTAGTGGTAACGAGCAAGGCTCATAACCAAAAGTTTGCTGGTTCGATTCCCCACTGGGGCACTTCTGTTGTACCCTTGGGTAAGGTACTTAACCCACAATGCCTCAGTAAATATCCATGGATAACGTAAAAAGTGTAACCTATGTAAGTCACGCTCGATAAGAGCATCTGCTAAATGACAATAATATAATGAGGCCCTCTTGCTCAGAGGCTTTTAGCTGGGGACAGAGAGAACAGAACTAAATGATGCACATCTTTCTCCCTGTTCGTTCTGTCAGTCGGAGGAGGAGGAGTGTGTTTTCTGGCCCAGCAAAGAGGAGCCGATCAGCTGCGAGACGTTCACGGTCACCTTCACGGGTGAGGACCACATGTGCCTGTGCAACGAGGAGAACCTGGTGGTGCAGGACTTCATCCTGGAGGCTACGCAGGTGAGAGTGTCCAGAATCGAGCTGGCCTTACTGTGACCATGACAATGACCTTTGTGACCAGTTGCCATCTGACATTTTTGGGTTACAAGCTTCTATTGAGCAGCACTCAGCAGTCAGGAAGATCTTATGGCCCTATTCATCTGTTACCATGACCACTGATCAGTTTGTGACAGGATCACACAGAAAAGAACTTTAGTTGTCATAGCATTGGTCCATTGAGATGTCTATGATATGTAAATATCTAAGCACCCTAGTGAAAGAGAGGTTGCAGAGAAAGCATGAATAACATGCATGCAAGTAAAATATCATCAGTGAAAATAAAAAAGAGGAATAATATAGATCTCATTGACCTGTACTTTAGATGCTGAACATGCTAAAACACTACCAGGGGAATGTAGGACACATTCACTGACACTGGAGAGCTGGTTATGTACAACATTGTTAAACTCTGGTGTTCTTGTGCAGTGCTATCTTTGAAAGAGCAGGAGAAGGGCAGGAAGAAAACAGCACAGGTTTCCTTGAGGTTATTGTAACTCAGGGTTTTGACCACAGTTTTGACCAGGCCATCTTTTTGTTTAAAAATTTGGTAGCTTTTGCTTAGCTTGCATATCACATCTGGGTAAGAACATGCGAGAATAGACAATGTTGGCTAAAAACCGATAAGCTTTCTGGCCATTATGTATTTTACAGATGGGTTTTCTCCTTAATTGGTGCTAAAAGACTCTGTGCAAAATTGTGAAGGAATAAGAAAAACAAGTGGCTGCTGAAAGGAGTGAAAATTACATTCAATAAACATTCAACACGCTTGAACGGAGCACAGCTGTTCATCTTCACACAGCTATCACACTGCCATCTGCACCAGCCATCACAAAGCAGATCTGTAACTCACACGCGCTCATAGAAATACACATACATGCGCACACACACACACACACACACACACACACACACACACACACACATACATAAACATGCACACACACACACACACACACACACACTAAACATGCACGCACACACACACACTCACACACACACACACACACTCATAAACATGCACATACACACACACACTCATAAACATGCACATACACACACACACACACATATATACATACTCACAAACACACACAGTCAAAGAAATAAACATACTCAAAGACACACACACAATAATTGCGCATAGGTAAATGCATAGGCATATGCACACAAAGACACACACACACACGCAAATATGCATACGTGCATACACACACACACACACACAGCACAGACACACAGATACTCATCCTCCCCCGTCTGTGCTCAGCACCCCTGTCTGTCCCTCTCAGCTCTGTGTCTCTCCTGTTGTGCTCCCGTTGGGCAGGATGACTATGTTCTGGAGGTGCGGCAGTTCCGGGCCCCGCGATGGCCCAACCCGGACAGCCCCATCAGCAACACCTTCGAGCTGATCAGCATCATCAGAGAGGAGAGCGGCTCCCGCGACGGACCCATAGTCGTGCAGGACAAGTAAGGCCTTGTCATGTCGCTCTGGATGCCTACCTCACTGGACAGATCTGTGCTAACAGGAAAGCCAGAGGTCCTTTGTCCTCATTTACACAATGAATTTAATTAAAATATTACATTACATTACATGCATTTAGCAGATGCTCTTGTCCAGAGCGACTTCCAGCACAATAGAACATAAGTGTGTCCATTCAGTTTAAATGAGCAACAGTGTCAGACCAGGCTAACAATACTCCCAGACCAGTGAGTGTGAGCATAACACTGTTCAAGCCCTACCACAAGTTAACTTGTGCAATGTGATGGAAGCCAAGTATACTACCATACAGCAGTCCCTAGGACACAATAAAAATAGTGAACCTTACAAACACCTGCTTCAGTGATTTAAGATCACACAGAAATGTTATTTTATGGTCACAGCAAGTCAGAAGGGGTTTCACGGTTATCAAAATACTTTTCAGAAAATTAATCTCTACAAAGGCATGCCATTTAAATCAACACAATAGGGCCGCACTGGTTTTCCATGGAACCATGGACTGTGTATAATTATGGCGTCACCTCTCCACGAGGAATTCTCAACTGCCTTTTTTCTGATTGGGCAGACACGGTGGCGTTACCGCAGGCACATTCTGTGCCCTGGCGACGCTGGCGCGCCAGCTGGAGGCGGAGAACTCCATCGACGTCTATCAGGTGGCCAAGATGACCAACCTGATGAGGCCAGGAGTCTTCACTGACATTGTGAGTGTTTGTTTCTCATCCTTCTCAGCAGATGATGCTTATCAGACTGTAGTTTGGTAGCTTTCCCCCCTTTTCCCCTTTCCCCTTTTAAGATATCTCTAATTACAATTCTGAAAAAAAAACATTTCATGTGTGACAATAGTGTGACGTGACCTGATTTGACTTTATTTGGAGACTTTCAGGGAGACTTGATTTGGAGACGTTCAGAGCAGACTTGTTTTGGAACCTTTTAGAAGGGACTCAATTTACATTACATTACATTACATGCATTTAGCAGATGCTCTTATCCAGACTGACTTCCAGCACAATAGAACACAAGTGTCTCTATTCAAGTTAAATGAGCAACAGAGACTTTTGGAGACTTTCAGTGGGGGGCCCAATTTGGAGACATTCTGTGGGGCCTTGATTTGGAGACTTTCAGTGGGGGTCTGATTTAGAGACTCTCAGTGGAGATTTGTTTTAGAGGCTTTCGAGGAGGGGGAGCTTATTTCGAGGGGGGAGGACTTGTTTTGGTGACGTGGTGATATTTCCTCCCCCAGGAGCAGTATCAGTTCCTTTACAAAGCAATCCTGAGTCTGGTCAGCACCCAGGAGGACGAGAGAACGCTTCAGTCCACAGACAACAACGGGACCGTCCTGGCCAGCTCCAGCAATGCCGCCGAGAGCCTGGAGTCCCTGGTGTAACCACGGCAACAGCTGCTCAGACTGCCACGTTCCCAGAGCCAGTACTGTCTGTATCGACATTCGTTTCTTAAAAGAAAGAATGCGCTTTGCCTCTTTCTGTGAATCCCTCTATCCTCCATCTCAAAATGACATGACTCTACTGCTGGACATGCTATGGTCTTGTAACGTGTGCCTTTACATAATTCACATTGTACTTTTAACTGCTTTGATACAAGTTTAATGTAGACTAATTCTAAATATTTTGTGTTTTTTTTTTTTCTTAAAAAATGTGACTTCAGTCTGGCCCATTACTAGGGGCTCCTTTGTTTTAATTTCCTAATGGCTTCCTCTAAAATTTCATATTTATTGGCAGCCAGCTGCAGAAAAAGGGATGAGAAAGAATGAGGCCTGCTTTATTAGTCTGTTTTTGTAGAGACCATGAATTTGAGCAATGCTTTGTTTTCCATACTGACACTGTAAATACAGAACTGTTCTTAGTGATGTTATGCGCGTGGGGTCAGATTGCAATAGGAACATGGATAATATTCTAATATGTAAATAGTATTATAGTGACCAAGTCAACGGACCAAAATTCTATTTATACTTCTAGATTTTTATATTTTACTACAGAGTTGGTTTTCTAGTCCATTTGGGAGGTACAGCAGCATTTTGTTCTAATTTAGTGGAAAAATTAATGTTTTTAATATTTCTGATATTACAGTATTTCTGTATTTTGTAATATGACCTTAATATGAAGCATGGAATATTGATCATTCTTTTAGAGCTGTTACTGCATATCTAGAGCTAGGATTAAAGTAAACAGAGAACAAGAGGAAAGAGCATGTGAGTTGGTTGGAATGTCCCTTTAGTGACTTCTCCTTTGGTTGGCTCCATTGAAACAAGGTGAACTTACAATAAAGAGGATGCCACTGGCGTTAATGAAATGATCAGACTGAGAGTGCACCACATGAACCCTGACATTCAGCACAAAACAGCACATTCACCTGTCATGGTTATTGTAGACAAGATTTTTAAACTAAATTTCTAATTTTTTACATGTCACACATTGAAAATGTGCAGTGAATTTTAGAGTTTTTAAAGGCTTTAAAGGGTACTCTCACTCTGCTACAAGTAACTCACTGCCACATTGTTATACAATTGAACACTGATCATCAAAAGAAAAATCAGCTTTGTAGGAAGCATATGGAGTATGTAGATTTTTAAATTTAATTATAAAAGTAACAAGCTTTAGTTTTTTTTGGTTATTCATATGTGCACAATATGGAGTAAATATGAGCATATAGATATTTTCCAGATCCAGCACAAATGAATGAGAAGATTGTCTGTTCTTATAAGGAGATTATTGACTTGAGCTTCATGCACAGTCAGGTTCTGATGAAAGTGGGACATGTTTACAGAACTTTGAGGGTCAGACAAACATTTCCATAATGAGGAAATGAAAAGAAAAAGAAAAAAGAAAGAAAAGGCTGGCTCAGAGAATTCAGTTACACTGTACTACTTTTATGCCTCCCTTGATAAGTGCAAGATTAATGATGGCCATATGACCTTTTGCAGGGTTTTGAAGAAACAGTATTAAAATATGGAAAGCGCTTGAAGAAACTGATCTTAATCTTGGAGAGATGCTGGATTAGGCATTTTGGAGAGAGATGGCGCCTGCATCGGAGATATAGTAAGGAATAATCCCTGCAGAAAATGGTTATTTCAATTAATTTTCATGCCTTAATCCTGTCTAAGACTCCAAAGGAAGTGTTTATTTTTTTCCAGGGAAAAATAGGTCAAGTGTCCAGACAACGTCTTAAACACCAGCTATACTTTAGCCTCATTTGCATTTTCAACTTTTCCTAATTACATGCCTAATTATCTTGTGCTTGGTGGCCTGATTTGAACTTGCGTGTCAGCACAACATAATCTTTAGCCACATTTTTCCCAAAAGGAACACAGTCAAACCTAACATGGCTAAATATTCCAATATTCCAATTTACGCATCAACATATTTAAATGCATACAATGCATTTGCAAAATACTTCAAAGTACCATTTCTGTTTTATGTCATTATAATGAGGAGGGTTTATGTGCAAAGTATTCCCTCTCATTTTTAATTTAAATATTTGATGTTCATTAAATTATGCAAGTACGTACTAAATCAGACCATTTAAGTGGTTAAGATAATTGGCTCAGAACATAATTAATATACTCAAATTCATTTTAACACAATAAACAGCAATAAAAGTCTAAAAGATGTTTAGGTGGGAAAGGATTGTGTTTTAATCTCTTTCCCTCATCATACACATGTATGCATACATAGCTGCCTCATGGTGCTGTTATTTTTCAGTTGCCACTGTAGAGGACTGGCAGAAAACTGTAGCTAAGATAGACGACTTGGTGATGGGACCCATTCATAGGAGGACAGTGTACTTTGCCTCCTGATCGTTATGGTTTGGAATAGAGTGTGGCCTCTCTCACACCCTATTCATTTTGAGAACTCTGTAAACAGTTTATTGTCCTGGGACACTTCTCTGACAGAGCCAATGGGTGTGACCCTGCTCCTGTCTTCTTATCGGTTTTACAGAGCCACAGCCTGACCAGAGACAAGATCTTCTCATGTGACAAAAATCTTCAGCACTCTTCTGGAAAAGAGTGCTTGATTTTCAAGAGCCAGATTTTGACTGTAATCTCAACTTACTTACAGTATATTCACAAAGCCACAGTACAAAGTCTCTAAAATGGATTACTTTATTTCTGTGAGATACAAAAGTGTCAGTGAAATAGTTTCAAACAGGCTACCAAGTCACATATGCATTACCATACTATAACACTGGAGTATTCTTTGTTATAAGATATCAAGTTCTTAATCTAAATTGCAGATGACTGAAAACCATATATCTAAACCACCTGCTTACAGAACAGTACAACCTGGGCAAAAACCTTTACATCTTCACAAATTTTGACTTTTACTGGAGGGAGATGATATATTTACTTAATATGTTATGGATCCACTACAGTACCAACACTTGGGTTTGTAAGGACACGTTTTGTAAAATCAAGACCGGAATAAATACGAAATGATTAAGAAATTTTTCAAAGAAAGTAAATAAGTGCTGTAGTTTGAGGCGTAAAGTAACAGGGAAATAGAAATATATAAATATTTCTTAAATACAATTATGATAATTGCCCATTAATGCTAATCAGTACTGTAAACTATCTTCCCTTGGTTCACAATATCAACATCATTGTCATCATCAGAGAATGTCAATGCATCAATACAAAAGAGCAGCTGACTTTTCACCTGCATTAGGACATCTACAAACATTGCTTTGTTTTTGACTATGACTACTATTCAGACTATAACAGTGGTGGGCAGGCAGCACTGGCTCCCCCTGGTGTTTCTAGATAGAGTATTAATAGCTTATTTGCAGTCCCTGTCTCAAGAGGAACTCAGCACCATCAGACATTATTACAGGCTTGACAGCACAGACAAAAATGAACTTAGAAGGTATTTCTTAGAACCTGCAGGGGAGCGGCCCTCGAGACCAGGGCCAAGCACACAGTTTGTGTAAAATCTGGAAGAACACGCTCCTCAAACGAACAAACTACACAGTGTAGGACCGGCAACACAGGAGGCGCCTGCTTATTTTTGGTCTCTTTGTGCAGACTCGTGGTTTCTTTCTGACCGGGACCGTGTGAATAAGCGACACGCATCCCCTAGTATTGCTTCGGCTCTCTTGCTGTTTGGTCTAGTCTGAGAAAGAGCTCTTGGCCGTGATGCGGAGTCCCTCCTCCTGCAGGCGCTTCAGAACCGGGCTATAGATGTTCTTGGTCAGCGGCAGCACCAGCCCCTTTGTCTCAATCTCACCTGCGAAAGACAGGCAAAATCCCAGAGTTAAATCATTGCTGCTCCAGCGTCCAGTAAATTAAAAGCCATTCAGTCATAAAAAATGGTAAGGTGCAAAGAGAGTAGAGATATTGTATCACTATTTTAACAGTTAATTTTTCCATGACAGAGTTGTTAACCCTACGCTAAACCTCCAACCCACAGGACCAGTTGCTATGCATTTATGGCGCAGGGATGCAAAACTCCCTGAGTGTTTTTGGACTGGCCCCACATCCCCCGAAATGAATCTGTCGTGGGGAGAAGTGCAAAGAGGTGCAATAGACAAGCAGAGTTGGAGGAGAAATGTGGATGCCTTATGCTCCACAAGGAGCAAAAATGAATGAATGAATGAATGAATGAATGAATGAATGAATGAATGCTAAGGGAGTAATGATGTTTCACTTTTTACCCACACTTTGATATTTGCAAAAAAGAATGAGGTTGTGTGAACCAGTCTTTTTTTAAACTGCCTCTTACAAATGAGAGCACAGCCTAAGCCAAACTGAGTCAACTCATTTATGGAGAGGGGTTCACTGCGCAGTCAGAGCACTGATGCTGTTAGCATGTCGTGGTATCTGCTGGTAAGGTGTTTTTGGTGTGTTCTGAGCACTGCACTGACCGTCAGCACCATGCGGGCGGCGATAGCAGCGGGGTAGCCCACAGTCTTGGCCATGGCGGAGTAGCCGCTTGGGTCCCCGTACACCACCAAACTGATGTGCTTCGTCTCCAGCTCGCCAGTGGGGTGTCTGATCCCTACATCGTTCCTCATGATAATCATGTCCCTCTCTCCCTTCTCTGTGGATACAACAAAAGAAACATGTACAACTTAAAAATACACACCCACACACAAACATACACACACCCACACACATACATTTTTACCTTATCTACACAGACAAGAAAACAAATATGTACACCTTAGAAATTCAAACACACACAGCTTTCTATGTTGTCTGCAAGGAGAAAAAAATAAACATACACATGTTAAAAAGACACACACACATCGATTTCTACCTTATCTACACAGAAAAGAAAACAAATATGTACACCTTAAAAATTCAAACACACACACACACCTCCAAGTTGAGAAAACAAATACGTACACATTACACCAATACACATTCTCACAGCTCATTCACTCTTCTCTCAAGATATTAAAATAAACATGTACACACACACAGCTACCCCTGCCTCCCCCAGACTTGCCCCCTCTTTACCGAATGACAGTTTAGCCTCCAGGTGCTTTGCAACTGCGCCCAAAATGGTCTCTGCATGAGGGACCGGTTCACCGCTGAGCATGCCAAACCTGATTGTTTACAGGAGAGACAGAATCGTCCAATGAGCTAAAGCTGCTTGCGGTGATGTCACAATGGCCAAACACTGACGTAACGCCAGACTCCTCACCATTTCAGAGTCTCCATTCTATCCTCGTCCTTTCCGATCCTGTCATACACAGCCTCCTTGAAGGCCTCATTGCTGATGGAGGGTGGCAGTTGCATCAGATGGCAGAGCAGCTCTTTCTGGGGGAGGCAACAAAAGATGGGTCCAAAAAAGCCTTTTCCATGCCCCTGACTGGTTTCTTTTTTTTTTCAAACGATACCACAAAACTCTACTGCTGTAGAAATTGCTCAGGCTGGCTGGGAAGCAGACAATTATGTCTTATTGGCTGAAAAAAATGCATTTAAAAGTCAAATACTGAAGTATTAGAACTTTCAGTATGTAAAGTTCATTTTATTATGTAAATTAAAGGTCAATAAATGGGCCCTTCAAAGTAAAGTAAATATTCAAAGAATACAGTTACTGTTCATGTACACATCTTCAGCTGGGATCTGAATGGAGACAGTGGGAGTATAATGCAGTTATGCATGCTGTATATACTGCATTAGTAATACAAAAATAATGAAGGCAATACCCAGGACACGGGGGTAGCTGTCGGGTCCAGCATGGGACACGGCTCTGTGTTGATCAGACCCAGTTTCACAAACCCACTCATTGCTGTGGAGAAGCCCTGCAGAGAGACACGGGAAACAGGACTCTAATAACCACCCATGACATCACTTCTAATACTGCTGAGGTGAGAGGTGAAAGCACAGCTACTACCAGAATCATCATAAATAATCACTGCTGGTTTAAGTAT
The DNA here is from genome assembly GCA_019176425.1 of Megalops atlanticus. Lineage (NCBI taxonomy): Eukaryota > Metazoa > Chordata > Actinopteri > Elopiformes > Megalopidae > Megalops > Megalops atlanticus. Next base: position 10,729,979 of record CM032897.1, read on the forward strand.
AGGTAATATTTCTCATATTACTATAATTACAGCATATGCTCTCATGAAAATATCACTGCAGTTATGGCCCGGAGGTACTCATTATCATTAATTACGCTGGGTAATAATGCAAGCTGTGAAGTGCTTCTGAGGGTTTTCTCGCCCATGGCCTCAAGAGACAAGTCAGAGGGCTGAGGAGAAGGAGTTTGCATTCCTGCTGACCGGGGGTAGGCACAAGTGCAGCTGCAGGCACAGGTGTAGGTGCAGGTGCAGATGTAGCTACAGGGGTAGATGTAGGAACAGGTGTAGTTGTAGGAGCGTGTGCAGGTGTACATGCAGATGTAGGTGCAGGTGCAGTGCAGATGTAGGTATAGGTATACATGTAGGTGTACGTGCAGATGTATGAACAGGTGTAGTTGTAGGTACAGGTGCAGGTGTAGGTGCAGGTGCAGATGTAGCTACAGGGGTAGATGTAGGAGCGTGTGCAGGTGTACATGCAGATGTAGGTCCAGGTGCAGATGTAGGTTAGGTATACATGTAGGTGTACGTGCAGATGTATGAACAGGTGTAGTTGTAGGTACAGGTAGGTGCAGATGTATGAACAGGTGTAGGCGTAAGTGCAGAAGTAGGTACAAGTGCAGACACACATGTGCATGCTCGAGACGGGCCTACCTTGAATCGCAGTGTTCCCCGGATCAGCGTGTGGGCCGAGTCGATCCCGTAGGGCTCGGCGTACTTGGTGCTGTCCCGGTTGGGGAAGCCCTCCAGGTTGAAGCCGGGGAGGAAGTCCATCGGAGCCACGGAGTCAAGCAGAGCCCCACCAGGCGGGATGCTGACCACCTGACCATCATGAGCGCACAGCAATGTACAGCACATCAGAAACTCACCTGGGTCTGTACATGGAATAACTATCAGCAGTTTAGAGTTTGTGTACAATACGCATACTTCACTGTAAACACAGTTTTATGTCTTTTAGGAAAGTTGCCAAGTATTGGAAAATGAATCCCAGGGTAAAAGTTCTCTTGGCAGCATTCACCAAACCATGGCACATTCATAAACACTTAATATACCCATTAAAACACCCACTCTGTCTCTTTTAAGATAATCTGATACACTATTATAGTATGTAAACACTCCCCATGCTATATCCAAATAAAGTAATTTTTAGGCACTGGGGACTGGTGATTGTCTAATCTCATTAGAGTTTGGAGTACAGGTCTTAACGCTTTTTGGCCCTCTGTGCTGACCATACCTGGTTGTCTTTCAGGAAGATGGCAGGGCTGATGGTGTTCAGCAGGACGCCATAGGGACTCCAGCTGAACTTGTAGCGCAGGGGGTTGTCTGAGCACTCGGGTGCCGGCAGGCCTCCACAGAAGGAGCTGTAGGACTCCACCTGAGTCCACACATGGACATCAGTCAGGGAATCTTATGCTCCCCTACAATGTTACGTTCTCACTATGACATCAGCCTAATCTTCCAATGAGAGGAGCAGCAGATCCTCAGACGTTGCATGCCACAGGCACTGGTATCAGGATTCACAAAGTCAATTACTTCACACTATAGAAGCAAACTCGTCATGCAAATTTTTCCAAAAATGCACTACGCTCTGCAAAGGCTGAAACAGTTAGAATTTTACAGGTACTACAGAAAATAAAAAAGAATAAAGGGTTAGCCTACTGCTGGATAAGGATTACAGCATATGGTGTTCTTCTATTCTCAGTCACATGATCGCCATTCAAATGTTGCACATACAGAACCTTGCATGTCCCTCATTCTAACTGCACGCTGGGAAAACCATAAGTAGCCCACAGTACAAGCCAAAGGTTTCGAAGCACCTACTCATAGAAGGGTTTTTCTTTATTTTTACTATTTTCCACATTTTAGAATAATAGTAAAGACATCAAAACTATGAAATACACAAATGGAATTATGCAGTGACCAGAAAAGTGTAAAAAATTATCTCATGATAATTTTAGATTCTTCAAAATAGCCAAAAAATATTTTTTTAAATGAAAATTTTTTTGGAAAGAAATTCATACATACTTCACGATTTATGTTTGTCGAAGAAAAAAATTCAAGCATTTAAGCATAAGTCTTTAGAAGGGGCTGAGTCTTTAAAATGTGTCTTTGAATGCATGTTTCCCATTATCTTAATTAGGTGTGTCCAAGCTTTTGACCGGTACTTTTCGGCTCTCAGTCACCCCCTCCTCAGTGTAGACAATACCACAAAGCATTTTGCCCAATTTCAGTGAAACCGCAGCATTATCTCAGGGCGGGAAGTGAAAAAGAACAAGCTGGAGACACATGGCTTGTCAATCTGTTGGGTCGGCGATCAATATGGCTTACAGACAATAACTGACAGAATGCCACTCACTTCCTCTAATGCATGTGAAAAACCACCAGACCAGTCAAATTAATCATGCAGACAAGGACACGCCAACATATTCACATACATGCAAAAATAAACATGCTTGCGCACACACGCATGCAAATACCTACAGTGCATCCGTCTGCTCTGGCCTGGTCGATACACTCCATGGCCAGCATGTGGTCGATGCCAGGATCCAGTCCCATCTCATTCACTATGGTGATGCCCGCCTCCTCTGCACTAAAAAGAGAGACAAGGAGGCACTGTCACATGGCCCAGTCACATGACCCTGAGTGTCCAATTGGGTGAGCAACACAGTCAGACATGGACACTACAGGCCACAGTTAACAGGTTCATCATATAAACAATCAGTATGAACACTGCTTAGCAAGTGGATGCAGTTACATTATATACAGTGTTAAATGTACAATACTTTGTTATGTCTTGTCCCTTCTCTCCTACCTCTGCTGCAGCTCCTTCATGGCTGGACTGAGGTAGCTGGCCGTGACCATGTTCACCTTCTTACCGATGCAGTGCTTGGCAATCATTGGGTGGAAGGCATAAGGCAGCAAACTGGGGAAAAGGATCATTTTTTTCTTTTAACAAACAAAGCATTCATTGTCTTTGTTTTTATTGTTTCTCTGTGTTTACTGTATATTCCTCTTGGGTCAGTCTGTGGGGACACTGTGACTGTGAGGTTGTTTTGTATTTGTGTACATTGGAAATGTGCTCCTCTGAGTCTTTAGTCTGGAGATGATCCTGTATCCTACTGTATCTTTGTTGGGCATTGTTATTTAGAGGGTGTCCCTACCTGATGACCAGGTCATGGTCTTTCACAAGAGATTCAAGGTGAATCTCCTGGCTGGTGACATCCAGCATAACAGGTATAGTATTGGGGTATTTTCTTGCCAGCTCCTCAGCCTGGTTTAACATCACTGACGCTACAGGCCGCAAGAGAGAAGTAGGAGAAAACAACAGCTATCAGGGCAAGAGTGGTATGAGGAGGAAGAGTAGAGAGATAAGGAAGAACAGAAAACATCCCTAGTTCTTTTTTGTGGAATAGCCTGGTGGTCCTGACTGCATCATGAGAAGGAGTCACAAGCCTTCACAAGGTCTTTCTGGAGGCCATTTATAATCCATCTGTGGCACTCTATATATCTCAGTGGATGCCACCTCGCTTTCTGCAGTGTCCTTACCTACTGTGACCTGGGTTCCCGTGTCCCGGGTCAGGTACTCGATGACCGGGCCGGACACATAGCCTGACCCCAGAAGCAGAACTCTCTTCTTGCCGCTCATCTTCAGGATTTGCGCTTTCTCCCTGAAACCCCCAAAACACAAACCTTGTTGACTCTCAGACAGAGCTAGCCGCTCGCTAAAGAGCGAGCGGTCAGGATCTGGTTCTGAACACTGGCTCGCGACCATGACGTTTCAGTCCACCAGGTTTCAGCCCAAAAGGGACACAACGCGTGTAAATATGTAAAAACGAGCAAATAAAATCAAGCAGTCAATGAAAATCAGCAAGCAAATAAATGAGTGATGACAGACACAAAAGGGCATTCGCACGAGCACTTGCAGTTGAGTGGTATACATTATCCTATTATAGCGCTGCAATTGACGCACTTGAATAAACAGCCCTCTAAATCAGCAGTTTACTTGGGTTCCCCCGAGAGCCACGAGCATCCAATCAGTGAAGTCATTAACCTAATTAGATCTGACATCGCACACGTGCGCATGAATACAATTAAGTCCTTAACAACCGGCATGCGGTCGGTTGATTTATCCTTTCACAATCATGGTGGAAGATACATTTTAATTAAGATGGCACTAAGGACAACACAACAGTAATAAGAAACCAACCATGATGTAAATGTCCAGTGGAAGAAGAAGAAGAAAAAAAAACAACCAGCAATTTCATTAAAAAAATGACTGAAACCAAAGGTTCACAAATCTTTTCCTTTCAGAGGTATTCAGCTGACTTTGTAAGATTAACAGACAAACGGTGACCCTATATAAGTACCCATCTTCCTACAGCATGCTCTTCTCTACAGTCTGGTGGGTGGACCACAAACGTGGAATTATGGTACATAAAAGCGTCAGCACGACGGAACTCAGTGACTCCAAAGAGTGTCCATTAACTCACTCAGCAGGGGGTGCACCTGCATGTCACTCAAAGCTAAAACCTTCCCAATGAAAGGCAGAGACAGTAACTCAATACAACTCCAGTCAGATATCCCTCTGCTTTATTCATACAGTAATACTTTAAATGGCCATTACATCCATATTTGGAACTTCGTCGCATATTTCGCTAGTCACCTTGCTGAAATGTGTGCTTCATTCAGATCAGTCACACAATGACCTCATAACATACAAAATAAAAAGGCAACAAAATAAGACGAACAGCATTACTGAATGTACTGTAATGAACAAGAAGCTGCAACACAAATAAAATTATAAAAATTATGGGTTGTTCATTCTGTTTTAAACATCATGTAAGTCATAATGTTATCAAAGATGATGAATCAGTAATAAGCAACATGCAAGCTAACAGTTATGATTGAGTTAAATGGGTGTCAAATTTTGTCATGAGATTCATTTAAAAAAAAGATGTTTGCATGCTAAAGTAAAGGACAGACAAAAAGAATGGGGAAGGTGGGATGGTGAGAGTTAAAAGACTGTCTACCCACAAGAGCCCTCTCTACGAGGATAGACTCCAGCGTCAGAGGTGGCACACGCTAGCCATGCAAGGTTTTAGGCAGGGAGGCACACCACCACACCGTGACTGCACTGTGCAAGAACAACAACGCAGGTTAGTCAGGGCCCTGCTGGGAGTCTGCAGAGCAAAGCCTACTGATGGGGGAAGAGACAGCACCACCTACTGGTGGGAGGACACAACAAACCGTCAGCCTTGTTTACAGTGGGACACTACAGGAGCATGAGGGAAGGCCTCTAAATGACCTTCTACTTCACACTAAAGCTCTGCGTTAGTTATGATTAAGCTTGGCGGTGCAACATCAAGGCGTTATTTGTGTTTGCTTAAGCTTGGCACCTCTACATCTATGTTTGCTAGGTACTGTATGTTAATTTTAGACAAAAAATAGCCAATACAGACAAACATTGTACAGCTACTATTTTTTGAATAACGACTGTTTTGTATGCTAACTGAAATGAAAAAGTTTTACCTGTCCTGCAATCTTTGGAGAATTCTTCGAAAAAAATTTACAGCACCAATCCATGATGCCATTTTGTGAAAAGGTACATTTGCCAAAGCAAATTCATGATTTCATGACATTTTATTATTTATTTGTAAAAGAGAAACACTAACTTGTAATTAAAACTAGCAAACTGTAAACTGCACCATGGATCTCATCTGAATTCCCTGAAGTCATACTTAAACACTTGAAGAGACACACATTGGGTTACAACAGTCTCTGTTGTAAATCATACATACTTCTGGCAGACACATTAAACAGCATCTTCCTTAGCAAAAAAAATGTTCATAAAAAAATGTTCATAAATAAATTAAATTAAAAAAGGAGACAAACAGTCATACCTTTTCTCCCGAAGCTTATGAATGTATTCAAACTTTGGAGTCAGCTTTCCGTTCGTTGTAATCACAGCCTTTCATTAGAAACAAACACACAAAACAAGAGTCACCTGTGTGCTGAAAAGTGACATTTCAGCACTGACAGTGCTTAGGGTCGGGCAACACTCAACAGGGAGAAAGGCTGTTCTGAGTACAGCGCAAGGCCGTCTTCGACTGCAACACACCACAGAGCGATATTGTCAACGCGCAACTCTGTGAAACTGTTCCTCCCACACGTGCCCCGGCGCACTCACGTCTCTGACTTGCGGAGAGAACTCCTCCTGGTCCAGCGGTCGAGTGGCGTCCGACTGAAGCTGTGGAGACAAAGCCGGGGTGAAGAGGGGCTGAGAGAACCTCCACCCTCTGCGTGCAAGCGCGATGTGAAAGCAGGCTACAGGCCGCGCAATCCTCTCCCCTAGCAAACTGAGATCCCTGCCACTATGGTACCGCACCATCTAGGTCGAGCCAAGCCTCCAATCTTCCTGGACACCCTCTTACCCGTGTTCCATGTCTTACCATCTCCCAGATGTACGGGCACAGGCGGTCCCCGAAATACTCGGTGGCCTCGATCGGGAGCTGGGCGGGAAGGTTATCGATGGAGCACATCAGGATACCGTTGCCCTCCACGCTGCAGACAGAAACACGCCAGCGCTTATCCACAGGAGATACAAGATCCGCATGTCACATTTCACTCACTCCACACGCACAAGAGGAAAGCGAATTGTTGAGCTTTTGTGTCATATATTTGGCTGGAACGGTTTTATATTTTCCAGTAAAGCGAGTCAGTACGTAAAACAAAAGAAGTTGGCATGTGCAAGAACAGGGGATGCAGTGCGGGTGATCTTTCGATGATATCTGCATGTTTTGTACCTGTCGTGATCTATATGCTGGTCAGCGTCATACATACAGAATGGCTTATCGATGGTGGTGCACTCTGTCATAAACTCGATGGAGCCTCCTGTGTCGGCTGAAATGTCGCAGATCGCCAGGAGCCTGAGGGAGACAGGGAGGGTGAAAGGGGGAGGAGAGAGATTATAGCGTGAATGTTGTGTCTATGCTGTCCTCGAACCAGACGGAGCAGCTAATAATAACACTGCACTGCACAGTCAGAGAGAGAGAAGGGGGAGGAAAGATTTGCAAATTTGCTACTGTTTTTGCAAACGTCTGAATGCAAATACTGCAAGTGTGAAGTAAGAACAACAAGCTTTGCCTTAAACCCAGGACTGAATGTAGTGTATGTGCTGAGGAGTTTAAATCCAGGATTAGATCATTTTAAACCTGCTAAGGCATTCAAGGGACATCAGTAGCCAAGAGCAACAGGACACTGTAGCATAGTGATTATGGAACTAGGAACAGAATCAGAAGCATGCTGGTTCAAACCTGGGTGGGACACTGCTTTTGTATCTTTAGGCCAGTTACAATACAGTAATTATCTAAATGTATGAATATGAATACATAAAAAGTATATAACTTTTGTATGAATACCTAAAAAAGTTAACATACACTATGAAAATCTACCCAGGTGAGGGTTTTACCAACAAATAAAAATACTGTGAAGGAAACAGCATGTCTCCTGCACCTCCATTTTGTTTCAGCTCTGTGACACCAGCTGGCGCCATACTTAATTCTGCTCTGTCAGTGTCCCTGGATAAGGACGTCAGCCAAGAACCTAACAGCGGAATGTAATGAATGCAGGGTATGAAAGAGAGCTGGTGGTAGCCCAGAGTCTGCAGCGAGGGGAAGGGCAGGGGACCCCTGACGGACGAGGGCGGGCTCACTTGTGGGGCAGCTCCGGCGAGCCCTCCATGGTGGGGGCCGAGCGCTCGACAGGCCGCATCAGCCGTTGGGCGTCCAGCCGCCGCAGCAGGCGCGGGGTGTGCGGGTCCCAGTATATTCCGTTTATAAGGCAGGTCGTGTAGGGGGCAATCTGAGGAAAACGAGCACGTCCAAGCAAATACGTAACCTTTTCCCGACTGTCCTGACAGCAGTGTTGTGACAACAGTATGTGCCAGCTGACGAGACCATTACTTGCACCAATCTTACTGTATCTTGGCAGCAGCAGTGATTTAATAACTGTATAACCAAATCAAACGTCTGTTCTCTGCAGTACTATGAAAGAGTGGACAAATGTAAAGGAGATGGAAAATGTGGCCACTCTGGATTGCAACACACAGCTTCAGTGATGTGCTCAGCACACTGTGGTGCAGGAAAGTTGTCCAGTCAGAAATAACCCCTTAAATCTACTGAGAGGGCAAAGCGGTCTCTGATTGGTCAGTCACTGGGGACTCTCTGTTTCACAATCAGACAGCAGCAAGCACAGCTCTTGGCCCCACATGACCCGACGACAGCTGAGCCAATGAGGCACCAGCACAGATGAGCTGCTGGAACTGCCAAGAATACGCAACCTGCCAAACTCAGCTGAACTCCCCAGCCACACTCATCTCCATTTCAACCACACAGCCCTATCATTTCGAAAAGGGAAACCACAATGCACAAGTTTACGACATGAACTTTTACACAGTGTGAGAGTTTGGAGATGGAAGTGGCTTGTGAGCTGTGCTGGAGAACTTCAACCTTAAAGCCTTTAAACTTACTGAAATGGAAAGGATGAAGACTAAAAATGCATCTCTCACTCTGTCTCTGTCACAGAATGAGTGGCTATACAGCAGTGAAGTGTGGAATTGTATATTGAAATGACAAATGACTCTGCAATGGGGTCTACAGAATTTAGGACTGTGAAACAGAGACCCTTTAACCAATGACAGGTATGAAATATTGAGTGACAGAATGAAGAGGATTCAACCGAACCCTAAGGTGGGATGTGAATACAGAGACGTTAGATTAAAGGTATGAAGTGCATAGGTACTCACGCTCTCTCTGAAGTGGGAGGTGTAGAGCTCAGGGTGATGCTCGTACTCGAGTGGGTCATACACCCCATCGGTCTTTCTCACCAGGTGGTGGTGCCGACTCAGCACAGTGGCATACACTTTAGACATATCTGTTTCAATGAACAAGGTGTAAGTATCACTAAGCAAGAATGATGCATTTCAAGTAGTTACTCATCAAGAACACTCCAAAGGAAAGATATACCTCCAGACTTGGAGACCTCTTTTAGGTCATGGGGCTCCACAAATTCACATGGGAGCTCATTGATTATCTCTTGGGCACCCTGCAAGATGGGGAAAGAATGTGAATGGCTCAATTGAGAAAGGCTTCCAAACAGGCAAAATATTTCTGTGAATCTCAGGTAGCTCTTGCGTTTGTTGTGTCTGCTACACTATACCTGTGGGCTAATACCCAGCATGCCTTAGCGTGAAATTCAGAAATTAATCTTTGTTCGCATGTGTCTGGCACCATAACTTATCTGGTACTCTTTCACTTGGGCTGAGCCCACAGGTGGATTCTATAAAGGGTATACTCTGCAGTAGGTGCAACTTAACATCACATACCAACAAAGCATGTTTCAGTTATTGTAAAGTTCTATCACTAAGAAAATGATATATAACTACTCAGATGAAAAGAAACCTTCTTTCAATCTTTAAATTTTCTTTGTTTTCCCTTCAACATCACAACAAATGATATTCATGAGCACAAGTTGGGTGTACAGGAGACTTTTTTCCATTTCTTTATTCAACTTTATGTCATTCCCTACATTGATTAGCTGAGACAAAATGAGCTAAATACAGAGAATCACTCCCACGACCTCCATGTTTAAGTTGTTCTCTGCAGTAGGTATTTTTCCAGTATTTTTCTGGTGACAACAAGTATGCAGGCATTTGGTTGTCATTGTTTTGTTAAACAATAGCTTCTCAGTCCTCAGTCCTAGATCCTACACTGGTGGCACATGTTGGGCTTTTAACGCTTCCTGCTCACCCTGACATTGGTTGGGCATGCTATGCTAATGGAGAAGGGGTGTGAGAGCCTCTGGGTTTCTGGGGGCCTACCTTAGACACGTTGCCGGTCCCTGTAAACACAAAAGTAAGGGGCCCAATGGATTTGGGCATCAGACCCAGGGAGATCTCATACCCACAATCCCTCACTGCCTGCACGGCCTGGCTGACGTTCCTGTAGTTGTGGGCCATGCCAATGTGCTGACGATGACATCACAAAGGAAGAAGTGTGGTCAATGAGCAGTTTAAAAGGAAAGTAGACCACATATTTGCTGAACGGAAGACAACGAATTGGTAATAGAGGATAGGACATATACAAAAATATTCATACCATAAATGGAGTGTGGTGTCCTAAGGCTAAGAAACGCAGGCCCAAACCGTGCAAAATATTAATCATTCCTGTGAACACAACCAAAGGAAAAGAGTATTAAAACTGTGGCCCTTGGAAACTGTAGCGCTCCTGAGTACCTTTGATAGCACATCACCCCTGCCTATAGTGTATACAGATTTCATCAGATTTTAAACCAGATGGAGACAAATTAGCTGGTGAACATAAAGTCAAGCAATGCATTTAAATCTTAAAGATACAACTGTCATCCCTTATCAGTTTTGACAAGAAATTCTACCTGCCACGCCTGCCCACTGTCCAAAGGCCACAATGCGGAAACCGTTTGCATCCACCATCTTCTCATAGTCGATGAGGCGCACTTCCTAAACAGACAAGCCACATAGGCACTACGTGTATAACAGTTCATCTTACCTTACACAGACAAACATTAGACAGAGATTTAAAACCACCTATTGAGCTAGTGTCCTTTTACTGATGCTGTGACCTACAGTAACATCATTAAGAGCCTTTTCATCATAAAAAGTACCTTTTTGAGCATGTCATCAAGCAGCCCCATATTGGCTTCCTGGGCTTTGATGGTGTGGGAGAAAAAGGCATAGGTCTTCCTAGTAAACACCTTCTCCTCAGGTGGCCTCTTAACTCCAATGATTAACGAAGCCTCAGATATGTCCTCCTGAATTATGGCGCCCGCTTTCTCATAGTACTGAAACAAAATAGGGGGAAATGCTGCTTCAGAATGGCTTCATCCACTGTGATTTACACAGGTTATGCTGGTCGTAATGTTCATAAAGAAGAATACTTCCTGGGGCAACAGTGGAAAGAGAGCTTTATCATAGATACAGCAGCTCCCAACCAGGGAATCAAAACTGAAACCTTGTGGTCAAAATCCCAGTTACCTTCTCACTAGAACACTGTTGCAGTTTTACAATGTGTCACATTAATGCATTAGCTTATGTATTACAGAGGATACACAAGAAAAAAGGTGTCTCCACTCACTCTTTCGTGGATTGCTCTGCGATTGGAGGGCTGCACCAGGACCTTGTAGCCGGCGTTAGTGATCTCCTTGATGTGTCGGGGTGCCAGGGGGGCGCGCCTCTCCCACACGTTGATGTCCTCTCGCCGGATAGCCATCACGCTCTTATGATGGTGGCACCGCCGCTGGCTGTACATGCAGCCCCCAAACCTCCTGCCCTGGCGTCTGAGAAGTCGGAGCATGGCTTTCCCTACCGCCCGCACAAAACCAGTAACTAACTAGCCACAGAAGTCAATGTACCAAACCCTCGTGGCTGATGACAGACAACAGGTAAAGTCCGTTCAGTCCACTGTATCGGACGCCCTTACAAATCCACGTATTCTAGCTACTAAGTAACATCAGTTTGCAAGAGGAGAGGATAACAGACCGACCTGAATCACGGAAAACAAATATAATCTATCCAAATATTAGGTAATAAAATCATCCTCAATAAACTGCCCAAAGCGATCGCCCTAAATATTTAGACTATTCTGCTCTTTTTCTAGCTAGCTTATTAGCCAACTGTCATTGCGTAGTCTACCTTTTTCCTCTCACCGATGACAGTGAATGACACGTTAGCTACTTAGCTAGTGAGTGTTTCAGCTTCTGGAGCTGACAGCCTGCCAGCTAGCATTCTGAAGCCAACCAACTCACGAACACGACACAACGCTGATGCAAATATTTTTTTAATTTGTATTTCAAAAGTATCTATCACACTTTAGGCCTGTGTATCAAAATGCGACGAAGCAAGGCAAATGCATGCAAATAACCGGTAAACTATTATGATGATAGCATGCAGAGAATGAGAGGATAAGAATAATGCGTGGGTAGACATTTGCAGATAAAGGCAGTGATTGCACTGATCCGATATATCCGCCCTATAACTAGTTATCTGACTCAGGGGCGTATGTTAACGTGTGTCGAAGACCTGGATTCAACCAAAGTTACTGAAGACAGCAAACTAGCTTGCTACTTTCTCAGCACTGTAGCTCACGTCAACAGACGGTTAAATTAGGATGCGTTACGATTTTGCGAGGAAATCCTCCTTCGTTTTTACCTACCTTTGCACTTTTTTTCCGTTTAATTTTCACACTACGCAGAGTCCTTTCAAATCTTATCTGCACATTACAGTAGGGTCTGGGTCGTAAAGCCCCGATAAGCATATGCGCGGATGTAATTCTAACTCGACCGACAGCGTACACCAATCCCATTTGAGAGCGGAGGATCGGCCTCCTGTCCTTGTCCTTGACGTAACAGTCGCACTGTTATGACTAATGGGGAAATAAAACGGATTTCATCGCCTACAGAAACCACGGAAGGCCTTGATCTTTTCCTTTTTTTAATTGACACAAAATGTATTATAAACAGGAACGTGGTGTTACAGATTAAAAATAATTTTGGAAGTTCCCTACAATATTTTTGCATTTTGTACTGTGATCAGTTTTGCGAAACGTTCAGAAACAAAATCACATTTAATGCATATTTCAGGTGACAATCTGAGGTCACCGAGTGTAGCGACACGTCCGAATCTGGGTGTTGGAGCACGTCCATTGAGGGGTTGATGGGTGAAGGTTGTGTGGGGGCGCCATGCTGCGCAGATTCACTCGTCTTTGTAATATAGGGACATGTAGCGTGCCAAGTGAACAGAATGAGGCATCCTCGTGATTACAAAATCGTTGAATCTGCGCAGCATGAAGCCGTACAAACCGACTAAAGATTAGCCAGATAGCTAGCAAGTGTCTGTGGGATAAAGTCCCGCTGCACACCTATCTAATCTATGTAGGGCAATGGGTGCGATTCGTGGAATAGTCACAGCTGTAGATTTAAAACTTGAAATTTAAAACTGGCGATGTCACACAGGCTTCTGTCATTGCACGCTTTCAGAGGCTCATTTCTCATTTCCCTGTAACGTGAGGCGCACAACGTGTTGCGGCTGCTGTTGCACAAGACGGTCTTCTCCGCGTACGTGTTGGTCACGTTTCCCATGTGGGCCTCACTGGATGGCTGTCAAGTAATAAAAAAGCTCAGCCATGCCATTCCTGCACATTTTTTCCCCGTTCTTCGATAGGTTACTGCTTCAACAGGTGCAAACTGGCTACGTTAACCTACCAAGGAAAGGCACGTGGTAGACAATAATGAATCATAACAAAATTAATATTGTGATTTTAATGCCTCCAAAACGATAAGTGTCTGTTTTTTTTATTATTGTTTGATATGTGCTTTAATCTTCAGATATGTTTCCAGTCATCTAGGCAATTTAGGCTATGGGACTCTCTGTTGGGACTCTCTGTACTCTTCTTCATAGAGAATCGATAGTGCAAAGCTCCGTTACGGTATAGGCCTATTTTAAATTAAATTCCAGATTCAAATATTCCATAATAACAGTTTAATAATAACAGTTTAATGGAATACCTTTGTTGTAGTTATGTTCAGAAGCGAGTGGTAATTTCAGCATCGAATTAAATAGGCCTACGAAAATTTTATTTCCTAATAGGCAGCGTAACTGCATTGTAACATCTTCAGTTAACTCCAGATAGGGATACAACAGTAGGCTTAACGACAGTTTTTACTTGCATTAAAAGTGTCTGCTTTTTGCGGCTTTGGGCTTGGTATAGTTAAACGTGGAAACAGAGCATAACGGAACACTTGTGTCTTGTTCAATTAGCCTCCTTATGAGCATTCTATTCTTTCCGCGATTTGCTTTGGCGTTGTTCCGTTTGAAACACAAGAAAAGCTAGAAGTACTGCAATTTACAAGACACAATTAACAGCAGAGTGCGCCTGTATGCGTGCGCGCTTGCATAATGATTAACTCAGAGCGGTCTTTTAAAACGTAATTCTCAAAATGTTCCACAAGAGGGGGGTATCCTCGCCCTTATTTTGGACGCGAGGATTTGGTAATGTAACCTAATTTTGTTCAGAGCGTGAAGTGTCATCAGCCCACTTAATTTAAAAATCTGTTGTAGCACGGCTTTAACATTTTAGGTTGCAAGTGTAGTGGTTAAGCAGTTAAAAATTAAGAGATTGGAACGTGTACCTTTTACATGCTGGCTAAATCAAAGTCTCCAAAACGGAAAATCTGGTTCTATAATATGATATTATATAGCTGTGATAAATCCGATAAATATACAATTATTTAATTACATGGATATCATCTATTTATGGTAAAATTAGATTGAAATTTATCTGCTCTTCTATTCCTTTCTGTTTCCAAAGTAATAGATGTCACACCACTAAAGGGGGTGATTCAAGAGGGCGTCATTAGAGCTCGTAATGTGCGCAGTTAAATAACAAGGGTGGAATTGTTATTTGATTGATTCTTGACATTAATGTGCATAATATATCTACCCCCCCCCCCCCAAACACACACACACACACACACACACACCCACACATACTGAAAACGGTGGTCAATGGTGTGCGAAAATGTAAACATGTTGTATTATACAGTTTCTTATCTTACAGGTCAACTGTCAGATTTCAATAGACACTGCGAAGCATTCAGTCTGATAAAATTATCTTATATCAGAAATGATCGTCGTCTCGACAATTCAAGGCGGTTTATATGAGGAAGATGATGAGACACAGTATTACCATTAACCTTTTTTATTTTAAAATTTCTTCAACACAACAGATTTTTTATAATCAGTTCTTGTTCGATTGTTATTTTGTTTGCGATTTTTAATGATTGGCAGCAAAACTTCAAATGCATATATTCACATTGATCATCAAAACGTCAACAATTGGCAAAGTAGTGTAATTATAACAAAGATGATATAAATAATAATCACGAAATAAAGTAGGGCAGTATACCAGACTCATCACAACAATTAATCATCTGTATATTCATAGGATTTAATTCTCTTAAATTATTATAGCATTGCCATTTAAAATAAATATAAAAAAGGATTTTTACATATTTAGTCCTGAGATAAAAACAAAAATTAATAAGGATTATCAAGATTGGCGTGGAAGGTTTGAAGGTTTCTTTTTCTTTTCCTTTTTCTTTCCATCTTCTTTTTAATTGGATTTTTTTATTATTTATTATTTTTAACAGGAGCTTTAATCCACAAAATCACGTTGCACAGGCAGAGGTCGCATGCGGGGGCACGTATTTCCATTGCAGGAAAACCCATTTCAGATTGCCAGGAAACCACTTCGCCGAATTTAGTGAGTTTCTCCTTTTGCACTAAGAAGACTTGAAGGCGACTGAGATCCCGGAGAAATGTCATGCAGTTTCCTGATGTGCTTTTTCAGGTCAAAGTTCCGGCAGAATCCCTTTCCACAAGTCGGGCACGTGAAAGGCTTCTTGTCGTTGTGCGTGTGCATGTGGAAGGTCAGGTTGTATACTTGGTGGAAGGCCTTGTTACAGATGGTGCATTTGAACTGTTTCTCCCCACTGTGTGTCAATTTGTGGTTCTTGTAGTTGCCTTCAGATAGAAAAAAGAAAACAAATTAGTATCCTAGGAGCATCTAAAGAATTCACTATCACTGACACATTTCAGACTTTCGTACAATAAAAGAGCCATTTATTATCTTGGGACATCCCGAAAATGCGAAACATTTTCTAATTTGGATTTTCTCACACACCATCACTGTTTTTCTTGATTTAAAATACGCACAGGAACGGAATCATTCCTCGGCATCCTTAAACGAAATTAACACCAATAATTCATTGTTTTTGGCTTTGCGTTTCTTTTCCTGGCACCTTTCTGATGGAATCCCTTGCCGCAGAACTCGCACACGAAGGGCTTGTACCCCGCGTGAATCCTTGTGTGGGTGTTCAGAGTCGAGCTGCGGTTGAATGCTTTTCCGCACTGGTTGCATTTGTGGGGTTTTTCCTGCAGAACGAGTGTCAATGAGAATAGTGTCATAATTTGCAGCATCAAAATACACGTTTCTATAGTTAATGTGCCTAATAATAATAATAATAATAATAATAATAATAATAATAATAATAATAATAACCAAAAAAGAACTTGTTTGTGGAATTCTAATCCGGGACAAAAAGTGGGTTATCGCATTTTTTTTTTTTTAATCTGTCAGTCTTCTCCATTTTAGAAGGCTACTTAAAAGATGATTCTAACATCTCAAAGTCGTCGTGTCATACAATTAAAAACATTATATTAAATGCATTTTTATAATAAGGCCTTATTGAGCACTTTAAATATATGCCAATCGTGGAGTAAAATGTTGATATAATTCAATAAATCGCTGAATAAATGCATCCAAATGAATTATTAAATGAATCCGTTTTAGACTACCAAATTATTACCTGCGTATGGATTATTTTGTGGCGGCAGAGGGTGCTTGCTTGGCGGAAGCCTTTGCCGCAAACTTTACAGACGAAAGGTCTGGCTCCAGTGTGCACGGGCATATGACGGGTTAAATTATAGTGAGCATTAAACACCTGCAAATTGGAGAAAAAAAAATTTATTGTTCAAAATTTCAAACAAAATTGATAAAAAGTCTAAATAGATACAAACACGTAAATGCAGGATGTTTTCGTTTTTTCTCTTTTTAAAAGCATCTTACCTTTCCGCAAACTTCGCACGTGAAAACTTTAGGCTTGTTGCCGGGAGACCCACTGCCCAGTTTGGAGGAGTTTTTGAAGAGTTTCTCCGATAGTATCTGTGCGCTCTCCTTCATGTAGTGTTGCAAATGAGTTTGGGATAAGTCTTTGAAAGCAACGCCGGACGGACACCTTTCCACACAGTGACCGAGTTTATTTTTCTCCGAAAGAAGGGCTTTCTGTCGCGCCTGTAGCGGCGAGTTGAGGAAGTAAGAGGCAACGGGGTGGATGTTGAGGAAACTCGCCGGCGGCGGACAGGAGGTTTCCCCGCAGTTCAGGTAGCAGACAGTTCCCATCGCTTGAAAAGAGGACTGATTTACCACCCGAGGTCGAAAAAGTTTGTACTGCCCCACCGATGGACTCACATCTGGTAGTTCGTTTTTATAATTCAAACCAATACTCACCAAGTCATTAGAACTATAGGAGGAAGCGTCAAAGTGGTTCGGTTCTGATCCACCGACGTTTAGTTTGTGACCCGTCTCGTATGCCAGCGGCATGAAGGGTATCATGCAGTGGAGCGAGGATGGGCTCACGTGGATCGCTTGCTTTGGGTCCGCTTTGCTCACGGGGGATTGGAACAAGTTGGGGAAAGGTATTGACTTTGGTTCCGGTGTCCTGGCCATAATCCTTTCGATCGAAAAAGCTAGAGGTTTGGTGGCGGCGATCATGTTTTCTTCAGCAGCTAAGTTTCCAGAAGCCGAGGGTGAGCCGTATATTCCCGCTGAGTGGTAGAGAACACTGTCCATGACGATGAACAACACTTTGTATTTGGCGTGGCTGTTCCTTTTGTAGATACCTTTTGAAACTTCTCACTGACCTGCAAGAAAGGACATCATCCGAGACAGCCTGGGTCGACGCCAGCCCCTCCGATGGCTTTGCGTTACGTTGACTCCGGACAATCAGCACTTACGTCTAATAAGACTGCTCAATAAAACGTGTTGTGTCAATAACGCAGCCCAGACCTCGCCAATCGTTACCTCCAAGAGGAGAAGGTAAAGTAGATAATTGCTCAATTCACTTACATCAGTCCACAGAGGAACTTTTTTTCTCTACTTGTCGTCTACTGCTATTATGGAGGACTATAACGCACCCGCCTCGCGAAAGAGGTGTTCTTTATTAGTAAGCGTCTTGTTCAACTGCAAAGTGTTTGGAAAATCTGAGGTCCCCTTGCGGCTTTGTGTGACATCATTTTAAATCGCGCAGGATGACAGGCGCGCAGTGGGGTCTGTGAATGTCTAATGTCTGTCGACGTTTGACATGTCAGAATTTGTCTTCGTTTGCTCTGCGCTCTCTCTGCTCATTTCCTAACAACAACAACAGCATAAATAATTTTAGTCACAGATAATTATCACAGGCCTATACATATTTATATGAAACATTAAATATTTCACAGGTCATAAAAGTATTCTGTTTCAGGAAAACACACACTCTATATATATATATATATATATATATATATACACAATTGCACATATTTACATAGTTTACACAAATTTCTGTATGTCTGTAATACATGTAATATTTTATAGTACATGTACATGACTGATGTTATTATAATATTTGCTATCAAAGCCTACCCTGAAACTCATATACAGTACACCTGCCACCGCTCATCCATATTCGGGGAAAGGAACGTTTTAAGATCCGTAATATCCACGGGTCATGTGAATTGCATATTCATTTCCCAAAAGGTCACACCATGGGTTGTGATTCTGAAGTAAAGGCGAAGGATGCAGGTGTTCGGTTTATCAGTTTGTGGGCAGACATTCATTTTCAGAGCGAAAAAGTTTGGTTGATTTGCCAAAGCCCTGAGAAATATAGCCTACTTGTCCCTAAAGAAATGGTTTTAGCAAATGGTGACAGCGCTAAGTGTGTTCGGTCGGAGGACTTGCGCTCCGAGTAGTGCAAGGAGATGAACGTTGAACATCCGTCTATGATCAGTATGGAAAAGTTGTTTATATTCAGTGAAATAATGGTGATATTGATGCATATTGGAAGGACTGTCTTGACAGAGAAGCAGGGAGCAAACCAGACAGCAAAGGAGGTAAATATACGACAGAATCTAACATCAACAACAATAAATAATTAACAAAAACAGCTTCTTCTTCTTATTATTATTATTATTATTATTATTATTATTATTATTATTGTTGTTGTTGTTGTTGTTGTTGTTGTTGAATAAAAAGTGTTGACAAGTCAGACTAGTGTCATTTATAGTGGAATTTTATAGTGAAATAAAAATTCAGAAAGAATGAAATAGTGTATCGAGGAATATAAAGTTATTGGCTTGTGTACAATGCCAAAATGATATTAAAACACTATTGGCGACGCTTGGCGAGGAAATACATCGAAACATCCGTGACTGAATATGTAATTATTCACGCTACACACCTGTGTGATCGCCATTGTCAGCTGACACATATTGAGGAATATTAAGGAAATATGTTAATGCAAGGAATGAACAATACAATGATAACGATAAATTGCTTCACAGATAAGCCCTATAAATCAAGAATGACTGGCGACAAAATAAGCTCATGACAAATATAAAGAGAGTAACAACACCAATAATAATAATAATAACAATAATAATAATAATAATAATAATAATAATAATAACAATAATAATAATAATAATAATAATAATATATGAGGTATTTAATATTTAGTATTTTATCATATTTTTAAATGCACATAAACAGCCAATAGAAATAGGGTGGCATTGCTGTGGGGACGAAACAGATGGGTTTTAAAAAGCCTACTAATTTGATCTTTCTCTATGGAGCAGCTATGGTGTTCGCTAATTGACCTGCTCCCATGCAGTTACTCTGGTTAATCACATGTTCGTTTAGTCCAAATGTAAAAATACAATAGCCTATTGATGCATCGTGCGCGAGAGAGGAATACCCAGCGACTACAGATGTAACGTGTCTTTTAACAGTGTAAATGCCCGCAAAAATCTTCAGTGAATGTGGCAGTTAGATATACGGGAAGGAAAGTACTTAGGAAGAGGAAAATAAAGATTTCAGTTCAATTTATTTTAAAACTCGCTAAACTCGTTAAACAATCGTCGCTGGGAAATACAGAGAGGAATTCAGGCTGCACGTTACACTGTTGAGCAGAAAATATTTTGCACTTTGATTGATAATTTCATTCTTTGAGCAGTCGCTGTAATGCTATAAGAAATAATTGTCCGGGTAATCCCTGGTGTTCTCCTTTTCTCCGTAATCGGTTTTTCATTTCACCGATTCTGGGTCATGGTTCTGCCACTGCTCACTTGTTTTGTGGTTTCGGATACAGGCAAGATCATGGATAGCATAAGATTATTTCACTCCAGTGTCAAAGGCGACTGAGGAGATAAACTCATCCGTAATCCGTAAAATATATTTTATCATGTATTCTGTGTTTTTCACAACCAACAGCATAGCATCCCTAAGGGATGCTGGAAGTAAACAACGAGAAGATTGTTTATGTACTATTTTGTTGGATATATATATGTAATCACATATTGACTATTTTCATTAGCTGCTTACCTCCAAAGTCTAAAATTATTTAGTTCAGAGAGACGTGGAAGAAAAGCGCTGTATTTATGAATGAGGTAATTTTGTGTTCTCTATTAAGATCATTCAGAACGAAGGGTACATAATACCCAACCCACATTACAAATGTGGAATTGTCTTATTTAAAAAAACAATTCAGTTTCAGTTAAAATAACAAAATATGACTTACTGAATATATGATTAAAATTACTATTTTATTGAACAATTATAAGCTATTATCAACATAAGTATTGCTTAATTAGGCTATCACTTGGAAATGCCAAATGCAGACAAAAATGTGTGCCGAATAGACAATTTTGACAAGGCTGACGTACATGGCTCTCCTACCACTTTATTATGAACATTATACGCTTAATTTCACTCTTGATTTTCATATACATCAGAAGTGCCAGCACCCAAATTCTGTGTTCTTATTAAATAAACTTGTATCAGACTCGTTAACTATAAGGCAAGGCAGCAGATTCAGCACTACAGATAAATCAACATCTCGCTTTTGAACAGTCAAGAATGGTGAGTAAATTAATACACCTAGAGATTATTTAAATATAATTGTGACCACGTACGAGTTTTTAAATTCCCAAACCGTTTGGTAAAGAACAGTACACCAATATCTAATAAATGGCAGAAACTCGACTATCGATTGCAAAGACGCGTATCCTTGGTTAGCTTTGTAGGTAAATGTGTTCTATGTTATCATGTATGATTAAAACAAAGCGCTCATTCTGGCTACTCCAGAATGTGTAGTAAAATGTATGTTCATGTAATTTTTTGTGAAATTGTTTATTTTTATTATTATACATATCATTTTTTTTCTAAATCTGATTCATTATTTATCTTTAATATAACTAAATCATAGATCAGATTTAGAAAAAAATTATTTATACGCATTTATTAGGTTATTTTAGCTAATTAGATACAAACTGGTAAATGTTTGCAACAAAATCTTACAAATATGCGATTTTGTACATTTTATTACTCTCTATTATTTAATTATACAGGTGGCAAAAAATAATGGTAACAATATTTAATCAACGTAAAGTTACTTTAAGCTTCGAATATCAAGACCAATGTGAAGCTTATATTTGTGGAATGAGCAGCAGGCCCCTCGATCGGTCGGTCTCTCTCTCTCTCTCTCTCTCTCTCTCTCTCTCGCACACACACACACACACACACACACACACACACACACACACACACACACACACACACACACACACACACACACACACACACACACACACACGCGCGTGTTTGCTCTGTTAAGAAACCTTGACATAATCATGCACATACACTAGCCGAAGAAGCACAACGCACCAGTAAGTGAATTCCCATCCATAGTTCTCTATTTTATTGATCTGGAATTGTTGATCATTAATCTCCCAAGTTAAAAATACTTATATCAATATGAATAGGCCAAACTCAAAATGAATATTTTAGGCAGCTGGAAGTGATTAGGGGAATTGTGGAGCACAACAGTGGTTCAGCAGAATACATACTCTGTATCAGTGCAAATGCTGCAGCAAGATGCGACTGAGATGTGGGAGAAATAATGAATCCGTGTACGCGAAAGCATGTCTGGGGGAGGACGCTGGAAAGCGCTGGCCAACATAGACGGAAAGTAGGACCATGGGCGGAGGTCGCGTGATGCTCATTTCTCCACGTTTTCATTCGTCTCTAAATATAAATACTTAAAGAAAAACAAGCCCTTACAGTGTGCAAAGCAATATGTTCTTCGATTTCATTTAAATATTATTTCCATAGAAAACCAAAAATCATCACCACGCTTACCAGTGCGACACTAGACAAAATAATCCGGACTACATGCGTTATACCACCATGGTTTCATGGTCAGAGCCAATGAATAAGTGCTGCATTTAGGCGAGCCATGTCCAGTTACATGGATCACGACATATTTTAATAAGCTAGACCTGCACAATTACATCACGCGAATCTGAAAAGTAAATAGTTTTTCATATGCAGTCCAATTAAATGGGACCTGGGACAATTACAACTTTATGGGTAAAATAGCTCTCCATGGCAACGCACGCAAAAAACCCGACACTAACATACGAATTGTTTCTTCTTTTGAAAGCACACAATGACATAAAACATATCATCCCTGGTAGCATTTAAGATAGTGATCCAGCACTCACAGGATCACTGCTGCAAATTGTTTTTTTTATGCGAGCAATTAAAAAAAGACACCATGATAATCCTGCTGTTTTATTCACATAAAAATACATAGTATTGTGCAGGGACATGCAGACTGGTTTGATTGAAGAGAGACACTGCAGTTGAATTAAAACACTTTTATTCTAACACTTAGAACACACCTGAACAAATACAGGTGCACAGATGACAATATAAATATACATTTTTTTTCCCCCAAGGTGATTTGCTTTGAACTTCACTGACACAAATTCATTGAAGTGTTCTGGCATAACATAGTGAGACTTCATTGATCTTTTAAATATGATACACAATCTGGAGTACTGGACATAGATTAAATCACAGCTATCATGTAAATCTTTTTCACCAATCATAAGCTCAAACGTACAGTAAACAACTAACACCTGGTCTACAACAGACGTAGTGCTTTGGTCTTTAAGTTTGAAAGACAGCTTCTTAATTCATACAGTAAACACAAAGATGCCAACAGATCTACTTTTGGCAGGAACCCTTCTTCACCTTAGGCATGGGTAATGACACATCCTCATTTCCAAATTGACGCCACTAGACATTTCCATTTGCGTGGACCTTAGGTATTTTCCATACTCTGCTCCAACTGTCGCTGTAATTCACACCAGGAACTGTAATGCTAGAATATGAATACACCTGAAATTTTGGCCACAATAATGAGACAGAAAGTACATCAAACAGACAGGTGTTGTGCCCCCTGGTGTTCGCCGAGGCGTACTGTACAAGCGTGATTACCTCAGTAAGGCAGGGGAGGCACCTATTTGAGCGTGTGAAAATGCCGATGTGTTAGTAGCAGAGTGTGTGACGTGGAGATGGGTTAAGTTTTTAACTTGTTTTTTCCTCATTTAATGTCGATGATGGTTTCTCCACCGCGTGCGAGAACGGCAGGCGCTGGGTGACGCTACCCCTCCTCTTCGTCGCTGTCCCTCATGGTGATGCCCTGGAGGCCGTCGCCTGCTGTCACCGATACCGTGGCCTCTTCCACCGTCAGACGGTTGTAAACGGTCTCATAGCTCTTGTTGTTCAGAGTTCCGTCTAGTACCCCCTGCAGCCTGAAGTCACGGTACGTCTTCTACAAAAAGAAAAAAAAGGGATTTGATTATTCCTAGGCGAATAGTCATCATGTTTACAGACTGAGAACAGCATTTTATCAAACCATTATGGTGCCCTGCTCTCAAATCTGAGTAACACATTTACGCAAGTGCTACCTTTGTTTGATAGATAGACATCATGCATTTAGCTGCCCTTGAAATGAATAAAATACATTGTCTGAGAATAAAACAAAAAGAAATGTAACACTTGGTTATATTTGTTGCTAAGGCTTGTAGAAAGTGCCATTGTGACTATATGAAATGCTTCCCTGTGACTGAAAAGCTACAGAGGATGACATTTACATTCACATTTATTCATTTAGCAGATGCTTTTATCCAAAGCAACTTACAAGTGAGGCAGAGTACAACACAAGCGAAAAACCATACAGAGTCAACAATATTAGAAGTACTGCATGACAAAGGATGAAGCAAAAAGATCATGATGATCACAATATACAAGCATATGCGGTACTAATGTACTGCTGCCCCTCAGTTTTGGTATGTAATATGACCATGTGACCAAGCCTAAGGATTTCTGGGCAATTGGCAGACAATGTGATCTCTTTCCTATCTATTTTAAGAGATAACACTGATAATGTACATGACGTAAAGACGTAGGGAGAAGACGTCTGTCACTTGATTGAACATCTGGAAAGGGGACATCTTTCCTACAGTATCTCTCACTGAACTTTATCCTCCACTAATCCAAGGGGGTGGATGTGCACTGCCTCCTTAGTTAGTTGTGTGTCTCCCGTTTGTCACCATTACCATCAAGCAAGAGTCATATTGATAAATCAGAAAACTTAATTACTTCGCTCATGATGCTCTGTTTTGTCAGCGGTTGTGATCTCATTTGTCTGCACCCACACCTTCCTTTGGGATTACCACGGCGCCTGTTACCTTGACGATTTTGAT
Source organism: Megalops atlanticus (assembly GCA_019176425.1). Classification (NCBI taxonomy): domain Eukaryota; kingdom Metazoa; phylum Chordata; class Actinopteri; order Elopiformes; family Megalopidae; genus Megalops; species Megalops atlanticus. Next base: position 10,754,496 of record CM032897.1, read on the forward strand.
GAGTGTCTTCAGCTGGTACATGTGGAGCTGCAGGTCGAGCCTGTCTGTCAGCCAAACGCACACGGCCTTCATGGTACTGGTGTACCATTGCTGGGAAAAGCACAGACACACACACGTTAGCTGATAAGCCAAGAATGCCCACCCAACACGCCCCCAAGAGCTGTGGACCTAGAGAGGGAGTGGTAGCTACTGCGCTGAGCTCTATATGTCAAGGTTTGAGGGTTTGCGGCTGCTGGTGAAGTATTATATCATGAAAAAGTTTTGGTCACATCAACAATAACATCATTGCAATCTGAACTTCAGCAGAGTTGGATGGTGATAAGTCTTGCCCCACAAGTAGGTACTACTTTAATATTAATTGTATGCATTTCCTGAATTTTAATGTTGTCTTAGGCTAGTTTCTTCTGTGAATCATTTTTATCTAGCTAGCTAGTGAAATATTCTGAAGTAATATTGCACTGTGACAATGATATTTACTTTCACAACATGCTTTAGCAATAATCAGCCACAAGCTCATTATTCACATTTTCCCTGAGCAATGTACTCTCATGCTTCACCAAGTGTGACACTGATCAATTCAAACCCAGCTGTGTATATGGGTCACAAAATGATTGAGATGTAAAAAATAATTATAGCTGCTGAAAAGCCAATCACCCTGAACATAGCAACCTGCACAGCTTCAAGTGGTGTTCTGGGAGTAAGGTATAGTGATTAGGCAGCCAAACTCGTAACCATCAGGCGACTTGCTGTTGCAACCTATAACCTTGAGCAAGGCACTTAACCTGAATTACTGAAGCAGACTATATGAAATGTATGTAAAATGCAACCTGTTTAAGTCATACTAGGTAGGAACAGCCGGTAAGCAAATAAATGACTAAATAATAATTGTCACGCTGTAAACACTGGTACAGACTGCTCTCTGAACGTCTGAATTGCAAAGCAATACTGTGCACAGCAGAAGAGGAGAAATGAAAACCAAAGGTTATAAACATACACAAGAAACTCCTTTATAGTGGAGACACCCTTGACATTCCACTCCTGTGGACTGTGAGATGCCACTCAACTCAGTCCAACCAGTGCACTAACATCCACTTAACTTTTAAATAAACCAAGTTTTTTCATTATTATTATTATTATTATTATTATTATTATTATTATTTTTTTTTTTTTATTACTATTATGACTTATGTTATTTTAGTTATTATTTCCTATAAACCAATATTAAATGATTAAAAATTGATTTATCATTTTAAAATTTTAAATTTGGTTTGCAGGACCTCACAGTATCTGAAGGACTGTCAAGTGCTTCAGACCTGATGTATCCATCAGCTCACTTCCATAGAGTGATCTCACTTAAATACATATTTCACTGTGATACAAAACAACTGATGCACTGTTCCTGCTGAAGAAAATTAGAACACACTCAGAAAGTTCTGCATTAAAAAAACAGCCACAGCCTTTTAAAATGTATCAAATGACTGTGAAATTGATGGTGTGGATGCACGCTCATTAAGGCTGTTCGCCTCGGAGAGGAGAAACAGATGGATGTAACGGGCATGCACTAATCTCACAGGTGAAGGAGCACTCCCCGTTTTCCACCTTGGCGTTATTGTCCATGCTGCCAGAGCTTGGGAACACATTTACGTGCCAGCAGTCTGGATTCCTCCTTTGTGTCATTCTCTCGCCTCAGTAATAGCGCACTTAAGTGTCCCAATCACTGTTATTAAAGTAACAGTCAAGAGCAGATTTCACACCTGTGAACCGGCTGTAGATATGTGCTGCCTCTGCCTGCAAGACTCATCAACATCTTAATCAGTATTATTTTCCTATTCATGCTTGGCCTGGCGTTTGCAAGGGCATGCATTACCCTCTTCATTTCCTGACACCTCTCTCTCTCCCCCCATCATCCCCCCCCTTTCCACGACACACAGGGAGGGGGAGGAAGCGTCCGCGCTGGCGCGGCGAGACCCCGCCGTTCATCCGTGCTCCTCGTGCGTGACTGTGGGCGGGTGAGTCACATTAAGCGCTCCTGCCTTCCCATCTCGCCCACGCCCGCTCGCGGGCCAGCGCAGGGTTCAACAAATCAACAGGAGCACGGAAAACACAACATCAGTCTAATCTAGTGTTTGCGGCGAAGTTTTCAAACCTAATCTAGGAGGAGAGGGGGGCCGGGGTGGAGGGTGGACGGGGGGGGGGGTGCGGACGGAGACGCAACAGTGGGATGCAAAAAGAAGGGGGAAGGCGCTGCAGAGGAGTGCCGCACCCCTCAGCATTTTTAAATGGTAAACGGCAACAAAAGCCCTGCGAGTGCTTCTGACGGTGGCTGCGTGCTGTGGAAATTGGCACAACGGGGTTACAAGTGCTCTCACAGTGGCCTGGCTTTTTTTTTTAATAACTCCCTCCACCTATCGAGACCCCCTCCAGACTCTATAGGACAATTTGACACACGCTAAAAGAGATAGAAAGACAGCGAGGTACAGGAGGTAGAGAAGAGAGGAGTGAACAAGAAAGGGGTGAGAAAAGGGGACGGCTGAAAGACCGATGGAAGCTGATGTATGAGTGGAGAAATGAGGAGAAACAGTGAGAGGAGAAGGAGAGACCGTGAAACAGGGCTGCAAATGCAGGACAGGCGGAGAGGTAAACGAGACAGAGAAGAGAGGGAAAGAAAGAAAAACAAGGGGGGAAAGAAAGGGTGAGAGACTTGAGAGAAAAGAAAGAGGGGGGGAGCGAGGGGAAGGGGAGAGAGGGAGAGAGAGAGAGGGGGTGAGCGGGACTGAAAGGCTCAGCAGCTCTCCTCTTCATTGTACGTGTGGCCCGGTGGAACCGCGCTCAGAAAAAGCCCGGGTCAGGTCCGGGACAGGGTCCGTGCTTTTGAGAGGAGTCCCCCCCGGGAGATGCGGTGAGCTCCAACAAAGAGACGGGGCCTCACCCCCCAAGCCCCTCGCCCTTTCTCTGCGGAGGATTAGTGCTGGTCCAGAGCAGGCTCCTTTCACTAAAGAGTTCTGTCCTTTCAGCAGTCAGCCGACAGCTTTCGCGGGGAGAATCTCCAGGGAAGCCGCAAAATAAATACATGAATAAATTCCACCTACACACGGCGCACGCTAAACACCACATAGATGGATGTATACCATTTTCACACATGCACAACCTGTGCAGACAATGTGGCCATACAACCTGCAGGTGTCAATAAACGATGGAGGCAATTCAATAGCCAGTTGCCATCGTCATCAGCTCAATAGAAACTCCTTACGTTGTGGATAAAATTGCTCTTTGCCATTCTCCAAGAATCCGGTCTATGACCCAGTTCTGTCCATGAAAGTGCATTGACTGATGGTATCTATGATCCTAGCATACTTTCCTTATATGTGACGTTTTTTGTTGTTTGAAACAGCAATTCTCACCAACAACACCTTAAATGACATCTAGCACCAGAGCTGTTCATTTGAACTCAGGTATTTTTCCAGCAGCTAAACAAACTCAGAGTTAAGACTGTTTAGGCCGTCAATACATCAGACCATGACATTCGATACGCCTGTCACTGGACAAATAATGAGTATTTCTATAACTGCAGGCGGTCAGTGCAAGCTTTGAGCACTCGCAGTAAAATATGATGTAAAAGACTGCCTGGCAATTATAAAAGAGCAGTTTTTTTTCCTTCATCGTGGAAGCTGTGCTTAATTTGGCCGAGTCTCCCTGAAGCATGTCTCGCCGTTTGACTGCAGGACACCCTGCCCAGAAACGACACAGAGAAAGAGCAGCACAGCAGAACAGGGAAGAGGGAAGGAAAGATGAGCAGCAAGACCAGGAACAGAGAACACAAACCGGGTAGAGAGATGCTGAAGGGTGAGAGGCAGGTATTAAATGACTCAAGGAAACGGCAGAATAATCAATGCCCAGCTGATGAATTCTCCTTCTCCAAGCGTTTGAAGAGAGGACAGCTAGTGCAGAAAATAGGTAGAACAGAACAGAGTGGAAAAAAATTTGTTTTTCAATTTTTTTTTCGTGAGGGGCATTCAGTCTCATTTCTGTAGTGCTGTGCACTTAAACTTCACAGTGTGAAGTCATGCATTTTTAAAAATCAGAGTATACATAGTCACAGATGGGGAGTCATTGAAATAAAATAAATGTATTATATAAAAAATAAAAAGTAACACTTGCTTGAATTCACTACTCAAAGTTGAAGCCAAAGCATCACAGTAATTACAATGAACACCCCCTCTGAACAGTACCATACTGTGACTGTCAGTTAGGACTGGACTCAGTCAGGATGAAGAGGACGCTACTGAGAAATTGACACTTAGGAAGGACTGAGTGCTGGTGAAAAAGACAATACCTGCACAGGAATAAGTATAGATGAAGAGGCCAGCATTGGAAAAGGACTAAGTACATAAGAATAGGACAACACTGGGACAGGAATAAGCATAGGTGAGGACAGTACTGAACCGCTATCTGACACATTGATGAGTGTTGAGGGGAGCAGGGTGAGGTTGACCCTTCACCTGCGGAGGATTTTGTGTTCACTGATTAAAGAAAAGGTTCAAAGTTTGATTGAATCCCTGCCTCATTCGTCTTCTTATCGTCTGACACGAGACCGAGATTCAGCTATCAGACACCCCCTCCCCAATCTAATCAAACCAACCAAGCCAGACTCTCACAGGTCCAAACTGTCCCCTCGAACCCTGACAGTACATATAGTATTAATGTGTGTGTCGGGGCGGGGCTGCCATTGGAAAACATCCAACTATGAGAGTTATGGGAACAGTACGTCGTGTCCTTCACACATTCACAGCCCAGACAGGCAAAATAAGGTACTAAAGAGTACAATGAAAGTGAAACCCGACAGCCTCTCAGTTAACTGAAATGAAACAGAATTCAAACCCCAGGAACCTCCTCACAGCGCTGGAGCTTATCCCAGGCCTGCGCTCAAGTACACCCCTCTGGGCTGCAATGGGTATAGAACCCACAACCCTCCGGGTCAAGGGTAAACTCACCGCAAGGCCCCCTCGGCCCTGCCGCCGATACGCACGGGAAAAAGGTCGGTAGGAATAAATCACAGGTCAGCACATTCCCTGCGAGACAGCTGACAGGTTCAGAGGGAGGAAATATGAATTCGAGAGAACGTGAGTCCTGAGCGACGTGCCGCGGCAGCGGGGAAGATTGATCTACCCCTGCGGGGCAGAGAGGCGTCCGTCAGAGCGCCCGCGTTTCACACATTTCCGCACAGGTTCCCGGGAGCCGCGCGGCGCGCTCTGCCTTTGGTCTCAGCTGCGAGAGGACTCAGGACGCGCAGGAGGGAGGGTCAGATCCGCGCCGAGCCGAGAAGTCATCCGACACGCTGGCTCAATTTAACATACAAAAACGGCTGTTTGCTGGTATCGGCCTGACATTGCCAATACTAATTTCATACCCCCCCATGACAGGATGGGAAGCTATAGCTATAAACACACAAACCATGTTAACACTGCACATGTTTGGTAGATATGTGCTTTTTTATTTATAAAGCATCCATCTCCCTTGACAACACAGAGATCTTCAAAGTCTTATCTGCTGTGATGCAGTATGCTTTAACTCTTTTGTACCAAATCAAAGATTAAGGCTGACATTTATTCAGTGACAGATCAGGTATGCAGTGGTTCTGAGCTGATTTGCTGTCCCCCTGTAGAATAACATAATTAACTTAGCCAGATGCAGAGGCAGTGTAATTTCATTGCAACAATCACGGCTTATCAACAGCATATGCGGGCAATATTCGGCAATATGCTTTACGGAAAACTTTTCAAAGCCTTTCTGTAGTGCCGGGACAATGAAGCTGTGTGAACCGTGTTGTGATTCGAGCTATGATGATTGACTGGTTAGAAGCAATTAAAAAAACACCGGTTTCCACAGTGAGGCACTGTCTCGGATGACAGCTCCACTCTTCCAGTGCTTCACAAAGACTCGCTCGCCCGACATGTGCCCATCTGTATCGCATCGGTAATTAAGCTTGTCGGTGACTAATTGGACAGACACCGGTACCGTGACTAGTTACACCAGCGTGGGCGGGCTTCATGTGTGGGGGTGATCAATGTTAAGTTCTTTGTCTGTCAGAGCTGTACGTGCAATTGTGCTCGAGTCATTTAAAACCCACCTTCTCTCCACTCCCTCTATTGTATCCGGATGTATGGAGTAACTTCAATCTTTATTACAGCTTGTTTTACGTTGTTATTTTACAAATGTTATAGCACAAACAAGCAGAATGAATAAACATTGGTTGTTCCGTCTTTGCTGTAAGTAAGAGGTCGAATGAAACACTGAAACAAACACGTTTATTTAAATATACCTTTTCCCCTATAATTACAGAGCCAATGGTTACTGGTGAATAGGAGATGTTGCAGCAAAAGCTGACACAGCAAAAGTCAGCATAAGTGCAGTCCAGTTAGCAACAATAAAAACACTGACTTCAGACAGGTTGAACAACAAAACAATTCTAAAGACCAGAGCCACTCCAAGAACCAAGCCACTGCTTCTGAGGAAACAAACGGTGATACTAGCCAAATTCCACCTATCACATAATGTAGGGCATTGGCAATAACCCTGCCGGAAGTTTCTATACTAATTGTAACATGATTAGGCATTAAACCTACGTATTTCATATTTCTGTCCTTACAACAAAATGGTGCAATTTAAGATAAGATTTACAGCAGCCAGGAATGTTACCACTATTTTACGAATCAGTGTTAAAAGGAACATGTGTGTGCAGTTCTCATGAAAACATGGTTAAGAGATTGCAGGATGCTTTCTAGTTTGCTTAGAAAATGTTTTTTTTGATATTACACACATTGACACTGCAATGGAATATGTAGCTAAAATTGAGTTCAGACCACCATCCGTTTTGTATATTGTACTATTACAATTGCCAGCATTCCATCAAAACCTATATGGATATATACTACATCAAGAGGTCAGGGAACTGCAGGAGGAAGATCAAATTTTCCATTCAGAACATAGACCATAATAAATGGTCGATTATATCATACAACACACATAGCAACTGAGGTTGTAAGGTCTTTTGTTTTGATGTTCTCAAATGTTTTGACATGAAACGTGATCTTGGGTATGATAAAGTTGTCTGTTTACTTTCTACAACAATGTACTGCCTCTTGTGGAAATTCTCTGTCACTTTTCTGCAAGATTATGCTGGTCATAGCAAAAGGATGCTTAGCAAATAAACAATGCTTCAAACTATAGAGGATTATATATGCTGTAATTAAATGCAGCACACATGAACATGAAAATACAAAATCAGTGCATTAATATGAGACATAATATATGGATGAAGAGAAAGGCAATGCACAAATGAATTGCTTTTGCTCATTTACCATGCTAGATATCTCAGTGTGCTTAGTGTCACAAGAAAATGTCTATTCACACAATACCACAGTGCAGTGAGGCCTTAATATTGCCACAAGGTTTTACTATTGTGCATGAATGTCTAACCACAACATGTCTGACTGCATTGTGACAAATAATGGTCCCGGAACTTTAAACAATACCATCATGTAGTGTACCTGGAGCACAGCAAGTATGCAGTATGGCAACATGGTACAGTCTAAAACAGTGTTTCCCAAACCTCTCCTGGAGGACCCCTTGTCCTGCATGTTTTAGATCTCTCCCTGCTCCAACACAGCTGATTCAAATGATCAACTCGTTATGAACTCCTGAAGCTGCTTCATAACAAACTGATAATTTAAATCAGCTGTGTTGGATTTAATAATAATAATAATAATAATAATAATAATAATAATAATGATGTTGCAGGGGACTGCTGCTCTGTATGAGGTCTGAGGTGGCACTCACTTCAAACACTTTCTCAGTGTACATCTCATCGTTGACCCGGTCTCTCAGAATGTCCTGGTTCTGCCTCACAAATGTAATGTACGTGTCGGCCAGGTCCATACCGGGTTTCTGTTTGGAGAGAGAGAAAGAGAGAGAGAGGGAGAGAGACAGAAGGGAAGAGAAGAGGAAGAGGGCACATGAGTAAGCACAATGACAAAGGAATACAGAGAACTGCACCGATGCCAACTGAGACACACTTTGTGAAGAACGTCAATTTGAACTCAATACGGTATTCTGAGGTATTCACTCCATACACTTTCAGTTTGATGACAATCGATTTCCTCTTCCAATGAACACTGAATAAAGCAGTGTTCTGTGAAAACAAAGAGAATGTGCTGTGCTGTGCTGTATGTATAAAATTTGATTTTTTGTGTTTGAATTCACAGTTCTACTATTCAAACAGGCTCGTAAAAGTACCTAGTGGGCTCAGTCACTGATTAATTGCAAGCCTAAATCAAAAGTGTGTCATATATTACCTTACACTGGGCAGGAACTACATCACATGTAAGAGTAAAAAAATAACTGAACATAAATAAAACCCTTACAAATGGCTGCTCTGGGTTTTGCGTCTGTCTCAGCTGTGTATGATATCCAGAGGGGATGTCAGTAGTAGCATGCCTGCCAGTAGCAGGTAGAGTGTTGAAGTTTTGATTCGTTAACAAGAGTTGATGATCATCTAAGTCATGCTTAGGAAACTTCAGTCTCACTGTAGAGCACTCCCGTTCTACACCCCCTCACCCCCACCAACAGTCCAAAGGTGGTCAAACAAATTCTGAAAATTCAGAGAAAGCACTTTACTTAGCAACTTTCACAATAAACACACTCTGTGAGCTGGCACCAAGGATGCTGAACATTAGAGGACTGAATGGGAAGAGATGGGCCTAGTCTAGACAGAAGCCTTTGTACTTTTGGTCCCTCACATCTCCCAATAAAACCTTGCAAGTTTTTTTTGTGAAGAATTACCAATCAACAGTGGCCCTCCCAGATTACATACTTTCATTTCTTCGTTATAAAAGATTGTCTTGATCTGTGCTTTTTTTCCTGTTTAAAAACCTCAATGCACAGCCATTCCTCTGAGGATGACCGGGCAGAAGCACATTATTCTTGGCAGCATTTCTTCAGGACGTGCAGCAGAAGAAAAAGGCAATACATTGATTTGGCTTGAACTTAATCTGTGAAGGTATTTACGTAATGGTTCTTTTATTCAGGCAGAAGTGAAAGTCAGATGGAGTAGGATGCCTTGTTTTACCTTGAGTCTAGAGATGCAACTACAAAAGAGCAGTACACAAACAGCATTTCGATTACGACTCTCTTAGAGTACATCTTGAACTGTTCTTTAAAAGGTTAAGCAGTTTGTCTGAATTTTGAATAACTTCAAAAAGGTGTGTCAAAAAGAAGCCCAGGGTAACTGTTTTGTTGGATGTAACATCACACACAAAGTGGGTGATCCTTACAGAGCAGCTTTTTGAAATGGCTATATGGTACATTCGGCTTTGCACGCCGCAATTTACATTGAGTTAGATTGGCATCCCATCCAGAGGGTGTATATGTTCACCAGCTGTTTCACACCATTAAGGCCTAAACTTGTGAGGCACCTGGCTCAGAAATGGCTCCTTCCCTCCTCACTCTGTATGAATCAGCCTAAAAAGACTAAACCTTCAACCATCAAAATCACCATCCGAAAAAACAATCAGAAAAAAATGGACAAAGAAAACCGGGGAGTATACCGCCATGACATCTTGCACAATCCAACATAAGCTACACACACACACACATATCTGGGGAGGGACCACTGAGCAAATGGTGGTGCTAATTTTACCACCTTCATTTTTATTTGTGCATAAAAGGGAAAAAAAGGAGCAAAACATGAGATGAAACCAGGTCTCTTGCTTGTTCAACGCAACGTGAAATACACTTGTAGCACTATTCCAAATAAAAAAATCATAATGAGAACTCCACTAATGATGACACACAAGAACAGCCCCCCTCCCATTTTAGCTACCAGATGGGTCCTTCACACCTTGGTTTCCTCCTCTTCTCTTAGCTTCCAGAGTGAGGCTGCATCGAACCATTAGATACAATGTGCACAACTCTACTGACTAATTGTGACAGCTGCCAATGGTTCCCAATTAGTGTTGACGTTTCTGAGGTCTAGCAATGGGCAGGGTCTGCTTACCTGCAATCAACCACTAATGTGGTTTTATTCACGCTCAGTTCGCTTCCCACATCACTGTCACAGTTTTATGTGTGCTTTTTTTCCCCTCTGTAACAACCAGTCCTTAAGTAAATCGATAGAAATAATACGCTCCATCAGAATTACAAGAGGCAAGTAAGTCCGGTACGCAACAATAGGCATTAGAATGCTACAAGACCAACACATGATTTTTGTATGCAGTGATTTCAAAAAACAAGCAGTCAACCTCAAAGGCCCAAACAGACACCTGTGTTATGCACAGATATGAGAAAAGACATCAGAACAGCAGCACAATGAAGGAAAACCACTAATACAGGAAAAGCTGTTGGTATTTGGAAGATAATAAATCCTTGACTTCAAACACTGAAGTCTTAACACTCAACATGAAGAAATGGTGGGTCCCTTTCTTATCAACAAGAAGCTTGATGGACAATGCTGAAGTGACTGAATGCTGAAATGTCTTCCGTTCTGCAAAGGACTCATTGTTAGCTCTTTATGTTTTTGACATCTTAAACCGCGCTGTTGACGTACATGCCACAGTAACAATTAAACCGTAGAAAAATAATCGTCAAATATAGTTTGCACAAAATGAATGATTCCTACTTCAGTCGTGTAGGACTCATTATTTCACAAAATTTAGTTTTTTTCAGCATTTGTAATGAATGAAAGCTCACCAAAGCAGAGGTCTTCAGAGCTCATTGAGGCAATTCACACATCAAACATACCCTATAATATCCACTCACATCCATTATAACTCATCAGTTTTCCTGAGCTTTAACCTGCAAGTTCCAGCTTTGCTTGTATCCTTTTTTGAAAGAAGACTCTTATCATCCACAAAGTGCCGCATGAAACATGCAGTTCTAATATGTATGTAAAACATTTTTTCTCTGTTTATTTGCATGGCAGACTCACTTTTTGAGGATGACTGCCATAGTTACATCGTTACATAGTTGTACAGTTGAATACTTGCGTCTCAGGTCACTTCAGGTCAAACACCTTGCTTAAGGGAACAACTGCGGCGCTCCAGATGGGAAGTGAGCCGGCAGGCTCAACAATCGAGTCCCCTGTCCATCTCCCCATGATGCCACGCCCCTTTATTTGGAGGCACTGGGGTGACTGGGGTCGTGGGCTGTCTGCTGCTAGCCACGCAGGGCTCCACACAGCGGGGGCGCTGGTCACAGATGCAGTGGGGAAAGACACTCCTTTTGTGACACCCCTTTTCCACTCTAGAGCTGAAGCTAGGCAGGAATCTGTTCTTATCCCATTGGTCAATAAACACGAAGTTTGAGTTATTGCTCAATAACTGCCCTCAGTAAAAATGCTATTTAAAGACACATTTGTGTTTTATAGACCTTATGGACCCTGCCTTTTTCTTTTAGATACAGCGAACAACAGGAGCAGACATGCCTCAGTCTAGGAGTCCAACATGAAATACGGCATTTCCCCCCACAAATCAAGACACTACTGACTAGCTGAACATGAGTGACAGCACAAACAAAAGTGACCTGAGGACAAAGATGAAATGTTTCAACCCCTACATTTCTCTAATGCAACGTGATAGGCCGGTGCAGTTCACGGGTATTGTAGCATTCATGTGTCTGGTGTCAATCAGCCCGGTCTCCGCGTTCTCCCTGTGACAAGGTGACAGGCAGGCGTGACAGACAGATCAACCCGGGCGAGGCCCCCGCAGAGCACGCAGGTACAGTTTGCACGGAAAACAGGGCGCGCCGCTTTGTTTGTTTGTTTGCAAACATGGTGCGGAGTTTCACCATAAAGGATACAATAACATCAGTACAACTGCAAAAAAAAAAAAAAAAAGTCCAAAAATTCTTCTGCCCCAACTGTAAGCAGGGTTCGGGGAAGGTGGGTGGGGTTGTATGTGTGAATTGATGATTAGGAGTGAATAAAAGGTGCACAACAGGACAGATTAAGCGTGGGCTAATGACTGGTTAACCTGGAGGGATAAGCGCCCGGAGGAGAAAGGAGAAGGGGACAGAAATGTACTGTAATTACACGGTGTGTTCAGTCTGGCTTCCTGCCGCAGATCCGCTCCCTACAGGTGTGCGTCCCACGGGGGAGGGCGCGTCGGGCCGGTGGCAGCGCGCACAAAAGGAGCGGAGGAGCTTAGCCTCTCGTGACAAGGGCGCAAATGTGTCTGGGGCCAAACCCGACACCGCCGCGCTCCGCCCCCCGCGCTCCGCCCCCTCTCTTTCACAGGCCCGGAGAATAGCTTTAAGGTCCCTCTTTTCTCTCTGCACAAAAGAGCAAGGAGGAGGTTACATTATAATTTAACGCGGAGCTGGAACACCGGGCCGGCTCCCATGTCGGGCAACCTGTGCTAACAGCGCGCAGGTTTAATCTGGTCCGACGGAGAGCAGGAGGCAGTGCTGAGGCCCGTGAGTCAGACGGACTTGGTGAAAATCCTGGTATGTCCATGGCACACTTCCCACAGTGCAATATCTACTCCAGCTAAGAATCCCTGTACGGGTGGACAGTGTTTGGCAGATACACTGGTCAAACATTTTCTCAACAGCACCCATTTGCTTCCTTGGGAAATGTGTGCATACATTTCACATCCTATGGAAAAATAGGCCCAAACAGGCTGAAGAAAAAGAAGACTTTTTTTTTACACCATGAGCGTGACATGGAGGGCAATGTGTCCAGCTTCCAGTACTGGCCGATGTGCCCTCATTCCATTTCAGATTCTGACTGGTACTCTCACGGGAAACCGGGGGCCTGAATCACGCACTCAGCCAATCAAAAACCCCAGAACCTCCCCGACACAAACAGCTCAAATTCACTTCTCTCGCAGCGCCGGCGTGTGTGGGATCCCTTTTACATAACAGAGTATCCCTACCATTAATTTGTCTCTAAGACTACTCAGAACAAAAAAAAAAAACTCTGTCCCCCATTTTTGTGACTCATTAGTTTCTTTTGCAGTTGATGACCGCCCACTATCACCTCAGAGAAATGCAAAACTGTTTTTCCAGCCAATTGTGTTTGTAATTAGCCTCACTGGGACGTCTCTGTCTAAGCACTCTGACATTACCCCGCATCACGGCACAACACTGACATCCTCACACCCTTTTGGACCCCTGTATTTTATGGCAATGTAGAAAGCAGCATTTATCATAATTAATATCATCAAACATGATGTCAGCATACTAGTCCAGCACTGCATGTCCTCGTGGAAACATTTAAAAAATTCAAAAAATGAATCATAGTTTTATAATCTAAATAATAACTTACATTTGCATTTACATTTGTGCATTTGGCAGATGCTTTTATCCAAAGCGACTTACAAGTGAGGCAGAGTTCAACACAAACTTAATATTTACATATATATATATATATATATGTTTTTTTAATATTCAATTCAAGTTTATACTTACAGGAACATCCACATATTTGGCAGCCGCTTTCGCCTGTGTCAAAAGAAGTCAAAAGGATAGACTTGTTATGTCACACAAATCTTCTCATTACAAATGACACTTTACACTCTTAAAATGGCCATTGATAGGCATTGCTCTTGCTAATAAGCTGGAACTCACTGTGAAGGACAGGAGGGAGGAGAAGAGGGTCCCTTCATCGTAGCGGGAGAGCTTGGAGAGAACACCGTCTAAAACTGCCGCAAACTGCAGGGAAGAACACTCCAAATTACATAAAATAAGAACCTTACGCTTATCAGCTGCAAAAGAATACGAACCTTAACGCTTAGCACTGTAAACCTTATGGTGAAGGAGATGCGCTGTCTATGGTAGGGAGAAAGCACACTGCACGTATGAGGATCTGATCATGTTGTTTGATTTACAGATAATTTTTTTTGTCAATCACTGATTTGCAAAGGACGAACAGTGTGCTACTACGTCTCGGCCCTGACCCCATCTCATCCTTGTGGGAGACAGCGCGACCTCAGTGTGAGGTGACCAACACGGAGGGTTCCACACACCAGCTGCAAGGGGGACGACATGACAGAGAGACCGCCAGGGAATGTCACCATTTCTCTTCAATCGCTCCTGCCACACTGTACCTTGGACACCAGAGTGGAAATCATTTCCTTAAAGGCCTCTTCGATCAGGACATCGATTTTAGAGTGGTACTGTTGCTGAGGAGGAGGGAAAAAAGCAGAAAAACACACCAGATGAGTCATTTTACAGATGCAAAATACAAGCCCCCAGTGCCCCCCATCACCCCCCCCACCACTAATTGGTTAGCTTGAGCGCCGTGCGGCAAAAAAACACAAACTCAATCTGCCCACCCACCCCATATTTTTTTTTCCTCCATTCTCTCCCCCTCTGCATTCAGCAGAGAAAATCTTCCCATGTACGAGGTTGAGTTAAGCAGCTAATAGGCCCATTATGGGAGTGAATGGAACTCCCGCTCTCGTTTAGGGCGAAGGAATTTGAAGGATACTTTTTGTGTTTCCCACAATTAGGACAGCCTTGTGTTTTTCTAAAGGACAGGTCCAGCCGAGGGGGGGACCAAAGCCTAACGCTAGATTCAATTAATCCACCATTTCATGTCTGATAACTCTTATTCACCATTTATTTAAATTGTGCTGCCAAGGGAGGGAGAAAGAGCTTCTATTTGTAGCTGTGAAAAGAAGCCTTCGCTGCTAGCACCGACGGCAGGAGTTCATCTCCACTGACAATGGCCTTTTACAACACCTCTAAAGAGTGCTGAAATTAAAAATTTCAATCAACAAAGACGGAAGATCAGTGACAAATTGAAGGTGCAGAGAGGTCATTGCTGGCAGTCCTAATTCTCTTTTCTCATTTTTTCACCACATGAAATGGCTGCTTTTTAATAAATAGAATTTAAAAGAAATCTTAAGGACTTTTTACCTCAATTAATACTGCCGTGTTTGCTTTTTATATTACAGAGGACACTAAATTGTACTGCCTTTTTTCTACTACAGAGGGATTAAATTGTAAAGCCGCTGCCGTATGGGTGAAAACCAAAAGGACAATTATTCTTTTGAACAACATTTATCTGGTAGCAATCCACTGAGAGCCACTTTAGCGAAAAGCATTTTCTAAAGCTTAACCTTGCAATTCTGTATGCGATACAAAAAAGCATTTGGCTGGATAAAACAATCTTTATCTTACATATCCACGTAATTATCCCAAGAATTTACTAATGTACACAAATGCCCGCCCATGTTCAGAAATGCTTAAAAAAAATTCGATTAACCGCTCAGAAACCTCTGAGGAAGACCAAACTATTGAGCTGGCAAGTGGGTGAGGCACAAAAGGATTGCATCTCCCTATTGTGCCCTCCCAGCTGAGCCATTGAACTATCATTTCTCAGTAAGACGTCAGCCCCACTTTGCTGTGCAAAGGAATGCCATTTCTGCACTCGGGAAAGTTTGTTCCTCTGCCTTTCTGGAGGCGAGGAACAAAAGGTGAACCTGCGTGGCAGATGCCACTCATCGTGATTGCATTAACACCACCAGGCTTCCTTCAGTGAAGGCTGTTGGGCTCAGAACGGACACCACGGGACATTCTTCATCCAACGTACACCCAAAACACTAACTACTTTAAGCACGGGGAAGGACACATTCCTAAAACTGAAAAAAAATGAATTAATCATTGTATGGCTATATGATAATGGGAAATAAAGGATTCAGTATATATGAATAAACACAACATGGAAATATGTGATGGTGAATCTGATGGTTGCTTTTAAAGAAAGGGTAAAAGTGTATATTTTGCAGATGAGGTAATGGACTGATGCACTTACCCACTGCTTATCACTCTTGGGTTCAAACAATAGCATGCAGGGGAAAAAAAAACAGAAACATAAATGAAAAGTGAAATTAAAGTGTTAAATGCACAATATTGGAATGAAATGCTGATCATGACAGAAAAAACAGATTTGTTCTGAAAAAGAAAATGCCTGCACAATGATTAAAACACTAGGGCGGTCTTGATTAAGGTATAATTGACAAACATGATATCCAATATAAAAGCAAAATTATGCCTTGTTTAAAGATACGACAGCTGATTATGCAGAGACGACTGGTTACAAAGGCAACCACACACATGGGGCGTAGACACTGTATTGGTTTTCTCAATCAGGTTATTGATGAGAGAACTTCCAAGGGTTCTGTGCTTCATTCACTGGTGCCAGAAGGCTACTGAATAAAATGAGAAATACAGCACACTCTTCACACTGAGCTACACTGCACAGTGCTTCCCAGTTCTCACCCTTGGGATCCACTGTATATGCTGGTTTTCCTTCAGACTCCTGCGAGTCAATTAGACTGATAAAGAGGATAAAGGAATGCTAATCTGGCATATTCCCCTACTAATAGATTTTTTTTCCAAAGACTTCTTCCATTTATTTTCTGTAAATACCTGCCCCTTAACTTGGGAGCAGCTATCTCAATTAAGCTATTTGATTGTTCAATTGTTTTATGTCATATTTTAATTAACTACAGTTATCACAAACAATGAAAAACTAATCTTAGGAGCAGCTCTCGAAAAAGTCCAATGCTACGCTATCCCATACACGCAAATTCAATTTATATGTTATCCAATCATATCCCAGATCACTCTCACTTTTTACAGGCCAATGCATTCCGTGACCCCAGTTTACACAAGTAAATAATTAGTAGAGTTTGTTGCTATGACAACACATACTACATCTTAATCAGATGATTGACCAAGGTTGTAACACACAACTTCTCATACATGGTAGTATGTGTTCATTGTTGACACTGTGATTGTACTGAAGGTCTCTGATTGGCTATGAATGTTTATTATAAAGTTTATTGGTTGGGGGATTTTTTAACATCATCAAGTAATTACAGGACTAATTTTTATAAGATCAGATCCTCCTGGAGCATAATTTTTCAGAAATGAAAAAAACAGGTACATAAAATATTATTTAATTTATTCACTTTGCAGATACATTTGGAGAACATTTTATATATCCATTTCTAGAGCCAGACATTGAGGAGTTACAATCCAGAAGTTTCACACCTGGGACTTGATCCTGAAACCTTCTGGTTTTAAGCCCAGCTCCTTAACCACTACTCCACAGTTGCCCAGTTTCTGCTCCTAGGGAAAACTCGAGACTGACAGAGGTGCTTCCGACGGTGAGGAGATGGCGTTCTTTGAGGCGGCAGTTGATGAGGGAAGCTTAAGAGCAAAGTGAGATTCACCTCCAGGGACACCGCGAATGAATAGGCTGCAGGTGGGACCGGGGCTCTCTTCATCTGAAGGTCGAGTATCGCTAGTGGAGGGTCACCATGACCACAGACTAGGGAACACACGCTCTACCGAGAACACCGAGAAGGTGGTGGGGGGGGGTTGGGTAGTGGGGGAGGGGCTGCAAAGTGAGTAGCACTCACTACTTCTGGTCAAAAGTGGCAGGCAGTAGTGGAGAAACATGGGGACATTTTCCTACACTGACTGGGGTATTTAGGTACCTGAGATTTGTACAACTGCATAAGCAATGACGCAGTTAGTTGGGCAGGTGGCCTTGTCTACATGTTAGGTCTAGCTGACATATCCATTTCTCACCATTATATGGGTGATGACAGTCAACAGTGGCCAACCAAAAGCTAACACTAGGTGTATAAGAAGAAAATATTTAATGGTACATTAAGCTGTGGGACGCAGTGGGCAGCAGTAGGACGAATGTACAGTCGACTACAGTCGAGTCAAAGCCAGCAGTTTGATGAGTCAGGCTTTGTATGTCTACACACCTGCCTGCATCTCCTTCTACCACTGAGTCTCCCCACAGACTGGGCTCAATACCTGATTCATG
The DNA here is from genome assembly GCA_019176425.1 of Megalops atlanticus. Classification (NCBI taxonomy): domain Eukaryota; kingdom Metazoa; phylum Chordata; class Actinopteri; order Elopiformes; family Megalopidae; genus Megalops; species Megalops atlanticus. The sequence continues at coordinate 10,772,341 of CM032897.1, forward strand.
CTCCTTCACATGTCTTGGGGATACTGTAACTGATATTAACAGGGGAACAGTGCTAGGTGATTATAAACTGTATTTATCCCGGGGGGAGGTGGGGGGTTGCAGAGAAAATATTCACCCTGGTGTAAATGTGTACAAAAAGATTATATATGTTTTTTGCAACCTGTACGCTATGAGCTCTCCAGGCAAAGAATGGATTACACTCTAAATCTAGCTTCAAAAGTAGTTTTAGTGATATAGTTCTCAGTCCCTGGATCCTGCAGACAGTTGATGGTTCCTGCAGTAGAAGGCCTACCTCCTGGCTGGAGTCCAGTACACAGAGTTTGGAGGCCTGCTTCTTGGCATCCATCAGCACGTTGAACATGGTGCAGACGGACAGAGACACCCGGAAGTCCGTCGACTTGCTGGCCTTCTGCATTTTGGAATCGAAAGCAGCTTTTGTTCTGGTGGAAGCAATAAAAGGCCATTTGAAATGGGTAGTCTCTGGGGACCAATTAAAAACAAACTGTCTCGTTCTCCCCAGCTCCATCGTTTTCTCCTGCAAGTCATTAACGGATGAACACTGAACGGCATTAATGCCGTCGCAAATGAACGTTTGAAGAGCATTCATAATAGGAAGCTATTTTTTTCACACTACACAAACAAAGGCCACTGAAGAACAATTGAATCCTCAAACAAAGATTTACAAGAAAAAGTGATATATTTTATCCTGTCTTCCGTGGAGAAGCCAAAAAAACAGCCTCTTGACAGCATGCAGACTGTGAAATTAAAGAAAATGTGAAGAATGCAAAGTGTGAGAGAGTCGCATCAGGGTGTGTCACAGGAGGGGAGGAGGTATGGAGTCCAACATTTTGTCACAGGGGGACAGAATGGGACAGGTGACGGTTTGACCTCTGACCTCTTGACGCAGGCCTCCACCATGTCGCTGGCCATGAGTTTCAGCCTCTGCTCCAGGTGTTTGGCGAACTCCGGCTCCGGCCAGTGCAGGTCCATCATGAACACCTGCAGAGCGTCCAGCTTCCAGAAGAGGTCCTCCGAGGTCGCCGAGCCATTACTGTCAATCAAACCCAGTGGGGTATTGCGTCACATTTTTGTTTTGACACATACAATGGTGGCTACAGAAATAAAGGGATTTTTTTTGAAGAGTGTGGTCTCATGTTGAGAGCTTTTGAAGATGAAAAGATAAGAGATGCTGTTTATCCACATTAAAACATGGCAGTTAACACACATACCCTTCTGCTGATAAAGACATAGCTCTTATTCCTGAATGTTTTTCTAGATACGCCATATGCATGCAGGACGGTACATGATTACATGTGTGTCTACTTATGCTGCTGTTGCTTGGGCTTCAGGCAGCAATGCCATTGTGTACTGGGAAAAAATAAGTCCTAACAGGAAAACAAGAGAAAAGATTCAGATCATAGCAAGTGTCTGTGTGTCAGGTGTCTGCGCTTCTGTTTCCTGTGTTCCTCGCTGCAAAATCCGTAAGAGAATCCAAATCATACTGCCCTCTTAACAGCCAGCCTTCAAAACATGTCCTCATCCAGCTGTAGGCCTGGCATCATTTTACATGTTTGCACCTTTTCAAGAACATCACAGCTAATGTAAAATTTCTTTTAAATGAGTTATTGTTGACATCGCTTATCTGGGTAACACAATCCCTTTCTTGGGTTATTAAGAACACTGACACAGTGTTGACTCGGTGTGCTAAACACAGATTAGAACTCCCCGCCTGAGGCTCCGGGGGGTCGGGGGTGACGCACTGCCAATCTCGTGACACAGAGACAGATGGACTGCCATCGCCAGGCTCTGCTGGTGTGTCTCCCATAGGTGACGAGGCAACACCTGGCAGCTGGTGCCAGCAGCATCCAAATGTACATCAGCCTCCAGGACCGGGGAGAAAAAAAAAAAAGGGCACACACGCCTTTAAAAGACTGTTAACTTCTCAAGTGGCGCTCTGCGTAAAGAGTTTGGCAATTCTGCAGCGCAATTACATGTGTGCCACACCGACTCCCCTCTTGCCTAATTAGCCTCTCTCCTTCTCCCAGCTCCCCCCCCCCCAGGCGTGCCTGTGTGGGAAGACTCCTCTAACGAATAGCTGAGTTCATGCGGCACACAAATCCCAGGGTGGTACAGGGGCCCCCATACACCTCAATTCCCCCCCCTTTCCCACCCTCATCACACCTCAGGTCCCATAAGAGCCCTCTAAAGCGGCTACAGTACACAATTTATACTGCAGGGACTGAAATCCCACAGCAGTTCGAAGGAGAGGAGACTCACACAAAGACGCCCTGTACCTGAGCGCATTATTCTCCTGCTCTTCTGAAAGAGCCAGGCTGCAATCTTCACGACATCAATCTCAACTGCATTTAGAATAACATTAAACTGTTTCCACCACAGATGTTCAAATTTTCTTAAAATGTGGCAGAAGAGATAACAACATAATTAAGGCAAACGCAAGAAAAGTACGGTCTGAAAATTAAGCTTGTGCATGTGTTGTACATATTATGAACACCAGCGAAAGAGATTAATTTACAAAAGCACATATATGCACACGTTCACAAGGTTTGTACAACAAGGCTTATAAAGAGACCGTATACTCACAAAATGTCAGGTAAATTAACTCCTTGCAGGCTACAATTTCAAAATAAAAATATTTTTTAGTTTCAAAAATCCATCAGAAACATTAGGATTATTCCCAATTCCCTGACAGAGTTAACAAACAACTGAGATAAACATACACATGCCAAAACACTGCACAACTCACATAAAATTCACAAATGAAAAAAAAAGTAAAGTATTGATTAAAGTATCAGCAAAAAGACAACTAAGCATATGCCTCTGTTGTAAATAATGTAATTTGCAATTACAACACATGCCATAAGACCTGTGGACAGCCAGGGAGGGACAGTGGTGTCATACTCTGTTGAAAGGGAATACTTCTCTCCTGCACCAGTAAAAGTGTGTTTAAATATATGAGGGTGCTAAGTAAGTATGGCAGCTGGCTGTTACATATACAGCTAATACAACCAGTCCTTTGCACTGATATTTAACTGTCAATTTTAAAGCAGCTGCTGGGCATTCTACTATACATGCAGGGCTGCTTTTTTCCCCCCACCTATAGAGTGAAAGATCTAAACAAACCCCTTTCTCATTCCTCCCGGGTGGCGCTGTCATTATGTCGCTGTGATGTTATAGCGACATGATAACTGTAATGCTGTGCGGATCATGCGCGCTGGCTGGGCAGCTCAGTCCAGCAGCCCACAATATTTGCCAATGATCCCCTGGGAGGACAGCATTGCAGAGACGAAAACACAGCAGGCAAGGATGTGATTGTGGTAATCAATCTGGCTCCCCACAATTATTGGGGATACAGTGTTTTGGCTTATTAAAGCCCCCCACAGCAGTCAATATTCAAGCCATGCACCATCTTGTACAAGCACAATCACAATCACATGCATTGCAAACACATGCCTAACACTATACACACACACACACACACACAACACTACACACATCACAATAAGAGCCAGTCACGGTGGCCCACTCTTCTCCTCCACAGCCGCCATTCCTTTGCTTTCTGAAATGAGTTTTTTTTCCACCAGCCATGAAATGCCTGATATCTTTGAAGTAGTCACTTAAAAGAGAATTTCTCTCATGTCTTCAGTGAAGAAACAGTAAGGTCAGCACATGTTCATATTAGAGGTGAAGGTTTGCTTTGATTGACAGGGCTGTTTTAATTGCATAAGGACTAAAGAGCAGGCTGTTTCCTCCAAGTACTCTCAGAGTGCAACACAGTCAACCTGCAGAGGGACAAATCTTTGTTTCCCATTGGCAGAACTTATGGATTGCCTGAGACTTTATTGGTATAATTAAGGGGGCAAACGTTTCTGGAGGCCGACTGTAACGTCAGAAAATGTTTCTATTGTAGTACAAGGCAAGAATAGGTCACTCAGCCCTTCTTAGCATTTAATATTACCTATAGGTACATTTATTTCTTTGGCAAGTTCTGTCTCAAGGGATCAAAATGACAGTGACAGCCCTAATCATTCCAGCTATTACATTACATTACTGTCACTTAGCACACGCTCTTATCCAGAGTGACTTACAGTTTCATCCATTTACAGCTGGATATTTACTGATGCAATTGTGGGTTAAGCACCTTACCCAAGGGTACAACGGCAGCGCCCCAGGAGGGAATCCAACCAGCAACCTTTCTGTTACAAGCCCTGCTCCTTACCACTATGCCACACTGCCGTCCATGTATTGATAGCTGTGCGTGAATACATGTAAAAATTAATTTGAAATAATTCCCACCAGTGCGCTCTAGTCCATTTCACATTGCGTGAAATAGCTTAAGTGGTTAATAGGGTGGACAACGGTTAAGATTTTAAACACTTCAATCAAATCTCCCGAGCCTCACTTTACTGAGACTGAAGAGATAAAGTTCTTTAAGACAGAGACTCTTGTTGGCGCTCTCTGTGTGTACATTTTTCTATAGCTTCTGTAGCTCTCTCAAGTGCTGCAGAGGAGAAGGTGCCCAGACAGTAAAACTGGTACACTTATGGGCCGGGCCCCTTGTCCCAGGATCATACACACGTGTTGTCACATAGTGGGCCCATCCACGAGGGCGCAGAAAAACTGGGGATTTGTGGGAGGGTGAGAGGCAGGCTGGGAACTTTGGGCAGCGGCACATTCGGAAGGTTGTTAGTTATTGTCCTGCAAATAAAAAAAAAAACAACAGCGGCACGGAGACTGAGTTTTCCTTACCCAGCCCCCCGTGGGATTCCTCCCCGAACGCTGGACACATCCATGCAATACCTGCAGGCTTTACTGAACACAACACAACCCAGCTGGACTCCAGATCTGTTTTTGATACCATTTCAATGAAATGCATATATCAGTTCTGGCATCAGAAACAGGGTACGAAAAACTACTGCCAGCAACAGCACTAACACTCGCTAATCAATTTTATAAATCATAAAAGGCTGCCTGTTTGGTGCTCGCTCTTTCTCTACCTCTCTGCCTTTTCGTATTCTACTCTCCTGATGGGAGATTGCTCTGCTCCTCTGTGCCGGAATCAGGGCAGGTCACGCACCCCCCCGGCCGAGTTAAGTGGAAATAAATGGCCTTACTTGACGGGCTGCCACGTCTCCTGCTCGAAGCCGCGGTGGATGGACTGGGCGATGGAGGACTCCATCAGATCGATGTAGCGGACCACCAGCGGGATGAAAAGGTCCTGCAGGTGCTTGTGGAAAGTCCCGTGGCACAGGTACGCTGGACAAACACCAGACACAAAATCAATGCGCGACACAGCGGAGTTTCGGCCGTGCGGCGGCAACCATGTGGGAGCTGCAGGCGAGATGTGATATACAGGATGTCTGCATCCTTCTCCTCAGTATGGCCCTGATCTCGTGGGAGATGGAGAGAGCTGGGTTCACAGCGCTGATCTACATTACTGCACTAGATGGAGGAATCACAGTTTAGTTCACGAGATGCATTAAAGTTGCTCTGAGACTCACTGCACATGCCCATTACAGCTAGCTAGTAGTAATAGGTAATTCAGCAGTTCGCAAACTTTTTTGCGGTCTTTCTTACATTGCATTGTTGTTTGTAATAACAATAGATGATCCGATACATGACAAAAACACTTAAACGTTTTCCTCCAAATGTCATGGTAAATAGGAAACGCACACATAACCTGAAGCAGGTCAGTCTCAAAAGACCTGTGGTGGTTCCAGATGTATGATTAATCCTATATACTGATGATGGAAGGGCTTGGTGGTGAGATCTAGATTATATGGGGATGGGATATGGAGGTAGGCAACAGTGATGAGAATTAGGATCTGATCTTGACAGAGGACAATGTAACTGGATGTGAATGGGAGGAAGAGGCCAGAAAAAGGGAGAGAAACAAGGAGAAAAGAGAACAGAGGGAAGAAGACATTAGGGAAACAGAGGAAAAATGGATAAGACAGGAGACACATAGAGAGAGAGAGAGAGAGAGATAGAGAGAGAGGGAGGTGGCGGTTGCACTGGGCTTTATTAGTCTTAATTCTACTCTCCTCACTGTGTTCCTTTATTGTTAACACTAGCCTTTTCATCCTCCCAAAGGAATGCTTTACTTCACAACCATTTCACTGGCTCATAGCAGTCATTTAAAATACATTACTGCTCTGGAATATTACAATTTGTCACTTGTTCATCAAATAGTGTATCTATTTTAAGATGAAATGCATTTAATAGATAAATTATACAGAATTGCAATAATAACAGTCATTTTTATTATTTGTATAAGAACAGTGACAGTGATTAAATCTGTTTCTATTACTAGACCAATTTCTTTTCAACTTAGTGGTTTGAAATACATTACATTTGACTACTACATTATACTACCTATTTACAAAACATGTTCACCGCATAAAGGCATACAATTTATAGATTTTCCAACTCATTAACATAATTAAATAAAATATTAAACCATAGTATTTGCTAAATTAGTCTTCTTTTGCCTCTCTTGTAAACACTACAGTTTTGAAAAGAAGCTTTTTCTTGTATTCTTCTCCTAATCACAGATATGTTGTGACAGTACTGATGATTAGGAAAAAGTAATTAAGAAAAATGAAGGGAGGAAATAATCACAGGGACAAATTCAGCTCCTCACAATCAAAACAGTTACAAGTTGCCCTTGAATCTGTTTGTCTCTATTATGTGCTATGAATGCATGGATGATGTTATCTGATTCATCATCTGAGGACCCTCTTCTTCATCATATTACAAATAAAAGCCCACTATGGATGAATCAACATGTGTAGCCTGTCATGTCGATCCTATGCGCTAGCCACTGGAGCCCTCTTGCGTGGACAACTGTGTCAAAATGAAGGGGACAAAGAGGCCCTCCAGCTAAATCAAAAGAAACTCAACATGCCCCCCCTACCAATGTCTCACCAGGTAGGCTAACACCATCCGCCCTTCCGAAAACAGGACCATGACTAGCTTCAAACCCAGCACCTCTTCCAATTCCAAAGGTTAACCACAAATGATTTTCTCTCACGCTTGTGAATGGTTTCGAACGTTAGTAAACTGGCTAAATGGAATGTCTGTGTGAAAACAGAACATGGTAGATCCATTATCCTGTTTCAGTTGATTTCTGTTGATAGACAAATATGTGTCCTCTTCTTACTGGCTTTGACTCATCATGTTCCCGAATGGATTTAATTTCATATTTACATGAAGTGACTCAGAGCCATGGGGAGAGTGACATGGACACTCCTAAACCTCTTTCCTTACACACAATCTCTTCTAGCATCACATCTGTAATGACAGGTGAAGTCCGCCAGCCACAGACAAACACACCATCAGTAAGATGTGATGAAACAACTTGTACAAGGGCAAAACTGACTAACTAATGTCTAACCACTCCCGGTTGACTTTTATTTCTGTAATTTCCCCAGCAGTACCACCTCGCCGGTGTGGTGTTAATTACCATGATGACAATGGATGAGCGCCACAAATTAACCTTTTCTCTTAACGAGACTTGTTTTCTGTGGCACTACTGGTGTTAATTAGCGCGGTTAGTGGTGAGAAAATGTTCCAGGAACTTTGAACATGTTATAGACAGCTCAGGATGCGGAGCCTACCACGCTGTGCTTTAAATAGGGACGAGGGGGTCACTCACGGTCAGTCCTAAGGAAGTTGTTGAGCAGCTGGAAGAGCGGGAAGCTATCCCATGAGTCCTGGGGCTGTATCTGCAGTGCAGCATCCATGTCCACGCTGTAGAGGGACAGGAATGTCTCAGCGTGTTCCGCCATAATTTCTGGCCACCATGAGAAGGCCTGAAAAGATGAAAAGAAAATAGAAAAACATTTAGGAAAGTGTGTGTGAGAGAGAGAGAGAGAGCGTGGAAAACTGGAAATAGACAAGAAAACGGAGTGAAAGAAAGAGACAGGGAGATAGGAAATCATGAGGGAGACGGTCAAAGAGTGAGTGGGAGAGAGAAAGAGAGACAGAGAAGAAAACAGGAGGGGAAGAGAGACACAGGCTGGAAAACACAAAGGAGACAGAGAGAGACAGATGCGAAAACACAGAACAGAGACAGAAAAACATACTTAAAGAAGAGAGAGTATAGAAAATGTTAATAACACAACACAACAAAGCGAGCAGAAAGGAAACTGGGGGGGGGGAGGAAACCACACCAACCAAGATGGAAACGGCAAACAAGAAAAGACAAGCATCAAGCGTTGGTTAAAAAAAAAAAAAAAAAAAAAAAAAAAAAGACACCGTCGATGAAATGACAGGCAAGGAGGTGACAGAAAGCACAATGAAGCGGCCTTGAAAACACAGGCAAATGCTACGAGCTCAGACACCTGAGTAAGACAAATTAGCTGGCAACATCACAATGAAAGAACCTTGCAACAACACACACTGCCTCTTTCCTGCAGGGACTCAAAATAATAACACATATTCAACTGTATGTATAAAACTTTATTGTTAAGCTATAAAGGAAATGCAGATACCATTAGTTAGCAACGCCTAGAAGGGTATACCTGGAGATATGCCAGCCCCTGCTGCATCTGACATGAAAGATTTTAATAATACTGAAATCTAACCTGGCCACATCTGGTCTTAATAGATAAACAGAAAGAAATAGAAATAGAAAGATAGACAGCATAGTTGTGCTATCAGAAGAGCTCAATGCCAAAACTAAAAAAACTCAACACTTCATTCATTTCAGTATTCAAATTTAGGACAGAGAACTCAGTCATCAGATTCTTTTCAGGGCTCTACCAGTACCCAAATTATGGGAACAAAATAAAAATTTGATACATTTTATAAATTGTATCAAGTATTTAAATGCCAGATTTTCAACTCTGGTGTTCTGTAATCTTTGCAATGAGACTCCCCTCCTAGTGATTTCAGCATGGCTTCCCCTTGAAATCTCCTTCCTTTTTAGTTCTCTAGCGTTTCACTCTTCTTCTGTATACGACTCCTCACTCTGCATAAACTTCCCTCAAAAGATTTTCTGCATCATTTGCAAGATCTTTATGTTATGAGAGAGCTATTTGTAGAAAGAATAATCTTTTTTTCAAAAGGACATTTAATTTTTCTATTAACTTTAATGAAACCCTCTGGCTGGTGCTATGGCTTATAGGCTGTGATTCAGAAGACTCAATCGTGCACACGATGCAATCGTTCCATACTTGATAAAATGAAGCAAAAACTTTCAATTTGTTGAACTAAACAATGAATTCAAATTGATTTACTTTTTTTTTTTTACACACTAGGGATTAATTTTTATTCTTTTTTCATTTAAATGAAATTAATTAATCTTTTCCTTTTTAATTAATTCATATGCAGTCAGTCAATCTGTCTGTCTTTGTATTGGTATCCCTTCTGTCCTTCAAAAAAGAGTGACCGCCCTCCACACAGTGAGTCCTGGATCTCTCTCACTGAAGTATGCAAATGAGAGAGAGTGAACATCTGAATGGGATAGTAATTGCACAACCGATCGCCTTTTAATTACTGGGAAGTTTAGTTGCTTTAATAATGAATGCAAGTGTTTATAGAAGATCAAAATTAATTTAAAAGAGAAGTTTGGCTGGTACAGTACGGGTAGATTCATTTTTAGTGTTGGGTGCTTCATCTTTGCTGTTGTCCGTACTACATTCCTCTGTGTTTGACATACACGTGCAGATTAAATATAATGAAATAAATCAATAAAAATAAAAAACATATGGCTTTATTTTGAGGCTCCTGATGTTCTATTTCCTCTGCTTGCATTGTGAACCAGAATTTGCATCTGAACACACGCACAAAAAGGTCATTCTCAAAACACGCAAATCCCAACAGGCATTTTAAGAATGTTTTTTTTTTTTTGAGTCTCCGTACACTGACTCAGTCGTCAATAGCTTTCTTTAGCCTGAAGAATGGAGAGCATAGAGACAAGTCAGATTTCACCTTGGCTTCCATTCTCTAACATCCAACAAGGATCTTTCTTCCTTCCTTAACAGCAGTCACCTTATGTAAGGGAAGAAAAGTGCAATCAGTAAGATAAAGCCAGCAAGCCACGGCATGAAAGCAAGCAGAAGATCGAACAGTGTGTGTGTGCGCGCGGGCGTGTGCGTCCTCTTTGAGAGGGTACGGAGGCCACTCAGGGCTAATGGAGGCATATGGTTTTCACCTTCCCCTGCCTGCATGCCAAACGCCTGGCAGCTCCAGCCATACCTGGCCTTGAGAAGGCTTATTCTTGGCCCTTTCAGACTCCTCTTTTCACCCCGGTACGGTAGTAAACACCATAAAGAGAGCTTTTAAAACGTGAGATCCTTTATTATTGCAGCCCCCCCAACACCCCACATCCCGCCCTCCCACAACGTGTGAAAGGCAGCCATTAAGAGAATCTTCATATAACTGATGGAATTGAGTCTATAGAAAGGGAGCCTCTTTCAGAAGGTGTCTGTGAGTCTCGGCGGGTCCACTCTAGCTAGCCTCGCAGCCTGCACCACTGTGGAGCTCTCAAATCAATTTACCAGCGCATTATTACCCCATCAAGCCTCAGGTATATTACAGTCTATAGCTTCCTTCACAATGAGGGCAACAAAAAAAAGATACAGGGCTGCTAATTCCCTCAAACTTCTCATCTTACGCACATAAAGGGCACATTGATTTGTTCAGACAACAATACCTGCATGTTAGTAATTATTTCATATATTCTAACATGCAGGCGCTCTGAATCTCACAATGCTTTCTATTCACGGCATCTGGAAAAGGAGTTGGGAGAAGTGACAAAAGAGAGCCGCATGAATTTCTATTCACTTTCATGCGTTTACATCCATGACTTCCACAAAGGCTTTATTAATAGATACAATACAGTGAAACATATTATGTGCATGACGTTACATACAGAACGTGTTACTTTCTGAGGTTGTATCAGAAAAAGAGTTGAGGAAACATAAAAAAGCCATACCTCTCTGATAACTTTTCACAACCTGTACATTTTTTTTTAAATTTTGAAGACAGGTAGCTCATCTATGGCATCTGAATGCACACCAACATAAATGTCTGTTAATAAAGAATAGGCTAAATTTAAATAAAGGCATTTACATTTATTCATTTGGCAGGTGCTTTTATCCAAAGCGACTTACAAAGGTTACAGTTCTTTACAATGTTATTCATTTATACAGCTGGGTATTTACTGAGGCAATTGTGGGTTAATTACCTTGCCCAAGGGTACAGCAGCAGTGTCCCCAGCCGGGATCAAACCGGTAACCTTTCGGTTACGAGTCCTGCTCCTTAACCACTATGCTACACTGCTGCCCACAGGCTTCATACTAATGTAATTTAAATGTATAATGCAATTTGTCAAATATATGATTTTCTTTTTTGAAGATAGAAATTTTGATTTCTACTGACACTACCACATATCCTTTTAGAATTCAGAGGCTCAAACTGCCCAAAAACAGCTGAAAAGGAGGATACACCATACACCTACTGGAAGTAAGCACAAAGGGATCTGGGGAGGACACGGCTCTTCCAGGAGAACCCTCCTTCTTGCAGTTTTTCACAGAAATCTCACTTGAGGCCTGTTGTTGAATTCTTGTTTATTTGTCCACTGCTCAGTTGCACTGCCCCTTTGCAAAGCAGCCCCTAACTCAACACTTTCTTCACACAGCGTCATTTACAGAGCGCTAGAACCGCTGAGGGATGAGACGTGACTGGGGAAACGGCACTTTGGCAGCTATTTAACTGAAAACTTTGGGGGGAAAGGGAGCGAAGAACATGGACACTTCACGACACTCAAAGGAACTGACAGCGTGAGAATCACCAGGCTCACCTACCTCTTTTCCCTTCGGGAGTCCAGCAAGAACGAGAAACAAAAACATGTTGGAAGATGCTTTGATACATTTCCACGTTGCTCTGTTCACTCCTAGATTTAATTCATTGGTGATTTTTCTACTAATATGCAGTCTCATTCCATTAAAAGAGTCAAAGTTTCAGTTAGAGCAGAATGTGTGGGACCTTTTCCATGATGGCCATTTGAATATAATTAGACTCAACACCTCTCTCTGAACAAGTATTTATCTTCATTTATTCCCATCATCACTGTGACAGGAGCATATTGTTGAGGATATAAATAGGTTTGCATATTTGTCCTGAACAGGTGTCTGGAGCCATGCTGTCAGGTATGTAAATGAGCACTGCATTTCAACATGAACTCAGCACCTGTGGTTGATCAATTTTTACAAGATATATAAAAAAAAAATGTAACATGGATATAAGAGGTGTGAGTTATTTTCATATGTCGTTATGAAAAAAACTGACATCAAGCTGCAGTTTAAAGTATTTTGTACATTTGTTTAATTAGTCACTTCAAGAACAGCTACACTGAGCATAATCATGCAAAAGAATTCAAATTAGCTAGTAAATGACAATATGAAAAAATGTGATCTGATTAAGATTTTTTTTGTAATGATAATAGCCATTTAATTTCCAGGCATACATCTTGCACATACTGTATGATACTAGATTAGACATACAAGTTAATACGAGAACCTCCATTACTAATGAAATGAATTTCAAAGTAATATCTGTAGTAGTGCTACATTTGTAGTGTCAGTGAATAAGTGAAATTGGGGTGTGCCGTCTGACTGAGTATTCGGTTGATGAATAGGCTTTGCGTTAGGATTAAACATACCTCTGAGTGGTGCTCGTCATTTTGCTGCAGAACCTCGATGCACAGCTCCCCAAGACGCATCATGTCCTCCAGTCTCTTCTCTGGGGGAGCCTGACTGTTTGCTGTGACATCATCAAACAGACACGTCTCTGTTGTGACATCACTACACTTGGGGACTGTTAATTATTTGCAGAGATTCGATTAATTAAGACTCAGTTAATTCCTGTCTCAGATTAAGAGCTCCACATAAAGAGATCCGCTGATAGAGGCTTTCTGTGAATATTCATGAGACAGCAGACCTAGGATACACAGTAGCAGAGTAAGATGGTGCCATGATGCTAATCATATTGTGTGATCAGAATCACAACATGAACAATTACAGGTTTTCTCCACAGTATATATTCATAAGCACTTATGTCCATTTGACGTCTTCAGGTTAAAAGGTGCAAAAAAACAGACCGTCTAATATTTCATCACCATTGATATTTCATTGATATTTCTGACTCAACACTTTTACAGTGACATCATGATACAAACACACCATGCTGTTGCACAAACGATAAAAGCTATTGTTCACATTGGTAAAGCCACAATGTGGAAGAAAGCAAATGAGGTGCTAAAACTGGGAGAATTACAGAAGGGTAGAGAGTAGAGTTTCAAAACAGGGGCCCCATCTGAGGAATTACCACAAATTTAACTTGCTCTTTCAATGGCACATAATATCTTGTTGGATACTGCTTGATTACTTAAAGTAATTAGGAGCACACACAAAAAAACACAGTTTGGATGTGTCTCTCAAGGCTGGTCAATAACTGCTATAAATGCTTGGTGTGGCCAATCAAACAGTCCCTGGGTTTCATTTTTTTACATGAAAAGCCCTGAGTGCCCAATAAAGTGTGTTACTGGCATGGTAGGCAACGAGGAGACAGATCGGTGGAGAGAATGGGAACGGCTCACCAGCTGAGAGTTGGCCACAGGCAGACAAACACGAACGCTGCTCAAGTCTCTCAGAGAAGTGGGGGGGGTTGGTGTTCCATGCCTCGATCAGCATTCATGAAGCATTTCTGATGGAGGGGCCAGAGACTTAAGATAGTACCCACCTTCAATCTGGGCGTATTCGGTGAGCTGGGAGTAGTTGATCAAAGCTGCTTTCTCCAGGCATTTTTGCACTAGCTTCTTCATCTCCTCTGGTGGGACTGGTGTTGAGATGTCCTTCATTAGAACCTGGAGGTGGGGGTGGGGTAATTTTAACCACACTTTTGATATATTTCAAAAACTTCCTATGGCCTAACATGGGTGTTTAGGCGGCAAAACCGTGCAAGTCATCCTACAAACTGATCCCCATTTTATCTGTGGGCTGACGTTTCATTCTGATGACTTTCTCTATTCCAGCTTCCTTCTGTGTCAGAATTCCTCGACAAAATCATCCAAAACTTTACAAATCTAACTGTAACCTGAAAGTTTTATTAACAAGGCATGTCTAACAGTACAGATGTAACCCTGGTATAATGTAAAACTGAAATAACAAGGCGGCTACAAAAAAAAGTAATAAAAGTCAATAAACGACATTTTAGATGTTGTTTACAACATTTAAAATGTGAGTCGGTTAATTTTGGATTTCTTAATTGGATGAGCAAACACAGCGTTTTAACGAGCATCAAACAGGGGCTGGCGGAGGGAGCAGGGCTTCCAGTCCTGACTACAGACTCTTGTCTGCCCTTGGCCCCCTAGGTCTCGCTTCCACCGACGCAGCTGCCTTCTTGTCACCGTTTCCTTGTTAACTTTCCCACCCCTGCGATGTCACACACCCCTTGCCTCGGTAGATGTGACTGTGTTGAGGTACGGCGAGAGCTTTAAGCACGGGGACAAACATAGCATCACTGTCTTCTTTGTCACACTGCTGCCCCGAGCTGGGGGGACTGATTCTTGGAATGGTTCCTCTCAGCTTCACAGCTGCCCACATTTGACTGCTTACTTGAGACAAAGGCAACGAACAAAACTCTTAAGGCAGTGACAAAAACAGCAAGGCAGCCACCTGGATGACTTGAAACAGGGCACAAGCCACTCACAGTGCACCTGCACTCTTACACAACAGTATTCTGAATGGAGCCCTGAACTTTTGTTCCTAGTCTTTGCGCAACCATCTGATTTAGCTATATCGCTGTGGCCAGTGCAAATCAAATCTCTGAGACCAAGCTCAATCAAATCTCTGAGACCAAGCTAAATCTCTGAAGCCAAGTTCAATCAAATCTCCTCTGGGTTTGCTGAATACTGCTGGACTAACCTACTGTCTATTTCCTTTTGAATCTGAATAATTTACCTGATGTAACTGGAATGATCTTTGACCTTTTTTGTGAAGCACTCCACAAGAACAAATTGACTCATTGATATAGAAAACTACATGTCCCTTAAGTGTTACAGTGATGACACAAGTGCCACATTCAGGAATCACCATGCAGCGCTTTTGCAGAACCGTGAAAGGACTCAATCAGTCATTTGTGACCGTCTCCAAATTACAGCCTGTCTAAGGAGCACAGTGCCCCTTAAATCAGATAACTACAGAGGAGCAGCAGGGACAATTTCCTGTAATCACTGGTGATATTATAGCTCTCGTCACTCCCTGCCACCAGTGCACAATGGGAGCGTGTTACACTCTGACGGACAGACGTACCCTTTCCAGCAGGGAGAGTGTGGCTTTGAGGGCCCCCTCCGGTCTCCCGAAGGGAAAGCAGTACCTGCACAGGTGAAGAGGGGCATCAGTCAGCATTCCAGCCACAACAAACACCTGTGTATCAGACAACAAACTCCTGTATGTCAAACAACATATCCCTGAATAACAATCATCAAATCCCTATGTATTAATCAACAAATGGTGTATATTTAATCTTATACACACCTAATCTTTAATCATCTAATATTAACATTTCATTTGTATTATTTTTATTATTACTATTCACAAGGTCATGATAGCAAGTTTAAAGGGATACCACAGGAGCAACAACAACATATTTTCAAGCCAGCCAGTTACAAAGTATATGAGAATCAAACTGAAAAAAATGATGTGCTGACATATAAGCACTAGGGCTGGGCAGTATATCGCCGTTTTAAGGTATATCGATATATTTTCAAACGAGATATGGTATGAGACAATACCGTTACCGTTATCGATACTATACTATCGATATAGTTTGATGTTGCGTTACATAACGCGTTTCTCCCGTAAAGCTGTGCCAGTGTTTGCATCTCTCCTCTGTCACACTCTTCGCGCAACCACTCTCCCTCTGCGTCCTACCTTGTCCTACCTTATCAAAGTCCTACCGTCCTACCTTGTCCTACCTTATCGAAATGTCCTTCCGTAGCGTAATTGATACTCATATCTATCGATCTTTGCTACCCTATCGGGAAATACTACAGCAAGTAGGTTGTGCTACCTTAGAAGCCAAAAAGGGTTGGTAAATCTTTTTTACCTTATAAGAAAATGGTTCTAAGCTAATTACATTATTGTTTTCATTAATTCATCCAACAGCAATTTTGAAAATGCTGTCAAGTAAATTCTAATAATAGGCATAGCCTACTTACAATTTATCCATCACATAAACTATGTATTTTGACAGTCTAGTTTACATGCTGATGTGTGAATATGTAGTCTAGCTTGCCCATTAACACACTCAAATCAATACCAACATAAAACTTTAAGTAGCATATTTTGATATTCTAAACTTTATCAGAAAAGACTACCAAGATATAACTACAGAATGTTCTGATAGTCAGAATTACCTTATCAGAAAGTGCTACCAACATAAACCTACAGGTAGCATATTTCAATAGTCTGAAATACCTTATCAGAAAGTGCAACCAACATAAACCTACAGGTAGCATTTTTCGATATATTTTTAAACAGGGTAGGCCTGTTGTTATTTTTGTTCTGATTACATTTTTATTGTTATTTGCACAGCTGTGTGTTTTGTTAAGCAGGAGAGGAAACCTGTAATTGTACTCTGTTTTAATCAGTCTGTTGTTGTTGTTGAAAACAACTGAAGGAGCATTCTCAGAGATAGGCCCATATAGACTATTTATTTTATGTAAATTTTCATTTACATCTTTTGCTACTGTATATTTTCAAACAGGGAAGGAAACCCTGTCCTTGCATTTTATTTTGATCACAGTCTGTTTTAATGAAAGTGTTTCTGACACCTCACATGTGGCTTTGACTTACAACTGAACATTTCGCCCACTCTGTAGAAAATACCGAGACATATATTGTGTATCGCCATTCAGCCCAAAAGTACCGAGATATGATTTTTGGTCCATATTGCCCAGCCCTACTGAGCACACAGTTACTTTAGGTCACACAAAGAGTGCCTTAGAGCAGTGTACCAACATCATGGTAAGAAGCATGAGAGCTCAATAAAGACCTATATGAGCAAAGCAATAGTACAGAGTACACATCATGCCAAAGACCAGTATGAGTGGCTTTGGCTAATACTAACATATTCATAGTGCAGTCATGGTACAGAGCCACAATACACATATATAACATTTCAATTGAGTTATCAATTGCTGTGTGTTAGCAAGACACAGGACATGTCAACGTTTTGTGATTTGAGATGAGTTCTGAACAGGCAGGTTAGACGATGGGGTGCAATTCTGCGTGCAGAAAATAAATGGTTGAGTAATACTATCCAAAGGTTCCCGTTTTGAAATCTCAGGTGGGGAACTGGTATTGTACCTTGGAATACTTGTGCTGCTTCAGTGAATATACATACAGTATATTTAATATACATATAATGTACTGCATGTAACGATGATGTATATCAGCGTAGCATAGTGGAAAAGAGCAGGGCTCATAACCGAAAAGTTGCTGGTTCGATTCTCCACTTGGGCACTGCTGTTGTACCCTTGGGAAAGGTACTTTTAACCTAAAATTGCCTCAGTACACATAAGGCTGAATACATTGATAACATGTCAAAAAACTGTAACCTCTGCAAGTCACTCTGGATAAGTGTCTGCTAAATAACAATAATATAATGTAATATAAAACATACTGTGTGCAAGTTGCCCTAGAAAAGGGCACCTGCTGGGCAAAGAAATACCTCAATGTAAAGTGATAAGAATGAATGACTGGGCTCATGACACAATGGCTGCACACATCAGAATAACATCCCCCAGCTAAGTGGTTAACTGTTTACTGGGGGAAAAAAACCTCACAGTTAAGGAACAAAATTCAGATTGTTTGCTATTCTCTGCACAGGCCCCATATGGACGCATGGAGAAGCGGTTCATATTCACACAGGTGTGAGTTGGAGTGCCATCCACCCTCCTGAAGGGGTCCACTCAAACCCTTTGTCCTGTCCTCAGGGGGGCTATTTACAAATTACTTTAACAAAACTCAAACAGGCCTTAATCATCTTCGCCGTGTTACTCCTAATCCTCAGTGCAAATGAGCTGCCCGCTCTTTAGCTCGCCCCTGCCCGTCAAACATTTGCATAATCCATACATTGTCGTCCCCTATTGTTTACTCCCATTAGCATGTTGTTGAGGGGTGCTGGTAAATGACTCCTGCTGGTTTGACCCCCTCCTCCTCCACCCCAACTGTGGCCCTCCCGTGGACCAGCTGAAGGGTCCTTCACATCCGCGACATGTAAAGACCGTGAGCAACAGGCTGGCAACAGATTGCAACTCCGACGACAAGCAGATCCACCAAATGGGCATCCACTGTCCGAGTCTTAATGTCTGCTGTGTTTGTAGGCTACAGCTTCTGTTCTGTTAAGCGCTAAATGGTAGCTAACATACATGTTATGTAAATACATAACAGTCAACACAGAGAAGACTATTCATAGCACTCAGACATGCGGCATATCTGAATTTAAGAACCGCTAAGAAAGGTCCCGAAAGCTGACAGGTCACAGACAGATTCAGATGGAAAAAAAGAATAAAATTACCCTGTTTAAAAGGAAATTAATTCTTGTTAGAAAATACAGAAGCAGTTCCACCTTTTCTCTCTTTTCCTGAGAAAGCTTCGGGGGAGATTGAATGCCAGTGAATCTTTACCTGAAATGAACGATCTGATTCTCCAGCAGAGTTAGAAGACTCCTTTTAATGTCCTCAAACTGGTCTCTCTCCTCCTCTGTGACCGTGCCCATCCCATCCGGTCTGAAAAACAGCCATTCATTTGTGTTCCTTCACTTCTCAGCCATCAAAAGGAACTGCACAAAGACAAATTCGACTATTTCATGTTTTCTTAGCCATAAAAGCGCTCAATTATAGAAAAAAAGAAAGGGGTTTTGTTACCAGTAATCTTTATATTAACAAAGTTAAGGTAGACAAATAGCTCTGTATGAGTGACTGAGTAAGTGGAAATGATTGAGTGATTGATTTGGATACTTCCTTTCAGGTCTTCAACAGTAATGGATGATAACTTAAATGTAGACTTTCTGCATTTCCCTGCAGAATGGAACTCTTTTACACATGGTTTTGCATGCTATTTGACTAGAGTAACACAAAGTGTTTCTGTGTATTGTGTCGCACATCAGAACCTGTGCTTAAACCACATTTGTCGCATTCAACTGTATGGGTCCCTGCTTTATGCTGAGGAGCAGGCATTGTTTTATGCCGGCACTTCAACACAACTTGTTAAATGTGTTATTCCTCAATCCAATGGCCCCTCCGAAAATCCACTGGTTTTTCCAACCAGCCACACAAACCCCAAAGAGGCACAAAGAGGGAGGAGGAAGGCTGTCGTCCCTCTCCTTTTGTTCAGGGGCTACAGCACTCACTGTGGGGCTGGGAGTGAAGGGTAAATCTCCTTTTTCAGGCCTTCGTAAAAAGAAACAGAGTGGATTCCCTCCTCCTTCCTCAATGGTAAAGACACACAGACTGCACTACCTCTCCAGCGAATGGGGGGGAGGTTTGAGGCACAAGCCACCTGCATTGACTGAGGTCGTCTTAAGAGTTGTCCACAACGCCACATGCTATCATACTGCTGTGACGTTACTGTAAAGTAGTTGGAACATTATTTGTTAAGATATTTTAGACCTTTTTTTTTCTTCAAAGGGACATATCAGTACAATTCAGGCCGTATCAATGGCAGGAGCCTGACTGGCAGAGGGGTTTTCAGAGCGAGGGAAGAGGTTTTTCATTTCACTACTGTCCGATTCTGGTTTTGTGGTTAAATAAATAGTTTCTCAAAAAAGGTCACCTAGTTATTGCGGATGAAAAACAGGCCATAAAACTATCCAGGGCCTGAGGATGTGAGCACGGCAAACAGGATTGCACATACGAAGGTCATATGTGTCTTGTTAATAAACAGCAACTGGTCTGACACAAATACCCTGTTCGGCAATTAAACCTCACAGAAAACAACTGCGGTCCTAAATAGCTTTCTTACGGTAGCTTTCCCTTCCGCATCAAATCCAATCAAATTTCCCATCATGCTCGGCTGCACATGTCAGAGTTCAGCGCAGTGCCACAGCTCGTCAGGGGCATGAGCATTGTCTGTGTGAAATGAAGCGAGCGTGTTTTGAGCCGGGGCATTGCCGACCCGGTACAGGGAGGGTTCTAACTAGCCCCAGCAAAGGGGCGGCTACCGACGGCTGTCGTTCAGCGCGAGCGCCGTCACAAACGAGTGAGGAGGAACAGTCGGACCTGGGGACAGGGAGGCCTCATCTGTGACCCTGCCGCTCTGTCACCAGCCCCACGTCTCCGGATCAATCACGTCGGGGGGAGTGTGGGGGCGGCCGTCTCCCCAGCACCGCTGTCATGCTGTCACGCTCGGCGGGGTGTTGCATGAGTGTCACCTCCCTTTAAACGGGCGGGTGACAGACACAGATGGACGGACGGCCGGGAGATGCCAGGAAAGGGTCCCCGTCTTCCAGAAAAAAAAGAAAAAAAAAAAATGAAAGACAAAAAAAAAAAAAAAAACGAAAACGATGGGTTCTCCATGTCACATTCCGCACTGGAGCGGGTGACGGAGACCTCTGCGGAGCGGGGATGGGAAGTGACAGGTGAGAGATAAGTGACTCCGACGGAGATGTCCGAGGCTGTCACTCTCCGCGCCGCTCATCCCGCCAGCCGCCTCCGAGACACCGGGCACTGCCCCGCAGGAGTTTCCTCTGCGGCCCTGCACTTGTCCTGTCCTTAACCCGCCCCATCGCGCTCACCTGTCTGTGAAGATGTGGATTCACCTGGCTGCTCACTGAGCTCACATCTCCGAGACACCCTCCCCTCCCCCACCACGATGATCTGGTGTGGAAACTGCCATGAAGAGTGTGTACATTTACATAGCTGATCGAGAGAAGGCCATACATTACATACATGTAGTTTGCAGAGTAGGTCAGCTGACTTGCATCACCGCTGCCAGAAGGCCTTGTCTTTTGTATGAGATTAAATGGACTGAATGGATATCTGATTGATGGAAATTTACTGAATTAGTACCATGTGAGTACTCGTTTGTAACTTTGGTAAAAAAAAAAAAAAATGACATCAACCCACAATCACAATCACTGCAGGTTGGGGAAATCACAAACTCAGGTGGCAGAGAGAGCCCTTCCACCATTCTAACAGCTGGGGTCGGGGGGACAAACACTAACCAGCCACTGCTATATCACTCACAAGCCCAACACCAGCTCCACCAGTGAACAGAAATTAATTATTCAAATGAGAGTGCCGACTGACAAAAAAAGCCAGTGAGTGCAGCTTCACTCGTTTATAGGTGGTGATTAGACAGAGAGGCTAATCATTACTGTTCCTAATTGCCTAAATTGCCTTACAAATAGAGAAAGCACAGACATTTGAATTTAGCCTGTAAAAGAAGTCAAAGAGTATTTGGGATAAGAGGAGTACTAATAGCTTAAAGAGCTATTTTAAGACCAGAATGACACACAATTCTCAAGTGAGAAAAGGCATTTGTTTAAAACCAACATCACAATATAAATACATCACACCGATTTTATATATGCTAATTTAAGCCCTATCTGATTTTAAATGTATGCTGCCTAGTATAAATAAACATGGATGATACCCCCTATTGTGTTCAACAGAAAAGGAGATCTACTGGTGTCTGGTATGTGTCAATGGAACCCATGAAGAATTCCCAGCAGGATAAATTTCATTTTAAAGGACTGTGTGATGCTTAACAGAGTTTTAATTATGGCATCGTCCAAATGTTCGAAATCCTTGTTCCATGGAAAAAAAAAATCAAAATGATCTCATTTTAAAGACTCTTCTATGGACAGAAGCTGACAGAACAAGGACAAACATTAAGGGAATATCAAAACAGGAACACAGAGGACCAGAGCTCACTCAAAAAACTGAATTTGCAACCTTCACACCTGTGGTATAGGTATTAAAATGGAGCCGTGTTTGTCAGTTTGTCTTAGCAGTGAAAGAAACAAAAAAATCCATAAAAGAACATTGAGTCTTTTCACTGCTTTCATTGTGCCCAACAGAGCAGAGCCTACAGAGGAAATTGTGGTAACAAAAGTCAAGAACAATTACGGGGCATTGAGACTGAGGAACACTCAGTGTTCTTGAATATTACAGGTGAGCATAGAAATTCACCTTGAACATACAGAAGGTGCACCTTTTGCTAAAATAGTCAGTGCTCTACTCAAGACTGTAACAGGGGTGTTGATTGTAAGAGGATGTTTAAATGGATTGTCTTTTGTTAAAAAATAGTTGTGTAGTGTGTAGATGTTCTTCCTACTCTTGTCATGGTTTGACGTCCCTGTATATCCGTCTGTCTTGGGTTCGGGCAGCCACGAACGGGTTGGCCGCTGCTAGGGGGTACGGTGGGTGTGGCCCATTACCTGTTGCCATGGACATGAGAGGCGCAGAAGGCGTAGCTGTAGTGCAACAGGGTGGGGTCGATGAGGGCGTTCTTCTCCGAGTACTCCATCAGGTCCCTCAGGTAGCTCAGATGCCGGAAGCAGCCCCTGACGCCGTAGCGGGCACAGTACTCGTCCAGCACAAACACCTGGCCTGGACTGAACCAACCCTGCAGACAAACGGGGGGACACTCACTGACGGGGGGACAAACCAATGATATTGATTCAGCCCAACAGATCACACTTAGAGACAATTATCTAAAAATAAACACTGAATTATATAGACAGACGGAGAATGATAGAGACAAGAAAATAGACAGTCTGACAGACAGATACACAAACACAGATAAGTAGCAGAGATGAGATAGGATGATGAGTGACAATATACTTCATGACTGTGTATCTCCGGTTTGACAGTAATGATACCAGCTTGCATGAAAACAACTTGTTACTTTGACAATATAAGTCTTTTAAACAAATTTAAACAAGAGGGGTACAAGGTTAACCACTACCAATTAATTCACATCCAGAGAAGTCACACAAATTGCGGAGGGTGTGGAGTAATTTCGAATCTTGTTGCAGTCATTAGTGTGTTCTTCCATCGCATAATAACTAAATGAGGCATGAATCTTTCAAACTTAATTAAGCTGCCTTTAAAAAGGAACATTCACAAATTATCACATTTGCAGGGCTTCTCGCCCAGGCACCGGGGCAGCTTCTTAAACTGCATTCCACACGGCAACCGTAACTGGTCAGAGGGAAGCGGTCACCTCAGAAAGACCGTCACATTCTAAACAATGCCTCACAGACAGAGGGGAGGGTGAGGGGGGTAAAAAAATCATTAGAAAATGAAAATGTAAGCAAGCCGTGCTGGAGAGTAAAACAGCCCTCCCACGATGATGGTTCTGACCTGCCTCTTCTCTCCCTCCCTCTCTCGCTCTCTCCTTCCCTCTCTCTCCCTTTCTCTTTAGGATCTATTAATATTACACCATGTAGTATTCACCAGAACTGCCTGTCGCCTAGCAGGCTGTGACAAGATGCTCCACAGTGAGGAACAGATGGCTGGCTCCTGCATTGGCACTGACCGCCCCATTAAAACCAGCCCACTGCCTCGTTATCTCTGACGAACTTATTCCTCTGTGTGCCTGGGGGTCCTGAGGCGGTCATTGTCGGCGCTTTTGTGGAAGCCGTTCCCGAGCGCGGCGGCGTCGCACAAAGAAGCCCGTCAATAAATAATGTGAGCGTGAAAGCAACAGAAAAAAAAGTAATCGGCACGTCTAAACGCCGAGCTCCGCGAGCGAGGGGAAGTAAGAAAGTCCTTGGCGCTAAAATTTCGTTCTTAAAAAGAGGTCCCACTCTCGCAAAACCTTTTTTCACTGGATTTGAAACAACTTTTTTTTTTTTTTTTTTTTTGAAATGAATAAAAAAATGCATTCAGATGGCAGCCTCAATGTGCTTTTACTTGGCTTTAATAATAAAGCCCTCTCTTTTTCCTTTATGACTGCCATTGCCATTTCATCACTTCGCGACGGAACATATTGCTTTCGTCGTTATTATTTTCACAGCTTCTTTCAAGTGTATTCCGTTTTATGCGAGCGCCACTTTGCGTAATTAAGAGCTTTTCATTTCTAGTCTACTGGCACAATATTTCCAATTAATAAGCCCTTAATTACATTCCACGTAGGAAACAAAAGCGGAGGTGTGTCTCGCAGAGTGAGCGCGCGATTAGAAGGCTGGCGGGATGGTGGTGTGACAGTAATTTTATCAGGGCCGAGCATGACTCGCCACGACAACTCCTAATTTAATGACAACACTCCGACGAGTCCGCGGGGTGGGTGGGAGCAGGGGGCCGCGTGGAGCCCTATCCCCCCTAAGCCCACATCCTTAAAAAGTGACACTTCCTCAGTAACCCCCCACCCAAACCGACACCACACACACACACACACGCGCGCACACACACATACACACACACACATACACACACACACACACACACACACACACAGATACACACGTACACACATGCTCCCCAATATGCCTCAGGGTATTCCTGTGGGTTGAGTCTGTCCACAAAGCTAAATATTGGTCTTCATATAACTTACAGTTCAGTTGGCTCTGTGGTAATCACACACCCATAGCTAGAGGAAATATTCATTTGAGGTTGTCTGGAGAAGCTGTTTGTTTCTTTTGAATTTTGGAGTACCAAGCACCATTTCAGACTAATTTTTAAATGTGTGTACTCTAAAACAACGCACTTTCCCCCATAAAGCAAACGTAAGTGTGGTTTAAGGATGAACTCCAGTGAAAGTTTTTAATCTCTCACTGTCCAGGTGCCTTACGGATACCTAGATGAATACTTGGTAGTGTCAGTTTACTTTTACTTTGGGAAATAAGTATAAAAATAGCATTGTTTAAGAGGAGAGCTGAAACGGAATTCAACTGATATTACAAATACACCACACACACACACCAATGTTCTCTAAAGGTGAGGCAAAACCACTATTTGAAAGGACTACCCTTCTTTGGGTCTCTGTACAAACAGGGCAGTGTAACAACTTCCTGTTGCTGGTAACTATCATCCATGCTCACCACTATTCGTCATGCAGCCCGAACTGCATCGGCCCTACCTGCTCCGGCAAACACACCAGCTCCCCTATTATTCTGCTGGAGTCCACCACCCTCCATCACTGGTCTCTTAAGTTTCCCCCTTGTAGTCGTATATGTAGCACTCATTTTAACAGAGGCTGCATCTGCGTCTTTCTGACTTCAGTCATTTGGTTTATGTGTTTCATTCAGTTTTCACGTCTCTATTTCCGTCAGCACAATTAACAAGTCGCTCTAACTTTTTACGGTATTGTTGAAGAAGCCAGTAGCAAAACATACCACTCCGAAGCATCTGGCACCACAAGAGCTCTTCTATGTCCGACTTGGCCGGTGGATCAAACAAATATGGCTAAATTTATTGTTGGTATACACACTCATCCTCGCTCAATAAAAACTGGGCAGTGTATACTGTGATTTACTAGACTCAGTGGGGGGTAGGGTAAAGAACTGGATAAAGAACTTCGCAAATGTTGTCAGCCAACTTTGAAATGTGATTTTAGAAGCGTTAATTTTCTCTGAAAAAAAAGGGAATAGCGCTCCAACCCATTCAAAAAAAAAGACACTGGAAAAAAAACACATTAGTGTCTTAAAATGTATTGCTAAAATACATTTCAGCTGTGCTACCATTATAAATAAGACTATATTGAGGCTGCCCTCTGAATGCACTGTCAAATATAATGCATTGGACTATTTTCATATTCAGCATCATTTGTCACTACAATTCTAATTAATTTTCACCTTTGACAGTTTTCTTTTTTAATTGCAACTTGAAACAAGGGATGACCAAGAATCAATTAAATATGGTAATCCTCAACATCATAACTAAAGTCTGTTGCCATGGCTTCCTTGGTAACATGACTTCCGTAATGGGAATATTTCTACCTTAACTAATGTTTACTTACTATATGCTTGATGACCATCTTGGTTTCTGACATCAGACTCCTAAAAGCTAACGTTTTTTGCCAGGAGTGTTTTTAAAAATGGGCCTTGTAATGTTGCATTTTCTTGGTAAGAATCTGTACATCGCTTTGAAAGAAGCTAAGTTCCATGATAAAAGGGGTTAAATATTACTACAGTCCATCCTAAAAATCTTAAAAACAGAAAAATGGAAAAATTAAGAAGTAAAAAGTTGCGTGTATAAAACAGATAATTCAGTCTAATTAAAACAAACTCGATTTCAATTACTGTAAAAAATAACATTTTTCAGAATTTTTACATTCAATGGGGTGGTGTTAGTGCAGTTGGACTTTATTTACATTGTTTTCTACTTTCAGTAAATCCCTCCTTTTGGATAAATACTGGCCTTTACAAACAGACAAATTCACTCAAGGTGGTTTGGGAAAATGACCTCATTAACGACGCTTTTTGTCCGTTTTAAAACTATTGCCAGAGCCGTTGTCATTAAAAGAGGCATTACAAAATCCCTGCCTATTTCCAAGAACTGATAATCAGATGGCATAAGGTGTGCCATGTGGCCAGGTACAGACAAATGCAGGGCTAAAAGTACAGGTGTCCAACGTTGTGTTTATGTTCCTCTGCAGTGAGTCTTTATGTCCATATGGCATTCCCCACCCCCCTCCACCCCCTTCCCGAAAAACCCAGGACCCACGGTCTGCTCCCAGCTTGGGCTTTTCTCACTCTATTGAGGGGCCCAGCAGTTGTCTGAGAGGATAATTTTCCTATTTGGGATGTATTGATTGGAATCGTTTATCCCCTCCCTGAGTGGGACCATTACAATAGCCTAAGGGTCACAGTCACTTCACGGCAGCCATTTTGTTCCTCCTCCTTTCTCTGGCCCCTTGGCCAAGTTCTTATAGAATTTTTATCTATACCTTGTCTTATGTAGTTAAACAGGTTGAGTTTTTCCTCAGTCCTGCCTTTGAACTCACAGATGGGAAGAGTTTGCCTCTTTCCTCTCTGCCTCCGAATTCATAAGTAGATTGTCCTCTGTTGTCCCGCACTGACCTCACAGAATGGATGATTTTTGTCTCCTTTCCTCACTCACTCTGAACTCACAGTCAGGAAGATTTTTTTCTTATGGTCTTTCTGTCTTTGAACTCACAGACAAAGTGAACTGTGTCCTCCAACCTTCTGCCTTTGAACTCACAGAGAGAAGAATTATGTTCTCTGGTCCCTCTGTCCCTGACCTCACCGGACAGAAGAATTGTGCCCTCTGGTCTCTCTGTGCCTCAACTCACCAGACAGGAGAAGGAGTCATTCATCCTGTGCTGGAGCGTGCGTTTCTGCAGCAGGCGGAACATAGCGTGGTGATCGAAGCGGCACGGAACCGCCGATATCAGCTCCTCCACACCCTGCCTCTGAGACCGCTCCAGACCTTCACACAGGGAGGGAGAGAGAGAGAGAAAGAGAGAGAAGAGTGAGTGGGAGAGGTAAAGAGCGAGATAGAGGGGGGAAACATTGGAAGCAAATTCAATATAAATCTGCAACATTTATTTATATGATCTCTCTCTTGTTTACCCTGGATGTGTACGGCTCGCGTGTTGTTACCGCCGGCATAAAAAGACGCAGTGGTCCCCGTGACGGGTGGGCACTAGAAAGCTAAATCAATCTGTTTTGTGCCGTACAACAGCTGTCTGAGCCGAAGGTTCAGTTTTCTTCCACTGTTCAGCTGATGAGCACATTATACACATTAATGTCGTTCCTCTTTTTACGCCCGCCGCAAAGACCCACCAGCAATTCATAGCGCATCAGGCTCTGCCTGGCGGGTTCATGGCTCTGACACTGACGAAAAGGAATATGATATTTTTACAGAGACGGTGCATAAAGTCACACCCCAGACCACACATTGCACTGCAACAAATGAATGATTATTGTGGGAAGGGGAAAAAAAGGAAAAAAAAAAAACAGGGAGTCGTGTTTGCGATTTCACATCAGTGCCACTATCAAGCTTTCTCGCTTTGACTCATACTTCCCACCTCAACTGGCCAAGGAGATTCTGCGAGGGGCTGTTTTCGCACTAAAGCATAAATAACAGAAACTGACATCATCTGGTCCAAAACAGAACACAATCACAAAGCATGCGGGCCTCGCAAATTCGCTTGAATTTTGAACGTGCGGGGACGCAAACACGCCAGACGCGCATACCGTGCCATCTGTGTCAACGCGGCGCCCCAAAAATCTGCAGCCCGAGAGCTGCGTTGCCAGGGGTACACCAATACCTTCTCGTTTCCAGACCTGCTACGGAAGTTACACACCCAGCTCAGTAAGTTAATGGGCTATATGGGTCCCTTAAACACCAAACACTGAGGAAATGTGCCTGCATATTTGAGGAGGACAAACTTTGTCAAGGGTAAGAGCACAGACAGGGCCCGGGTGGCAGGAGGCTGTCGGCGGCATGTGTACGTGCCTGGAACACAGAGTGCGAGTGAATGAATGTGGAACAGAGAGAGCCGAGAATCAATGGCAGCGAACACAGCTAAATGAGGAAGATGTGAAGAGGCCATCAGGTTGGCCATGAAGAGAGAGAGCGAGAGAGGGAGAAAGAGAGAGGAGGGGGAGAGAGAGAGAGAGAGAAGGGACGTGAAAGCTGTGTGCCCTGGTTCATTTCCAGTCTTTTCATCGTGATTGCTGCGTACATCCTCAAAATCAACTAATGGCTGCGAGTGAAAAGGTATCAAAAAGCCTGACAGCTCTTTTGCTTATTGTGGAAATACATTTCGGGGCACAACTTCCTTGTATGACACAGGCCACAAAAGGCCGGGTCTTTAGAAACGTGTCCTCCGACGCCTCGGACGCCTGCGGGTCCATCATAAGACGAGCATTAGTGATTGCTTTTATTAACACTGCCATTTTTGGCATGCGGATGACTTTGTGGCCACTCTATAGACAGAGAAAAGCCTCATCTTGCCCGGGAGGGTCGGGGCTTTATTGGGGCAGCACAAGTGCAACCCGCGATCAACTCGGAATCAACTCTTTCCACAAAAGTGGCTGGCCTCTTCTTTGTCCCTTTTTAATTCCGATGTAGGTCATTTTACATTCATTACCGCAAATGCATCGTCCTTAATGTAATTTACAGAAAAGGAGAACAAGGGAAAGGAGGAGAAAAAAAAACACCGGCGCAGCCTCGCCGAGGAAATTCTAAAGAAAGGAGACAAAGGGATATAGATTAAATCCGATAACAGAGACGAGGAAACGTAATATTGATCTGGGGGGGGAGGCATGATGTTAACATATTCAGTCACACTGAGAAATCATATTGATCCATGTCATCTTTAACTCCCAGCTATTATCCACGGATTGTGTGTGTGGTGATGGGGGTTATTTAATCGGAGTTGAAGGGCCAGTGTGTCCTTGCATGCGGGAGAAAGGGGCCCAGGCTCTGGCTCCATCGTCACGACAACCGTCACATCCATTTGACATCTCTCAGCAAGGTGGACGGTGAGCATGACAGGTTATCGACACTGGGTGGGGGGAGGAACGGTAATATTTCAGGTATGAGGGGGTATCAGAAGCGCCTGCTTCAACAAGCATCAAGTTTGGAGAGAGACAGATGAGGACAGGCAGAGCCCCGCTCTCACCTCACGCCGGTCGCTTCTGGAGACGCAGAGAGTAAAATGATACGCAGCCTTCAGACATCAAACTCTCAAAACAAACATCATTGTCTGCTATCTGACAGCAACTTTGGATTTGAACGAGACATGCTGTGAAAGTCTGGTGGCACAATGTAATGTTTTCTTTGAAAAATGCATCTTTTTCTCTTGTTTCACCAAGGCAATTTTCTGGAACGGAAGGGTTCAATGTGAATAACTACAACGTGAGAATCTCTGTAGAGGATAAAAGATAACCGTATTTGACATGAAATGAGACCCTTCAACAAAGACTTAATTTAAAAAGTATCTTAAGGAGAAACACTGATGAAACCATTCAGATATATGGTTGGTTAGGACAGATTTATCTCAGAATAACATGAACCATTCTTCAAAAAACTCTCTAATATCTTCATATTCTCACAGTAACAGGTGTGATTGGGCCAACAATACATTTATAAGTAACATAACTGAATAAAAAGCAAACAATAAGTCTAAGGGTTTAAAACTTCAAATAAGCTTCTGATGACTGGTAGTGGGATGTTGCCTAAAAAGTAGAAAGGTACCAGCACACCACACAACAGATTCACAGTAAACACAATATGACAATATCTAGCATCAGGAAGTTAAAATCTCAAATGCTTAATCTGCACAGCTTTGACAAATACCTAAATTCAGGAAAGTCTAATTCACAAACAAGCTCCCCCTATCAAGATATTCACTTTTGCCAATGAATAATTAAGTATTTTGGATTCAATTTTACACTGAACATATTGTAAGAGCACACCAAACTAATGTCTCATGAACAACATTCTCAGAATGGAAATAAGAGCAATGTTTATTTAACATACCTACAAATGAAAATTGAAATTGGTAACAGGTGCTGTTCTGAAGGACACCCTATCCTTACATCTGGGATACAACACTGACAACACGCTGGCCTTGGAGAAATCTGTGAGCATGTGTGTGCGTGCATACACCTATAAGTGCGGGTGTGTGTGTCTGTTTTTATACCTTTGTACGAGTGTGTATGCATACCCACACACATGCAGATCTGTTCGGCTGATTGTCCATCTGTTATGCTGCTGAACCGGGCAAGTATGGAATCACCTCACACCAGTGGGATCACTGATTACTCTCCTGAATTGGCATTCTTCTCTGCCTTTTTGGTCTTTTAAGCTTCATGTTAAAATGGTCTTCAAAACGCAACTAAGGTCCTTTATTAAAACTGCCGGCAGGCATGGAACCTAAGCACTTAAACACAAGATCCCCATCAAAGTATAATTCATGGGCCCAGTCCCAGAGTCACCCTTCAATCAAACATCTGCTCTTCCTAGAGCAGGCTGAGGAAATGCAAAGGATGCATGAGGAAGACATGTTGGACTGGCATGTAGTTTGGTAGGGGGTGCAGTATAAGATTACACAGTTTTACTGTAGTCCCCATACAAAACAAAAGTAAATTTCACACAGTAACAGAGTGAGACACCAGAGCCATACAGACCCTTAAGACATCTCAGATACAAAACTTGCGATTGGGGGGACACAATATTCTTCGACATGATCAGCCCCTCTACACCCAATCAGAACGCCAGGAGCCGAAAACCCATACCCAGCTGCTGCTTGTTTTTGAGATATAAGTGGATTGATACCATCTTTCTGACTTTGAAGTTGTGCCCCTGGCTATTAACACCCTACATCCACACCCCTCTGATTCTAAAACTCCAGCATCATACCCAATGCACTGCTGCTATGTCTACCACTGTGCTTCAGTACACATGTGCATAGCGACACAACAAATGCAAGGTTGTATGCCCTCGCTTCCTGCAGACCGTACTCAGTGGTTCTGAAGGGAAGAATGGCCATACAAAACAAACAGGTGAAAAGGTGAAGCCCTACTGAGCAGCGAGACGGGGGCGTCGGCCTGAGGGTTTCCTCCTCTGCAGTTCTGCCTCTGGTTCTGGGCGGGCGGGACGGGCTTGTAAGACTGGCCCGTGGCCCGGTACATGGCCTGGACCCACAGGACGCGGTCCTGCTCGTCGTCGCTGGCTAACACCACCAGGTCGCCCTCTTTCACTGCACTGAAGAACGCTCGTCCACCCTGGAGGCCTGACAGGAGACAGACACACTTAACTTAGCAGGGCGTTTTAGTTATAGGATAGTATTACAAGGCTGGAGGTCAGAGAAGTGGTGTGGAAACAAGGGAGTGGTGTCAGACAGATGTCATGCTTGCCCAGATTTACATTTAAATTTACTCAATTGGCAAACGCTTTTATCCAAAGCGACTTACAAGTGAGGCAGAGTACAACACAGGCAAATAGCCATGTAAGGAGTTAACAATATTAGAAGCGCTACATGACCAAGTTTCAATAGCTGGCCAGACAAGGTGCAAGATAGCCAGCAGAGATACAAGTGCATGAAATCACAGATTTGATTTTTCAAGGAAAACAAAGATTAAGACATACAAAAGTGCTTTAAGTGGTAGTGTTTCAGGTGTTCAGGTGCGTGAGGAAGAGCTGTGTCTTCAGATGAGAAGTACATAACTAGAGATCAGAGTAATACTGTAGTAAGAGTTGAGTAGTCACTGATTAGTGATCACAGCAGCACTGTAGTAACAACTAACTAGCACCTGGTTGAGGGTCAGAGTAGTCCACAGTGTAGCCCTCCAGTTGCATCAGTTCATGTGGCTCTGACTTCTTCTCCCGATAACTGCACATGGCAAAGGTGTACTGGCTGACCTACAATACAGCACACACAATAAAACACTGAACCAAAGGCAGTATACCAGACACCCAAAGACATGCCATGCTGCATATACCACATAAAAATTACCACATGGGACCCACCATGCAACATGCAATAATCATGGACTACATGGACTATCTTGAAAACAACACATTATATAAAACACAACACGTACAGTGTACATAAAGACCCCCCAAAAATTCCATAGAAAATACATTAACGATTTGATAAAATACAAAAAAAAAAAAAAAAAATTCACATCTTTTACTTTAGATCTGGTAGTATGTACATTGTTTCAATAATTTGATACATATAATTGTATAAAAATGTAAATGTTATAAACCAAAGTTTGGTCAGCGTCTTCAATTGATACAGAGTGTATCAAATCTGGACAACTAGACAGAACAATTTTTGCAAAACCATAAAGCATGAACCATTTTTTTCTGGTGTCTACTTCAGAGTATTTAAAACCTCAAATAAAAATGGAATAAAATTATTAAAATTACTGAAGACAGTTTCTGAGTGATAAAAAATGTATTTACCTGGACAAGTACAAAATATCGCCTTTTCCAACGCTTCCACACCCTTTGTCCCAAAGCGTAAAGATACCTTGAATTGGAAAAAAAATACTTATATAGAAATGTTTCTGAGAAAATATAATACTATTATATCATGCAGACAAATACCATTGAACAACTTCAATAAAATTGTTTATTTGAATTTCACAAATCACATCAGCAAGAGTATATGCATAATAATTTATACACTGGATCAACTAAACCCGTGTCCATACGCTAGGACTAGTCTCTTTTCGATACCATGGTAATGTGCCTAAAAACTGTGCAGAGTGCATTCAAATGACATAATAATATTTTAATTATAACATGCCAGACAGGAATAATAAATAAACCGGAAGAAATTGTCCACTGCCGAAATAATAAATAGTGATCAGCCTCTGTACAAATGTATATATCAATACTTAAACTCTTTCCTCTCACCCCGACACTCCGAAAGTCAGGGCTATTAGATAAGGTGACAAAAAAATTAGTGTCGTACAAAAAGAGGGATTTAACACATCTGAGAGTCTGGTGTTGCGGGATTTACACATCTCTACAGAAGCAGATCACTAATCTGGCATTAAGATGTATTCTCTCCCTGGTACGACGGGAGAGATAGGGGAAAAAAACTGCCGTTGCGTTTCTCAGAGGTGCAGCTAAACCTGTGAATTTGACCGCGATTATATCGTCCAAATACAGCATAACAGGCATAACTAAATAACAAAAAATTATGAAATTAATGTCGAATGAAGATTAAATTAATAAAAAAGTATAAAGCCCAGCGACATCACACCTTTCAATAAACCATATAATAAATTTAATTAAAGTCAACTCGACATTAAAGTTGCACAAACGTTAAATCAACTTTAAGTTTTGTCAAGTAACTCTGTGGTATAACGTTAAAATGGAGCCGTTTTGTTTGCGTTGCAGGCCTACATTAAAAACCGGTTCAAATGCGATACTAATTAACCGGCAAATGCTTGTCCTGGTACTTGACTTGTACACTAACCGCAGTTTTCAATGATAAATTAACACCTCTTTATGTTTTTTCAGCATATTCTTTCTAAAATTGAATCCATCAACATCATCTGAGGAATGAAGCAATCCGAAGGCCTAATAATCAATTGTCCATTCTCCAAAGACAAACAATAAGAAATATGTGCGTGGGTTGCGAGAGTGGGGGAAATCAGCACGGGCTGAGACGCTTTGTGTGTGTGTGTGTGTGTGTGTGTGTGTGTGTGTGTGTGGGGGAATGCCCTTTAAGTTTAAAAAAAAAAAAAAAAAAGCTCCCAGTCAAGGTTGAAAGAGCAATGAATGCAGTCTGTGAAATCTGGGCCATTCTGAGGGAGCTGGGTTAACATGTGGCAGAAGTAATCATCCACTTGTGAAAATGATTTTCAGTTCATTCTCGAACACCTTTCAGACACTCATGATCCCATTTAGGAGACAACAATGCCTGGCTATCTGTGGGCACGGCGGCCGCGGACGCTGGAGCCAATAGGACTGCACGGCCCCAGGCACTTTTCAGTCACCGCCGCACAGATTCAGAGCTTGCGGCATAATACAAGTATTCTGCCCGCTGCATTCCTGCTTGTATTCACGCACTCTAAAGATTAAGACATTTTTTGTCACGACAATATCTTGGAGGCCTTCAACTAATTAAACTGGAGATATATTTTCTTGTGTCCAACCAAGAAAGTTTATAGATCTATAAACCTCCATAGTCTGATGTGGGCGATCGTAAAAAAGTAAAGTTGATGATCGAAAAAGCTTCCTGAAGACGAAAAGTAAGTAAAATACTGAAAATAAGTAATGGCGCTCATCAAAAATGTTCGTGACGAAAGTTTTTACATTGCTTTACATCAGCTTGAATCTTAGTGTTAAAATCACACGCAATCAAAAATATATATTTTTTCAAGTTCTGGATTTTATGACTTCAGAAACATGGCATATTTGGAGAGCTACTCTATTCAACCTTCGAATGTCATAAAACACCTATTCGCCTGTCGTTCGTTACATTTCGATAATGGAAATTAAACCCCTTTACACTTTAGTTAGTGTCATTTATTAGCGTACATCTTAATTTAAATTCTAGGAGAGAGAAAATCCAATTTAACTTCTGACAGTTCGATTACACGTTACTAATGAAATCGTCAAAGCGCACAAAGTGAGCCCTTTTTAGTGATCTGATTAACTTGATATACATTGGCATTTAATGAACTGTCATAACGAACACTTTTAAGCCAAGCTTCTCCAGTTTATAATGCCGTCCGTAACATATTTCCTTTATTAGAAATGACAGGAAAATTGTTCAAGTATCATACGAGTGCATTTCCAGCATTCTTGCATTTTAAATGGGCTATTAACACACTAAAATAAATATGCTGGCGATAGCTTTAGTATATGTAAATCGAACTATATATGCTCTCAATTTAGCATTTAATTTGATTGTATTATATATCATATTCATCTGTATGACTGTTAATGTATAGTAATCTGACGCACTCCAAGTTGCTTTGGTGTTTGAGCATGAAAATCATTCCAATAAAACGTAGCAGTGCCCCCTTGTGGCAATACTACTTTACTACGCTACGCCGTTCGGTAACGTCGATCTGTCATGTGGTACAGGGGGAGTAGTTCATCGTTGCTAGGCCTACCAAATAATCGAAACGCACGAATAATACAACATATAATACTTCGTCACTGTCACCATACAGGGTCAGCCCATGGCAGCATTTTTGAAATGTGAAAATTTATAACAGAATCCCTGCATATTGCTATTATACTCACAAGCTACTCAGTTATTTGAATGTAACAACCAGCAGTAAAACCAAATGGCCAAAACTTTATCACTGCTCATGATTAAAGTGAAATCGATCACTGGGGACAATAATGTAGTGTTTAGGTCTTCTTTTCTGATTTTGAACTTCTTTTCTGATTATTCATTCTTTTTTTTGCCAAGCACCTGGATAGGCTTACAGAAGTTAATACACTTCTGTGAAATTATGAGTATATTTGACATCCACTTACTCTAGTTCTGGGGTGCTGTGAGAATAATGGCAGGGACACCTATTATGAAATAACCTCTCCTACAGACTGCAGCCATCAGAGGAATGGAATCTGAGGTTTCGCATTTACAGTGATGGAGGGACCTCATTTTTTTGAAGGAAAAGGTCTAGCAGGAGGCAAGGATATTTTGTGTTCATTACCATTATTCATTACTTTTGCATAGCAGACACATTTATCCAGAGCCACTTGCATAGCTTGAATTTTTATGTGTTATATATATTTTTTAATTTATATTCACTGAGGCTGTTTGGGTTAAGTACCATGTTCAAGGTTATAACACCAGCGGCCTACCAGGAAGATGGCCCACCATCCCACCCACGGCCACAGTAATCCAAAGCCTGTGTCATCAACACTAAATAGCCTCGAATTTTTTTTTTAAATGGGCCTCTACCGAGAAGCTGAAATGATCCTTAACATTGCAATGTAATATTGGATTGAAAATACTGAATAGTTTGAGCTGCAATATTTTGAGCAGTGGAGTACCTGGATATATTGCTCAAATTGCAAGGACATTCAGCCACTTCACTCATAGTTTCAGTCTCTTGGATAAAATGTGGTTACTATGGACTCAAATTCCCACAGGATGGGTGGCCTTGCTGATTGGATGATTCAACAGCACTGTATTTTCTCCACGGCTAAATGTCTGTTTTCAGCTGCCTGTGCTGAATTAGACAGCCAAGTACCATAAAACACTGAAAACCTGTGCACAGTGTTCATGTGAAGTACAGTTTGCTGCGTATGCTGCTGTAAGGCTGTGAGCAAACAGGTAAATCATCTAGCCATCGGTGGCACGAATCACCCTATCAACGTTAAGCACTAGGCTGGCCTGCGGGAATCAGCGTAGCCATAGAGCTAGCATTAGTCATGACCTTACATTATTTTACATTATTATCATTTAGCAGTTGCTCTTACGACCTACACAGGTTGTAATTTTTGCATGCTATCCATTTATACAGTTGTAGATTTACTGAGGCAATTTTTTTGGATTTAGCACCTTGCCCAAGGGTACAATGACAGTGCCCTGGGGGGAACTGAAAACAGCAGCCTTTCGGTTACAAGCCCTGCTCCTTACTGCTATGCCACACTCCTGCCCCATGCCAAGGAGAGTGAACTTCCACTAAAGTTCATGTAGTTTTAAAACACACACACACACACACACACACACACACACACACACACACACACACACACACACACACACACACACACACACACACACAATGCAGTGACTCCAGTCTCAGCTCCTCCATCAGACTGAGGGTTTCAGTATGTCATCGGTCACAACAGCACTGGAAGCACTGAAGTACCAGCTGTTCCTTCTTCCTCCCTACCTACTTCACACAGGGGGGACTGAGAAACAGAAATGCACAGCTTGTGTGTGAGGAATACGGCACAGACGAAGCACTCTCCTTCCACATGTGCTCTGTGCTTAACATGGAGGGGAGCCAGAAGGCCGGGGCAAGGGGACGTGGGTGAGAGAACAGCGCCTGGGCGCGTTTAACGGACAGAGGGGCGACATACAATTACAGCTCTGTGCGTCTCCGGTGTATTGAGACCTTGGCGTTTCTCGCCGCCTCTGTTCTCCCTAATGAGAGGTGTCTGTGGCGACTCGGAGGCAGGGGGGAGAGGCAGAAAAGGCTTTGAATGGCTCACAGAAGGCCTCAGACTCCCTGCCTCTGGTCACCAGATGGCCATTTTTAAAAGGGACTACTCAACCTGAATAAAGTCTACCAGAGAGAGGATGGACAATCCTCAGGTGCGTGTGTGTGTGTGTGTGTGTGTGTGTGTGTGTGTGTGTGTGTGTGTGTGGGAGGTGGCACTGGCTGAAGCTTTTTGTGTGCGTGTGTGTGAATGTGTGTGTGTGTGTGTCAGAGGGATATATATACAAAGAGTGTGTCTGTGTTTGTGTGCAAGAATGAATATATGCTTGTGTGAGTTTGTGTGTGTGACCAGTTATGAATGCACGTATGTTTTTGCATGACAGTGAACCGGTGCCAGTGAACTTGTGTGTCCTTATCACAGTTTATGTGCGTGAGTGTGAACGTATTAGTGTGCAAGAGGTAATTTGTGTTTTTAACAAATTAAGTGTATCTCTGTATGTATGTATGCATGCTTGTATGTGTGCAGTTTGTGTAGTCCTGACTAGCAACAACTTCTTGCATCACTCTTTAATTTATGTAAAATACCCCACACCATGATGATAATATTGTGTCCTTGGAAAGGTGTGTGTTTGTGAACACACATGCTTGTGTGTGTGTGTGTGTGTGTGTGTGTGTGTGTGTCTTTGTGTGTCTGCATGTGTTCGTGCGTGTGTTCAATGACTCTCCTCTTTAGCCACTTGAGGGGTCAGCTGAGATAGTAATTAGAATCTGAAGAGGCTCTTGCCAATTAGAAAGACCCACTCACTGCTCATTACCATTCACTGAACATTCTAGGCCTCTTCACTAATTAGTCAGATGATCATTAAAGGATGACCCCCTGGCTCTGGGGGGATCCTGGACCATACAGACACACCCTGAGTGGACAGTACCAGCCGGCCTGCCCTCTGTTCTGTTCAGGCTGCAGGAAACTTCAAGCCACAACAGCACATGTTCAAGTCCACGGCATCGTCCTCATCACAGGAATCAACTACAGCCCAGTAACAATGCTCTTACTGTCATTCTCTCAAAAGGCTTTGAGGAGAAAAAGAAAGAAATAAAAATTACAGATTTTTTTCATTTTAGAAAAGGTATTACAGCATTCCATGCTTAGAACTTTGTTCTGGCCATTATTTTCTTTCTTGCCACAAAACCTTATGAAAAGTTTTTTTTTCTTTTTTAAAATCCAATTTCCAACCGTCTCCACACAAACTTGATTTAATGAAATAAGTACTGCTAGTTAAGTGACTGCAATTTAAAACAGATGTTTACACAATGCATCACAATCAAAAGCCAAATACTCATTAGTGATAAATACAGTAATTCAAAGCCTCAACAACAACCAATAATTGCTGGTACAAACTGACTGTTCTGACCTTAGCGTCAGAAGACCTGACGCTAGAGGTTGGACTGCAGTGCCCTCTGCTGGCAGTACCATGAAAGTACATACTCACCAATTTCACTACGACCTGAAATGATTACTGACCAGGGACAGTTAAACCTTAATTTCAGACAGCAGTGGAAAAAAAACAAACAAAAAGAAATCACATTTCACGCGCATATAGCAACAGTGAAACAAAATCGTTTAAACGCAGCTACAACAATGAAAGAAACAAATTAAGAAAACAGTCAATCATTATAGGAAATCTCGGTAAACTATTTAAAACGCTCTCAGTGAAAAACATGAAAAACCTGTCGCCCATATATAAAGAAAACCCACGGCATATACTTCACATCTTATTATTTCACACCATTGTTATTAAAATGATGAACATTTCATTGAAAAAAAGTTACAAACATCATCACAAACATCATCATTCAGTGTAGAAAATTCCCACCCGATCCTCAACTGTCTCCTATTTTCGCTATGGCAGCTAGGGGGCGCTGTTGCCTTTTTCAACTCCCGCTGCTGCACGCATCATTGACAACTCCGCAGTCATTCAGTACTGAGGCGGTGTCACACAGACACTCTGAGCCTCATTAAAAACATTCATCACTGCATTTAATTATTTTTGAAATCCACGTGCCAGCAACACACACAGTATCAAGACAAGGAAGGATATACATTGTATGTTTATTTATTTATTTTATATGTATATTTTTCTCTGCTGGGGTTCTGCAACCCCAAGATTGATGACTAATATAGAAAGGGACTTGTTTTTTTTTCCTTTTTCCTTGTAAGAGTGAAGCAATTTGCCCTCCTGCTTTCTCCCTCTGAACTACAAAGTGGTCTGTTAGTGACACAGCTCTTACGCACACGGGAGAAAGCCCGCCTTTGTTCATGGCTTTGAGAGGGATTTAATGTTAGAAGAGGTAAAATAAGTCATGTAGGTCCTCCTGGATGAGTTACGGAATGCAAACCCTACCCGCTGTGTTTCATGTTCGGTGGCTTGTCCATGCGCACAGCCAGTTTGATCTTCAGGTCCGCATCCTGGCTGTTCTTGGGAACCACCATCTTGTGAAGCTCTGCCCCTTTTGGGCCATTAGTTGTGGGGTTCAGAACCACCTGTAAAAAGGAGAGAGGAGGGGCTATGACATTGTACTGTGGGTTCAGCACAGTCTCCAACAAGAGATGAGGTTTTATTATGTCAAACAGTGAGGCAAGGTCTGCCTTTCTCAGCCCCTCCTCAATCAAACACAAACACACACACACACACACACACACACACACACACACACAAACACTGACAGACATACAGACTGAGAGAGAAGGACACATACATCCTTTGCAATAGACAGCCTGTTGCTTATATGCACAAACCCACAAACACACACACACACACACACACACACACACGTGCACACACAGATGCATGCTTGTCTTTCTCTCATCTCCCTGCTGTAATGTTCCAGTGATCCTAACAATAGCAGACAGCCACAGAAGATCTGCAGATATTGAAGAACGAATATAGATCAGTTTTACTGCAACATCCCCCTAAACACATCCTGTCACCAAAATGAGCAGTCACAGGAGGAAATCAGAAACTCTAGGACGAGAAACAGGGAGGGAGAGAGGAGAGAGAGAAGAGAGAGAAAGTGAGGGGAGACAGAGCAAGAAGGGGGGATGGAAAGAGACAGAGGGGAGGAGAGACTGAGAGTAGAGATGGAAAGACAGGAAAAAGGACAGTGAGAGAGCGGAAGAGGGGAAACTGGAGCCTGAACAGAAAGACAGAGAGAGAGAATGAAAGGGAGAGAAAGACACACAGAGGGCTTGGAATATCCACACTTCTCCTCTAACTACAGGGAGGATGATCTGAGGGGAGCAGACTGTTTTGATCAGCCTCGCTAATGGAAGTCTCCATCTGTTTCCTAGGGAAACTGACAAAGACGAACGAGTCGTAATGATTGAGAAAGATTGTGCCTTCAGAAACGATGGTGATGTTCCGGTTAGTGCTCGCACTCAATATGATTCCGTCTAAATGAGATCAGCCAATGAGCTGTGCTTTCCAAATACTGGTAAAAAAAGAAATCTGAATGTTATCCATCTCAGTGAGAATATCTGAAAGGGAAAAAGCTTTTTTTTTACATTATGTTTTCTCGCATTCTAAACTAAAGCACTTGCTTGATATATTTGTTACAAATCTGCCATATAATTTCTAACACTGGGACAATGTTGACAGATAAAACAAAAACCCACTGGAAAGTATCCTAAAATTCTCAAATTAAGTGGGACTGCTTGATTTACAGTCACTGCTCGAAGGCTTCATTGAGCAACTGATTACTGAACAGAAGGAAGGTGTCTGTAGTATATATATATTGACTGATGTGCGGATGGAATCAGTGATTAACTAATTGAGATGCACTGAGTGATGGATTGTTTGATTGACGGCTTGTCTGATCAGCCTCACCCTGCCCAGCTCCTTGTCCTCCAAAGCCAGGACTCCCGTGCTCTCCGTGAACAGCTTCACCTTGACGACGGGGAGGGGGTGTGTCGTGGTGAAGTCTCCCTGGGTGCCCCACCTGTAAAATCACACCCACCCACTTTATTCAGAGAGAAAACCAGAAAAAAAATCCAGCCCCGGCCTGAGACACAAGCCAGCACTGTTTAAACAATGGGAGTAGGTCTGCACTGCATGTGTGAGCAAGGAATCACCAGAGAGGAGCTCTGGGACTCTTCACCACAGGAACCTTACATGGAACTCTTTACCTCAGAGTGCTGTGAGAGTCAGTTGATTCCTCGTGTTTGTTAAAAAAAAAAAAAAGTAACACACTATATAGAAAATCTGGCAGAGAATAGTTTGTGGGTAACAGTATCAAATTTAAATTCAGGGGTTTATTTAGGAGGTTTATTGGCATGACAAAAAAATAAAACAAAACAAATTGTGTTGCCAAAGCGTTGTTTTCCCAATGTCCCTCAGGTTATGAGAGGAGGAACCATATTAAACTGCTAGGTGAACAGTTTTTCATCCTGTTCCAATAGGATTTTTTGGATGTTAGGAAAGGAGTTACATTCTGAGATTGATTTCTCACATTGTGGGAAATACATTTTCACAAATACATTGTCACATTTTTAATATTTCGAGCAGGACAAAAGGAAATGCTGTCTGTCTTTTGCAGCCTAGAATGACTCCACATTCTTTGCTGTTCAGGTGTGTGTGTGTGTGTGTGTGTGTGTGTGTGTGTGTGTGTGTGTGTACATATTTACACATTCTTGAGCCTTGATAACAAGAATATCTTACATAGTATACAAGTACAAGTAAGACTGAAATTCAATGCAACGTGTAAGTGTAATGCTAAAATGTCCATAAGGAGGGAGGGGCAGTGTTTGTGATGGATGGACCAGACTTGGTTTGGACAGATAGAGACTGATGCTGCACCCCAACACTTCTTTTCCTCTTTTTCTATCCTGTGGTGTGTCACATTCCCCCTCTCCCTCTTTCAGTCTGAAACTATCTCACACCTCCCCATGGTGAGCCAATGGCATGTAACGCACAGCAGCTTAATCCACCCAATGGCAATGTGGTTTTTTTGTTGCTTTGCCTCGGATTTAGCCTGCTGTTTGCCTCTGCTTGTCGAGAGCTGCTCGCTGGGTGAGTGTGGCTCCAGAAGCATGTGGCACTGGGTGCTGTCACCGCCACCTTCTCTGAGGCATCGCACTCTGTCACAGCTCCCGTGCACTCCCGGGGGACTCTGTCCTCACGGGGCGAGAGCCCCCTCTCTCCTGTCCTGCTCTGACACCGCGAGGGGCGAGTCTGCAGAATCTCAAACGACCTTTGGGGGACAAGGCCGAACAAGGAGAGCGTGGAGAAAGGTGGCGTTGTTCCCAGTTGCTAAGGCAACCAAGGAACAGAGTTGTTGCAGCTGCTAATTCCCAGGGAGCGCAGAAAATGAGTTGTTAATTCAGAGAATCGGGGGGTGCGGGGGGGGGGGAGGGGGAGGGTTTGGCTTGGGCGGGTCGCTTTAGCCAGTGCTGCTCACCAACCATCGCAGAGCTGGTGGCGTTCCTTGCCAGTGCTGCAGCTGATGGCCCACGACAGGCAAAGTCTGATCCTGCCATTCACTGCAGTCCATTAGCGTCTCGCCGCGAGTGCGGTCTGCCCACTTGGCGTTTCCTGGGGGGGAGCCCGGGGGCGAGCGGCGGACCCGTCTGCTCTCCCGAGGGAGGAACAGCAGGCCCGCGACCTCGCCGCTCCGTTCCCCTCTGACGCTCACCCAACCGGCAGGAAAAGCTCAGCTTGAGCAAACTGCAACGCGCTCAAAACACACCCCCGCGGCACACAACAACAACAAGAGCAGATCTGCGAGGGAACCTGCCCCACACGCAGGGGAGATGGTGCATATGTCGACCACTTCAGCAGAGCGACCTGCCCATAC
The DNA here is from genome assembly GCA_019176425.1 of Megalops atlanticus. Classification (NCBI taxonomy): domain Eukaryota; kingdom Metazoa; phylum Chordata; class Actinopteri; order Elopiformes; family Megalopidae; genus Megalops; species Megalops atlanticus. The sequence goes on from CM032897.1 coordinate 10,815,802, forward strand.
CCCTCCCCGCCCAAGTGGGAACATCCACCAAAACAAGACACACCTTCAGACAGGAAAAAGGGGGACGCTGTAGCCGACCCGTCCGAGACCCGACCATTCAGACAGCTCACTATCCAATCACAGTCTCACCCCATGAGTATAAAAGCAGCCACCAGAGGAACCGCCAGACCTCCCGGCCTCTTCAGTCTCCATTTTGTTTGACTGCCCGTTGGGAGGGGGGCGGGAGCGAGGTTTGGGGGGGGGGGGGGGGGTAGGCTCCTCCACAGGTTAAACTCCTGACTCACACCACAACGCCTCGCGGCAGCTGACAGCTACATGTGCACGAGCTGCTCCTTATTCAATTAATGCTAAATTTCACACAGCAGTCTGTGGCTGTCTGAAAGAAAAGAAAGAAAAAAAAAAAAACCCCAATCTCTTCCTCCGCATTATCGGCCGAGCCGTGCCTCATCGAGGCTCCTCTCCTCGCTTCAAAGGCCCGCGGGCCCATCCGCCGCTGATAAGTGATTTCTACACCCGATCTGTCACATCTTCAGCGCAGAGCCGGTCACGGCTGGGCTAATACCAACTGAGTGAGAGGTCTCAGATTCGGGGGGACGTCACCGCTGCGGCGCTCGGCGGGGGGGGGGGCGGGGGGGTGACCTGGCTGTCAGCGCCAGCAGCTGGGGCACAGGAGAAAGCTTCTTTCAGCTTCGCTCGCATGCCGTTCACACTACAGTTTGCTGCTCCTGCGCTCAAGTCCACGTTCTACTTCCGTGAGTAGCTGTGTAAATTGTATCCATAGAAACTGGTCCCCATCGCCGGACTCCATTCGACTGCCATTGGCCTTTTGCAAGAAAAAAATTCTAAAGGGGGAAACAGTGAACGTGACCTCTATCAATATCTAAAGGGTATGGGGAAACACACTGAATGGTTAACTAGAGTTTGGTCTCTAAAGGGTATGGACCAACAAAGTGCATAGCGTACTTGAGCTTGGGCTCTTAATTGTATAGGGCAACACAGTGTATGGCCTTCTACACTTTGGTCTCTAAAAGGTATAGGACAATACAGTGTATGGCATACGAGAGTGTGGACACTAAAGGGTATAGGCCAATACAGTATATGGCATACGAGAGTGTAGACACTAAAGGGTATAGGCCAATACAGTGTATGATACACTAGAGTGTGGGCTCTAAAGGGTATAGGCCAACACAGTGTGTTGTATGTTACAGTCTGGGAACTAAAGCAGCTCCAAAGGGTATAGGGCAACAGGGTTTATAGTATGCTAGACTAAGGAAACTAAAACTGAACCTCAGACCCCAAGCCCAGTGAAAGATCACTCTGATTTTCTGCCATCCCTCCCACTGCGGCGAGGCAAATACCCATGCATGAATCACGGACAAGGCGTGTGACAACAACTCAATGACTTATCTGAGATTATTAAAGGAGACATTTTAATTTCAAGTGCTTCCATGAGGAAATTTTGAGCACAATAACAAATCCAATCAAATGTAAGGAGCAAAAGGAAGGGAACACAATGCTAGACCTCCACAGTGAAGATTATTAAATTCAAATTCGTTTACGACTGATACAGATGTTATTGTCATGTTAGCAGTAGGTTGATGAGGTGTCAGTACACGGAGCTGTAGTTATTCAGGATTATAAGTCTACAGTTCTTTTTCTGAAGGAGGGAGGATATTTTTAGCTTGCCATTTAAAAGATAATCAATATGCTGGATAAAATTTAAATGTCATTAACCCATGTTGTACAAAGAGCTACTGAACTAGTGCCTAAGGCTCTTGACTGGAAAATTATCGGCATAACAACACACAGTTTTCAGCCAATATACAATAACAAAAAAACAATCATGCACTGTAATTATTTACATAAAATCCTAACTTGAAATCAATGTAAACATTACCTGAAAAAAATATGCACAAACTGGAAATTGAACTAAAAGGAGAGCATTTACTTGGATGTCAACAGGCAAACTGTGATGGCTTCACACGACTACCTTAGAAACACATGGCACTGTACATCCAACCAATGCAATGCAGTTTTATTTTCCCCTAGTGCTACCCTAGTTGTCTTTCAAACACACACATCCAGGATGCAGAGATGTTATGATCCATCCCAAAGCAGTGTTCCATGGAAGCGTTAGCCTCACGCCAGCCTGACCATACTCCTCCAGCAGGAGAGGCAAAAAAAAGACCATGACAAAACCATGACCTCACAGTGAACTTAGTCAAAGGACATGTTGCTCACGACCATGGCAGGTCATTACACAACCAGTGAATCAGTCTATTCGTTTCCCATCAACACCATCCACTGAGGCAGGTGCACGGTCCATGAGGATGCCATGAGATGCTTGGGCATCCAAAGCAAAGCGTCCTGGCCCCGCTCGGCGATCTGGGCCATTAGTACCACTTGTGGGTCTGTGACTGTAATGCAGAGGGACCAGAGAGTGACCCAGTATCACGACCCAATGCATGAATCAGACCCGTGCACTTCAAGCGATACCCATTAGGAGAGATGAGCTGGAGTCTGAGACGCTATGAATGGATCATGCTGTGAAATTTAGGCCGTTTCCTTTTGTAAAGGCACTTCTGAAACTCAAATAGCTTTCTCCAAGTTTCAGCATTCCGTCATGAATTTAAAATGTGCTAAAGTGAGCATGCTTAGACTATTTTTAAAAGGCAGCAGCAGCACTTCATATAAATAGTTTTTTTTTTTTTATAAACCAGCTTATGTGATGAATCAATCTAGAGTAGCAGTAATGGGTCGTTCATAGTCATATGTTACTTTGAAGTGTAAAATAGTCATGATTTCTTGAAAGGGTTTCATGATATTTTTCAGCAACACTATGTAAGAAGGTTATTCCACAATGACTAATGCCAAGCAGTGCAGTTCTTCTACTGGATCCTGGCCTGACTGGCTCTGACACAAGAGGCCGGGCCTAGATTTTGTGTGCGGGCTTCAGTAGGGTTGGGCTTCAATTCTGTGGAGCTTGTGCAAATAGACCTGAACACACTGCGGTGATAGTTCCAGTGTTCAATCATGTATAAACAGTCTATCAGCATCTTTTGGTTTAACTCATCCAGAGGTTATGGTAGAGGGGGCGGAGCTGTGTCTCCTCTTGTGGCAGTTATCATTATGGTGTCTGGTTATCCCCATCATTCTCACTGTGACAGGGTATTAAGCCACCCCCACACCGTGCGTGGAACTCTTACTGTGGTCTGGAGGCCTCGGCCTGGTCCGTCTGTAGCTTCTCTCCCCCCTCCACCTCCATGGTGCAGTACACAATCCTGTTCGGGGCCACTGACTTCAACCCCTGCACCTCCATGATCACAACCTGCAGACACAGAGAGGACACTTTGTGACTGCGGAGGTGACACAGCGTCCTCTGTTGTGGAGAGGGCGGCAGTGTAGCACAGTGTTAAGGAGCAGGACCTGTAACTGATAGGTTGCCGGTTCGATTCCTAGCTGAGGCACTGCTGTTGTACCCTTGGGCAAGGTACTTAACCTGAATTGCCTCAGTAAATACTAGTAAAGATCTATGTAAGTTGCTCCGGATAAGAGTGTCTGCTAAATGCCAATAATATAATGTAATGTAATGTACTAATGTGAAGGCACACAGAGGATGTTTCACTCACCTCCAGTGTGAAGGAGAGGACCACGTCTGACTTGGAGAGCAGCATGTCGTTCTCATCGCTCATGTCCAGGAAGGAGGAGTTCATCTGAGAGCGCTTCAGCTTCTGCTTGAAGTCCGGCCCTCCTTTGGACACCGGGAGGCTCTCCAGATTAGCCATGAGCAGGTTCACAGAGGACCTCAGCTCCTCTACGTACATCACCTCCATGTCCTTGGAGATAAACTTGGGATACTTCCTCTCCTGTGAAGGCAACCCCACACACTCTGTATGTCGACACATATTTTTTTCTTTCTTTCTTTCCATTCAGAGAACTCTAGTGAGAGAATACAGTACCAGTCAAAAGTTTGGAGACATGATTGAGATAGTGGGAAACGTGCATTCAAACACATTTTTATCGAAAGAATTATGCTTGAAATTTGTTCCTTAGATAAACATAAATAGTGAAGTTGATGACTATATATGAATTTCTTTCCCAAAAAATGTATTTTTAAAAACTTTTTTGGATTCTTTGAAGAATTTAAAATACAAGTTTTGATTCGTTTGGCACTTTATTGGTCACTGCAAAATTACATTTGTGTTATTTCATAGTTTTGATGTCTTTTGATGTCAAAAATAAAGAAAAACCCTTCCACGAGTACGCATGTACAAACATTTTACTGGTACTGTACGTCTTTGATGGAAATGTTTACATCTTAAATGTTCTGGCGTTTGGGTAATTGCAGACGTAGCTGACATGACAAGTAAATGACAGGCTGAGGAAAGCTTGACAGGAGACCCACCCTGGCGATGCGTTCGGCCAACTGAAGCCTGCCGTCCAGCTCCCGACGTATCTGAGCTGCCTGCTCGTCCACGTTGTCCAGCTGGAGACGAGGAACAGGGACCAGTTAACCAATCAGCCCCCAGCACGCTCATTTACTCCCAGAATCAACCGGTCAATCAATCCATCAATCAATCAATCACTCTTTCACTCAGCCAATGAGCTTCTCAACCTCTTCTCTCACCCGCTGCATCAATCTAGTTACTCCCTCACTCGCTCGCTCAATCAATCACCCTTCTCCATCGCTGCCTTCAAATGTTTCCTTGATAAAGGCTGCAGGTCCCCCATGTCCTCTAACAGCAATTTTCAATCAGTCACATTTGTCTTGATTGATTGTGGTGATACAAGTGACCTAACACATGGCGAGTGCTCTCGTGCAAATGCACTTCGGCAAAATGACCCCAAAACACGAGACATGCTTTCTCTTCCTGTAGCCTGCTTATACAAAACCTGGCATGGCTCAGATCGTTTCAATGTGCTTTGTGCGCTGGGATATTCATCCCCAAATCCAGGTGATGAATGAAGAGAAATTACACCCATTATTGGTTAATATGAACTGGTAATTGAGACAAATCCCTGAACAGCATCATCACGGTCACGCATTAGCAGACAGAGCACGCAAATACTCAACAATAAAAAAGGAGAAAATAATCCTGACTCTGTGATTCATGTGCAATATTAAGGTTAAAGATAGGCTAAACAGGGAGGCAGACTGTGTAGGCAGGTGACTTGTAGTGGCTGGGCAGACTGTGTGAAACCGCGTCTCTCCTCCAATAGCCGGCATCACGGAGAGGGACACGTCTGGCTCGGGAGCCGTGACGACGGAAGGCCAGCATAAGTGGGATCTCGCTAAAAAGACAAAGCCCGCACTCCTCGCCAGGCTCAGAAAAGAGCTGGTGCATTTCCACCCAGGATACCCCCCACGCACCCTCCCACAACCCAGCGCTGTTTCCACTCGATAACAAGCGCATTTTACTGGAGTGGCTGCGAGCCATTCAGAGATTTCACACTGCAGAGAAGCGGCACTGCCTCATACAGGGACTTTATAATTCACATATGCTTACACACACACACACACACACGCACAAGTTTTATGCTACTGAGGCAAAGTTCATCCTCACCCACAGTAGCGTAGGGTCTTTATAGACAGAGAAAGTAACACTACTGACTGAAAGAGATGTCAATATCAAATGCGACAGAGTATCATTGTTGCTGGAGAAAGGTTTCAATATCACTGGTGGCTGAGTACCATAGGATTACTGCAAATTAATGTCATGTGTGGTTGAGTTCCACTACTGTTCGAGCTAGACTAACTTTCTACAATGTGCAAAGAAACAACCTCTGCTGTATCTCCTGGGAGAGAACAGCAATTTTCTGCTTGCAAGAGCCTTTACCTTTATACTCTGGGAAAAACAAGGTTGTGCCCCGTGACAGGATTTACTGCTGTTCACAGGGATTTAAGTTAAAGATCAGGGTGTGACAACAGACTGAAGAAGACGTCCCACCCCCAGCAAGCAGCTGTGCCACATCACAGCAGCCTTGCATTTACAGACATGATTTGGGGGGGGGCAGCTCTTTCAGAAACAGCCAAACACCTGCTCTTACATCAATTACAGAATACTGTTGGTCTGTCTCTGTCCATAAATCCCACTGCCCACTGCTCCCTCTATCAATCTATCTGAGCTGACACTGCTAAGAGCCCAGAGCCTTAGCAGATGCAGTCAATGGGTCGTCATTAATGAGATCGCCGGGAAGCGCCACGATCCTCTGTGCCTCTTAACCACTTCATTATTTAGATACTGTGTCTTTACCCTAATGAGGCCATACTGGATCCTCTGCCTGAGCAAGACAGGACACCGATTGGAAAAGGCTCACCATGTAAATTCCACACACTCTTCTGTGACGCGTAGGAGGATTTGAAGAATTCAAATAGCCCTGTTTTTCCGCCCATTTCTCCTCTGTGGTGACAGGTAATTAAGAAGTGATTCAGAACATACATGGCTTCCTTTTCCTGATGGAAGTATGGAAATATGTCATTTAGACAAACTAACCACAGCAGCTCCACAAGACTAGCTGTCTTCTGTCCTCTTTGATGTAAACCAACAGGAGGACTATCTGACACCATCAGCAGTCGCTGGGTTTTAATTCAAACACACCGGACATTTCTTGTTTCACTAAAAAGCATGAATACAGTCTCAAGGTGGCTATGCAAGTATATTCCAGCTTTGTTTCCCCCTTTGTGCAACCCTGTTTTTGAATCGCCAATTGTACATTAGGCTTGTCTCACAATAACAACCTCTGCGCTCGCACAGAAGGGCAGGTGGAAGAAGCATGCAATTCACTTGCAGCCAACAGCTATTTTTTCGTGCTAGAAGTCACACAATGCATCATAGTGAAGTGGGTGCTCTCTGGGAGGACCGGTGCTACTTCACTGATGTCAGAGCAACTCGCAGGCAACCGGTGAATCACAGGGTGCCCCAGAGCCGTGAGATTAGGAAACGCCGATAACATACCAACCCCTATCCCTGGCGGAACAGAGCCAATTTGTTCCACCGCTGTGGGATCCTGGTCAATGTAAGCAAATGACCTCACATGTACATCTCTTATTTTCTGATGGTGATATTGTGAATGAAGGTTACAAGCAGGCCCTGGCCCAGGGTCTGGTGATTGGTTTAATAGTTAATAATAATAATAATAATAATGATAATAATAATAATACTAATAATGATAAGGGTCTCATTATTGTGCCAACAACATAAGATCTCTGTGGCCTTATTTTTATTCTGACACAGGTTTTTTTTTTCCTTTTTTCTTTAGGCAGTCAAGTGCATTGTTTTAAAATGCAATGCCTGAATTGAATGGGGTTTATACATATTGTCACAGGCACCCGAATGCTACTCTGCAGTACAAATACCAGAAATAAAACCACAAACGTGGGGCATGGTGGTTGGGGGTTGCCGTTTTCCTCATTCAGGAAGCGTAATGATTTGGCAAACATTAGTTGTGTTGAGAGGCCTGTAAAAAAGGATCACTCTGTGCTATCAATAACTATCCCACGCCAGTACTTGGGACTGTAACGGCAGCTGCTTATTGATTGGGTTAAGCTAGGTGGGCTCTTGGGGAGGCCAAGGAGTGTAATGTAATGCAGTTATGGATGAGACAGGACAGGCACTAAAAGCATGGGGGTTTTATCTGTGAATCTGGCTGTTCCCGCAGGAAACGGCTGAGTGGCTGACTTTGAGGTAGACTAACGCACCAGGTTGAGGGTCGGCCCAGCCCCAGGCGATACAGCCGTGGGGCCGATTCCTGCACCTGTCTGGCGTATGCTAAACCTTAAAAGAGGACGACTGTATGAAACTGCTGGTGGGGTCACCCAAAGGCCAGTAAACAAACCTCTGACTAAACAATATCCAACTACCTCAACAGCAAATGACATTTTCTCTGGAAATTCACTGGACAGCACTGTATTTCTGCAGCTCTTTGTAGGTCAACACACATGAGGCTTTTGAACATTGTGACTAGCCAAAGACAGCAGTCGAGGTCCTGACTCACTGTTACCACAAAAAAATCCCTTGGTACTTGGAGTAGGGAAGTTGCTGATGTCCTGTATCACTTCCTGGTGTGGACCTATTGAGCCACTCCTCAGTCTGATTGGTTGAACCTTTAGTTTTTTCCCCACCTACACTAACATGTGGTAAACACTGTGGTTCAAACATACAGTTTTTACCATCTAATAGTCTAAAGTCTAATAGTAGGTACAGCACATTGCCAGTTCATGCCTTTTAAATTCTTGAAAGGTGCTAAATAACCCAGTGCCATTATCATTTAGTATTATTATCACACAAAACTGCTAATCAGAGTTCTGCTTTGTAACTTCTTTGCTCCTAAGTAACTTCAAAATGAAACTCATTTTTGGTGTCTTATCTTTCCCTCAATGTCTTTGCTAATTATATTATCAGTCTCGTGTGCGTCCCACAAGCATTGACTTTGAACAGTCCTGGAACCATCATGGCAGTATAATTAAACAAGGCAGCATTCATCTCCTTTCAGTTTTTAGCAGGACTAAAAGCATCTCCAATCAAGTGCCCCATTCACGTCTTCAGCCTTTCTGCCTTCAATAGCGGTCTCTTCTTTGTGACAAACACCCGAGCCGAACTGTACTTGTATCCATGCACACACGCAGACCTATTACAGTGGACACGTCTTGTTGCTGTGCTACTGTGTTCTTCTGCCAGGCTTGCTATTTTCGTTTGGATGCCATTTCTATGACAACAAAGCTCAAGAACGTATTTAACAACCACTGTGTATACTATGAAAAAAAATAACTTGAGACATAAAAAGAGGTGTGAAGGTGAGATATTTTAACACTTGTCGACACTGCGACATGAGCAAACCTAAAAGAACAATGAGAAAACACTCTTTTTTTGTCTTCTGGAACCTTGCTTAAGTAAAAGTCAAAGCAAAGCCTTCCCCGTGCTGATTGTTCTGTTGAACTCTTTGACAGTCGGGAGTAAACAGCGCAGGGGACCTTTGAGGGTGCTTTGATTGGTGAAGGTTTGAAGATATCCCCCCCCCCGTGTCTGATTACATGGCTGCCTCCTCCCCATGTCTCGAACAGAGATGAATATCTCCGGGAGCCTCCAGCCTCATCTCCCTGATGTTCTCTGGATGTTTCTTTTATTGCCTTCTGCTGCTGCTCACCTGCTAGTTGCCCTCACTCACCACCTCCTTAATGCTGTAATGAGACAGGACGGAGGGAAGGGAGATCCATTTTCAATGCCACGTCGCTGGATGTGTTCATTAGAAGGGGCGGAATAAAAATGTCAGGATGACAGACACACCGTTGCCGATGACATCGCCATTTCACCCAGGGTTCACTGCTCCTACCCTCCCTGATCAGAGGGAGGGGGCTGGTGTCGTTGTCTGCAGCTAGCATGAACTACCTCACACACACACACATATACACACACACGCACACACACAGCAAAAACCTGAACTATCAGCCCCATCTTCCTCATTTTCACAGGTGCACACACACACAGACACACACACACACAAACAAACATGCATACACACACATACCTGCACAATTAGTGTGCCTGTCAATCCCCTGAACATTGGGGTCATGAGTGTAACTTATAGAAAAGTGGAGGTTTTTCCTGTCTCTGAGAGACTGCTGGTGAGACTCTGAATAAAATATGGCATAGGGCTTAGAGCATTCCTCTTTGAGACACTGATGCACATAATCGTATTTTTTTTTCCCAAAGTCATTTTCCTCTTATTCTGACTCACTGACTATTTTGGCATTCCATCACAGGAACCATGTAATTCAAATGTTAAATATTCAGATGGGATTTTTATGACAGAAAACAAAAATATGGATGGCGCACTTTGAATGTTAATTTCTTCCATTTACCAAACCAAACTTAAAGCCATTTCCATTGCCACCTGGAGCTTCTGTATTGATATGGTACTGTTCAGCATTTCGTACAGAGACAGACTGCTTCTAATCTCGCACTCTTCAGGAAATTTAAAATGTGCTCGGCTGAAGTGTGCGTGGCTGTCACTGCATAAACAAACGAGCCCATGAACAGATCTATACATCTCCTGTTGTAACGGGCTGCTTTTCGAAGAGGTCAATCTCCCTACGTTTAAAAACAAATTAGTGCGAGCACATGAAAAAGGGGAAAGGGGATCGATGCCCGGAGGAGCCAGGCCCATATTTTGTATGCGAGGAGAGGATGCGGGAGGAGAGCTCCAGGAATAGCTCTGCACCTGTGATTGAGATGCTCTGTGCGCACTCCCTCCCCCCTCTTCCCCTCCCAGGCCACGCGCCTTTCACAGTTCTCCTCCCGCTAGCTACCCTACGGATCAGCGCAATCACAGGTACAATCTCCACAGAGACCCGAACTGGAAGAGGCTGCTGCCACAGGGGCGGCAGGGAAAGGGGCTCGGGGTGCTCTTCTGACACCGGAGAGGGGCTGCGAGCGTCTGCCCGTCAGACGGTCATCAAACGAGGGGTCAGAGTATCAACACTGATATTGCTCCCAGACAACAGCTAGCACATAAAGCACTAACATACCGCCCTGGTGACCAGGTTTGATGGGTACTGAGCTGTCTTGGTACTTGCGTACTGAACCTAAGAATTGTTAATAATAATTCATTCATTTGTTCATTCAGTCAGTCAGTCAGTCAGTATGGTTTATAAACAACAGACTGACTGGAACATAATACAATGCAGGGAA